>OZ020497.1:27065799-28265799 GCA_963971365.1 Lasioglossum villosulum
AGGCAAGATGTTACGAACCTGCGACACGTTCATCAGGATCATGTAAATACCGATATGTCGTTCGAAACGTTTAGCGAGTTATGCGCAAATTGTTGGCGGAAAAAGTATGGATATCTCGTAATCGATAAGGACAGTCCTGTGAATCATGGTCGTTACAGACGCGGGTTTAACGAGTTTGTCGTCGTACTGTGACGATCCCCCATTTGCTCGGTAGGAGCCGTCGATGTCACATCATTCATCCATGTCGAATGAGAAGAAGAAGAAGAAACTGCGAGCTTCGATCGCAAACGAAATATCGAAGACCAGCGATACCATACGGAAAAAGTATTTGTCGCTGAAAGTTGGGAAAATGACGACCGAGGAGAATTTGCAAGCGAATTTACGACCGATCGTCGAACCGTTGAAACAGCTAGTTCAAAATACGACTACTGTCGAGCCAAACGTGGATATCAAGGAAACGCCACCGCCGTCACCCACCCTACGAAAAAAAAGAAGATTCTCGGATATTAAGGGAACACCGTCATCCTCTATGAAAAAAAGAAGACGCAAGAATAAGAAAAAGAACGACGCGTCTGTAATGTTTGCCTCGAAAAAAATATACTCCGACGACGACGACGACGACGACGACGACGACGCCGGCATCGAGCCGGCAACGACGATGACGGTACCGCGACAGGAAATCCTCGAATCACCGGGTACAACATCTTTGGAATCTTCGATGCGTAATATTTTTGAAAATCCTGAAACTCACCCAGAGGAAAATCAACATCTATCTGAGAATTTCGGACCTTTGGCGCGGGAGTATTTAGAAAAATTTTTCACCGGGCCATCGAAAAATTCTGACAACGTGTACGGAGTATATCTCAGAGACGATAAGTTGATGTTGGGGAATGCTGAATTCGAGGTGGACAGCAACGACGATATCATCATTAGGGGGATACGGTACGCGGGGACTCGCGGTCTTTACGAATTGATATTCAATAAAATACCCGGCGAGCAGTTGTACACCGAGGATGATAAGAAGGCGTACAAAAGAATTCTCATTGTCACGCAAGCGCATCGTCGCGGGAATCAGATAATGGGAAATAAAGGTTACAAATACAGGAAAATTATAGGACCGATGTTTTCATCGAGAGATGGGAGGGGGATTCAACTTCCAACTTTTATGCGTGTGACCAATCATCCAATCGATTACGTGCATTGGGACGATCCGAACGAACTCGTCAATCGTCTAAGATTGCTAACGTCTTCGAAGAACGCTGGTCATTCTGGACACGACAACGAAATAATGTCGATCGTCGAGGAACTTCGCGAAGCTGGTATAATTATAAATTAAAGAAAAAAATGTGCGTTCGCCTTAATTGTTGTAAACGAATCAAACGATATCCTTGAGAGGAGACGACGACGACAACGACGACGACGACGACGACGACGACGACGACGACGACGACGGTAAAAGTCTGTAAAATCTGGAGATGAAACTAGACGTGATACATCGACAAATAGTACGGATCAAAGAGCAAATCGAACTGCTGCGGCTGACGATAACAACGGCAAAAGGATTGGTCTAAAAATGTTTATCAATAAATTCGGTACGTCATTTAAAGTTAACGAACGAAAGTTAGATCTGTTGGAGAAACTGAACAGGGATTTGAAGGCGGCGGTGAACGCCGCGAAATCGGAGATCGAGGAGAAACTAGGCAACGACATGGAAACGGTAGTGACCGACGCGAAGTATGAGATCGAGGAGAAGCTCGGCAAAGACCTGGATGCTGCGGTGGTTCACGTGCAATCGGAGATCGAGGAGAAACTGCGCAAAGACCTGTCGACGAAACTAAACAGAAACCTGTTGGAAAAACTGAACAGAGATCTGAAGGCGGCGGTGACCACCGCGAAGTCGGAGATCGAGGAGAAACTGGGCAACGATTTGGATGCCGCGGTGGCCCACGCGCAATCGGAGATCGAACAGAAACTGAACAAAAGCATCAAGATTTCGCGCAACGGTTGAAACAGGTAAAACTGTACCGCCGACCCTCGAAAACCACAGGAAAAGTACTGTAACTGTACTACCGCTGTACCGTCACCTGTACTATCGCTATACCGTCGATTCGAACCCTGGTAGAGAAACAGTGCAGTTAGTACGATACCATCGGTTCGAAGAAAATGCTACCTATCGACAAATTTGGCATGACGTTTCGCGAAGCTGGCAAACGCGAGTCGATTTCATTGGCGTTTAAAAGTTTCGTGCGCGACAACGCTATATGTTTAAACAACGACGACGACGGTGTTAAACTGTACGATGCGAAAGGTGTGTGGATTGAACGCGTGGCAGACCCCTTGGCGAGCGACCATGCAACTACCAAATCGTACGTCGACACCGTTTCGAAACGAGTTAATGAAGAAATCCTGAAACATGTGATGCATCATACAATTTACGCTGATAAACCTATAGAAGGGTTTCAGGCTAAAAGGAGATGCATTCACAACGTTGGCGAGCCGCTGGATCCGCGCGACGCTGCCACCAAACTCTACATCGACACCAGCGTTCGTGAAATCTCGTCAAAGATCCGCGACGATACCCTATATCGAATAAAAACTTGGAACAAAAATAACAAGAATTTCGAGTACTGCTACGACGTCAAGCGTTGTCGCGTATGCAACTTGAGCGAACCCATAAACGCCACGGACGCGACTAGCAAAGTATACGTGGATACGCTCGTGGATAGGTACAATGCGCAACTGGCGAAAACCGCTAAAGAAACGATAAAGTCCGAGATATCGCAGGAGATAAAACTGTTGTCGGTCGAATTGAAAACTGCTTTAAAGTCCGAGATCGATGGAAAACTGAAGAACGCTATACAGGCATTAAAATCTGAAATGTTGAAAACCGCTAAGAAACGATAAAGTTCGAGATATCGCAGGAGATAAAGCTGCTGTCGACCGAATTGAAACGCAACGGCATTGTTATCGAGAGTCACCGAATCGGTGGTCTCCGATCCCGTCGATAAACCGAGTTTTCCCTCGACGTATAGGAAGCTTCTGCATGGGAGCGTGTACTAATTTGCAGCTGACATTAAATGTTATGAATCATAGGAACCTTGAAAAAATCTATTTTAAAACTCTCTCCCCACCACCGAATTGCGGTTTGTCAAACCTTGAAAATCTATTTTTAAAACTCTCCCCCCACCACATTGCGATTTTTCGAATATAAAAATCTCGCTTGGCGAGAATCACCTCATTAAGTCAACTCATATCGCGAGTCGTTAACCATCTACGCTCGAACATCATGGTGAATCTAAAGGCTGGAAATGGTAATCAAATTTTCAATCGCGAGAGAGAACATTCTACCGTCGCGACGACGATGAGCAACAACGATAACAGTGAGGCTCCTATCGAGAGAAACGATGTCGCGACGAAGGGTTACGTGAACGATCTTGTCGACAAGAAAACGATAACGCGTATCGGCGGCATCGATGCATTTTTCGACGCGAAACATCTGCGTATCAGAAATATTGGGACACCGATCACCGTCAACGACTCGGCGACGAAACTGTACGTCGACGCGTGCATCGATTTGGCGAAAACCGAGCTCGCGAACGAATTCCGTCAGAACGTCAAGAGCGAGATCGAGCAAATTCGCAAAAACGTGGTCGTCGATGCATCGTACGAAGCGAAGCTGAACGATATTGAGAACCGTGTGAAACAACACGACAAGCAGTTGAACAAGACCGAAGAGGAAGATGACGAAATGGAGATATCTTTCAATTACCATACGTACTGTCGCGATAAATTCATTGAAATCGAGGACAACTTGATAGAAATGTTGAAAAACGATCGGAGATCGAATCGCGATCAAATACGCGGCATAGCGGCTCTTGTCAATAAACTCGACGAAAGACTTTCAACCGTGGAATATGAAATTCGTGAAATCGTCGAAAGAAAACTCATGAACACGAAGAATCAACTGCTCGGCAAAATCAATGACATGAAAGAGACGGTGACCGCAGACAAGTTGGATCGAGGAAGGTTGTCGCTTCTCGAAGAAACCGTGCAAGATATACGCGAAAAAATATTTGATTTAATCGATGAGCAAACAAAGCGTGGTGGAGGAACTGCACGCTCCGGCGAGACGCAGCTTCCCTCGTAGACGGGTGATCGTGCGAGGACTCGACGATCTTTGGCAAGCTGATATCGTTGAAGTTCAACAATACGCGCGAGACAACCGAGGACATCGATACATTCTCACGATAATAGACGCATTCAGTAAATACGCGTGGGCGGTTCCTTTGAAGAGTAAAAACGCGAAAGATGTGTGCGAAGCTTTCGCATCAGCGTTGAAAAAGAATGGTAGAACACCGAACAACTTGCAGACCGACATGGGAAAAGAGTTTTACAACGCAACGTTTCAAGATTATCTGAAGAAACGCAATATCCATCATTATTCGACGTTCAGCACCATGAAGGCTTCCATCGTGGAACGTTTCAATCGCACGCTGAAGAACCGCATATGGAAATTTTTCTCTTTGAGTGGAAAATATCGATGGATCGATATGCTCCCCACGCTTATCGAGGACTACAACAATCGAAAACATCGCACCATCCGTATGAAACCTGCAGACGTGAACCGCAAAAATGCTAAACATCTTTTATCCACCGTGTACAGCAACGTGAAGATCGTCGGTCCTGCCAAGTTCAAGGTTGGCGATCACGTACGCGTAAGCAAATTCAAAACTATATTCGACAAAGGATACACGCCAAACTGGTCAACAGAAATATTCAAGATTGTTGTGGTGAAACGAACGAATCCTGTCACGTATCTCTTGGCTGACTCGAAGGGCAATCCGATCGCTGGCGGATTTTACGAGCATGAGATACATGCAACTAAACATCCTGACGTGTATTTAGTAGAAAAAGTATTACGTAAAAAAGGAAATAAAATATACGTTAAGTGGTTAGGGCTGGACGCGTCGCATAACTCATGGATATCTAAAACTGCTGTACTTTAATCGTATTTTTTCTACTCTTATTTCATATTATTTTAATGTAAGAAAAAATAAATTTTCTCTTCTTCTTCGTATTAAGACTCGATGTTATTTCTTGTCCTTTATGCAGACTATAAAAAAATACTTATCACACATCCTGAACCACACATCCTGAACCACACTCAATGTTATTTCTTATCCTTTATCCGGACTATATACTTATCTCGCGTGCGTAGTTTTCACCTATCGCATTCTTATAAAAGCTACCGTCTCATAGTTTCACGCGACAAACTGCATCGCCAACGCGCACGAGTCTTTTCCTGCCAACAGCTATTTCAACGGTAAGTGCTGTAAAACTTTACAATTTGTATTCAGATCCTTCACATGAGTGAACTTGCATTTAAGATGAATCGCGTGACACACATTATCGACATGGACGGATTTATCATAGACAAGATATTCGCATGTAAAGAATTAGCCATCATCGACATTCGTGACGGGGCGTTCAAGTTTGCCGAACTTCGTTTAGAGAGACGATTTTCTGATTTATCGAACGTAGACAAAAAATCAGCATGGTTCGTTAGCAATTCGGTACATGGAATCCCATTCAAAGATTTCGGTTTTGAAGCTTACCGGCAAAAAGATATACCTAGCATTATTACAAATTTTGTCCGCGGCTATGCAGATCCAGTGGTAGCGTACAAAGGTGGGCAATACGAAAAAATCATTCTTCAAAATTTAAATATATCTTCAGTAAATTTGGAAACTTTCGGTTGCCCAAAGTATGATACTCTGATTCACGATCCTGTGTACCAAATGGAATATGATGACACATCCTGTCGGCTTCATTGTTGGAAAAATGCTGTTGAAAAAAGAACGTATCATTGCTGTCTAAACGAAGTACGAGCATTTCGTGCATGGTTGATCAATGCGAAAACAGGTAATACCAAAATGCGAAAACAGATAATAATACTATTGTTGTCATATGATTTGAAATACACAATATTCTATAATTGCAGAGGGCGTGGTATCATCTCTAACATTCTTATAAAATTATCGTTGAATGAAGTACGAGCATTTCGTGCATGGTTGATCAATGCGAAAACAGGTAATACCAAAATGCGAAAACAGATAATAATACTATTGTTGTCATATGATCTGAAATACACAATATTCTATAATTGCAGAGGGCGTGGTATCATCTCTAACATTCTTATAAAATTATCGTTGAACGAAGTACGAGCATTTCGTGCATGGTTGATCAATGCGAAAACAGGTAATACCAAAATGCGAAAACAGATAATAATACTATTGTTGTCATATGATCTGAAATACACAATATTCTATAATTGCAGAGGGCGTGGTATCATCTCTAACATTCTTATAAAATTATCGTTGATAAATAGTTTCGCACGACAAATTGCATCGCAAACACGCGCGAGTCTTTTTCCTACAAAGTTTCATCGATTTTTCTTTCTACGGTAAATAAACTTTTACAATTTGTAATACTCTTAAACAATTTTTTCTGTTTCTAACAATATGGAAAATTTCTCTTTCAACGGTAAATAAACTTTTTAGAATTTGTAATACTCTTAAACAATTTTTTCTGTTTCTAGCAATATGGGAATTTACTATTCTCCCGACTACTGTTGCGAAAGCGATAGACTAAAAAGTTTTGAAAACTGGCAGTTTTCCCACATAGTCAAACCTGAAGATCTAGCGGCCGCAGGATTTTACTACTTGGACGAAACGGACTACGTAGAATGCTTCGAGTGCGGTGTGGAAATACATCGGTGGGAACAAGGTGACGATCCCATGGCAGAACATCGTAAATGGTCCAGATTTTGTCGATACATTTGCGGACTAGATTGTGGCAACGTTCCGATAGGAGTCGATCCTGCTACGATCACAAAACCATGCGGCGGTGTAGACGTGTGTGGAAATAATTAGCCCTCGTTTATACATTATATACCGATCATGATCGGTTTATTGTACAACATAAAATAAGTACAACATAAAATAATAAAAAAATATATTGGTTTATTTAAAAAACATCGTTTATATAAAATTACAGTAACTTCCCTATGAATCGGGAAGTTAAAAACCAATCTGAAAAAAAATTTTTTTATTAAAATCATGTAAAACTGTATTCGAATAAATTTAATTCATCAAACATACCACTGGAATAATCTTCTTATTGATACTATGAACTCCTCGTCCCAATCCTCAATTTCTTTAAAATATTTTTTAAGTGCCCGTCTCCACGCTCTAACAAAAATCAGTCTTTCTATCCCCGTCTATGAAAAAATTATTTCACCATTTGCGAATATCATTTTCTATCACAGTAAAAATTATTTCACAAACAACATGTAAAACACACTCACCATTCCAGCCGCCGCCTCTTCCAAGGACTGATCGTTCTTCACAATTACACATCGACGGTTTGATATTCTTACAAACATTCTTTTCACAGCACAACTCAACTATTACCAAAAACGTATAGCATGGTATAGCACTGCTAATACGACTTTATATAGTCTTTCTAAAGGATATGATTATCTAAAACGTGAATGTTAAAGGAAAAAAAAAACGCGTGATAACGGATAAACGACGAGAGAACGGATATGTAGAAACCGCAGTCGAAGTTATCGCGCGATAACGGATATGCCAAAAACCGCAAAGCGCGAGATCCCCCCTCTTGCCCCGCAAGAGAAAAACCCCCCTCGCCCATTGAGTTAGAACCCCCATTATATATCTACTAACTAAATATTAGTAAATACTCTAGGAAAGTTTCTAAAGATCTAGAAACTTTAAAGAGTAACGTAAAGGAACTAGCTGAATATATCCCTAGGGTCAAGAATGTTAGAGTGGCCTATAAGGATATAATTCTAAACCTACCGGAGGAGATAGATCGCGTAATAAAAATAAAAAATAAATTATTGAACACTTACGAGATGAACAAAAGGATTGAAGTAGTTGGGAAGCTATCCACTACTAAAAAAGTAAGTGGCAAAAAGAATATAGCGATCCAGACAACGGAAGAATATAATTCTCCAAAGGAAGTTTCCGGAAGCGACAATGTAAAGAAGGGGAATAAGCAAGAGGATAATAAAATCTCCTATGCATCTGTCGTTGCCAAGAGGCGTAGGGTTGTGGTGTCTGAGGACATTCCTACCCAGGAACCCTTGGCAACAAACGAGAAAGAGGACCCTATCTTAGATATATTAAACAGTTTAACCGAGCAAAGAAAGAAAATGATCTTTCATATTGCCGGATTAAAAGAATTGGACGGGACCCTTACAGATACGGAGAGACGGATAGCTGATCTGGAGATGAATCCGAGAGTCTCGCAAGAGGAAAGGATCATCCTCCAGAAAGCTAAGTTAACTCTTATGACTATGAAGAAAGACACAAAGGATTTGACCATCAGCCAGAGTAACTCTGGAAGAATACTGGCTGATGTTCAGAGTAGTGTCAGTCAAGTTAAAGAGGCGTTTCCACCTCTGAGGAAAAATATGGAAAAGAAGAAAAGAGATCCGAGTCCGAGGATCGTCCAACCAAGATGGACTGTCCCACGACCGGATGCTCTTTTAATTAAACTAAAGGATGGATCAGATCCCAAAGCTAAAGACAACATATATAACAAATTGGGAGATATGGGTGGTGACGCTTCTGATAAAATCAGAAGGATTAGGAAAACGCGTCAGGGTGACATTTTATTGGAATTAGAGGCAGACGCAAATACCAACGAGATCAAGAGGTCTATTTTCGATAAACTTAGCCCTGAAGATAGCGTTAAAACATTACAGAAAACCTGTGATGTTGAAATAAAGGATTTGGACCCCTTTATTGAACAGGTAGATGTTTTAAAAGCTTTAGAAGGTCATCTATCATGTAGTTTAGATGACATGAGGGTGAAAGTCTTCAGAGAATCGCGTATGGGTACGAAGATTATGGTAATCGAATTACCCATTAAGTATTTGGACACGGTAATGAAAAAGAACCGTATCAAAATAGGTTTTTCCAAGGTATCTATAATGCCAGCGCCTAGAATCACGAAGTGTTTCAAGTGTCATAGGGCAGGACACCTTAGTGCGAATTGTACAGAACGAATCGAGAACAACCTTAGGTGTCGAAAATGCGGCTTAGATGGTCACGACATCTCTAGTTGCCAGCAAAAAGTTTCAACCTGCGTGGATTGTGCGGCGAGTAATCGTCCTGCGGCCCACTTAGTTGGGTCAATGGCTTGCCCCATTTATAGAGAAAGTTTCAGGAGTAGGCAGAGCCAATTCCTGAGATTTTACAAGAAGAAGAAGCAACAGGAAGCCTCTAAAGTATTGAAAAAGGACTTACCTGCAGATAACAAAATGGAAACAGAGGAAGAAGTCATGACGCCCGGAGTGACTCCTGGGACGACGCCTTACACGACGCCGGGATCAACTCCGAGATCGATGCCAATAGCAGCTCGGTTTCCCCTTGATAGGAGAAAAAGGCAACTAGAAATCTAAGTCGCATGGAATTGTATATAGTAAATAAGTTAATTTGTAAATAGAAAATTTTATATGTATATAGTGTTAAGTTAAAGATCATGCAGACAAGTGGAAGTTGTCGGAGTTTAGTGGCCCCGGTGTAATGCGGCGAGTAGGTCCCGGGTATCCACGACTATCTCCGACACCCAGCGGGCGAGATTAAGGGTGCACATTCCATCGTGCATCCTGGAGGTGGAAGTTTGAAAATTTACCACCTCCTTAAAAAAAAAAAAAAAAAAAAAAAAGGATAGGGTTAGGATAGGGTTAAAAGGGGCGCAGTGGCTCAGTGTGTAGAGCGCGCGCCTACGGACCCCGTGGTCGCGGGTTCGATCCCCGACGCGGCACCTCTGGAAATACTCCATGTGCTCTATAAACTGTGGTGCCCCCAGGTGGTTCGGAACCCACCTTTATAAAAACTGTAGGTCCCGTTGCGATGCGACGTAAAAAAAAAAAAAAAAAAAAAAAAAAAAAAAAACGGAACAACAAACCTCTAAGGGAAAGGTCAGATGGACGGAGCTATTTGCTGAACATCGACCGGACCCGGGGATGATGGTCACATCCAAACAATCAGTCATTATTCCGAGAATGTGTCAAGCCCACCCAATGAGGCGGGAGCACGATGGAACTGATATCTATGCTCCGAAGGAGAAAGATTTCGGCGAAGTTGGAGCGACCGACCTCCGTCACCCCATCGCGTTTAGTAGGACGGCAAGTGATGACCGAATGGAGGTGATGTTCCCGCGCGAGCGGGAATTTCGCCGAAGTCGGATCGGATCCCAAGTTTGCAATATATGTACAGACCAGGGGGGTCACCTCTAGAGGGGCCCCCCACGGGCTTCGGCCCCGGGATGTGGTGGCTCCGCCGGCCCCCTCCGGCGGAGCGGACCATCAAGTGCGCGCTGGATAGCGCGCACAAGGTCATCGTTGGCCGACTGCCCCTTCGGGGGCCGGGGAGTGGCGACCCTCCGGGTCGCCCCTCTGGGGAAAGTGGGACGGCACGTGCCGGGCCCACTTCGCGGGGTGGGGCGATTCGCGTTTAAGGGAAGGGGGCGTCTCTGCTGAGGCGCCATTTGGGGCGTGACGCCAGAGGGCGTCGGAGGGACGGGGGGAGGGGAGAGAGGCGGTGGCACCGCGCGCACGGGGGCCGTGACCGTGCGCGACGCCTAAGACCACTGTACTCTCTCCCAAAAACGGGGAGTGGGGAGGGCGCCGCGGCAGCGCGCTGGACGCGCCTAAGTCCCCGACGCCCCCCCTAACGGGAAGGAGCGGCCATCCGCGTATGGCCGCTAAGTCGGGCTCAAGGTCACCCTTCTGGTGACCTGCCCGCGGGAAGTGACCGCCCCTTCTGGACGGTCACGAACGGGATGTACCCCTCCTCCCACGATTCACGTGAATCGCCGGAGGGGGGATGGATGCAAGGCGCCGGGGCCTTGACATCCACGGGAAGGGGGCCGGCCCCGGGAGCGTGTGCAATGCGTTCCGCCGAGGGGTTCGGCCTTATCGGGAATTACGAGGCCTCCTCGTCCGTCGCTTGGTCCGGCTAGTTGGCGGACGCCAAGGCCGGAGGGCGACGGACGACGAGGCCTCTGTAGACGTCGGGGACCTGAGCCACTCTCGGGTCTCCCATCGGGCGTCTCGGGAAGGGGGGAACACACGACTTCCGTCGTCGTGTTTCCCAATAGAGGGATTAAACGGGGGGTGGCTTCTCCACCCCCCCGGGATGTCTATTAAAGACTGCGGGTTGGCCAGTTGTATGCTCGCGCGATCCTGGCCACCCGCAATATAGTCTAGGGACGGACGTGGGGTTTTAGGCGATTTGAGTTCGTCATTCTGCTCCCTTGCCGGTGGCGGCATGAGGAGCGGGATCCATGAGGATTTCCCCGTTGTTTTAAAAAAAAAAAAAAAAAAAAAGGATAGGGTTAGGATAGGGTTAGGATAGGGTTAGGATTACTTACCTTCGGTGAGTTCTCGGGAGAGAGGTCCAGGGTGGAGAATTTCGGTGAAGTTGAGGGTCCTCTTTGGTCAAAATCCTCCTACTCCACCTCCCCGTGGTGGCCCCGGGACTCTGTGGAGGCTTCGGCTGAAACAGAGTGCGAACGGAGTAGGCAGGTGTAGGAGGGACGTAGTCGGTGGCACCTGTGCTACCGATTGCGGCCCTCCGCAGGGACTGGAATTTTTATTTTGTTGTGACCGGGCAAGAAGGTGTTTTATAGGTATCGGCCAGCCGCAAATGGTGTGTTATAAACCCCCTGGACAATGAAATGGATAAGGTTTACGGTGCAGGTGGTAGGATCCCCAGTACCGGCGTAGGGGAGGTGGGCGAGCAGGCCCCCCCTATGTCGTCATCAAGCAACTGCGAGCCCGCGAGCGTGCACCATCTGGCGCTCGGGGAAGTAACGGCTACAGGTGAGGATCCCCAAGGGGATTATACGACTAGGCGCCACACTATGGACTCGATTTTCGGACACAGGGTGGGCACCCGCGATCCGGGCGCTGGGGCTGATGTTTTCAGCCCTAAACCCCGGATCCCGAGGAGCCCCCCCGAGAAAGGGGTGGCGGGGGGGGGGGAGTCCCTCCCCCTCCGCATCAGTTTGAGGTGCCGGCGGTGCCGAAGGAGTCAAGGGTACCTAAGGGGGATAAGCCCCCGAAGGTACCTAAGACGACTAAGGTACCAAGGGCACCTACCCCGGTGATAAAACCCGGAGAAGAGGGACCGAGAACGAGATCTCGGGAGAGCCGAACGAGGACCGGGGGGGCCCCCGGTACCACGGCCCCGCCGGTCACACTCGTCCCCCTCCGCGGGGAAGGCGGGGACCCGGTCCCGGACCCGTCGGATGGGTCAGACCGGGACCACCCCCTGGAGGAGACGCAGTGGGACACTCTCTCGGAGAGGTCTGCTGTGTCGGCGGCGTCCGCGGTGTCAGCGGCATCCGCGGGGTCATCTGCCTCTGGTAAGAGGCAGAGAGAATCCCCGGAACCGCTCCACCCTGGAACCCCCACCACCATGGGACTGCCCGGGAAGGAGAAGCCCAAGGAAAAAAGACAGAGGGTCTACGATCCCTCCCCCTCTATAGAGGTACAGAGGGGGGGGGCTCAGAGGGCTCCTCCCCGGGCAGATCCTGGAAAGAGCGCAATCTTCCCAGGAGCGAGTGGAGGAGGTGGTGAGGGTCTCCAAAAACCTCAAGGGGGGTTGCATCCGCGACCTCCGGGACGCCTCCAGGATCATGCTGGCATGCGTCCAGGAGGTGGTTCTGAGGGGCCAGCCACCCCCAGAGGTTAAGGAGGCCGCCGGCGGGGCTGCGTTCCCCAACCCGGAACTTCTCCTTAAGAAGTACAAGGCGGAGAACGCCAGCCTCAGGGCGCAGGTGGAGGAGTTGAGGGGTGAGGCGGAGGCGGCCAGGATCGCCGTGGAGGGGCTGCAGGAGAGGATCAGAGCGATAGAATCTGAATCCTTCCCTCGGCCCCCCCGGGGCCCCCATGGGAGGTCCCCGCCTCCCCCCTCCCCCCCACCCCCGCGCCCCTCGGCTCCTTCCCCGGAAGGAGCTCCGCCGGCGCCCTCCCCCCTAAGGGAGAAGACCTTGTTGGCCAAAACCGGAGCCCTCATAGATGGCAAACTGGCGGCCTTCATGGAGGAGCTCCTCCTGCTCCTCAGGCCGGCTGCCCAGTCCCTCCCGGACGGGAAGGGACAAACGGGGCCTCCTCCCCTTCTCCCGCCCCTCACGATGCCCCCCCAAATCCAGGAGAAGGGGAAGAAAAAGGCGAAGATGAAAAAGAGGCAGGGAGGGGAGGGTTCCAATCCCCCACCCCCCCTCCCCCGCCCTCTTATGTCACAGCCCCTGCCCCTGCCCCTACCCCACCCCCCTCCCCCTCCCCCCGCGTCTCCCTACGTCGCCCAGGAGACACACCCGCCCTCCCACCCCTTCCCCTTCTCCAAACCACTTCCTGAAGGGACATGGTCCCAGGTGGTGGGGAGAAAGGAGAAGAGGGTTGCACGCCCCAAGCAGCCCCCGCCGCCGCCGGTCCCAGCCCCGCAGGGCAAAAAAACCGGGGCGGTGGGGAAGAAGGCCGCACCCCGCGTTGTGGTGCCCCCCCGCTCGGCCGCGGTAACGGTCACACTGAGCGAGGGGGCCAAGACCACATACGCCGAGGCCTTCCAGCTTGCGCGCCAAGCGTTCAGGCTCGAGGAGGTGGGCATCGAGGCCGTCCACTGGCGAAGGGCGGTCAACGGCGGCCTCATTCTAGAGGTCGCCGGGGCCGAGGGCGCCGCCAAAGCGGACGCCCTGGCGGCCAAAATGTCCACCGCCTTGGCGGGGTTGGACGTCAAGGTGTCGAGGCCTGTGAAGAAGGCGGAATTCCGTCTCACGGGCCTCGACATCTCGGTAACCCCGAGGGAGGTCTCGGCAGCGGTAGCTGCTGCGGGGGGCTGCACCCCCGAAGAGGTCCGTTTGGGGGAAATTAAGGTTCCTCCAAACGGCCTCGGCGTAGTTTGGGTGCAGTGCCCCGCCACGGCTGCCAGGGCGGTCGAGAGGGCGGGTCGCATCCGCGTGGGATGGGCCTCCGCCCAGGTTGTAGTGCTGGCGGCCCGACCGCTGCAGTGCTTCCGCTGCCTGGCCCTAGGGCATGTTCGGCAGCGGTGTACTGCAGCGGAGGACAGATCGGGCAACTGCTACAGGTGCGGGGACCCATCACACAGGGCGGCGAGGTGCACGGCCGTCCCACACTGCGTGGTCTGCGCTTCTGTGGGACGGCCGGCGGGACACAAGGCGGGGAGCAAGGCGTGCGCCCCGCCTGTGAAGCCCAGAAAGGGCAGGAAGGGGGCGGGCAGTGTGGCCCCGCCCCCTTCCATCGGAACAGTGGAGGAGGGGGACGTAAGACCCTCCCCCGCCTCCACTATTCCCGAGTGTATGGAGGTTGTCCCGGAGACAGCGGTTGAGGGGAGGGTTACGCCACCCCCTCCATCGCTGCCCCCGGAGCGACGTCGACGGACCCCCTGAACAGCGTATAAGGCGCCGCACTGGCGCTTTCAGGGGGTCCTCGACGGATACTGCAGGCCAATCTCAACCACGCCAGACGCGCTCAGGACCATTTTGTCCAGAGTCTGGCGGAGCTTGAGATTGGCCTGGCGGTTGCTGCGGAGCCATACAGCGTCCCCGATAACCATCCACACTGGTTTGGGGACCTGGATGGCTGCGTAGCCGTATGGTACCGTGACGAAGTCACGGGGCCCACCTGCTCCGAGGTCGATCGGGACAGGGGGGTGGTGATAGTAAAGTGGGGAGGGTTCCTAGTCGCTGGGTGCTACAATTCACCAAATAGTAGCCCCGCCGAATTTGGGGTGTTTTTGGACCGGTTGGGGACCATGTTGGCCCCCTTCATGACCGGTCCAGTGCTGGTTCTGGGGGATCTCAACGCGAGGTCTACCGACTGGGGAGACTCCAGAACCGGACACCGAGGCGGGGTACTAGCGGATTGGGCGGAGGGTCAACAACTCCGGTTCCTGAACCGGGGCACGACCCCCACGTGCGTGAGGTGGAACGGCTGCTCGGTGGTTGATGTTTCATTGGCCACCGCCGCTGCCTCGCGCCGTGTATCCGACTGGCGGGTATGGGAGGGAGAGACCCTCTCCGACCACGCCTACATTCTGATGAATGTGGGCGTGGCCGACGACCCGCCCTCGGATACGCCCAACCGACGTAGCACCCAGATAGCGCCACGATGGGCGCTATCGCGACTAGACGAGGACCTGCTGAAGGCCGTCTGCATCGGTGCCGCCTGGCCAGTGGCCAGGGAGCGCGGAGCGGAGGAGGGGGCGGTGTGGATCCGGGACACGTTGCAGATGATCTGTGACGTGGCGATGCCCCGGGTCCGTAACCCCCCCCTAGGAAGTCAGCGTACTGGTGGAATGATGCGTGCGCGGAATGCCGTAAGTCGGCAGGCCGCGCACGCCGCCAGTACGTCCGCGCTCGACGGCTCCTAGGTTTTGGAGCCGTCACGGAACCGATGGTTAGCGACCTGTACGAGAGATACAGGTTGCTCAAGACGGCCTTCCAGCGGCAGATTGCCGCTTCCAAGGCCCAAGGATGGAGCGAGCTCCTCCTCGGTTTGCAGCAGGACCCGTGGGGGCGCCCCTATAAGACGGTGTTGGGTAAACTCCGACCGTGGGCGTCCCCGTTAACGGGCAGGCTGGACCCGGAATTCCTGGGGCGTGTCATCGGCACCCTCTTTCCCCTTAACGACGGGGAAGAGGAGGATGCGGGACACGTCCCCGCCCCGACCAACGATTGGTCGGAGCAGTTCCGGGTCACCGAGGGGGAGCTTGAGCTGGCGCTCCGGCGACGCAAGGGGGGGGGCAGGAAAGCCCCCGGCCCCGATGGCGTCCCTGGAGCGGTTCTGGCTCGGGCCTTGGAGGTCCTCGGCCCGGCATTTAGGAGCGTCATGGACGCGTCCTTTCGCCGGGGGACCTT
Source organism: Lasioglossum villosulum (assembly GCA_963971365.1). Taxonomy (NCBI): domain Eukaryota; kingdom Metazoa; phylum Arthropoda; class Insecta; order Hymenoptera; family Halictidae; genus Lasioglossum; species Lasioglossum villosulum. Next base: position 27,081,775 of record OZ020497.1, read on the forward strand.
CCCCACTTTATGGAAAAGAGGTGGCTTGGTCCTTCTCCACAAAGAAGGTAAGCCCGCAGATTCACCCTCTGCGTATCGGCCGATATGTCTGCTCGACGAGGCGGGCAAACTCTTCGAAAGAGTTATTGTCGCCCGCCTCCTCGAGCACCTGTCGCGCATGGAGCCCGGACTGAGCGACAGTCAGTTCGGTTTCCGGAGGGGGCGCTCGACGATAGATGCGTTGGAGCATCTACGCCTCCTCCGGGAAGAGGCTGTCGCGCAGGGCCGGGTGTTGATCGCGGTATCGTTGGACATCACCAACGCTTTCAACACCCTGCCCTGGCGGGAGATAGAGAGGGCCATGGAACACTTCCAAGTGCCCTCCTATCTCCAGGGGACGGTCCGGGACTACCTGCGTGACAGAGCCATTGTATGGGCCGGCCGATACGGCAGTTTACAAGAGAGGGGAATCCACCGCGGGGTTCCACAGGGGTCCATATTAGGACCACTCCTGTGGAACCTGGCATATGACGCGGTGTTGCGGGCTTACATGCCCCCCGACACGGGGGTCATCTGCTATGCGGATGACACCCTGGTGTATGCGGGGGGCCTTGAGTGGACGAGGACCAAGCACCTCGGTGAGGTCGCCCTTGACCTCGTGGTCGGACGAATCCGCGGGATGGGCCTGACCGTGGCGGCCGCGAAGACCGAGGCAGTATGGCTTCATGCCCAGCCTCGGTTGACGCTGCCGCAAACACGGCAGGATTTGCGGATTCGTGTCGCGGAGGCCTACGTCAACGTCGGGCCCTACATAAAGTATCTGGGCCTGTACGTCGACGAGCGCTGGCGTTTCGAAAATCATTTCGATCTCCTGGCCCCCCGATTAATAAAGACAGCGGCCGCCCTAGGGCGGTTGCTGCCCAATATCGGGGGACCCGATGTGAATGTACGCCGCCTCTACGTGGAGGTGGTGCGGTCGATAGCCCTTTATGGGGCCCCCGTGTGGCACCGCGCTTTGGAGTCCAGCCGCCACAATCGCGCCTTACTTGAAAAGGTGCGCAGGCGGCTGGCTCTACGTGCCATACGGGGTTTCCGCACCATCTCCACGGAGGCGGCGGGTCTCCTCGCCGTGATACCCCCATTCCATCTGGTGGCTGCCGAGCGGGCGGAAACTTTTTCCGCCACTCGCCCGGCGGGTCACCCTTTGGGGGTAGAATTCACGGTCGAGGAGATTGAGGGGATCGAAATGCGAAAACGCCAGGCCCGGGAAGTTTTGGCGGTTCGGTGGAAGCGAGAGCTCGCTTCATCGGATCGTCCGATTGTCCGGGCCCTCCTGCCCATTTTTGATACATGGTGCGGGAGGCGCGTTAGGTTGACCTACCGTCTCACACAGGTGCTCTCCGGCAAGGGATGCTTCGGAGAGTACCTGTTTGTAATAGGACGGGAGCCGACCACGCAGTGTCATCACTGCGGGGAGCCGCGGGACACGGTGCAGCACACGCTGGAGGAGTGCCCAGCGTGGGCGAATCAGCGCCGTGTCCTGCAGCACGCGGTGGAAGGGTGGGACCTCTCGCTGGCGGCCATAGTCGACCACCTGGTCACCAGCGAGAGGTCGTGGCAGGCGGTGGTCTCCTTCTGTGAGGAGGTGATGCTACAGAAGGAGACCGCCGAGCGGGCCCGGGAAGCGGACCCGGGCTCGCAGAGAAGGGAGATGGCGCGGGGGAGACCCAGGCGCGGACGTGGCCCCACTCATACAGGGGGTGGGCGAGGAAGGAGGAGGTCTGTCGCGCCGGGGTCTCCCCCGCGCGAGGGGTCAATGCCCCCACGAGGGGGGGCGGTGGATGGGGGGAGGGTGCGGGGCTTGTCCTCGCGCCAATCTCGTGCCCCACGTGAGAGGGCGGCGAGGGGGAGGACGCGGGGGGTTTTCCCCCCTCCGCGTCAATTAACACCCCCCCATGGGGGGGGGGTCGGGGGTCCCTTGGTGGGGAGGGGGGTTTCCCCCCTAACCCATAGTTTGCCCCCATCCCGGGGGGCGGTGCATGGAGGAGGCCGGGGGACAAGCTGACCCCGGCCTCCGGGGAGGGGGTAACCCCTCCCTGGGTGGAACACAAGCAGCGCAGGTAAGACGCTGGCCACCCTACATGGGGGCGCGAGGGGGGTGGGGTGGGGGGAGCCGGGGCGTCCGATACGCTTCCGACGGCTCTCCCTTACCGGGATGGGAACCTCTTGCCCTGGCCGGGGCGGGACCTTTGGGTCACCGCACCGAGCAGGGCACGAGATTCCAAGGGCTGCATGTGGACCGAGCTGGGGCTCGGGAAGCATGACTCGAAGGCCCAGGGAGGGGGACACTGAGCGGGTCCCTCCGCTCAGGGTCCATATTAGCTAGGTAGGGGGGGGGAGGTAACTCCCCTCGGGGTTCTTGATAGCTGAGTTGTGTCCAGTTGTATACTCGCGTGATCCTGGCACATCTCACGTAGCTTAGGCGGGTGTGGAGTTTTAGTGGGTTGGCCTGGGGAGGGGAGCGCCGCGCTGCGCGCGACGAGCCTCACCCTAGGAGAGCCCCACATAACCTCGGTTCCTCCCCAGGGGGCCGAGGTATGCGTACTGCATTTCTCCACATAAAAAAAAAAAAAAAAAAAAAAAAAAAAAAAAGGATAGGGTTAGGATAGGGTTAGGATGGGGTCTGAAGGCCGGAGAGGATTCGGAGTGGGTGTGGGAATGACCTCGAGGACCTCGTGTGCCTCCTGGAAATCCCCCGCATCCATGATGAAACTTCGATGGAACTGATGTTCTCCTGAACTGGATACTTACCTGTTTACTTACCTTCGGTGAGTTCTCGGGAGAGAGGTCCAGGGTGGAGAATTTCGGTGAAGTTGAGGGTCCTCTTTGGTCAAAATCCTCCTACTCCACCTCCTCGTGGTGGCCCCGGGACTCTGTGGAGGCTTCGGCTGAAACAGAGTGCGAACGGAGTAGGCAGGTGTGTGGGCGGGCCTTGGGATCTCCTAGTGGCAGCTAGAATACGAACCAGGTCCGCTCCAGGGATTGATTCTTTGGCGACGAGCGGGCATGTTGGGTGTTGCTGGAGAGCTTGGTACTCTTTTCAGTCTGGAGGACGACCAAGCTAAACGAGTTTACGGTGCAGGGGAGGGAGACCCCAGTACCGGCACGGGTGTTTGTTCGCTCATTGGCAACCCCGGGTCGTTATCATGCGACAATGAGACTGAGGTAGTTGACCGCTTGGCTCCTCAGTTAGTAGCTGCTACAAGCGAAGGCCCTTTGCTTGGGGCTCCGGCCGTTGGTTTGGTGACTGCCATCATCGAATCACGACCGGAAATAAGTATTGTGAAGACGGGCTTCAATAGAAGCCTAAAAGATGAGCTTGAGGAGGCCAACAGGAGGGAGATTGAGGAAAGTTTGAGTTCTTCTCTCCCTGTTGTTAGATTGGAGAGGTTGAACTTCCCTCTTTCGATTAAGTCGGAAGAGGAGAAGGTTGTTAAACCGGGGGTTGGAGTGATGGAGGTGGATCATGAATCGGATTTACCGGTTCGTGATCCGCTGATTCCTGACCTTCAGGTTCCGGATGTTCCGGACGTGATCATGCTGTCCGAGGATGAGGAGGTTGAACCCGTGGTGAGACCTCGTCCTGCGCCTCGAAGGATTTCGAGCGATCCGGAGGATCTTGAGGTGGCGGTCAACACCATTGACCTTGATTGGCCAGTTGATCCTGGGACGGCTTGGGGATGGAACGCGTCGGGGACTGATGAGGCTGGGGGTCCTGGTCTTCCCGTTCAGTGCAGCACTCCCGTTAACACCAGTTTAAACGCTGATGTTGTATTGGGTTTGAGGACTACCCCGAGATCTGGCTCTGGGATTACTCCTGGGGTTAGTCCGAGGGTTGGCTCTGTTTCGGGGGCTGTTCATGGGGTTGATTCTGGGGTCTCCCCTACGTTGCCGTCTCCTAGGGGGCTTCCGATAGTGAGGAGCATAACGGATTTCGTTCCTATTGATCCGCAGCCCGGTGTTTCGGGATCTGATGGATCGGGACCCAATCCTAAGGTTAGTGTGATGATTGACTCGGATCAGATTAGATTACTGGATAGGTCTCTTACCAAGGACCTGAGGAAGGTCTATTCGGATGTGGTCCGACTGGTAGAATATGCCAGTAAGAACACTAATATCCGTTCAGAATTTAGAAATATGATTCTTAGTTTACCTAACACTTTGAAGAAGATTTCTAAAAAGAAGGATCTGATTCGGCATAATTACATTAATATACACAGACAAGAGACATACCTACCTGGACAAGAAACACATTTACCTGGACAAGAAAAACACTTACCTAGTCTGAAATCGGAGGTTGGAACGATGACCTTACCTGCTCCTATTGTGAGTAAGTTCCTCCGGACGGAGGAATACGATGGTGACGTCTCGGTTTCGGCCGTCCCTGGTACCAGCGATGCGGAGTCGATTCGCCCTGGTCCATCGTACGCCTCGGTGGCGGGTCATCTTGCTGGTCCGGGGACGTCTGGTGTACCTGGAAGAAAGAAAAGAAAATTAGTTGATTCTTCTCTTCAGGAGAAGAAGAGGTTTAAGGTGCCGGCGATTCCAAAAGCTAAGGCTTGGAAGCCTGAGCCAATGGAACCTTCCGGCAAGAAATCTGTGAAGAGGAAGCATCCTGTGAGTCCCGTCCAGAGTAGTCCTTCTGGTGAGGAGTCTTCGGACGACAGAGTGGACGCTCTTTTGGAGGTAGCCAGGAAGCTGGTGAGGGAATTGGAGGCGATCAAGAAGGATCGTAAATTGAGGAGTGATAGGACGGGAAGGGTTACCTTACCTGTTAAGGATGCTCCGAAGAAGGAGGTCTCTTTTAGGGAGGATCATTCCGAGGAGGGGCCTATTTCTCGAAAAAAGGAGGAGTGGACAGTGATTACCAGGAAGAAGAAAGGAAAAGTGAAAAAGGTTGAGGAACCTCGGGATGTGGAAAGGAAGAGGACTAAGGGTGAGGACAGGAGGAAGGAAGATAGGGATTCCGCCACTGAGACCTCGAAGCCTTTGTTGAGACCTAGGTGGACGGTCACCAGACCTGATGCCTTGGTCATCAACGTTAAGGATGAGGCTCAGTTTAAACTGGTTTGCAGTAAGATTAGTAGCACTCCTGCTAATCTGGAAAAAATCAGGCGAGTTAGGAAAACTCGAACGGGCCAGGTCCTTTTGGAGATGAATGAGGTTGGGGATACTCGTGCGTTGCGTCAGGACATTCAGGGTGTCATCGAGGAAAGCGCGGAGATAAGAGTCCTACAGAAGATGTTTGACTTGGAGGTTCGCGACCTTGATCCTCTCGTTGAGGGTCCCGAGGTCGTAGCTAGGTTGTCCGAGCATCTTGGGGCTAATCCTCTGGATCTTAAGCTCCGCGTCTGTCGTCCTACTAAGGTAGGCACTAAGATGGCAATCGTCGAGACCCCTGTCAAATTCCTCCGTAAGGTCATGGATGGCGGGAGAGTTCGGATTGGCATGACGTACGTTAATTTGAGCCCTGCACCTAAAGTAATTAAGTGCTTTAGGTGCCATGGTACGGGCCATTTTAGTACGAATTGTAAAGAGGTATTGTCTGCTAACATCAGATGCCGACAATGTAATAAGGATGGGCATGATATGAAGGAGTGCAAGGAGCCGATGCGCTGCTTGGACTGTGTGAGGGACAAGCTTCCCTCCAATCATATTATTGGCTCCATGGGGTGCCCTACGTTTCGCGGCAAACTTAGGGACCTCAAGAGGCAGTTCACCAGATATTGCAGTGAATATCCTGCAAGTGAACTGTAATCACAGCCAGATTGCCCATAATTTACTGGACCAGACTTGTGCTTTGCACCACATCGACATCATGTGTGTACAAGAGCCTTATAGGATCCCTCAGAACTGGATTAGTTCCTTTGATGGTAGCTGCGCGATTCATGTAATCAATCCCAAGCTTAGAGTGTCCAGTAATCATAATATTATTGGTCATTTCTATGTGGGTATTGCCACTGAGACCTTTACTTTGGTATCTTTGTATATCTCGCCCAATTGCACCATCCAGGAATTCTATCAACATCTGGAGGAGCTTCGTTGTGCCAAGAGGACTTGGAAGGCTCCTATCGTTTTACTCGGGGATCCTAATGCTCGATCTGTCTTGTTCGGCGACGTTTTGTCGAGCAAGAGGGGTCATATTTTTGAACAGTATATACATGATGTCGATCTAATCCCTATTGTGTCACGTGGAGGCTTTACCTTTGTAAGACCTAAGCGTAAGTCGAAGATCGACATAATTTGCGCTTCATCGAATTTATTTCATAAAATTGACAGTCGGGTGGATCATTCCTATAATGGATCTGATCACCGTAACTGTCTACATACTATTAATATGGCCGGATGTTCGGAATTTCTGAACTGTCTTAATTACAAAACCAACTGGTCTTGGAACATCAAGACTTTTGATCCAGATGTATTTTTGTGCAATTTTAATCGTTTGAATCGTAACATTGACTGGAGTAATTTAGACATCATTTCAAAAAGGTCACTGATAAGTTCCGACATAAGTCTAATCCTTGGTGGAGTGACGAGATTGCGGAATTGAGAGCTAACGTCGTCAAAGCTCGCCGCAAATATCTGCGGAAACTATCTCGCAAACAGTACTCCGATCGAGAATATGAGAATTTTCGTGATCTTCGTAAGAAGCTACAGTTCAAAATTAATGACAGTAAGCGCAAGTTATGGTCAGATCATATTGACTTGCTTAAGAAGGATATTTGGGGTAGGCCTTTCATATTAATCAGGAACAAGATTAAGAACAGACAACCTGCTCCTCTCATCAACGCTGCTGACGCTGGTGGGGTCTTGGCCGGTCTGTTTCCTCGCGAATCTCGTAAACCATACTACGATGTATTCAAATCATCCGATTTGGGTCTTCGTACTTTCGCTGCCGAATTGATTGAATTCGGGAAGCGCTTAAACCTAAAGAAGGCTGTGGGTCTCGACAAGATTCCCCCAGGTATTATAAGATTCGTGATAAATAACGATTCCACCAACTTTACTTCGATCATGAACACTTGTTTGAGTCTAAGACGCATTCCTGCTTCTTGGAAGAAATCAAGGGTGATTTTGATCAGGAAAAGTAAAGGTAAGAGTAAGGAGAGGACTGTGGTTCCGTCCGATTTCAGGCCCATCTGTATTGGTGATTGCTCTAATAAAGTTATGGAGAAGGTTCTTGAGGAGCGTATCCTTAGTCAACTGGGTAGTCCACCATTCCATATCAATCAGTTCGGTTTTACTCGAGGAAAATCTACTATAGATGCCCTTGAGAAACTCTGTACTTTTATCACTGAGAGCAATAGTAAAAATAAATTCGGTATTTTGGTTAGTCTCGACATAAAAAACGCATTTAATAGTCTTTCTTGGCGTAATATTTTTAAAAGTTTTAAAGTCCGAAATTTCTCTCCACAACTTCAAGCTATCCTTCAGGATTACCTGAGGGATAGATCCGTTGTCTATAGATCTTCTGGTGGACCGGTTGACTTTCGGATGGAGAAGGGTGTTCCTCAGGGCTCTGTCATCTCACCGATTCTCTGGAATCTGGTGTATGACGAGCTCCTGGCGCTTCCTTTTAAGGACAACGTCCATGTCATTGCATATGCTGACGACATAGCGGTCTACACCTCGGCTTCTAGATTGGTCACTGTCAAGCGAGACCTGGAAGAGACGATTAACAAGATTATCGCACCTTGGTTGTGCGATAAGGGCCTGGAATTATCGCCTGCTAAGTCGGAGTTTGTTTTCTTCAATAGAAAGGTGATCCCGTCTTCTTTTTATTTAAACATCTTGGATAGTAATCTGGTGGCTAAAGACTCCATTAAGTATTTGGGTATCTACATTAATAGGTATCACAATTACTTCGTTCATCTGGAGAAGGTCATTGCTAATGCGACTAGAGTGATGGGTGAGTTGTCTCGTCTCATGGTGAATCTGGGCGGTCCTTCCACTGCGGGTCGTAAACTGTATTATGGGATCCTTGAGTCCATTATTTGTTATGGGTGTCCTATCTGGGCCCAAAGGGGACTTTCTTTCACCCGAAATAGGACTCGGATCGAGCGTGTGCAGCGAGTTGGATTGGGGAGAGTTGCAAGATCTTATTGCACTGTCTCTCGTAATGCACTTTGTGCAATTACAGGTATCCTTCCGCTTGAAATTACGATTCAGATGCGCGCTGATCTGTATTCTCTGAAACAGTTATATAAGATCTTGGATGACGACTCCGATGATATCGTGGCAATGAAAATGGACTTATTTAAGAATGAAAAGGCCATTCTCGAGCAGCAGTCCTGGGATGGGTGGCAGATGCGCTGGAACGAGTATCGTAAGGCTCTTTGGACAAAGAGGCTGATTCCTCGGGTTCAGGCTTGGAGTTCCAGGAAGTTTGGTGAATTGAATTTCCGCTTGACGCAGGTCCTTACCGGTCATGGGGTTTTCAATTCATATAGACACCGAATTCGACGTGCTGTTAACGATCTCTGTTGGTTTGAATGTGGAGTGAGGGATACTCCTGAGCACACTCTCTTTCATTGTGAGAGGTGGGCTGGGGAGAGGTTTTCCTTAGAGTTCGACCTGCAGGAGAGCTTTTCCGTCGAAAACTTCCAGGAATTGATGCTAAAAAGTCCTGACAATTGGAAAAAAGTCGATCTTTACATCAACAAGATCATGTCACAAAAAGAGAAATACGAGCGATATCTCGAGAGAATGTCTCGATGTGGTGATCTTCCTGCGTCATCGCTCACTTAACGTGGTGGTTCTGGGGCTGAAAATACTGCGTATGGGACAGGTATGGTCTATACCTGAAATACCGGACAGGAACAGGTGTGGAAGTGGTCCGTGGTAGAGTGGTATGCAGTAATGCGAATAGTAGATCGCATACCACTCGCTAGCCGCGGAAAATACGAGGCGACAGGTTAAAGGCCTTGTATGGTGGGGTTTTAGTGGGTATGGGCAGGGATATATAGTTGGTTTGCTATATAGTCCCGTTTCCCCCGCACGTCATCTTAGGGGGTGCCGAGTCCCACACTACCCTCTCTGGACGTCATCTTGAGAGAGGGTGTGCGTAAATGCATTTCCCCACCATCCTAAAGAGGAAAAAAAAAAAGGATAGGGTTAGGATAGGGTTAGGATAGGGTTAAGAGGGGCGCAGTGGCTCAGTGGGTAGAGCGCGCGCCTACGGACCCCGTGGTCGCGGGTTCGATCCCCGACGCGGCACCTCTGGAAATACTCCATGTGCTCTATAAACTGTGGTGCCCCCAGGTGGTTCGGAACCCACCTTTATAAAAACTGTAGGTCCCGTTGCGATGCGACGTAAAAAAAAAAAAAAAAAAACAAAAAAAAAACAAAAAAAAAAAAAAACGGAACAACAAACCTCTAAGGGAAAGGTCAGATGGACGGAGCTATTTGCTGAACATCGACCGGACCCGGGGATGATGGTCACATCCAAACAATCAGTCATTATTCCGAGAATGTGTCAAGCCCACCCAATGAGGCGGGAGCACGATGGAACTGATATCTATGCTCCGAAGGAGAAAGATTTCGGCGAAGTTGGAGCGACCGACCTCCGTCACCCCATCGCGTTTAGTAGGACGGCAAGTGATGACCGAATGGAGGTGATGTTCCCGCGCGAGCGGGAATTTCGCCGAAGTCGGATCGGATCCCAAGTTTGCAATATATGTACAGACATATACTAGAATCACCCCCACGAAACTCTCGCGATCGCGTCCATTGTTCTTTGCAAAGCCCGTAGAGTCACAGCTTAGCCTATCCTAACCTTGGGGAGGGAGTGGGTAAGTCGCTGGATAGCAGCGACAGAGTAGGGACGGGATTCGAACTTGACACATTCAACCAAGGAATATGGCGAAGGTGGGGGGAGCCAAAACACGGGCAGGCGAGGCACCCTGCAGGTCCGAAGGTGAGAGGGTCCGACGTTCACTCCGAGCCTTAAAACCGCTCAAAAATCCGAAAACTAGGTAGCATGGCCCTTCTCATCGATGACGACCGGACCCATCATAGTAAGTCGCAGACTCCGAAAATGGCCCGGGCCGAATAAAACGGAGGAACGGCGGAACGATGGGAAAACTGCAACCCCTAGTGGGCCGAGCTGCCGGCAGCGCCGATTATGATACTGGTGTATACCGGTGTGCCTTAAGGAAGTGAGGGGCGGACGATCCGCTACTCCTCCCCGGCAATGTAATTACTACTACTACTACTACTACTAGGATAGGGTTAGGATAGGGTTAACGAATAGAATTGAATTTTGAATGAGATGCTAATAAGTAATATCAGAATTAATTGAATAAATTGAAATGAAATAGAGATATTTTCAAATAGTCGAACGCGTGTTAAACTCTGCTGTAGACAGTCTACCGTAGGTTGCTCGCTCGCTGCGCGAGCTCGCGATTATAGATTAAATTAACAATTGGAATTGTTGAATGTCCAATAACTTACAAAATACAATTTGAAATAGTTTTAAACAATTATAAAGAATTAACAGTAGCTTAACGATTTGACATTGTACGAATAGAATTGGATATTGAATTAGATGCTAATAGGTAATATCAGAATTAATTGAATAAGTTGAAAGTAGTAAGAGATATTTTCAAACAGTCGAACGCGTGTTAAACTCTGCCGTAGACAGTCTACCGTAGGTGGCTCGCTCGCTGCGCGAGCTCGCGATTACAGATTAGCTTAACAATCGGAATTGTTGAATGTCCAATAATTTACAAGATACAATTTGAAATAGTTTTCAACAATTATAAAGAATTAACAGTTTCTTAACGATTTGACACTGTACGAATAGAATTGGATATTGAATTAGATGCTAATAAGTAATATCAGAATTAATTGAATAAATTGAAATTAGCTAGAGATATTTTCAAACAGTCGAGTGCGTGTTAAACTCGGCCGTAGACAGTCTACCGTAGGTGGCTCGCTCGCTGCGCGAGCTCGCGATTACAGATTAGCTTAACAATTGTAATGGTTGGATGTCCAATAATTTACAAATGTAATTAGAAATAGTTCTCAACAATTATAGAGAATTAACAGTAGCTTAACGATTTGACATTGTACGAATAGTATTGAATATTGAATTAGATGCTAATAAGTAATATTAGAATTAATTGAATACATTGAAATTAGTCAGAGATATTGTCAAACAATCGAACGCGTGTTAAACTCTGCTGTAGACAGTCTACCGTGGGTGGCTCGCTCGCTGCGCGAGCTCGCGATTACAGATTAACTTAACAGTTGGAATTGTTGGATGTCCAATAATTTACAAAATGCAAGTTGAAATAGTTTCCAACAATTATAGAGAATAAACAATAGCTTAACGATTTGACATTGTACGAATAGAATTGGATATTGAATCAGATGCTAATAAGCAATATCAGAATTAATTGAATAAAATGAAATTAAATAGAGATATTTTCAAACAGCCGAGCGCGTGTTAAACTCTGCTGTAGACGGTCTACCGTAGGTTGCTCGCTCGCTGCGCGAGCTCGCGAGTACAGATTAGCTTAACAATTGTAATGGTTGGATGTCCAATAATTTACAAATGTAATTAGAAATAGTTCTCAACAATTATAGAGAATTAACAGTAGCTTAACGATTTGACATTGTACGAATAGTATTGAATATTGAATTAGATGCTAATAAGTAATATTAGAATTAATTGAATACATTGAAATTAGTCAGAGATATTGTCAAACAATCAAGCGCGTGTTAAAACTCTGCTGTAGACAGTCTACCGTAGGTGGCTCGCTCGCTGCGCGAGCTCGCGATTACAGATTAGCTTAACAATTGTAATGGTTGGATGTCCAACAATTTACAAATGTAAATAGAAATAGTTTTAAACAATTATAAAGAATTAATAGTAGCTTAACGATTTGACATCGTACGAATAGAATTGAATATTGAATTAGACGCTAACAAGTAATATCAGAATTAATTGAATATATTGAAATTAGTTAGAGATATTTTCAAACAGTCGAGCGCGTGTTAAACTCTGCCGTAGACAGTCTACCGTAGGTGGCTCGCTCGCTGCGCGAGCTCGCGATTACAGATTAGCTTAACAATTGTAATGGTTGGATGTCCAATAATTTACAATGTAAATAGAAATAGTTTCCAACAATTATAGAGAATTAATAGTTTCTTAACGAGTTGACATTGTACGAATAGAATTGGATATTGAATTAGATGCTAATAAGCAATATCAGAATTAATCAATTGAATAATTTAAAATTAAATAGAGATATTTTCAAATAATCGAACGCGTGTTAAACTCTGCCGTAGACAGTCTACCACAAATAGGGAACTGGAGGAAAAGGAAAAAAAAAATAATAATAAAAATATAATAAGAATAAATAATCAAGAGGGGAAAAAGATAGGAAATGACAACAATCCAAGGATTGTTGTCAAGCTCGCTTCGCGAGCTTGCGGTCCGGAATTACCAAACAAAAGATATAGAAAAGAAAGGAAAAAGAATACAAAAGTAGGAAGGACAAGATATAAGAACAAATAGTTAGGGTGTAAGAATAGGTTAGTAACAACAACAATCCAAGGATTGTTGTTGAGCTCGCTTCGCGAGCTTACGGTCTGCAAGCACCAAATAAAGGAAAAGAAAGAAAAAAGGAAGTACAAAATTAGGTCGGATAAAATACAAAGTAGATAATTAAGATGTAACAGACCTGTCCGTACCAGGCCTGTTACGAAACGGAACGCTAGCCGCGAGCCCGAACCGTGCCGACGAGAACCGACGAACGCCGAAGCGCGACGGCACCGAGACGCGTCGCGATCCGACAACACCGCGTAGTCTTCCCGCCCGTAAACCACGTTCGGCGACAAACGGAAGCGAATAAATCACCGGATTTTCCGGAAGTTACCGCGCCGCACAGTACCCCTCGTCACCCGTTGGACGAGGGCATATAACGGATCGCGACGCGACAAGTGCTCTCTTCTTCGGCAGGTGCTTCTCGGGGCGAACTCTCCACCGGACACGTATGAACGTTGGATACGGAAGAGAACACGCCGAGTAAGTAACCTGCGTTGCTAGCCGCAAACGAACGGGGCTCCTCCATGATTCGTTGAGACAGCGAACTCGAGTAAAGCCGCAAGAATTCGCGACGAATTCGAGACGTGGGAAACGTCTGCGTGCATGAGCCGCCGCCCGATGTTCGCGCCCGGGAGCTCGTCGTAACGGCGAGGCGGAAACGGCGATCCGAGATCGCCGCGTCCCCGGGTCACGAGGACCGTGACGACGAGGTGCGATTGCCGGGAACCGACCACGTGCAGCGAGCGTCGCAACGACGTGTACGCGCCGTGCAGTTTTCATTGTTATCCACGCTCGCGCGTCGTTGCAACAACGACGCCGACAAGCGTGAACCGTTTTCTTCGCCAGAATCCATCGCGACGATGGGAGCCGAGGGGCCACGGGGCCCGATGAAGTGAACGCGCTGCCGACCCGTCCGCGACACCGTGCCGACGGAACCGATCTCCGCCGCGAACGACCGATTTGACGCGCGTTTCGCGAGCAAGCGAGCAGTGAGGCGTTAAAGTGAACCGGCATGAGTTTCATCGTCATTTCTCTCCCGCCGTAAATCCCGTCCTTCCGCGTTCCGTTCGCGAACCCTGGCGCGGCGAGCTAATTCGGCCGCGGAAAACCGTTGCAACGAGCCGCCGGGAAAACCGGCCCGTTACATGGCGCCCGAACAGGGACCTGGAAATTGTGAAAGTGCGAAAATGCCGGCAAGTGAACCAGTGGCCACGTGGCAGAACGGCTCCGTGTAGGTTAACCGTCGCGAGTGAGCGAGACGCGCGCCCGCCATCTAACGGCCGCACGACGAAGTAGTGCCGGTACACGCGCGCCGCCGAGCGACCACACCGCGAAATCGCGATGACAACAGAGAGCTGTCAAACGGAATGAAAAGCGTTCCGACGCGACCAGTGCAAACGACAAGTGAGAAAGTGTCGCCGGAACAAGCTCCGAAGTGAATGCGACCGGGCCGCGTACCGAAACCCGCAACTCTCGAGGATTCGAACGACACAGGATCGCCGACGCGAGGAACACCGGAACGACTCCGACAACGGTGGGCGGAGTGCATCGAACAACAGACTCGCGACTTGTATGCGATGACGGAACCCGGCGTGTCGACCAGGAAAATGACCGCCGCGGCGACCGAGAAACTCGACCCGAACCGCAACATCGACCGAATGCGGAAGTCGGGATGCACGACAGACGGAAAAGATCCGCTGTCGTTCCTCGAGCGAGTCGCCGAGCTCCGAGGGACATACGGCATCACTGACGAAGAGCTTCTCCGAGGAATCCCCGAGCTGCTGCGCGGCCAGGCGCAAGCATGGTACCGGAACGAACGTGCCGAGATTAAGACGTGGGATCAGTTCGCCGAGGAATTCGTCGCTGTGCACACGCCGTGCCACACGAAGTTCCAACGCGAACGTGAGGCGCGCGACCGCGTGCAGCGCCCCGGAGAGTCCTTCGCGGAATACATGACCGCGGTGACCACGCTCATGCGAAGGGCCCAGATGCCGATGACCAGCCGACTCGAGATGCTCATCGAGAACATGCGCCCGGAGCATCGCCGATACATCTCCGTGGGGGAGGCGACCACCGTCCGTGCACTGCTCGAACGAGTGCAACAACTCGAACGATGCGACGAACAGGAGAAGCCGCCGTCCCGGCAATCCGCGCGACCAGCCGAGGTCGTCGCGACAGCGACGACTGCCGCCCCCGCCGCCGAACCCCGAGGCCGCGAAACGACAGCGGGGCCCGACAGATACCACCCGGACACACACTGCTGGCGTTGCAAACAGCGGGGCCATATGCGATTCGAGTGCCGGAACGCCTACCGGAAGTTTTGCTCGCGCTGCGGCCGCGACGGCACCCTGACGAGGGACTGCCACCCGTCGGGAAACGGACGACGGGGCCCGCCGACGACGGAAGAGCACCGGGCCCGCCAGTAGATCTCACTCCGTCCATCCGGTACACCCCGCGACCGCTGCTGTCAGTACGAATCCTGGGGCACGAGATTGACGCGCTGCTCGACACCGGTTCGCAGCTGTCATGCGTCAACGAGGAAGTGCTGACCTGGGCCAGGGCGCGCGGATTGAGACCGGTGGCGAGCGACGGCCGCGTCAGCCTGGCCGACGGAACGGACGCCTGCCCGGGCGGCCGCATACGCCTGTCATTTTGCGTCGGCGGTCGCGAGTGGACCGAGAATTTCACCGTGCTACCACAGATGGGCGCACCCATCCTGTTGGGCATTCAGGTCATCGCCGCCCTCCGATTGACCCTCCGGCCGCCGCCCTCCGATTGACCCTCCGGCCGCCGCCCGAAGTCGCCTCCTGGCCGGAAGACTGTCAGGCCGAACCGTGCCTGCAACTGGGCCTCCGGAGAATACCCGAAATGGAACGAGAAGCGTTCGATCGTTTCCTGCAGTCCGAGATGCAGCTCTTCGAGGGAATGCGGGGGCGGGCGACGCTGGTCCAGCACCGCATTAAACTGACCGACGAGACGCCGGTCAAACAGCGATATCGCCCCAGGAATCCGGCAATGCAGGCAATCATCAACGAGGAGGTGGGAAAAATGCTGGCCGACGGCGTGATTGAGCCGTCCAGCAGCCCCTGGAGCTCGCCGGTGGTCGTGGTAAAGAAAAAGGACGGCCGGCCACGTTTCTGCGTGGACTTCCGAAAACTGAACGAGCGTTCAGAGAAGGACGCGTATCCCCTGCCACATATCCAGGCCACCCTGGACAAACTACGGGGGGCAAGATTCCTCACGACACTCGACCTCAAGAACGGATATTGGCAGGTACCACTGGAGGAACGCAGCCGACCGCTCACCGCATTCACCGTACCCGGGCAGGGGCTGTACCAGTTCACCGTCATGCCGTTCGGACTGCACTCGGCCCCGGCCACGTTCCAGAGACTGCTGGACCGTGTGATAGGCCCGGAGCTGGAACCACACGCCTTCGCCTACCTGGATGACATTATTGTCATCAGCCGAACGATCGACGACCACCGACAACACCTACAGGAGGTCTTCCGCCGCCTCCGCACGGCCGGACTGAAACTAAACCCGGACAAGTGTCGGTTCTGCGTGGACAGCCTACGCTACCTGGGGCACATCGTCGACCAGCAGGGCATCCGAACCGATCCGGAGAAGACCGACGCCATCGCGCGAATCCCGGCACCGAGGTCGATCCGGGACGTCCGCCGGTTCCACGGCATGGCCTCCTGGTATAGGCGATTCGTGCCGAACTTTGCCGAGGTGATTGAGCCGCTGACTCGACTCACCCGCAAGAACGCCAAGTGGAGGTGGACCGAAACCGAGGAGAGGGCGTTCCAAACAATGAAGGACCGACTCGTCGCCGCTCCAATACTGGCCTGTCCGGATTTCGAACAGGCGTTCACGCTGCAGACGGACGCCAGCGACAGCGGCCTGGGGGCCGTACTGACGCAAGGCCCGACCGGAGACGAAAGGGTCATTGCGTACGCCAGCTACACGCTCAGCGAAACGGAACGGAAATACAGCGCGACGGAGAAGGAATGCCTCGCCGTGGTATGGGGCATTCGGAAGATGAAACCGTACCTGGAGGGATACCGGTTCACTGTCGTCACCGACCATCAAGCGCTCCGTTGGCTGCGCCAGATGGACAGCCCGACCGGTCGACTCGCACGCTGGGCCCTGGAGCTGCAGCAGTACGACTTTGAGGTCCAGTACCGACCCGGGAAGCAAAATCACGTGGCAGACGCGCTGTCCCGGACAACGCCGCCGCCGGGCGTGAACGCGCTTCGGCCGAAGCCGCGAAGCGACACGTGGTATGAGAGGAAGCTGGAAGCCGTCCGACAGAACCCGACCGCAGAACCGGAATTCCGGATAATGGAGGGCAGGCTGTACCGTCACTGGATACACCGACTGGACTACAACGAGCCAGAGCCCGACGAGGCGTGGAAGCTCTGCGTGCCCGCTGGCGACCGACCGGCGACCCTGCAGCGGTTCCACGACGACCCCACCGCAGGCCATCTGGGAATCGCCAAAACGATCGTCCGCCTGGCCCAACACTTCTACTGGCCAGGGATGTTCCGGGACGCGGCTCGCTATGTACGCGGCTGCGAGCGCTGCCAGGAATTCAAAACACCGCCGAGCCAGCCGCCGGGACTACTGCACGCGAATCCGGGGACCGAACCGTGGCACACAGTGTCGGTCGACCTGATCGGACCACTGCCGCGCTCGCGGAGCGGGCATACGTGGTTACTCGTGGCACTGGATCGATTCTCAAAATGGGTCGAACTGGCACCGCTGCGGAAGGCCACCAGCAACGCCGTCGCCGCCATCATACAGAAGGATGTCATCCTCCGACACGGGGCACCGAGAATCCTGATATCCGACAACGGTCGCCAGTTTGTGGGCACCCCGTTTACGTCTCTGTTACAGGCGGCCGGAATCGAGCACCGCAGGACTCCCCCGTACGCGCCGCAATGCAATCCAGTCGAGCGAGCGAACAAAGTGGTGAAGACCATGCTCGCTCAGTACACCGGGATCCACCACAACCGCTGGGATGAAAAACTGGACGAGGCACGATTCGCCATAAACACCGCAAGGCACGAAGCCACGGGATACAGCCCCGCGTACCTCAACCAGGGGCGGGAGCTCCGACCACCGGGACAACCGGCAACCGCCGGGTCGGCGACGCCGACCAGCAGCCGGTGGAAGAACCTGCGCGACGCGCAGGAGCTCGCCAAGATAAACTTGGCACACGCATTCAGCCGCCAAGAGAAATACTATAATCTCCGCCGCCGCGACTGGAGGCCCGCGGTAGGCGACCGTGTGTGGAAGAGAGAACACACTCTGTCGGATAAAGGGAAGGGCATCAACGCCAAGCTCGCGCCGAAGTTCTCCGGTCCGTACACCGTCGGCCGCGTCGTCTCCCCAGTTATCGTCGACCTCCGCGACCGGAATCGAAAGTGGACGCGCCACATCCACGTGCGGGATTTGAAACCGGACGGGGGGACCAGCGAGGACGCGCGAGCTGACCCGGAGGAACCAGTCGACGCATACGACATAAGGGGAACTCCGGAGCCTCGAACCGCGGAGGGAGCCACGTCTGCCGCACCCTCCCCCGCTGCCGGGACCGTACCACGCCGCCGAGGCCGCCCACGAAAAATTATCAGTTCTCTTTACGTTTGTCATAGACCGAACCCAGCCATGGACGAGATGGATTGGAGCCTGGCGGACCTGTCCCGAGAGCCGGACCTAACGAGACGACCGGTCACGCCGGACATCCATCTGCCAGGGCCGATGGCGCCTCGCGACGAGGAGTCAGGACGGTCAGAAGCCGCCCGGCCGGACGACAGCACGCCCCGCACCGGGGACACCACAGCAACACCGGCGCCAGAGGCAGCCACCGCCGGACCCAGCGACGAGCCGACCGCCAAGGGAATCCCGCGAGCCTACTCGTGGGACTCGCTGCCAGGCCTAGCCGAGGCGGGCCTGGACTTCTCGACGCCACCAGCCTCCCCGCCTAGGCGTACGCTGTCCCAATGGTGGTCGGGGCCGGTACTGCCCCCTCAACGACAGGCGGAGCGGCAGCGTAAGACCCGCCGACGCCGAGGGCGCCGCCAGCGAAAGGGGCCACCCGCCGCGCCGGAGGAGCGACCGCGGAAGAAGCCGAGGGGACCACCAGAGCTCGCACACTGGAGCGAGCCACTGCCGGAGATCGCAGCAGCCCGTCCGGTCGACAACGCCCACCGGACGTGCCCACCAGCGCCGACACCGGTGGTCGAACTGCCACCAAACCCGCCGCCGCCGGAGAAGCCGGCCACGCTGACGGGAAGGAGGAGCGCGCCGTCGCCCACGCCGGGCACACCGCCGAACGAGCTCCTGGTATCAGCGAGGATTAATTACGCCGCGTTGCCAACGTGGGAGCCGGCGCGGCCCATGGGCCAGGTCATGGCACTGGCCGCGACAGCCCCCGACCGCCGGAACCAAGAAGAAGTCCCGCTCTGGGAACGGCCAGGCAATGACGGAAGGCCCGTCACCGTCGACGCCCCAAACCCGCTGGTACCCCAGCCCTGGGCGTACAGCGGCCGGTTCGCGCCGTGCGTGTGCCTCTGGTACCGCCTCCCAACCGGCAGGTGCGTAGAGGTGCCCATCCGGCTGGTCACGGACCGACGGGCTTACGTGACGTCACCGGGAGGGGACGAACGCTGGACGCTCCTCTTCGATGAGGCCGGGAAGCTGCGGAGGTGCAAGCTCCGGACCCCACGAACGGCCGCCGCGGGAGGATCGACGCGACGCCGCTGAAGCAACGGAGCGACCGCGAACACGTCATCGGACACACGGTGCGGACATAGTGACGTGCGCGGGACGCGATACAATGCTGCTGTACCGCGGCGGACGCATGACCCCCCCCGAGACGGGGGCGGAGGTCACCAACGAGCAGTGCCGCGACCGCCGGAATCGGTCCCACCTCGTGACGAGAGTGCGAGACCGATCGCGCCGAAGCGCGCGGCGGCCAGCGTAACGAAGGGAGGGTTCCCCCTCGCGACGAGCATGAGGGACCCGCCCGCAAGACTATAGGATAAGGCGGGAAACGACCCCGGCTCGCGACGAGCGCGAGGTGTCGACCCAACCGGACACGACCAGTGCTAGAGATAAGTGCGTTTAGTTTGCTACGGGGGCACACCGCCGCCCCGTTCCCTCCGCCGCTCCGTTTTTCTGCCGCTCCGTTTTTGTTTCTCCCTTTGCCCTTCCTGTCGGGCACGCGATCGAGGGTGCAGGCGAAATGGTTCTTTCGTTTTGCCGCCGTCTGGCGGGTTACCAACCCACGCCGTACCCTGCGTGGAGAGGTCTAAGTGTGTTTTTTTTTATTTTTTTTACGGTACGAGGTAGTCGTGCTGTGAGCCGATTTCTTTATGTACAGCGGCGAAGGGAGGGACCCCCTCGCGACGAGGGTGAGGGACCGCCCCCGTAGTTGATAGGATATTGTGGAAACCGACTCCGGCTCGCGACGAGCGCGAGGAGTCGACCCGACCGAGCGTGATCACGGGGTTTTTTTTTTGTTTTCTTTCTCCTTCCCCCCTTGGAGACACAGATATATGTTTTGGTTGCTTCTCTCGCTTCTTTTTTTTTCTGTTTCATTTGTCTCTTTCTCTGCGGTCCGCCCCGCCGACCGGACAAGTCCAAATGGGTTTTAGTTGTATTCACCCGGGCAATGAGCCGTCCTTTTGCCGTTCTGCGCTTACCCCGGTCCGCTCGGAATGAATCAGTGCAAAATATTGTTTAGTTTTCTTAACGTATCTGCGATACACGCCGCGACTAGACAAAGACAGTGACCGCCAGTATTGGGTTTCAGTATTACGCCGAGCGTTAGTAAGTAAGGATCTAGACGTTAAGTGCGAGTTTACATTAGTATAGTTGTACAATTATATTTTTCAATATTTCTTTGAGCTAACAATAAACAGACCTCACTGTCGCTCGCTCGCTACCGTAATGTGGGAGGGGGGTGTAACAGACCTGTCCGTACCAGGCCTGTTACGAAACGGAACGCTAGCCGCGAGCCCGAACCGTGCCGACGAGAACCGACGAACGCCGAAGCGCGACGGCACCGAGACGCGTCGCGATCCGACAACACCGCGTAGTCTTCCCGCCCGTAAACCACGTTCGGCGACAAACGGAAGCGAATAAATCACCGGATTTTCCGGAAGTTACCGCGCCGCACAGTACCCCTCGTCACCCGTTGGACGAGGGCATATAACGGATCGCGACGCGACAAGTGCTCTCTTCTTCGGCAGGTGCTTCTCGGGGCGAACTCTCCACCGGACACGTATGAACGTTGGATACGGAAGAGAACACGCCGAGTAAGTAACCTGCGTTGCTAGCCGCAAACGAACGGGGCTCCTCCATGATTCGTTGAGACAGCGAACTCGAGTAAAGCCGCAAGAATTCGCGACGAATTCGAGACGTGGGAAACGTCTGCGTGCATGAGCCGCCGCCCGATGTTCGCGCCCGGGAGCTCGTCGTAACGGCGAGGCGGAAACGGCGATCCGAGATCGCCGCGTCCCCGGGTCACGAGGACCGTGACGACGAGGTGCGATTGCCGGGAACCGACCACGTGCAGCGAGCGTCGCAACGACGTGTACGCGCCGTGCAGTTTTCATTGTTATCCACGCTCGCGCGTCGTTGCAACAACGACGCCGACAAGCGTGAACCGTTTTCTTCGCCAGAATCCATCGCGACGATGGGAGCCGAGGGGCCACGGGGCCCGATGAAGTGAACGCGCTGCCGACCCGTCCGCGACACCGTGCCGACGGAACCGATCTCCGCCGCGAACGACCGATTTGACGCGCGTTTCGCGAGCAAGCGAGCAGTGAGGCGTTAAAGTGAACCGGCATGAGTTTCATCGTCATTTCTCTCCCGCCGTAAATCCCGTCCTTCCGCGTTCCGTTCGCGAACCCTGGCGCGGCGAGCTAATTCGGCCGCGGAAAACCGTTGCAACGAGCCGCCGGGAAAACCGGCCCGTTACAAAGATGTGGGAAAGGGATAGTAATGACAGTAACCCAAGGAGTGCTGTCGTGCTCGACTCGCGAGCCTGTGGTTTGCAAGTAACAAACAAACAGAATACAAAAAAGATTAAAAATTGGGTCGGACAAGTTACAAGAATTAAAAAACTAGATTGCGAGAATAGGATAGTAACGACAACAATCCAAGGATTGCTGTCGAGCTCGCTTCGCGAGCTTGCGACTAGAGATCACCGAACATACGAGACATGGCGGAATAAAAAGTATAAATCAGGTAGGATAAGAAACACAAATAGGGAACTAAAAATGCGGGAATAGAATAACAAGACGGCAATCCGAAGATTGCGATCGAGCTCGCTTTGAGAAATGGTGATAAGAGATCACCCAAACAAATAGGACACGGTGAATAAAGGAAAAAAAAAAAAAAAAAAAAAAGAAGTACAAATCAGGTACAGAAACAGGTAACTAGAAGGTGAAAATAAGAAAGCAATGATAACAATCAGAGGATTGCCGTCGAAGGTCGCGTTGCTAGCCCAGGAAGACAACTAGGAGTACGACTAGAAAGGGATGAATGATAATCACAACCTCAAATAATGAGTATAGGGAAGGGAAAACCCCGGAAATAAAACACACCGTGATAAAGGAACACTCGCGAATAAATCCCACGAACATGAAGGAACCCCTTATGCGAACCACAACGTAGGTTAGAAACTCGCTTAACTCGCTTAATAGGCCAGGAGAAATAGAGGAGGAAAAAGGGAAAAAAGGGAAAGAAAGGAAAAGGAAAGACAGGAAAGAGAGGGAAATAGGAATAATAAGGAACCAGCAAAAGAAATAGGAAATAGGGAAAATGAGGGCAAGGAAATAGCAAAGTAAGGAAAGGAAAGGTAACATAGAATCTAAAACCCACCAACTCCACTCCCTGAAATCCTACCACAACATCCCATACGCTGTCCTTTTGAGTAACTAATTCAATCGTATATTCGCAGACATGGATCGATTGAACGGGAAAGAAATCACGATTGTGAATAAAGGAACCAACAAAAAGGACAAAGACAAGGAGAACAAGGAGTCCAAAGACAAACAGGGGCAAAATAACAACAAGACCCCAACAGGAGGAAAGGGCAATACGGAATGCAAGGCTGCCCAGGGAGCCATCCCGAAACAAAGAAGAATGGCACTAGCGGAGACACAGGACCAGCAAGCGGCGGGATCCAGCCGCATGCACGACATGAGAGAATTACAAGGGATCCAGACGAACAATAGGGCAGAACAGGACATATTGGAGGTGGAGGTGGAGTTTACTGGCGAAATTCCGCCAAACCCACCTACGCAAGCGGCAACAGCAGCAACGATGGCAGGACAGACGGAACGCAGGATGACAGCAGCAGCAGCAGCTAGAGGAAGTAACAACAACAATGCGAACCAAACAACAGGAACAACGGGGAAAAGAAGGGAACAGGAGCCGGAGGGTAGAACGATAGCGATCGTAAGAAGGGGCTATCCTAATCAAGGCACCGAGATCAACCGCGAGGAAATTAACAAAATCTGGGCGCACTTTATCAAATACAGGATTAAGACAGGCAAGCCCGTGAATGTAGGTAGGTGGGGCCCAAAAGCGGGAGGCTTCATCCTCACTCCCAATGATCAGGAATCCCTGAATAATATAAGAGAAATAATAGATCAGTTAAACACGGTAGAAAATAGATATATAGTAACAAGCGCGAGTAGACTAAATGGAACAGCCAGACTCACTATGTTTGTGAATAACAAGGAACTGACATACAGAGACGTGATAGAGATTTTGCAAATTGAAAATAATGAATTGAATACGGAGAACTGGCATTTAAGAAGGGAACCGAGAATCAAAGATAGAGGGGTGGAGTTTGAAATCGAAGTCCCAATGAGAGATTTGCGTTACATAAGGGGGAAAGACAATAAAATAAGCATCATGGGAGGGGGATGGAAAGTAACTTTCACCACTAGGAGGACCATATGAAACGGGCTTGTCTGTCTAGAGGGGATAAGAGAAAGAGAGCTTAACAGAACTTAACATAGGGTTAAATTAAGATAACAATAAATATATAAATGTATCCTATCCAAGCGATTAGAGTTAAGAAATAAAAAGAAAAAAGTGCCTAGATCCTGTGTAATTTCTAATAGGTTAAGGTGGACAGGGAAAACGCCATCAATGGGGAACGCCATCGCAGAGAGAGAACGAGTGGCAGAGACAGGAGCCCGGAACGACTGATAAGGAAGGTACCCCGGCTCACCTGGGGAACCTAGGGAAAGCCGGATGGGCCGGAGGAAAGAAGCAAAGATAAGGCGAAACATTGACGGCGTTTTCCCTGAATAGATAATATAAGCGTATAGAATAGTATAACTTAGTAAGAGCGAAGAAGAAGGAAGTGGAGCTAGGGGAGCGATGGCGGTCCCAACATAATACCCGGAGGGTAAACAAGGAGGATGCATCGGTAACTCGGAAGAAGACGCGAACGATGAGGGCAAAACTGTGACGAGTTCAAGCCCCGGGGCGGCCGGGGGGGAGGGCGGGGCGGGGGCGGGACCCGGGCGCCTAAGAGCGCGCGGGTCCCGGCCTCGCCTGCATGCGCCGTCTAGCGCCGACCGCGTCGGGGAAACATGGGGGGACGGGAATAAGGGGGCAGAGGGAGAAGGATAAGGGAAAAAGGGACCGCCATAACTCCCCTAGCTAAGGAACAGGAGGGTGAACCGACATTGGAGAGGGAGACGGAGCGAAACAAGTAGGTAGCGAAACATAGGCGCACTTCATCAGACACAGGATTAAGACAGGCAAGCCCGCGAACGTAGGTAGGTGGGGCCCAAAAGCGGGAGGCTTCATCCTCACTCACAATGATCAGGAATCCCTAAATATTATAAGAGAAATAATAGATCAGTTTAGAGAATAGATATATGGTGACAAGCGCGAGTAGACTAAACGGAACAGCCAGACTCACTATGGTCGTGAATAACAAGGAGCTAACATATAGAGACGCGATAGAGATTATGCAAATTGGAAATAACGAATTGAATACGGAGAACTGGCATTTAAGAAGGGAACCGAGAATCAAAGATAGAGGGGGGGAGTTTGAAATCGAAGTCCCAACGAAAGACTCGCGTTACATAAGGGGAAAAGACAATAAGATAAGCATCATGGGGGGGAGGGGGATGGAAAGTAACTCTTACCACTAGGAGGACCATACGAAGCGGGCTTGTCTGTCTTAAAGGGGAAGGAAAAAGAAAAAAGAGAAAAAGGGGATTAGGGAAAGAGGGCTCAATAGAACTTAACATAAGGTTAAATTAAGATAACAATGTATACATAAATGTATTCTATCCAAGCAATTAGAGTTAAGAAATAAAAAGAAAAAGTGCCCAGATTTTGTGTATTCTCTAACAAGTTAAGTAACACGGAAAAGGTGGACAGGGAAAACGCCGTCAATGGGGAACGCCATCGCAGAGAGAGAACGAGCGGCAGAGACAGGAGCCCGGGACGACTGATAAGGAAGGTACCCCGGCTCACCTGGGGAACCTAAGGAACGCCGGATGGGCCGGAGGAAAGAAGCAAGAGATGAGGCGAAACATTGACGGCGTTCTCCCTGAATAGATAATATAAGCGTATAGAATAGTATAACTTAGTAAGAGCGAACTAGACATTAAAGGGTCAAGTGGAATTACATCCACTGGACCAAGAAAGCGAGGGTAAGCGGATCGTTGAAAAACCCTCCCCCTCCCATAGGCGTCGGCAATACACGCTAATTAGAATAAGTAACCAAGGCGAAATCGAGAATACTAATAATAATAAGTGGATTACGACAGTGGAAACACGTGAGAACGAACGAACTCCAATAATGTAAAATAGCGTAATAAACAGTATGTACGAATAAACATAAGATCAAAGACCCACATCAAATTATTTAAGTCATCACCGAATCCATCACTCCTCCTTTGACGATAACTGATAAGTCCACAGCGAACTAGAACAAACAGCGTAAACAACGGAAAGAACAACGAACGGGAATAAGACTAGGTAGGAATAAAGGAAAGGGGAGGAAGGAAATAGTCAGGAAATAGACGAAGGACAGAACGGGGGTCAGACAAACTTGGGGAAGAACTAATAGGTAGAGGGAAAGGAAAGAAATAGAAGCGAATGAAAGAAATTGAAAAGAGATAGATAGGATAACTCGAATAAAGCACGGAAACGCGGGGTAGTATTAAGAAATCGGGAAAAAAAAGAGAAACGCGAGAAATAAGCGAAAGAACGACAATTGTACGAAGATCAGCGGCTTAAAAAAGAGAAGAGACACACAGAGCGTAAAGAATAAATACATAATAGCATGCGCGCAAACACACAACACCCTCTCCCATCCAAACTCTCGAAAGCGGAAATAGAATAAGCACAAGAGCGACAAGGAAATCAAGAGGAACAAGATGTTTAGAATCAACCGAAATCAAGCACACCACGAGAAAACGACGGAATAAAACTAAGAACGCGGGAGGAACACAATAAGATCGAAATACAGGAAGTAGACAGAAAAGAGAAAGAAATCAAATGCAAATAAAGGGAAATACGAACCACACCGTCTACTCATTTATCGTAAATACCTATCACTCACCTATCCCTCCCATGAGACCTACCTACAACACAACCAGGAGATGGGACACAGGAAGCAGGAAACAAAGACGAACAGGTAGGGAACGAGAGTAATAGGGAAGACAAGGGAGAGGAAGAGGGAAGGAAAGAAAGGAAAAAGGGGAAATAGGGAAATAAGGAATAACATTAGAATAAGATAGTAGAAGTAAAAAGACAGAGGAACAAGGGAAAGCGAAGGGATAGGAACATAAGGACAGAACGGGAAAAAAGGGAAAAAGGGAGAAAGAATCATAATCGAGACGGGGAAGGGAAGAACAAAAAGAATGGAAACAGGCAATAGAAAAGGGGAATAACACCCCTAGACCATGAGCATAGAAACGGGAAGTGTAGCGCTAACACACGAGCAAGCGGAACTCAGATAAACAAAGACTCGGACGAGACGAAAGAAAACCGCGGAATCAAGGTAGTAAAAAACAAACAAGAAGAATAACTAGACATCGTACGTTACAGGTTAAACGGAACAAGAGAAAAAAAGGAGAGGTAGCAGGAAGACAGACAGACAAACATCATAGACAGTCAAACGACTCTCCGGACAACAATGCAAATGAATAATACGAAACCCAGCTCCTGAGAATAAGACAGAGGGAAGCAGAAGAAACAAACAAACAGAAAGAAGACCGAGTAGCAGGAGGGAAGGAGAAAAAAGGAAAAAAAAAAAAGAAGGAAAAAAGGGAAAAAAAAAAGAAGGAGAGAAAGGAAGAAGGAGAGAGAGAGAGGAAGGGGAAGGACAAAGAGGACAGAGAGGGGAAAAAAAAACCCCAACACAGACAAACAAGAAAAGAGGAAAGGGAACAGAAGGAATTAACAGTAAGACATAGGAAGGAGGGAGAAAAGAAAAAGGGAAGAAAGGAAGAGGAAAGAGGAAAGAGGGAAAGAAGAGAGAGAAATACAACAAGGAAGGGAAAAGAAAAAAAGGGAAAAAGGAAAAAAGGAAAGAAGGAAAATCCCAAACAAACAGAATAAGGAACAAGAGAACAAAATGAAAATCATACAGATAAACCTGCACCATGCAGCAGCAGCGGCAGCACTGCTGGCTAAAAAATTCAACCAGGGAAAGTATGATGTGGCCCTCATACAGGAGCCCTGGCTGAACCGGAGAGGACCAAAAGGCATAAGAGGACTAGGGCAAACGGGAACAATACACTCAGGAAGGGTAAACGAGAACACGAGGACATGCATAGTGACGAGGAGAAGGCTGATCGGTACACTGATGACTCAATTTACGGATGAGAACATTACGGTGATATCGATTCAGACAGGGAAACAGGGGAGCGATCAGAAAGAAATATTATTGGTATCACTATACCTGCAGCACGACAGTAAGGAAATCCCAGGAACGAAATGCAGGGAAATGATCGAATGGGCGAACAGGAACAATGTACCGGTAATCATGGGAGTAGACGCCAACGCGAGACACAGGAATTGGGGAAGCACGGACACAAACACAAGGGGCAAAAGGCTGATGGAATATATAATAAGCGAGGGACTGTGCATCGCGAACTACGGCAGCAGACCGACGTTCGTGACGCGGGACAGAAGGGAAGTACTGGACATAACGTTATGCTCCGAGGCAATAATCAGGAGATTCCAACAATGGTACGTGATGGAAGACGAGAGCTTGTCGGACCACAAGTACATAGAGTACAAGGTAAGATGGGAAAAGCAAACGGAAAACGAGACGATAAGGAGCATACAGTACACGGACTGGAAGCTCTACCAAAGACTAAACAAAGGAACGATAAAAGCATTAGCAGGCAAATACGGGAACCGAGAGGAGATAGATGCGTACGCGAAAGAAATAGCGGAAACGCTGAGAAGGAATTGGGAGGAGGCAACGGAAGCCAAGGTGATCAGGAAACACAGTAAAATAGAATGGTGGAATGAAAAACTGGAGAAAGGGAAACGTACAGTGAGGGAATGCAAGAGAAGATGGAGATCGGCCAGGCCGGAGGCCAAAGGAAGGAAATGGGAGATTTACAAAAGAGAGGCAGCAAAGCTGAGAAAGGAGATCATGAAAAGCAGGACGGAAAGCTGGAGGAAATTTACAAAGTCCATAGAGAGAACAGCGATAGCGGCCCGCATAACGCAGACTCTGCTGAAATGCGGAGGCTCCGATATGGGGGCCATCAGAAGAGGGAATACTCTGGTACACAGGAACGAGGACATAATGGAGCAGTTAATGATGACGCACTTCCCGGGCTTCGAGAGGAGCCCGGCAGGGGAAACGAGTACAACAGAGAATGACAACAACAATAGAAACAGGGAGGCACGGCCCAACTGGGAGCTGGCCAATCAAATAGCGAACCCAAGGAGAGTAAGGTGGGCACTGGCCGCCTTCATGCCGGACAAGGCACCGGGCATGGACGGTCTGAGCCCAAGGATGCTGAAAGAGGCGTTCGGGCAGTATGGACAGGCTATGACGAATCTGATCAAGGCAAGCATAGCCACGGGGCATATTCCGGAGGCATGGACAGGCACGAAAGTGGTGTTCCTGCCGAAACCAGGGAAAACAGACTTTACGGAACCGAAGGCATACAGGCCGATCTGTCTGACGTCGTTCCTGCTGAAAACAGCGGAAAGACTGATAGACAGACACCTGAAATGCACGACACTACTGGAAAGGGAGATGTTCCCCGGGCAACACGCCTACAGAACGGGAAACTCCACGGAAGTGGCATTGCACAGGCTGGTGAAGGAAGCGGAAACGGCACTGAAACGAAAGGAATGCGCAATCGTATGCGTGATGGACATAGAAGGGGCATTCAACATGACCCCGATAGAAACGATAGAACAGGCACTGAAGGACTTCAGGGTAGAGGAGAATATCCAGAAATGGATAATGTGCATGCTGGAGAACAGAAGGATCAGGGCGTACAGAGGGGACGCGGAAGTGGAAGGAAGAGTAAAAAGAGGTACACCACAGGGGGGAATCCTGTCCCCGCTGCTATGGTGCATGGCACTGGATTCGCTCCTGTGGGAACTAAAGGAGACAGGGGCAGAAATCGTGGCGTACGCCGACGACGTAGCAATCATATACAGGAACAAGAACAGAGGGAAATGCATGGAGGTGATGCAAACGGCACTGAACATCACGGAAATATGGTGCGACTCGGTAGGGCTCTCGGTGAACCCGGAGAAAATGGAGATCATGGAATTCACCAAGACCACGCTGTACCCGGAAGACAGCGGTCTAACGTACATGGGGAAACCGCTCCCCCTGAAACAGAGAATCAAATACCTGGGAATACTGATAACAAGGAAACTACTGTGGAGACCACACGTAAAGGCAAAGACGGAAGCAGCAAAAGGGAACATCGCGATGCTCAGCAGAGCGGTAGGAGCGACGTGGGGCATGAAGCCCCACATCATGAGATGGATATACAGGGCGATAGTGATACCAAGGATCACGTACGGCGCGGCCATATGGTGGCAAGCGACGGACATGAAAACGGTGCAAGGATGACTGGAAAGGCTGCAAAGCATGGCAAACAGAAGGACTCTGGGATGCGTGGGCAACACGCCAAACAGAGCGATGGAAATACTGGCGGACACGATGCCGCTAGACATCAGGATTAAGGAAATAGCACTGAAAACGGTATACAGGCTGATAAGCTGGGGAAAATGGGAAAATCTGGGATATGGACACTCGAACCTGATCTACAAGATAGGAGACGGGGTAGAGAACAGGGAGTTAGTCACGCTAAGCGAAATGCAAAAGGACACGGACGAGAGGAGATATACGGACTATAAACTGTACAAAACGGAAATCAGAGAGAGAGAAGAGTGGGACAACGGTATACCGAGGGATCTGAGAAACACGGCGCTATGGTACACGGATGGATCGAAGAAAAGGAACATGCTGACGGGGGCAGCATGGACGGACAACAAGGAAAGACATCACTACATAAAGCTAGGGATATACCCAACGGTATACCAGGCGGAGCTCCTGGCCACACAGCTATGCGCCAAGGAGATCAAGGAGAACGGGGAGAACGGAAGAAGGATAACGATTTGCACGGACAGCCAGGCGGCGATAAAAAGCCTGGCACAGATGGAATGTAGATCAAAGATCATATGGGGAACGCACGTAGCGCTCAACGAGCTAGCGCGTACAGGAAGATCGGTAACGATCACATGGATACCAGGCCACTCAGGACTGGAGGGCAACGAGAAGGCGGACAGACTGGCCAATCTAGGCTCGGACTCGGCCCCGGAAGAACCACAGACCCTGATAGGGGTCGCGGACGCAAACTTCAACCTGGAAGTAAGGAGATGGGGCATGAGAGAGGCTGGGGAGAAATGGAAAAACACCCCAGGGCTGGCGCATAGCAAAGGCTTCCTGGGGGAGGACAAATGGTCGACAAAGTACGTGAAAGGAATATTACAACTGGAGAAAAAGGATCTAAGGAGAATGGTGGAAACGGTAACAGGAATAGCACCGCTTAACAAGCACCTGGCAAAAATAGGGAAGGCAGAAACGAGCACATGCTCGCTATGCGAGGAAGAAGAGGAAACACCGGAACACATAGTCAGGAATTGTGCAGCGCTACTGCACAAAAGAAGAACCATTTTGGAGGCGAATCTCATCGAGGGAGAAATCTTAGATGCGATACCATGGAAGAAGGTCAAACGCTTCATGGAGGTGGTGGACCCATGGAAATACTAAAGGCAACGGAAAGAGGGAACAACGGAAAAGAGGAAAAAGACGGAAAAGGAAATAAAGGAAGAACGAGAGGAAGCAGGTCAGGTGATAGGCAATGTATAGGCACTGCTCTGAGGCTACGAAAGTGGCCAATGATGGACCCCGCCTGCCGAAACACCTGGTCTGTCGACTCTAGGGAAAAGAGAGAAGGACGAAAAAAGGAAAAAGAGGATAAGGAAGAGAAGAAGAGGAAAGAAGAGAGAGGGAAGAAGAAAAAGAAACAGAGACAGAGACAAGAGGGAGTAAGAGAGAAAGGAAAAGGAGGAGATGAGAGAAGTGCAGGAAGGAAAGGAATGAGAAGGGAGAATAGAGAGAAAGAAAAAAAAGGAAAAAAACGAGAAGAATAAAGGGAAAAAGAGAAGTGAAGGGAACGCGAGGAACAAACACGGACAAAAAGAAGAACAAGAAAACAGGGTGGAACAGAGGACAGAGAAACAAGACGGAATTAGGAAATGGAACACAGGAAAGAAGGAAGCAGAGGAATAGAACAAAAGAAACAAGGAAACATACGCAGGAACAAGAGGAGACAGGATACAAAGAGACAAAGTGAAAAGGATAACCATAGGAAAGTAACAACAGGGAGAACAAAGGACCAACGTACAGGAACAAGAGGGAAGGATCAACGAACAGAGAGTACAAGACAAGGTAGCAACGAACAAGGTGATACCGAAAGGAACAAAAAAAGGGATCAGAGAAGACAAACAAAGCAGGAATAGAAAGAAAGGAACACACACGAAAGGAACGAGAACAGGGAAGGCAACAAAGGGAGAAACAAAGGGAAGAACTGAAAAAAGAAAAGTAACAGAAAAGGGAAAAAGAGGAGAACATCACAGAGAGAACCAAGAATGGGAAACATCTGGAAACATTAAAAAAGAGGAGAAAACGCTACACAAATGGGAACGCAGAACAAATACAGGAAACAACGAAGCAAGGCAGACGCACAAGGAACAAAAAAGAAAGGAAACGTACAAAGGGAAACTAATAACAAGGGCCAAAGAACAGGAAATCATGCGAAGGATCAATAGGGGGAGGAAAAGAGAAAGGGACAAGAAACGGGAAGAATCAGCAACGAGTCAAACTCGAAAGAAGGCAAAAGAGACAACGAAAAGAGACATCATAACGCAAGGACAGGAACCAAGGGAGAGAACCACAAGGACTAACGAGAAGGCCACAACAAAAAAAAAAAAAAAAAAAAAGAGGACAGACCGACAGAAACGAAACAACAAGGAAAACAAGAGCAGGACAAGAAGAGAAGGGAAACAAGGAGAAAGGAAACAACTTAGGAAAACTAATACCGGGACACACCCGGAAGATGAGTAAAAAAGGAGACAATGGAAAAAAGACATCACAACGCAAGGCTAGAAGTCAAGGGAGAGAATCATAAGGAGCGAAGGGAAGGCAACAATAAAAGGAGACAGACCAACAGGAATGGAACAATAAGGGGAAACAAGAATAGGATCATGAAAGAGAGAAACAAGTTAGAAGGGAAACAACGCAGGAGGAACCAACATCGGGACACACCCGGAGGATGGGCAAAAGAGACAATGGAAAGAGACATTGCAACGCAGAGAACAAACGCGAGGAAGGCAAACATAAAGGAAGAGAACAACAAGGAGCAACGGAAAAGGTAAAGGAACAAGGAACGATTAATAAGGAGAAGAGAAAAGGTAGCGCAAAACTGGAAGCCACACGACAAGGAACAACGAGCCAAAGGAAGCAACGGAAGTACATGAACAAGGATCAAGAACAAAGGAGCGACAGCAACAGGAAAACTACCCTAAAGTGCAAACAAATAAGGACCACCTCACAAGGAAGCGAACAAAGGTGGAACAAAAGGGAAACGGCATAAGGAACCCCCGAAAGAGCAGTAATCGACGGCGAAACAGCCCAATAAAGGAACAACAACAGACACTCACAGGGAAGCAAACAGACAAACAGGAGACAAACCTGAATGGGCGAAGCCGGAAGGAAGGCAGCACAAGCTCGCACTTCCACCGGACCCCGAGAGCGATGGTCACGCTCGAAATTTCACCAGCCACAGAACCTAGTGCGGCTAGAGTCCCCCCCCCCAACCCAACACGCGGCAGGCTCGGCAAGGAAAGACCGCATGGAAGCGATATTCCAGCCTCGGCAGGAATTTCGCCGAAGTCGGATCGGACCCCAAGTTGATGCGTACGCATTAGGGTGGGAAGCCTTCGAGGGCGAAGACCGTATGAACGCGATATACCGGTCTTCACTGGTATTTCGCCGAAGTCGGATCGGAGTCCGAGGGGGTCGAACACACAGTACGCAAATTCATCCCAACGATCGTAAAGGCGCGGTCCCTTGCTCTTGAAACACCCGTAGAAGCGTAGAGTAGCCTATCCTAATCCAGGGTGGGAGTGGGTAAGTCCCGGACAGCCGGGATAGACTAGGGAAAGGGAAGTAAGACTCGCGGGCGCACGACATGGTTCTATGGTGAAGAGGGGGGGCCAACTGGGCAGGTGTGGCGAACCTGCATGATCCGAGGGTGAGCACGGCCCGACGTACGCTCCGAGCCGTAAAACGCTCAAAAATCCATATATGATAGGTAGAATGGCCGACTCACCGATGACGGTCGCTTCCCTGATTAGTAGACCGACCGCTCTGAAAGTTGCCCGGGCTATAAAAAGCAGAGCGGCGGTCGAACGCAGTGGTATTTGCAACCCTACGGGGCCGAGAGCCGGTCGCCATATGAAACTGACTATTCTGTCGGTGTGCGATCGGGAGAGGGGAGGTGCCTGGCGGCACCACCCCCTCTCCCGCAAGGAAAGGTAGGAGTGCCGATCACTTCTGCCCCGGCTGAATTTACTACTACTACTACGACTACTACTAGGATAGGGTTAGGATAGGGTTAGGATAGGGTTAGGATAGGGTTAGGATGGGGCTATAAGGCCGGAGAGGATTCGGAGTGGGTGTGGGAATGACCTCGAGGACCTCGTGTGCCTCTTGGAAATCCCCCACATCCATGATGAAACTTCGATGGAACTGATGTTCTCCTGAACTGGATACTTACCTGTTTACTTACCTTCGGTGAGTTCTCGGGAGAGAGGTCCAGGGTGGAGAACTTCGGTGAAGTTGAGGGTCCTCTTTGGTCAAAATCCTCCTACTCCACCTCCCCGTGGTGGCCCCGGGACTCTGTGGAGGCTTCGGCTGAAACAGAGTGCGAACGGAGTAGGCAGGTGTAGGAGGGACGTAGTCGGTGGCACCTGTGCTACCGACTGCGGCCCTCCGCAGGGACTGGAATTTTTTATTTTTTGTTGACCGGGCAAGAAGGTGTTTTTATAGGTATCGGCCAGCCGCAAATGGTGTGTTAAAACCCGACTGGACAACGATAAGGATATGGTTTACGGTGCAGGGGGTAGGATACCCAGTACCGGCGTAGGGGAGGTGGGCGAGCAGGCCCCCCCTATGTCGTCATCCAGCGACTGCGAGCCCGCGAGCGTGCACCACCTGGCGCTCGGGGAAGTAACGGTTACAGGTGAGGATCCCCCAGGGGATTATACGACAAGGCGCCACACAATGGACTCGGTTTCCGGACACAGGGCGGGCACCCGCGATCCGGGCGCTGGGGCTGATATTTTCAGCCCTAGACCCCGGATCCCGAGGAGCCCCCCCGAGAAAGGGGTGGCGGGGGGGGAGTCCCTCCCCCTCCGCATCAGTTTGAGGTGCCGGCGGTGCCGAAGGAGTCAAGGGTACCTAAGGGGGATAAACCCCCGAAGGTGCCTAAGACAACTAAGGTACCAAGGGCACCTACCCCGGTGACGAAACCCGGAGAGGAGGGACCGAGAACGAGATCTCGGGAGAGCCGAACGAAGACCGGGGGGGCCCCCGGTACCTCGGCCCCGCCGGTCACATTCGTCCCCCTCCGCGGGGAAAGCGGGGACCCGGTCCCGGACCCGTCGGATGGGTCAGACCGGGACCACCCCCTGGAGGAGACGCAGTGGGACACTCTCTCGGAGAGGTCCGCTGTGTCGGCGGCGTCCGCGGTGTCAGCGGCATCCGCGGGGTCATCTGCCTCTGGTAAGAGGCAGAGAGAATCCCCGGAACCGCTCCACCCTGCAACCCCCACCACCATGGGACCGCCCGGGAAGGATAAGCCCAAAGAGAAAAGACAGAGGGTCTACGATCCCTCCCCCTCTATAGATGTACAGAGGGGGGGGCTCAGAGGGCTACTCCCCGGGCAGATCCTGGAAAGAGCGATATCTTCCCAGGAGCGAGTGGAGGAGGTGGTGAGGGTTTCAAAGAACCTCAAGGGGGGCTGCATCCGCGACCTCCGGGACGCATCCAGGATCATGCTGGCATGCGTCCAGGAGGTGGTTCTGAGGGGCCAGCCCCCCCCAGAGGTTAAGGAGGCCGCCGGCGGGGCTGCGTTCCCCAACCCGGAACTTCTCCTTAAGAAGTACAAGGCGGAGAACGCCAGCCTCAGGGCGCGGGTGGAGGAGTTGAGGGGTGAGGCGGAGGCGGCCAGGATCGCCGTGGAGGGGCTGCAGGAGAGGATCAGAGCGATAGAATCTGAATCCCTCCCCCGGCCCCCCCGGGGCCCCCATGGGAGGTCCCCGCCTCCCCCCTCCCCCCCAACCCCGCGCCCCTCGGCTCCTTCTCCGGAAGGAGCTCCGCCGGCGCCCTCCCCCCTGAGGGAGCAGACCTTGTTGGCCAAAGCCGGAGCCCTCATAGATGGCAAACTGGCGGCCTTCAAGGAGGAGCTCCTCCTGCTCCTCAGGCCGGCGGCCCAGCCCCTCCCGGACGGGAAGGGACAAACGGGGCCTCCTCCCCTTCTCCCGCCCCTTATAATGCCCCCCCAAATCCAGGAGAAGGGGAAGAAGAAGGCGAAGATGAAAAAGAGGCAGGGAGGGGAGGGTTCCAATCCCCCACCCCCTCCCTCGCCCCCTTATGTCGCAACCCCTGCCCCTGCCCCTGCCCCACCCCCGCCCCCTCCCCCCGCGTCTCCCTACGTCGCCCAGGAGACGCACCCGCCCTCGAACCCCTTCCCCTTCTCCAAAACACTCCCTGAAGGGACATGGTCCCAGGTGGTGGGGAGAAAGGAGAAGAGGGCTGCACGCCCCAGGCAGCCCCCGCCGCCGCCGGTCCCAGCCCCGAAGGGCAAAAAAGCCGGGGCGGCGGTGGGGAAGAAGGCCGCACCCCGCGTGGTGGTGCCCCCCCGCACGGCCGCGGTAACGGTCACTCTGAGCGAGGGGGCCAAGACCACGTACGCCGAGGCCCTCCAGCATGCGCGCAATGCGTTCAGGCTCGAGGAGGTGGGCATCGAGGCCGTCCACTGGCGAAGGGCGGTAAACGGCGGCCTCGTTCTAGAGGTCGCCGGGGCCGAGGGCGCCGCCAAAGCGGACGCCCTGGCGGCCAAAATGTCCACCGCCTTGTCGGGGTTGGACGTCAAGGTGTCGAGGCCTGTGAAGAAGGCGGAATTCCGCCTCACGGGCCTCGACATCTCGGTAACCCCGAGGGAGGTCTCGGCAGCGGTAGCGGCTGCGGGAGGCTGCACCCCCGAAGAGGTCCGTTTGGGGGAAATTAAGGTTCCTCCAAACGGCCTCGGCGTTGTATGGGTGCAGTGCCCCGCCACGGCTGCCAGGGCGGTTGAGAGGGCGGGACGCATCCGCGTGGGATGGGCCTTCGCCCAGGTTGTGGTGCTGGCGGCCCGACCGCTGCAGTGCTTCCGCTGCCTTGCCCTAGGGCATGTTCGGCAACGGTGCACTGCAGCGGAGGACAGATCGGGCCACTGCTATAGGTGCGGGGACCCATCCCACAGGGCGGCGAGGTGCACGGCCGTCCCACATTGCGTGGTCTGCGCTTCGGTGGGACGGCCGGCGGGGCACAAGGCGGGGAGCAAGGCGTGCGCCCCGCCTGTGAAGCCCAGAAAGGGCAAGAAGGGGGCGGGCAGTGTGGCCCCGCCCCCTTCCGTCGGAACAGTGGAGGGGGGGGACGTAAGACCCTCCCCCGCCTCCACTATTCCCGAGGGTATGGAGGTTGTCCCGGAGACAGCGGATGAGGGGAGGGTTACGCCACCCCCTCCATCGCTGCCCCCGGAGCGACGTCGACGGACCCCCTGAACAGCGCATAAGGCGCCGCACTGGCGCTTTCAGGGGGTCCTCGACGGATACTGCAGGCCAATCTCAACCACGCCAGACGCGCTCAGGACCATTTTGTCCAGAGTCTGGCGGAGCTTGAGATTGGCCTGGCGGTTGCTGCGGAGCCATACAGCGTCCCCGATAACCATCCACACTGGTTTGGGGACCTGGATGGCTCCGTAGCTGTATGGTACCGTGACGAAGTCACGGGGCCCACCTGCTCCGAGGTCGATCGGGACAGGGGGGTGGTGATAGTAAAGTGGGGAAGGTTCCTAGTCGCTGGGTGCTACAATTCACCTAATAGTAGCCCCGCCGAATTTGGGGTGTTTTTGGACCGGTTGGGGACCATGTTGGCCCCCTACATGACCGGTCCAGTGCTGGTTCTGGGGGATCTCAACGCGAGGTCTACCGACTGGGGAGACTCCAGAACCGGACACCGAGGCGGGGTACTAGCGGATTGGGCGGAGGGTCAACAACTCCGGTTCTTGAACCGGGGCACGACCCCCACGTGCGTGAGGTGGAACGGCTGCTCGGTGGTTGATGTTTCATTGGCCACCGCCGTTGCCTCGCGCCGTGTATCCGACTGGCGGGTATGGGAGGGAGAGACCCTCTCCGACCACGCCTACATTCTGATGAATGTGGGCGTGGCCGACAACCCGCCCTCGGATACGCCCAACCGACGTAGCACCCAGATAGCGCCACGATGGGCGCTATCGCGACTAGACGAGGACCTGCTGAAGGCCGTCTGCATCGGTGCCGCCTGGCCAGTGGACAGGGAGCGCGGAGCGGAGGAGGGGGCGGTGTGGATCCGGGACACGTTGCAGATGATCTGTGACGTGGCGATGCCCCGGGTCCGCAACCCCCCCCTAGGAAGTCAGCGTACTGGTGGAATGATGCGTGCGCGGAACGCCGTAAGTCGGCAGGCCGCGCACGCCGCCAGTACGTCCGCGCTCGACGGCTCCTAGGTTTTGGAGCCGTCACGGAACCGATGGTTAGCGACCTGTACGAGAGATACAGGTCGCTCAAGACGGCCTTCCAGCGGCAGATTGCCGCTTCCAAGGCCCAAGGATGGAGCGAGCTCCTCCTCGGTTTGCAGCAGGACCCGTGGGGGCGCCCCTATAAGACGGTGTTGAGAAAACTCCGACCGTGGGCGTCCCCGTTAACGGGCAGGCTGGACCCGGAATTCCTGGGGCGTGTCATCGGCACCCTCTTTCCCCTTAACGACGGGGAAGAGGAGGATGCGGGACACGCCCCCGCCCCGACCAACGATTGGTCGGAGCAGTTCCGGGTCACCGAGGGGGAGCTTGAGCTGGCGCTCCGGCGACGCAAGGGGGGGGGGCAGGAAAGCCCCCGGCCCCGATGGCGTCCCTGGAGCGGTTCTGGCTCGGGCCTTGGAGGTCCTCGGCCCGGCGTTTAGGAGCGTCATGGACGCGTCCTTTCGCCGGGGGACCTTCCCCACTTTATGGAAAAGAGGTGGCTTGGTCCTTCTCCACAAAGAAGGTAAGCCCGCAGATTCACCCTCTGCGTATCGGCCAATATGTCTGCTCGACGAGGCGGGCAAACTCTTTGAAAGAGTTATTGTCGCCCGCCTCCTCGAGCACCTGTCACGCGTAGTGCCCGGACTGAGCGACAGTCAGTTCGGTTTCCGGAGGGGGCGCTCGACGATAGATGCGTTGGAGCATCTACGCCTCCTCCGGGAAGAGGCTGTCGCGCAGGGCCGGGTGTTGATCGCGGTATCGTTGGACATCACCAACGCGTTCAACACCCTGCCCTGGCGGGAGATAGAGAGGGCCATGGAACACTTCCAGGTGCCCTCCTATCTCCAGAGGACGGTTCGGGACTACCTGCGTGACAGAGCCATCGTATGGGCCGGCCGATACGGCAGAGTACAAGAGAGGGGAATCCACCGCGGGGTTCCACAGGGGTCCATATTAGGACCACTCCTGTGGAACCTGGCTTACGACGCGGTGTTGCGGGCTTACATGCCCCCCGACACGGGTGTCATCTGCTATGCGGATGACACCCTGGTGTACGCGGGGGGCCTTGAGTGGACAAGGACCAAGCACCTCGGAGAGGTCGCCCTTGACCTCGTGGTCGGACGAATCCGCGGGATGGGCCTGACCGTGGCGGCCGCGAAGACCGAGGCAGTATGGCTTCATGCCCAACCTCGGTTGACGCTGCCGCAAACACGACAGGATATGCGGATTCGTGTCGCGGAGACCTACGTCAACGTGGGGCCCTATATAAAGTATCTGGGCCTGCACGTTGACGAGCGCTGGCGTTTCAAAAACCATTTCGATCTCCTGGCCCCCCGATTACTAAAGACAGCGGCCGCCTTAGGGCGACTGCTGCCCAATATCGGGGGACCAGACATGAATGTTCGCCGCCTCTACGTGGAGGTGGTGCGGTCAATAGCCCTTTACGGGGCCCCCGTGTGGCACCGCGCTCTGGAGTTCAGCCGCCATAATCGCGCCTTACTCGAAAAGGTGCGCAGGCGGCTGGCTCTACGTGTCATACGGGGTTTCCGCACCATCTCCACGGAGGCGGCGGGTCTCCTCGCCGTGATACCCCCTTTCCATTTGGTGGCTGCCGAGCGGGCGGAAACTTTTTCCGCCACTCGCCCGGCAGGTCACCCATTGGGGGTGGAATTCACGGTCGAGGAGATCGAGGGGATCGAAATGCGAAAACGCCAGGCCCGGGAAGTTTTGGCGGTCCGGTGGAAGCAAGAGCTCGCTACATCGGACCGACCGATCGTCCGGGCCCTCCTGCCCATTTTTGATACATGGTGCAGGGGGCGCGTTAGGTTGACCTACCGTCTTACACAGGTGCTCTCCGGCAAGGGATGCTTCGGAGAGTACCTGTTTGTAATAGGACGGGAGCCGACCACGCAGTGTCACCACTGCGGGGAGCCGCAGGACACGGTGCAACACACGCTGGAAGAGTGCCCAGCGTGGGCGAATCAGCGCCGTGTCCTGCGGTACGCGGTGGAAGGGTGGGACCTCTCGCTGGCGGCCATGGTCGACCACTTGGCCGCAAGCGAGAGGTCGTGGCAGGCGGTGGTCTCCTTCTGTGAGGAGGTGATGCTGCAGAAGGAGACCGCCGAGCGGGCCCGGGAAGCGGACCCGGGCTCGCAGAGAAGGGAGTTGGCGCGGGGGAGACCCAGGCGCAGACGTGGTACCACTCACCCAAGGGGTGGGCGAGGGAGGAGGAGGTCTGTCGCGCCGGGGTCTCCCCCGCGCGAGGGGTCTATGCCCCCACGAGCGGGGGCGGTGGATGGGGGGAGGGTGCGGGGCTTGTCCCCGCGCCAACCACGTGCCCCACGTGGGAGGGCGGCGAGGGGGAGGGCGCGGGGGGTTTTCCCCCCTCCGCGTCAATTAACACCCCCCCATGGGGGGGTGGTTGGGGGTCCCTTGGTGGGGAGGGGGGTTTCCCCCCTAACCCATAGTTTGCCCCCATCCCGGGGGGC
Source organism: Lasioglossum villosulum (assembly GCA_963971365.1). NCBI lineage: Eukaryota > Metazoa > Arthropoda > Insecta > Hymenoptera > Halictidae > Lasioglossum > Lasioglossum villosulum. The sequence goes on from OZ020497.1 coordinate 27,122,289, forward strand.
GGTGCATGGAGGAGGCCGGGGGACAAGCTGACCCCGGCCTCCGGGGAGGGGGTAACCCCTCCCTGGGTGGAGCACACAGCGCAGGTAAGACGCTGGCCACCCTACATGGGGGCGCGAGGGGGGTGGGGCGGGGGGAGCCGGGGCGTCCGATACGCTTCCGACGGCTCTCCCTTACCGGGATGGGAACCTCTTGCCCTGGCCGGGGCGGGACCTTTGGGTCACCGCACCGAGCAGGGCACGAGGTTCCAAGGGCTGCATGTGGACCGAGCTGGGGCTCGGGAAGCATGACTCGAAGGCCCAGGGAGGGGAACACTGAGCGGGTCCCTCCGCTCAGGGTTCATTTTAGCTAGGTAGGGGGGGGGAGGTAACTCCCCTCGGGGTTTCATGATAGCTGAGTTGTGTCCAGTTGTATACTCGCGTGATCCTGGCACATCTCACGTAGCTTAGGCGGGTGTGGAGTTTTAGTGGGTTGGCCTGGGGAGGGGAGCGCCGCGCTGCGCGCGACGAGCCTCACCCTAGGAGAGCCCCACATAACCTCGGTTCCTCCCCAGGGGGCCGAGGTATGCGTACTGCATTTCTCCACATTAAAAAAAAAAAAAAAAAAAAAGGATAGGGTTAGGATAGGGTTAGGATAGGGTTAGGATAGGGTTAGGATGGGGTCTGAAGGCCGGAGAGGATTCGGAGTGGGTGTGGGAATGACCTCGAGGACCTCGTGTGCCTCTTGGGATTCCCCCACATCCATGATGAAACTTCGATGGAACTGATGTTCTCCTGAAGAGGTACTTACCTGATTACTCACCTTCGGTGGGTTCTCGGGAGAGAGGCCTTGAACGGAGAATTTCGGTGAAGTTGAGGGTCCTCTTTGGTCAAAATCCTCCTACTCCACCTCCTCGTGGTGGCCCCGGGACTCTGTGGAAGCTTCGGCTGAAACAGAGTGCGAACGGAGTAGGCAGGTGCGTGGGCGGGCCTTGGGATCTCCTTGTGGCAGCAAGAATACGAACCAGGTCCGCCCCAGGGACTGGACTGTGGTAACGATCGGGAATGTGGGCGGTTCCAGCTGGAGAGCTTTGTACTCTAGAGACTCTGGATTCGCCTAAAGATAAAAACGTTTACGGTGCAGAGGAGGGAAACCTCAGTACCGGCACGGGGGAGGTTAGCTCAACGGCTGCTCCCGGGTCGTCATCCGGTTACGTTGAGGCTGCGGGGTTGGACCCTTTGGTCCCGCAGCAGGAGACTGTTACAAAGGTAGATCCCCCTCCTGAGGGGGATGATCCCGCGCCGGGTCGTTCGTCTGCCAGCGGCGGCCGGGCGGGGGATTACATATCGGGGGAAGAGGATGATCTATCGGATGAAGATCAATCCGATGAAAACACAGAGAATGATGATGACTCAGATTGGTGTACAACGGATTCGGAGGGATCTTTGGACAGTTTATCTGTCAGTGAATCCGAATTAATGGAAATACAGAAGTACTCTCCTCGGGTGAAGTCTGGGGATCAACGGAAATCCAAAACGAGACCTATGGCGTACTCCGAGGATAAGGAAAACGATAATGAAAAGGAAAAAGCACGTAAATTAAAGGATATCGAGAAAATTGAAGCCAAAATAAGTGGCAAATATAAAATGGAAGTGCAAAACATAATTACAGGTGACCTATCGAACCTCCGAGACGATGACAAACGAATTTTAGCGGAAAGATTGGACATTAACTGTTCAAATCTAAGACTTCTACGAGATCTGAGTTCTATTATTCAGTCATTAAAAGAAAAGGGAGAAATGTCGGACAAACTGAAGAAATGTCAGGATGATATAGAGGAATGCATGGTGGAACAAGAGATTATGACACCGATAATAACTCCATGGATAGCCAAATGGAAACAGGAGGAAGACAAGAGAGTATAGGAGGAGAGAAAATTGGAAGAGATTAAAAAGAGAATCCTTAGAAAGGAAAGATTAAGGAAAAAAGGGAAAGAAGGGATTTCTAAGGATCAGGAAATACAGAAAGAGGAATTATCTTCTGTAACGACTAAAGAGTTATTTAGTTCAGACGTTGCCGGAGAGGAAGTTCCTTCCGTAGCAGCGCTGGCTGAAGTACTTGGAATGAGTATACCTGAAAAAAGAAAAGTTAACTTACCTGAAGTAATTATGTTAGACTTACCTGGAAAAGATGTCGATGCCGCTCGGGGTCCTGGTCCTGTGTTGAGTCCATTGGCTGATCCTGGAACGGGGGCTGATCCTGGGACTGCACCTAAAAAAGAAAAAAGAATTAATATTCAACAAGAGGAAAAAATGGATTGGAAGGCAGATGATGATGCTGGTCTGGAGTCTGGTATGGTTCCTGGCTCCGATCTTAGTATTATTCTGCCGAACCCTGAAATAGAAAAAGAAGTTAGTAATAAAGAAACAGAAGGAACAATAGAAAGGAGGAATGAAACGGGGGATGGATCCGGTATTGATCTTGGTTCTGTAACCAATCAATCATCACTGATGAAAGAGAGTTTGACTCCAACTGCAAAGGAAAAAGAGATTAATAAATCCTCGACAGTAGATATGGAATGGAAGATAGACCCTAATACAATTATTACTAACTGGTTGGAGAATCCATCAATGAATACACCGGGCCCTAGTGGAATGACTAGGAATAGTGGTCCGTTAGTTCCTAAGGTAGTCCTGGAAAAGACTATTTCACAGGATAAGGATAAAACCAAACAGAAGGGTAAAAAGATATATGCAACACGGATTTTCTCACAGGGGAAGGGTGAGAACAAACCGTCGATAAGATCTACGACGGATTTGTATGTACCTACCCTTACTCCGAATAAACCATCGAGGGATAAAATTGATGAAAAGGTTATTAAATATTCCAAGAGGGTTAACAAAGATCTGCAAATAATTCAAGAGAAGGTAAAAGATCTGGCCTCCTATATACCTTGTGTCAAAAACATAAGAATAGGGTATAAGGAGATAATCAAGGGGTTACCAGATGAGATTAATCATATTATAAAAGTAAAAGATCAATTATTAAGTATGTACGATCTCAATAGGAAAGTTCAATTAGTGAAAGATAAAGCTCCTAGTCATGAATTAAAAACTAGGGACAGTGCAATACAGACACAGGAAAGTCCTATAATAATGGTCCCTCCAGAGGAAACTGGGATGAAAACTATGGGAGTATCTAATGATGATGGTAAGAGTTCTTATGCTGTGATTGTCAGTAAGAAAAGAAGGAAGGAAATACAAGAAGAGACTAAACTTATAAGCGATAGAAGGGATCCTATTGCAGTGAATGAAGTTGATGACCCAATATTAGGTATTCTCGAGGAATTAACATCACAAAGGAAAAAGATGATTTTCCATATTGCCGGCCTAAAGGAGCTAGATGGAACACTCACGGAATCTGAAAAAAGGATTGTGGAGTTAGAAAAGGATCCCAGAGTTACTCAAGAAGAGCAAATTATGCTACAACAGGCGAAGTTAACTCTATTAACGATGAGAAGAGATACAAAAAATTTGAGTATTAATTCTGACGCAATGGAGTTAATAGATAACATACAGACTAAATCCGACAAAATTAAAAACTTGGTCTCTCAGCAACCAAGAAAGGAAGAAAATAGGAGGAAACGTGAACCAAGTCCTAAAATCATCCGACCAAGATGGGCAACCCCTCGGCCGGATGCATTATTAATTAAATTAAAAGATGAATCGAATGAAAAATCCAAAGAAGAAATATATAAGAAGATTGGGGATTTAGGATCCGATGCAACTGAGAAAATCCGTAAAATCAGGAAAACTAGGAATGGAGAAATACTCTTAGAACTCGAACAGGATGCGGATACTAATAAAATTAAAAGATCTATTTATGATACTTTGGACAAAGAAGACGCAATTAAGACGCTGCAAAAAACTTTCGACGTTGAAATCAAGGATATTGACCCGTTTGTGGAACAGATGGAGGTCCTAAAAGCATTAGAGGTACACCTAGAGTGTAATATGGAAGATTTCAAGGTCAGAGTATTTAGAGAATCACGGATGGGAACGAAAATCGCCGTAATTGAACTACCTATTAAACATCTTGATAAGGTGATGAATAAAAATCGGATCAAGATTGGTTTTACAAGAGTATCAATAACACCGGCTCCGAGAATTAGTAAATGTTTTAAGTGTCATCGTACCGGGCATTTTAGTGCAAATTGTACTGAGATGATGCTTAACAACATAAGGTGCAGGAAATGCGGAACAGATGGGCATGATATATCGGCTTGTGAAAAAAGATATCTAGTATGTATGGATTGTTCTGCTGCAGATAGACCAGCTAGTCATCTAATAGGGTCAATGGCTTGCCCATTATATAGGGAAAAATTCAGGAATAAACAGACTCAGTTCCTTAGATACCACAAGGAGAAGAAAAAACTGGAAGAGAAGAAAAAACAGGAAGAAAGAAATACAGACAAAGTACAAAAAGCTGAAGTATCGGATGGAGATATTCCTATGGAACTAGAGAAGCATGGGTCGACACCTGGAGTTACCCCCATTTCTACCCCGGGTAATACTCCAAGGAGTAAAACGGGTTTTTCTCGATTTCCGCTAGATCGTAGAAAAAGAAAGATTGAATGGGAATTGTAAATATTAAAATTGATATATATGTAAATAGTAAAGAAATTGTAAATAGTGTAATTATATATAAGGAATGAATTATCGGCGAAGATCAAGAAGATAAGCGGAAGATGTTAAGGGAAGTGGATCAAGTGTAATGCTGCACGTGGGTCCTTGTTTCCACGCATATCCTTAACACATCGTAGGCGAGAGGAAGGGTACAACATGTTATCGTTGTATCCTGGCAGGTGGAAGTTTTCAAATTTACCACCTGCCTTAACAAAAAAAAAAAAGGATAGGGTTAGGATAGGGTTAGGATAGGGTTAGGATAGGGTTAGGATAGGGTTAGGATCCCCGCGTGAAGGACAAGCGGCAGAGGGTCTATGACCCCTCCCCTTCCGTGGAGGAACAACGGGGGGAGCTGAGGTGCCTCCGTCCCGGGGAGATAATGGAGAAGGCGCGGGTGTTCCAGGAGCGCGTGGAGGAGGTCGTCAAGGTGTCCAAAAACCTTAAAGGCGGCTTCGTCCGCGACCTCCGGGATGCCGCGCGCATCCTGTTCGCCTGCGTGAAGGAGGTTGTTCTCAGGGGGCAGGGTACCCCCGGAATCCAGCCTCCCTCGCAGGCGCCGGGGGATCTCGATGGCCAGTCCTCTGCCATGATAAGGAGGATGAGGGCCGAGAACATCGATCTGAAGGCCCAGATCGAGGCAATGAGGAGGGAGATGGAGACAACCCGGGCGTCCATGAAGGAGATGAGGGAGCAGATCGGGCGTGAGGGAGGCCACTGCGTGCACCCACCCGCCGGATCTCACCATCCGCTCCCCAAGGGACAGGTAACACCCCCGAGGGTGTCTCCACCTCCCTCCACCGGGCCTGGTTATGGGGCGGCGCCCGCCCCAGGGGAGGCGCCTTCTGCTGGGGGGAATGCGAACCTGCTGGCGCAGATCGGAGCTCTGATCGACGACAAACTGTCGGCTTTCAGAGAGGAGCTCCGGGTGCAGCCGGCCGGCCGGGTCCCTCCCCCAGGGACGGAAAACGCCGGATCTGCGAGGGGGGCGGGGTATCACCAGGCTGGGGAGCCTGGGCACCACGCCCCCGTCGCACAACCGACGCCCCTTCCCCTTCTTCCACCCCCACCACTTCAGGAGGGGGGCAAGAAGAAGGGAAAGAAGAAAAAGAAGAAGGGGAAAGGGGGACAGAACCCCCCTCCCCCTCCCCCTCCCCCCCTGGTGTCCCCGTTCGCCGCGCACGCGCCGCACGGTCCCTCCCCCCCGTACCCCTGCTCCCTCCCCCTCCCCGCGGAGACGTGGTCAAGGGTTGTGGGACGGAGGGAGAGACGGGCCGCCCCGCCAGGGCAGCCCCCGCCGCCACCTACCCCCGCCCCGAAGGGCAAGAGGGCTGGGGCGACAACGAAGAAGGCCACACCCCGCGTGATGGTGCCTCCCCGTTCGGCCGCGGTTACGGTCACGTTGAACGAGGGGGCGAAAACCACCTACGCGGAGGCCCTTCAGGTCGCGCGAAAGGCGTTCGACCTGAAGGCGGTGGACATAGACGCCGTCCACTGGAGACGGGCAGTCAACGGCGGCCTTATCCTAGAGGTCGCCGGGGCCGAGAGCGCCCGTAAGGCGGACGCTCTGGCGGCCCGTATGTCCACCGCCCTGGCGGGGTTAGAGCTGAAGGTGTCGAGGCCGGTGAAGAAGGCGGAATTCCGCCTTACCGGCCTCGACATCTCCGTAACCCCCCAGGAGGTCGTTGCGGCGGTGTCGGCCGTGGGGGGCTGCACCCCCGAAGAGGTCCGGATTGGGGAAATAAAGGTCCCCCCCAACGGCCTCGGGAGTGTCTGGGTGCAGTGCCCCGCGGTGGCGGCGCGTGCTGCCGAGAAGGCGGGCCGCATCCGGGTGGGATGGGCCTTCGCACAGGTGGTGGTTCTGGCAGCCCGACCGCTGCAGTGCTTCCGCTGCCTAGCCATAGGGCATGTTCGGCAGCGGTGCACTGCGGCGATCGATAGATCGGGTCACTGCTACCGGTGCGGAGACCCGTCCCACAGGGCGGCGAAATGCACGGCCGTTCCACACTGCGTGGTCTGCGCCTCGGTAGGACGGCCGGCGGGACATAGGGCGGGGAGTAAGGCGTGCGCCCCGCCTACAAAGCCCAAAAAGGGTAAGAAGGGGGCGGGGAGTGTGGTCCCGCCCCCTTCCGGCGGAAGGGGAGAAGAGGGGGAAGTTAGACCCTCCCCCACCTCCCCTCTTCCCGAGAGTATGGAGGTTGACCCGGGGATAGCGGCTGAGGGGGGTACCGTTAACTCACCCCCCTGCCGCCGCCCCCGGGTCGTCGAAGGATCCCCCGGCTAGCGCCTAAATGGCGCAGTCGGGGGGCCCTCGACGGATACTCCAGGCCAACCTCAACCACGCCCGACAGGCGCAGGACCACTTTGTCCAGTCCTTGTCGGAGCTTGAGGTTGGCCTGGCAGTAGCTACGGAGCCCTACAAGGTCCCCGTGAACCACCCACACTGGTTCGGGGACCTGGAGGGCTCGGTAGCAATATGGTACCGTGACGAGGTCACGGGGCCCCCCTGTACCGAGGTCGATCGGGACAGGGGGGCGGTGCTGGTAAAATGGGGAAGGTTCTTAGTCGCCGGGTGCTACAATTCGCCGAATTCTAGCCCCGCCGAACTCGGGGTGTTTTTGGACCGGCTGGGGACCATGTTGGCCCCGTATTTAGCCGGTCCAGTGTTGGTCCTGGGGGACCTCAATGCGAGGTCTACTGACTGGGGGGACTCCAGGACCAGCCACCGAGGCGGGGTATTGGCGGATTGGGCGGAGGGTCTGCAGCTCCGGTTTCTTAACCGGGGCTCGACCCCCACGTGCGTGAGGTGGAACGGCTGTTCGGTGGTCGACGTATCGTTGGCTACCGCCGTCGCCTCGCGCCGGGTATCCGACTGGCGGGTATGGGAGGGTGAGACCCTCTCAGACCACGCCTACATTCTGATGAATGTGGGCGTGGTCCATGACCCGCCCTCGGATGCGCCCAATCGTAGCACCCAGGTAGCGCCACGCTGGGCGCTATCGCGACTGAACGAGGACCTTTTGAGGGCCGTCTGCATCGGTGCCGCCTGGCCGGAGGCCAGGGAGCGCGGAGCGGAGGAGGGGGCGGTGTGGATCCGGGACACGTTGCAGATGGTCTGCGACGTGGCGATGCCCCGGGTCCGAAACCCCCCCCTCAGGAAGTCCACGTACTGGTGGAACGCCGCGTGTGCGGAGTGCCGCACCACGGCCGGCCGCGCCCGCCGCCAGTACGTCCGCGCTCGACGGCTCCTTAGATTTGGAGCCGTCACGGAATCGATGGTGAGCGACCTGTACGAAGAATACAGGGCGCTCAAGACGGCCTTCAAGCGGCAGATTGCCGCGTCCAAGGCCCAGGGATGGAATGAGCTCCTCCTCGGTTTACAGCAGGACCCATGGGGACGCCCCTATAAGGCGGTGCTAGGAAAGCTCCGCCCATGGGCGTCACCGCTTACGGGCAGGCTGGACCCGGAATTCTTGGGGCGTGTCATCGGCACCCTCTTTCCCCTTAACGACGGGGAAGAGGAGGATGCGGGACACGCCCCCGCCCCGACCAACGATTGGTCGGAGCAGTTCCGGGTCACCGAGGGGGAGCTCGAGCTGGCGCTCCGGCGACGCAAGGGGGGGGGGGCAGGAAAGCCCCCGGCCCCGATGGCGTCCCTGGAGCGGTTCTAGCTCGGGCCTTGGAGGTCCTCGGCCCGGCGTTCAGGAGCGTCATGGACGCGTCCTTTCGCCGGGGGACCTTCCCCAGCATTTGGAAGAGAGGTGGCTTGGTCCTCCTCCACAAGGAAGGTAAGCCTGCCGACTCTCCCTCAGCGTATCGGCCGGTATGTTTGCTCGACGAGGCGGGTAAGCTCTTCGAAAGAGTGATTGCCGCCCGCCTCCTCGAGCATCTGTCGCGGGGTGCTCCCGGATTGAGCGACAGCCAATACGGGTTCCGGGGGGGGCGCTCAACGATAGACGCGTTAGAGCGTCTGCGCCTCCTCCGGGAAGAGGCTGTCGCACAGGGCCGGGTGTTGATAGCGATTTCGTTGGACATATCCAACGCTTTCAACACCCTGCCCTGGCGGGAGATAACGAGGGCAATGGAGCATTTCCAGGTGCCCTCTTATCTCCAGTGCACGATCCGGGACTATCTCCGCGACAGAGTGATAGTCTGGGCCGGCCGATACGGCATTACGCAGGAGAGGGAGATACACCGCGGGGTTCCACAGGGGTCGATTTTGGGACCACTCCTGTGGAACCTAGCGTACGACGCGGTGTTGCGGGCTTACATGCCCCCCGACACAGGGGTCATCTGCTATGCGGATGACACCCTGGTGTATGCGGGGGGCACGGAGTGGTCGAGGACCAAGCACCTCGGTGAGGCTGCCCTTGACCTAGTGGTCGGACGGTTCCGAAGAATGGGCCTGACAGTGGCGGCCGCAAAGACCGAGGCAGTATGGCTACACGGCCAGCCTCGGTTGCGGCAGCCGCGAACAACTCAGGACCTCCGGATCCGTGTCGCAGAAGCCTACGTCGACGTCGGGCCCCATATAAAATATTTGGGCCTGAACGTCGACGAGCGCTGGCGTTTTGAGACGCATTTCGATCTCCTGGCCCCCCGATTACTAAGGACGGCGGCCGCCCTAGGGCGGCTGCTGCCCAATATCGGGGGACCAGACATGAATGTTCGCCGCCTCTACGTGGAGGTGGTGCGGTCAATAGCCCTTTACGGGGCCCCCGTGTGGCACCGCGCTCTGGAGTCCAGCCGCCATAATCGCGCCTTACTCGAAAAGGTGCGCAGGCGGCTGGCTCTACGTGTCATACGGGGTTTCCGCACCATCTCCACGGAGGCGGCGGGTCTCCTCGCCGTGATACCCCCATTCCATTTGGTGGCTGCCGAGCGGGCGGAAACTTTTTCCGCCACTCGCCCGGCTGGCCACCTATTGGGGGTAGAATACACGGTTGAGGAGATCGAGGGGATCGAACGGCGTAAACGCCAGGCCCGGGAAGTTTTGGCGGTCCGGTGGAAGCAAGAACTTGCTACATCGGACCGACCGATAGTCCGGGCCCTCCTGCCCATTTTCGATACATGGTGCAGGGGGCGCGTTAGGCTGACCTTCCGTCTTACACAGGTACTCTCCGGCAAGGGATGCTTCGGAGAGTACCTGTTCGTAATAGGACGGGAGCCGACCACGCAGTGTCACCACTGCGGGGAGCTGCGGGACACGGTGCAGCACACGCTGGAAGAGTGCCCAGCGTGGGCGAATCAGCGCCGTGTCCTGCAGCACGCGGTGGAAGGGTGGGACCTCTCGCTGACGGCCATGGTCGACCACTTGACCGCCAGCGAGAGGTCGTGGCAGGCGGTGGTCTCCTTCTGTGAGGAGGTGATGATGCAGAAGGAGACCGCCGAGCGGGCCCGGGAAGCCGACCCGGGCTCGCAGAGAAGGGAGTTGGCGCGGGGGAGACCCAGGCGCGGACGAGGCCCCACTCATACACGGGAGGGGCGAGGAAGGAGGAGGTCTGTCGCGCCGGGGTCTCCCCCGCGCGAGGGGTCAATGCCCCCACGAGGGGGGGCGGTGGATGGGGGGAGGGTGCGGGGCTCGTCCCCGCACCAATCTTGTGCCCCACGTGGGAGGGCGGCGAGGGGGAGGGCGCGGGGGGTTTCCCCCCCCCCCCGCGTCAATTAACACCCCCCCATGGGGGGGTGGTTGGGGATCCCTTGATGGGGAGGGGGGTTTCCCCCCTATCCCATAGTTTGCCCCCATCCCGGGGGGCGGAGCATGGAGGAGGCCGGGGGACAAGCTGACCTCGGCCTCCGGGGAGGGGGTAACCCCTCCCTGGGTGGGAAATGCAGCGCAGCTAAGTCGCTGGCCACCCTACATGGGGGCGCGAGGGGGGTGGGGCGGGGGGAGCCGGGGCGTCCGATACGCTTTCGACGGCTCTCCCTTACCGGGATGGGAACCTCTTGCCCTGGCCGGGCGGGGCCTTGTGGTCACCGCACCGAGCAGGGCACGAGGTTCCAAGGGCTGCATGTGGACCGAGCTGGGGCTCGGGAAGCATGACTCGAAGGCCCAGGGAGGGGAACACTGAGCGGGTCCCTCCGCTCAGGGTTCATTTAGCTAGGTAGGTGGGGGGAGGTAACTCCCCCTCGGGGTTTTCATGATAGCTGAGTTGTGTCCAGTTGTATACTCGCGTGATCCTGGCACAACTCACGTAGCTTAGGCGGGTGTGGAGTTTTAGTGGGTTGGCCTGGGGAGGGGAGCGCCGCGCTGCGCGCGACGAGCCTCACCTTAGGAGAGCCCCACATAACCTCGGTTCCTCCCCAGGGGGCCGAGGTATGCGTACTGCATTTCTCCACAAAAAAAAAAAAAAAAAAAAAAAAAAAAGGATAGGGTTAGGATAGTAAGCTAAGAACAGGCTAGTGGCCATAAGGTCAAATTTCCCCGCTGAATGCGGACAGCGGGCCAGCGGGGAAGAAAATTTGACCCGCAGTAGAGGTGCGGAAGGGACCTGCGGGGCCCTGGGCAGTGGGGTTTTAGACGGTATGGCGATGATGCTAATAGGCCTTTTATAATTCCCCCAAACAACATCTTTGGGGGAAGCCGAGCCCGTCACTACCCCCTCAACCACCATCGGAGAGGGGGTGTGCGTAATAGCATTTCCCCACTGCCCTTAAACAAAAAAAAAAAAACAAAAAAAAAAAAAGGATAGGGTTAGGATAGGGTTAGGATGGGGTCTGAAGGCCGGAGAGGATTCGGATTGGGTGTGGGAATGACCTCGAGGACCTCGTGTGCCTCCTGGGAATCCCCCGCATCCATGATGAAACTTCGATGGAACTGATGTTCTCCTGAAGAGGTACTTACCTGTTTACTCACCTTCGGTGGGTTCTCGGGAGAGAGGCCTTGAACGGAGAATTTCGGTGAAGTTGAGGGTCCTCTTTGGTCAAAATCCTCCTACTCCACCTCCTCGTGGTGGCCCCGGGACTCTGTGGAAGCTCCGGCTGAAACAGAGTGCGAACGGAGTAGGCAGGTGCGTGGGCGGGCCTTGGGATCTCCTTGTGGCAGCAAGAATACGAACCAGGTCCGCCCCAGGGATGGTTCAACGGCGACGACAGGGCAAGGTGGTGGTTCCAGCTGAAGAGCTTTGTACTTTCTTAGTCTGGATTCACCGCACATGAAAAACGTTTACGGCGCAGAGGAGGGAGACCTCAGTGCCGGCGCGGGGGGGGGGGGGGGGTTAGCTCGACGGCACCCCCCGTGTCGTCATCCGGCGACGTCGAGGTTGCGGGGTTGGGCCCTTTGGCTCCGCAACTAGTGTCCATGACAAAGGAAGACCCCCGGCCTGAGGGGGGTCCCGGACCCGGTCCGTCATCTGCCAGTGGCGGTCGGGAAAGGGAATACGTGTCAGGTGAGGAAGGTGATCCTAATGTTACCCCTCCGGAGTCAGAGGAGGGTAATACTGAGGATGACGAGGAGTGGAGCACTATGGAGAGCTCTGAGGGGTCACTTGATAGCCTTTCTATCAGTGATTCTGAGTTGGCAGAGCTAAGTGAAATGGCCAAGCTGTCTCCGCGAATGGGGAAGAGAAGTTTGAGATTGAGCAGAGATTCTGCCGAGGAGGCCAGAGAGTGGAGAAGAAAGTGGACTCGGGCAATGGAGGCTAAACTAAGCGATAAGCTTAAAGCGGAAGTCCAGGACATTGCTTCGGGGAACACCTCCAAGTTATCGGCAGAACACAAACGAATCCTAGCAGAACGGATGGATATAAACTGTGCCAATTTTAGACTACTAAAAGACTTAATATCTGACGTCAAATGCAATGGAGAAATCGACGAAGGTTCAACCAGACTTCAAGAGTACGAGAAGGAACTCGAAGAGGTTATGGTTGAACAGGATATTATGACACCAATTGTGAGACCTTGGATGGAACTATGGAAAAAAGAAGAAAGAGAAAGACAGGATTTGGAAAGAGTAAGGAAGAGGATTTTAAAGAAAGAAGAAGAGAGAAAGAAGAAAGCGACCAAAGAAGAGGAGAAGAAGAAAAAGAAGGGTGATTTACCTGAAGAGAAAATGGAAATCATACCTGAAAAAGAAAAAGAGTTACCTGAAAGGCAAAAATACATCTTACCTGGTAACCTATCTGAAGGAAACATCGTAACTTCGGATCTCACAGTTGAGGGAATAGCCGAAATTATTGACACGGATATTCCTAGGAGACAAAGTACCACATCTCCATTAATCGTGGAGGGGAAAGCATTAGACGAGTTATTACCTGGAGATCTAGTCGAGGTAGTACTGGATGACGTCTCGGTGGTTGGCTCTGTGGTGGGTCCTAGGGCTGGTCCGGCGGGAGAGGATAGTCCTGGGCAACCTGAAACAGAGAAAGAAAAAGAAATTAGTCAGGATTCACAAATGGAAGTAGTAGATTCGGCTGACGTACTCATTCGGAAGCTTGATTCCGATTTGATGGCGTTAGTTGAACCTGAAAAAGAAAAAGAAATATTATTAAACCTAAGTGGGAACAAGGGTGACCCGATGGAATGGGTGGATGATTCCGGAAGGGGCCCTGAACAGGATGTAGTATCAAATCCTGAAACAAAGATCATTGACAAGGAAGGCACGAGCATGGACTGGAGGATTGACACTTCGATGGTCACCTCCAAATGGTCCGAGTCACCTACCAGGGCGATACCAGGTACGAGTGGTCTAGGTATCTCCCTTTTCGGGTGTGACTTGACCAAGACAACTCCTCAGGTCGAAGAAGATGGTGGATTTGTAGGTGAAAAGGTGAAAACCTATAAATCTAGAGTTTTTACCAAAGGGAATAAACCTACGAAGCCCGTTATTAGATCAATAACGGAATTTAAACCTACCTCATCAGAGGTCAACAAAAATAAACTAAATATTAGTAAATACTCTAGGAAAGTTTCTAAAGATCTAGAAACTTTAAAGAGTAACGTAAAGGAACTAGCTGAATATATCCCTAGGGTCAAGAATGTTAGAGTGGCCTATAAGGATATAATTCTAAACCTACCGGAGGAGATAGATCGCGTAATAAAAATAAAAAATAAATTATTGAACACTTACGAGATGAACAAAAGGATTGAAGTAGTTGGGAAGCTATCCACTACTAAAAAAGTAAGTGGCAAAAAGAATATAGCGATCCAGACAACGGAAGAATATAATTCTCCAAAGGAAGTTTCCGGAAGCGACAATGTAAAGAAGGGGAATAAGCAAGAGGATAATAAAATCTCCTATGCATCTGTCGTTGCCAAGAGGCGTAGGGTTGTGGTGTCTGAGGACATTCCTACCCAGGAACCCTTGGCAACAAACGAGAAAGAGGACCCTATCTTAGATATATTAAACAGTTTAACCGAGCAAAGAAAGAAAATGATCTTTCATATTGCCGGATTAAAAGAATTGGACGGGACCCTTACAGATACGGAGAGACGGATAGCTGATCTGGAGATGAATCCGAGAGTCTCGCAAGAGGAAAGGATCATCCTCCAGAAAGCTAAGTTAACTCTTATGACTATGAAGAAAGACACAAAGGATTTGACCATCAGCCAGAGTAACTCTGGAAGAATACTGGCTGATGTTCAGAGTAGTGTCAGTCAAGTTAAAGAGGCGTTTCCACCTCTGAGGAAAAATATGGAAAAGAAGAAAAGAGATCCGAGTCCGAGGATCGTCCAACCAAGATGGACTGTCCCACGACCGGATGCTCTTTTAATTAAACTAAAGGATGGATCAGATCCCAAAGCTAAAGACAACATATATAACAAATTGGGAGATATGGGTGGTGACGCTTCTGATAAAATCAGAAGGATTAGGAAAACGCGTCAGGGTGACATTTTATTGGAATTAGAGGCAGACGCAAATACCAACGAGATCAAGAGGTCTATTTTCGATAAACTTAGCCCTGAAGATAGCGTTAAAACATTACAGAAAACCTGTGATGTTGAAATAAAGGATTTGGACCCCTTTATTGAACAGGTAGATGTTTTAAAAGCTTTAGAAGGTCATCTATCATGTAGTTTAGATGACATGAGGGTGAAAGTCTTCAGAGAATCGCGTATGGGTACGAAGATTATGGTAATCGAATTACCCATTAAGTATTTGGACACGGTAATGAAAAAGAACCGTATCAAAATAGGTTTTTCCAAGGTATCTATAATGCCAGCGCCTAGAATCACGAAGTGTTTCAAGTGTCATAGGGCAGGACACCTTAGTGCGAATTGTACAGAACGAATCGAGAACAACCTTAGGTGTCGAAAATGCGGCTTAGATGGTCACGACATCTCTAGTTGCCAGCAAAAAGTTTCAACCTGCGTGGATTGTGCGGCGAGTAATCGTCCTGCGGCCCACTTAGTTGGGTCAATGGCTTGCCCCATTTATAGAGAAAGTTTCAGGAGTAGGCAGAGCCAATTCCTGAGATTTTACAAGAAGAAGAAGCAA
The DNA here is from genome assembly GCA_963971365.1 of Lasioglossum villosulum. Taxonomy (NCBI): domain Eukaryota; kingdom Metazoa; phylum Arthropoda; class Insecta; order Hymenoptera; family Halictidae; genus Lasioglossum; species Lasioglossum villosulum. The sequence goes on from OZ020497.1 coordinate 27,137,383, forward strand.
CAGGAAGCCTCTAAAGTATTGAAAAAGGACTTACCTGCAGATAACAAAATGGAAACAGAGGAAGAAGTCATGACGCCCGGAGTGACTCCTGGGACGACGCCTTACACGACGCCGGGATCAACTCCGAGATCGATGCCAATAGCAGCTCGGTTTCCCCTTGATAGGAGAAAAAGGCAACTAGAAATCTAAGTTGCATGGAATTGTATATAGTAAATAAGTTAATTTGTAAATAGAAAATTTTATATGTATATAGTGTTAAGTTAAAGATCATGCAGACAAGTGGAAGTTGTCGGAGTTTAGTGGCCCCGGTGTAATGCGGCGAGTAGGTCCCGGGTATCCACGACTATCTCCGACACCCAGCGGGCGAGATTAAGGGTGCACATTCCATAGTGCATCCTGGAGGTGGAAGTTTGAAAATTTACCACCTCCTTAAAAAAAAAAAAAAAAAAAAAAAAGGATAGGGTTAGGATAGGGTTACGGAATTTCGCCGAAGTTGGATCGAACTCAATGAGGCTGGACACATAAGTATACAACTTCTTCCCAACGTTCATAAAGGCGCGGCCCCTTGTTTTGAGTAACTTGTAGAGTCATAGCATAGACTATCCTAATCCTGGGGAGGGTGTGGGTGAATCCTGGACAGCCGGGATAGAATAGGTTAAGGGATGTAATACTCAAAGGTGCACAATATGGTTCTATGGTGAAGAGGGTGGGGCCAAATGGGCAGGTATGGCAAACCTGCATGATCTGAAGGTGAGCAAGGCCCGACGTACGCTCCGAGCCGTAAAACGCTCAAACACTCAAATGGGTTAGGTAGAATGGCCTCTCACTGATGATGATCGCTCCCTGATGAGTAGATCGTCACCCTGCAAGTTGCCCGGGCTTTAAAAAGCAGGGGGGCGGTTGAAAGCAGGGGAAACTGCAACCCTACGGGGCCGAGGACCGGTCGCCACATGAAACCGACATTGCTGTTGGTGTGCGTTTCGGAGATGGGCTGGTGCCTTGCGGCACCAGCCCTCTCCTCAATGGAACAAGGAGATGGTGCCGATCACCTACTCCCCGGTCAAAATATACTACTACTACTACTACTACTACTACTAGGATAGGGTTAGGATAGGGTTAGGATAGGGTTAGGATTGGGGTCTGAAGGCCGGAGAGGATTCGGAGTGGGTGTGGGAATGACCTCGAGGACCTCGTGTGCCTCTTGGAAATCCCCCACATCCATGATGAAACTTCGATGGAACTGATGTTCTCCTGAACTGGATACTTACCTGTTTACTTACCTTCGGTGAGTTCTCGGGAGAGAGGTCCAGGGTGGAGAATTTCGGTGAAGTTGAGGGTCCTCTTTGGTCGAAATCCTCCTACTCCACCTCCTCGTGGTGGCCCCGGGACTCTGTGGAGGCTTCGGCTGAAACAGAGTGCGAACGGAGTAGGCAGGTGTGGGGGCGGGCTGTGGGATCTCCTAGTGGCAGCTAGAATACGAACCCAGTCCGCTCCAGGGATGGATTTTTTGGCGACGAGCGGGCATGTTGGGTGTTGCTGGAGAGCTTGGTACTCTTTTCAGTCTGGAGGACGACCAAGCTAAACGAGTTTACGGTGCAGGGGAGGGAGACCCCAGTACCGGCACGGGTGTTTGTTCGCTCATTGGCAACCCCGGGTCGTTATCATGCGACAATGAGACTGAGGTAGTTGACCGCTTGGCTCCTCAGTTAGTAGCTGCTACAAGCGAAGGCCCTTTGCTTGGGGCTCCGGCCGTTGGTTTGGTGACTGCCATCATCGAATCACGACCGGAAATAAGTATTGTGAAGACGGGCTTCAATAGAAGCCTAAAAGATGAACTTGAGGAGGCCAACAGGAGGGAGATTGAGGAAAGTTTGAGTTCTTCTCTCCCTGTTGTTAGATTGGAGAGGTTGAACTTCCCTCTTTCGATTAAGTCGGAAGAGGAGAAGGTTGTTAAACCGGGGGTTGGAGTGATGGAGGTGGATCATGAATCGGATTTACCGGTTCGTGATCCGCTGATTCCTGACCTTCAGGTTCCGGATGTTCCGGACGTGATCATGCTGTCCGAGGATGAGGAGGTTGAACCCGTGGTGAGACCTCGTCCTGCGCCTCGAAGGATTTCGAGCGATCCGGAGGATCTTGAGGTGGCGGTCAACACCATTGACCTTGATTGGCCAGTTGATCCTGGGACGGCTTGGGGATGGAACGCGTCGGGGACTGATGAGGCTGGGGGTCCTGGTCTTCCCGTTCAGTGCAGCACTCCCGTTAACACCAGTTTAAACGCTGATGTTGTATTGGGTTTGAGGACTACCCCGAGATCTGGCTCTGGGATTACTCCTGGGGTTAGTCCGAGGGTTGGCTCTGTTTCGGGGGCTGTTCATGGGGTTGATTCTGGGGTCTCCCCTACGTTGCCGTCTCCTAGGGGGCTTCCGATAGTGAGGAGCATAACGGATTTCGTTCCTATTGATCCGCAGCCCGGTGTTTCGGGATCTGATGGATCGGGACCCAATCCTAAGGTTAGTGTGATGATTGACTCGGATCAGATTAGATTACTGGATAGGTCTCTTACCAAGGACCTGAGGAAGGTCCATTCGGATGTGGTCCGACTGGTAGAATATGCCAGTAAGAACACTAATATCCGTTCAGAATTTAGAAATATGATTCTTAGTTTACCTAACACTTTGAAGAAGATTTCTAAAAAGAAGGATCTGATTCGGCATAATTACATTAATATACACAGACAAGAGACATACCTACCTGGACAAGAAACACATTTACCTGGACAAGAAAAACACTTACCTAGTCTGAAATCGGAGGTTGGAACGATGACCTTACCTGCTCCTATTGTGAGTAAGTTCCTCCGGACGGAGGAATACGATGGTGACGTCTCGGCTTCGGCCGTCCCTGGTACCAGCGATGCGGAGTCGATTCGCCCTGGTCCATCGTACGCCTCGGTGGCGGGTCATCTTGCTGGTCCGGGGACGTCTCGTGTACCTGGAAGAAAGAAAAGAAAATTAGTTGATTCTTCTCTTCAGGAGAAGAAGAGGTTTAAGGTGCCGGCGATTCCAAAAGCTAAGGCTGGGAAGCCTGAGCCAATGGAACCTTCCGGCAAGAAATCTGTGAAGAGGAAGCATCCTGTGAGTCCCGTCCAGAGTAGTCCTTCTGGTGAGGAGTCTTCGGACGACAGAGTGGACGCTCTTTTGGAGGTAGCCAGGAAGCTGGTGAGGGAATTGGAGGCGATCAAGAAGGATCGTAAATTGAGGAGTGATAGGACGGGAAGGGTTACCTTACCTGTTAAGGATGCTCCGAAGAAGGAGGTCTCTTTTAGGGAGGATCATTCCGAGGAGGGGCCTATTTCTCGGAAAAAGGAGGAGTGGACAGTGATTACCAGGAAGAAGAAAGGAAAAGTGAAAAAGGTTGAGGAACCTCGGGATGTGGAAAGGAAGAGGACTAAGGGTGAGGACAGGAGGAAGGAAGATAGGGATTCCGCCACTGAGACCTCGAAGCCTTTGTTGAGACCTAGGTGGACGGTCACCAGACCTGATGCCTTGGTCATCAACGTTAAGGATGAGGCTCAGTTTAAACTGGTTTGCAGTAAGATTAGTAGCACTCCTGCTAATCTGGAAAAAATCAGGCGAGTTAGGAAAACTCGAACGGGCCAGGTCCTCTTGGAGATGAATGAGGCTGGGGATACTCGTGCGTTGCGTCAGGACATTCAGGGTGTCATCGAGGAAAGCGCGGAGATAAGAGTCCTACAGAAGATGTTTGACTTGGAGGTTCGCGACCTTGATCCTCTCGTTGAGGGTCCCGAGGTCGTAGCTAGGTTGTCCGAGCATCTTGGGGCTAATCCTCTGGATCTTAAGCTCCGCGTCTGTCGTCCTACTAAGGTAGGCACTAAGATGGCAATCGTCGAGACCCCTGTCAAATTCCTCCGTAAGGTCATGGATGGCGGGAGAGTTCGGATTGGCATGACGTACGTTAATTTGAGCCCTGCACCTAAAGTAATTAAGTGCTTTAGGTGCCATGGTACGGGCCATTTTAGTACGAATTGTAAAGAGGTATTGTCTGCTAACATCAGATGCCGACAATGTAATAAGGATGGGCATGATATGAAGGAGTGCAAGGAGCCGATGCGCTGCTTGGACTGTGTGAGGGACAAGCTTCCCTCCAATCATATTATTGGCTCCATGGGGTGCCCTACGTTTCGCGGCAAACTTAGGGACTTCAAGAGGCAGTTCACCAGATATTGCAGTGAATATCCTGCAAGTGAACTGTAATCACAGCCAGATTGCCCATAATTTACTGGACCAGACTTGTGCTTTGCACCACATCGACATCATGTGTGTACAAGAGCCTTATAGGATCCCTCAGAACTGGATTAGTTCCTTTGATGGTAGCTGCGCGATTCATGTAATCAATCCCAAGCTTAGAGTGTCCAGTAATCATAATATTATTGGTCATTTCTATGTGGGTATTGCCACTGAGACCTTTACTTTGGTATCTTTGTATATCTCGCCCAATTGCACCATCCAGGAATTCTATCAACATCTGGAGGAGCTTCGTTGTGCCAAGAGGACTTGGAAGGCTCCTATCGTTTTACTCGGGGATCCTAATGCTCGATCTGTCTTGTTCGGCGACGTTTTGTCAAGCAAGAGGGGTCATATTTTTGAACAGTATATACATGATGTCGATCTAATCCCTATTGTGTCACGTGGAGGCTTTACCTTTGTAAGACCTAAGCGTAAGTCGAAGATCGACATAATTTGCGCTTCATCGAATTTATTTCATAAAATTGACAGTCGGGTGGATCATTCCTATAATGGATCTGATCACCGTAACTGTCTACATACTATTAATATGGCCGGATGTTCGGAATTTCTGAACTGTCTTAATTACAAAACCAACTGGTCTTGGAACATCAAGACTTTTGATCCAGATGTATTTTTGTGCAATTTTAATCGTTTGAATCGTAACATTGACTGGAGTAATTTAGACATCATTTCGGTTGAGCGGTACATCTCAAACATCAAATCCGCATGTAGGCTTACAATGAAAAAGGTCACTGATAAGTTCCGACATAAGTCTAATCCTTGGTGGAGTGACGAGATTGCGGAATTGAGAGCTAACGTCGCCAAAGCTCGCCGCAAATATCTGCGGAAACTATCTCGCAAACAGTACTCCGATCGAGAATATGAGAATTTTCGTGATCTTCGTAAGAAGCTACAGTTCAAAATTAATGACAGTAAGCGCAAGTTATGGTCAGATCATATTGACTTGCTTAAGAAGGATATTTGGGGTAGGCCTTTCATATTAATCAGGAACAAGATTAAGAACAGACAACCTGCTCCTCTCATCAACGCTGCTGACGCTGGTGGGGTCTTGGCCGGTCTGTTTCCTCGCGAATCTCGTAAACCATACTACGATGTATTCAAATCATCCGATTTGGGTCTTCGTACCTTCGCTGCCGAATTGATTGAATTCGGGAAGCGCTTAAACCTAAAGAAGGCTGTGGGTCTCGACAAGATTCCCCCAGGTATTATAAGATTCGTGATAAATAACGATTCCACCAACTTTACTTCGATCATGAACACTTGTTTGAGTCTAAGACGCATTCCTGCTTCTTGGAAGAAATCAAGGGTGATTTTGATCAGGAAAAGTAAAGGTAAGAGTAAGGAGAGGACTGTGGTTCCGTCCGATTTCAGGCCCATCTGTATTGGTGATTGCTCTAATAAAGTTATGGAGAAGGTTCTTGAGGAGCGTATCCTTAGTCAACTGGGTAGTCCACCATTCCATATCAATCAGTTCGGTTTTACTCGAGGGAAATCTACTATAGATGCCCTTGAGAAACTCTGTACTTTTATCACTGAGAGCAATAGTAAAAATAAATTCGGTATTTTGGTTAGTCTCGACATAAAAAACGCATTTAATAGTCTTTCTTGGCGTAATATTTTTAAAAGTTTTAAAGTCCGAAATTTCTCTCCACAACTTCAAGCTATCCTTCAGGATTACCTGAGGGATAGATCCGTTGTCTATAGATCTTCTGGTGGACCGGTTGACTTTCGGATGGAGAAGGGTGTTCCTCAGGGCTCTGTCATCTCACCGATTCTCTGGAATCTGGTGTATGACGAGCTCCTGGCGCTTCCTTTTAAGGACAACGTCCATGTCATTGCATATGCTGACGACATAGCGGTCTACACCTCGGCTTCTAGATTGGTCACTGTCAAGCGAGACCTGGAAGAGACGATTAACAAGATTATCGCACCTTGGTTGTGCGATAAGGGCCTGGAATTATCGCCTGCTAAGTCGGAGTTTGTTTTCTTCAATAGAAAGGTGATCCCGTCTTCTTTTTATTTAAACATCTTGGATAGTAATCTGGTGGCTAAAGACTCCATTAAGTATTTGGGTATCTACATTAATAGGTATCACAATTACTTCGTTCATCTGGAGAAGGTCATTGCTAATGCGACTAGAGTGATGGGTGAGTTGTCTCGTCTCATGGTGAATCTGGGCGGTCCTTCCACTGCGGGTCGTAAACTGTATTATGGGATCCTTGAGTCCATTATTTGTTATGGGTGTCCTATCTGGGCCCAAAGGGGACTTTCTTTCACCCGAAATAGGACTCGGATCGAGCGTGTGCAGCGAGTTGGATTGGGGAGAGTTGCAAGATCTTATTGCACTGTCTCTCGTAATGCACTTTGTGCAATTACAGGTATCCTTCCGCTTGAAATTACGATTCAAATGCGCGCTGATCTGTATTCTCTGAAACAGTTATATAAGATCTTGGATGACGACTCCGATGATATCGTGGCAATGAAAATGGACTTATTTAAGAATGAAAAGGCCATTCTCGAGCAGCAGTCCTGGGATGGGTGGCAGATGCGCTGGAACGAGTATCGTAAGGCTCTTTGGACAAAGAGGCTGATTCCTCGGGTTCAGGCTTGGAGTTCCAGGAAGTTTGGTGAATTGAGTTTCCGCTTGACGCAGGTCCTTACCGGTCATGGGGTTTTCAATTCATATAGACACCGAATTCGACGTGCTGTTAACGATCTCTGTTGGTTTGAATGTGGAGTGAGGGATACTCCCGAGCACACTCTCTTTCATTGTGAGAGGTGGGCTGGGGAGAGGTTTTCCTTAGAGTTCGACCTGCAGGAGAGCTTTTCCGTCGAAAACTTCCAGGAATTGATGCTAAAAAGTCCTGACAATTGGAAAAAAGTCGATCTTTACATCAACAAGATCATGTCACAAAAAGAGAAATACGAGCGATATCTCGAGAGAATGTCTCGATGTGGTGATCTTCCTGCGTCATCGCTCACTTAACGTGGTGGACCTGGGGCTGAAAATACTGCGTATGGGACAGGTATGGTCTATACCTGAAATACCGGACAGGAACAGGTGTGGAAGTGGTCCGTGGTAGAGTGGTATGCAGTAATGCGAATAGTAGATCGCATACCACTCGCTAGCCGCGGAAAATACGAGGCGACAGGTTAAAGGCCTTGTATGGTGGGGTTTTAGTGGGTATGGGCAGGGATATATAGTTGGTTTGCTATATAGTCCCGTTTCCCCCGCACGTCATCTTAGGGGGTGCCGAGTCCCACACTACCCTCTCTGGACGTCATCTTGAGAGAGGGTGTGCGTAAATGCATTTCCCCACCATCCTAAAGAGGAAAAAAAAAGGATAGGGTTAGGATTAGGATAGGGTTAGGATAGGGTTAGGATAGGGTTAGGATAGGGTTAGGATTTGAGGGTCCTCGCCCCGGCGTTCAGGGGCATCATGGATGCGAGCCTGAGCCGGGGGACCTTCCCCAGCATCTGGAAGAGAGGTAGCCTGGTCCTCCTTCAGAAGAAGGGAAAGCCCGCCGATTCTCCCTCGGCGTACCGGCCGGTGTGTTTGCTCGATGAGGCGGGTAAGATGTTCGAGAGAATTATCGCCGCCCGCCTCATCGAGCATATGTCCCGGGATGGTCTCGGACTGAGCGACAGCCAGTACGGGTTCCGGGGGGGGCGCTCTACGATGGACGCTTTAGAGCGTCTGCGCCTCCTCCGGTTAGGGGCTGTCGCTCAGGGCGGGGTGTTGTTGGCGGTATCGTTAGATATCTCGAATGCCTTCAACACCCTGCCCTGGAGGGAGATAGAGAGGGCGATGGAATTCTTCGAAGTGCCCTCCTATCTCCAAGAGGTGGTCCGGGACTATCTGCGGGACAGAGTGGTGGTGTTTACCGGCCGGTACGGTATTGTGCATGAGAGGGAGATGCACCGCGGGGTTCCGCAGGGGTCGGTCCTAGGACCACTCCTGTGGAACCTAGCATACGACGCGGTGTTGCGGGTTTCCCTCCCCTCCGGCACGGGTGTCATCTGTTATGCAGATGACACCCTGGTATATGCCGAGGGGGAGTGTTGGAGGAGGACCAGGCACCTCGGCGAGAACGCCCTGGACTGCGTGGTTGGACGAATCCGCAGGATGGGTCTGAGGGTGGCCACCGAAAAGGCCGAGGCAATATGGCTCTATAGCCTGTCTCGGTCGCGGCCACCCCAAGGACAAGATCTGCGGATTCGGGTCGCTGAGGCCTCCGTCGAGATCAAACCCTCCATGAAGTACTTGGGTTTGACTCTCGACGGCCGCTGGCGCTTTGAGAGGCATTTCGATCTCCTGGCCCCCCGACTACTTGGAACGGCTGCCGCCTTAGGGCGGCTATTGCCGAATGTCGGGGGGCCCGATATGAAAGTACGCCGCCTCTATACCGAGGTGGTGCGGTCGATGGCCCTATATGGGGCCCCCGTATGGTCCCGTTCGCTTGGGGCTAGCCGACATAGTCGCGCCATTTTTGAAAAGGTGCGGCTTCGGCTGGCCCTGCGGGTCATACGGGGTTACCGCACCATCTCCACAGAGGTGGCGGGACTCCTCGCCGTGATTCCCCCTTTTCATTTGGCGGCGGCTGAGCGGGCAGATGGTTACCGGATCGCCTGCTCAGCTCGTCGCCCTCCAGGGGTGGAACTCACGGTCGAGGAGGGGGAGGAGATCGAGGTGCGCAAGCGCCAGGCCCGGCAGGACATGATGGACCGATGGAAGCGGGAACTAGCTCCATCGGTCCGTCCCATAGTCCGGGCCCTTCTGCCCATATTCGAGATATGGTGCAGGAGGCGGGTTAGGCTGACCTTCCGCCTTACGCAGGTGCTCTCCGGAAAGGGTTGTTTCGGAGTGTACCTGCAAACAATAAGGCGGGAGCCAACCGCGCAGTGTCACCACTGCGGCGAGGAGGTAGACTCGGTGCGGCACACCCTGGAGGAGTGTCCGGAGTGGGCGGGGCCGCGCCGAGTCCTTAGAGCCGCGGTGGAGGGGTGGGACCTCTCGCTCGCGGCCATGGTCGACCACATGACCGCCAGCGAGAGGTCGTGGAAAGCGGTGGCCTCCTTCTGCGAGGAGGTCATAACGCAGAAGGAGGCCGCCGAGCGAGCCCGGGAGGCGGACCCGGGCTCGGCGAGGCGGGAGTTCGCGCGGGGACGCCCCCCGCGACGTCGTGGACATGCTCCCCCAAGGGGGAGGGGATCGGGTAGAGCCGCGGTCGGGGGGGCGCCCCCGCGCGATGTTTTGGGGCCCCAGGGAGGGGGCGGAGTGGGAGGGGAGGACGCGGAGGCCGGGCCCTCCGCGCCAACTGTTGCCCCCTGTGGGAGGGCGGCGGTGGACGGGAGGTCGCGGGGAGTGTTCCCCTCCTCGCGACAAAATATGCCACCCCCATTGGGGGGGCCGGGGTGTCCCCTTGTGGTGCGGGGGCTTCGTCCCCCGCGCCGTCAGTTGCCCCCATCCCGGGGGGCGGAGGAAGGGGGGCGGGGGACGAGCTGACCCTGGCCTCCGGGGAGGAGGTCAACTCCTCCCGGGGTGGACCGGCGACCCTAGACTTTAGTCTAAGGGGGTCGCCGGCCACCCCCAGAGTTCAGCTCTGGGGGGGCGCGAGGGGGGTGGGGTGGGGAGAGTCGGGGCGTTCGGACACGCCTTCGACGACTCTCCCTTACCGGTGAGCGGCACCCTCTTGTCCCGGCTGGGACGAGGATCTACAGATCCTTGTTCCGAGCGGGACACGAGGGCACCAGGGCTGCATGTGGACCGAGCTGGGGCTCGGGAAGCATGATTCGAAGGCCCAGGGATGGGAACACCGGGCGGGTCCCTCCGCCCGGGGTTCGGTTAGATTTAGGTAGGGGGTGGCTAACCCCTCCCCCCGGGTAGCATGTTAGCTAGGAGTGAGTCCTGTTGAATACCTCGGTGAATCCAGGCTCCTCCTACATAGCTTAGGCGGGTGTGGAGTTTTAGTGGGTTGGCCTGGGGAGGGGGACGCCGCGCTACGCGCGACGTCCCCCACCTCAGGAGGGCCCCACATAACCCCGGTTCCTTCCCAGAGGGCCGGGGTATGCGTACTGCATTTCTCCACAAAAAAAAAAAAAAAAAAAAAAAAAAAAGGATAGGGTTAGGATGGGGACTGAGGTCATGTGGCGTCTACAGTGGTGACTCTGATCCACTGTCGATTTCGGTCTCTCGGTGTGAGAGAGTCACATGACTAAAATTCCTCTCACTCCACCTCCTCGTGGTGGTCCCTGGGCACCCTCTGCGGAGGGTGGCGAATGGAGTCAGGGGTGTGCACGAGACGCGGCCCTACGCTTTTTCCTGTGCATGTCACAGTTAGGCCCGCGACTCGTGTATTATATGTGTGTGTATGTCTGTGTGTGAGTGTGTGTGTGAAAGGGCTGTGGCCGGTGCGCGGTGGATATTCCTCGGAGACTAACCAAGGGGGGAGTAGTAGCCCCCCGACCGGGGCTGGGGGATATGTTAGTACCTAACCTCTGTCCGTGGCAACACGGACATGTTTAATGTGGGAGAACCGCTACCCCCAGCTGACTGGAGCCAATGCGAGGGTTGAAGCCGCGTTATCGGGCGCAGGTATGGAGGATTATCTGGCCAGTATTTCCTCATACCCCTAGCTCTGGGGGAGAATACCAGAGCCACGTCTAGCCCGAACTTGGGATAGCCGGGTCGGAACCGGTAGGCCCATAAGTAGGGATGACGTAAAACCTTTAGCATCATTTATGGCGCGGGCCTATCCCGTATTATTTTTTAGTAGAGTCACACGCACCGATAGGTTTGGCCAACTGACAAGCCGCTTCTCGGTTTCGGTGCGCATAACTAGGGTTTTCACTCCGGCGGGGAAGTACCTCTACTGCGGTAGGGGTCCCATGATGGGCGAACCGTCGTTATTCATAAATAACACGGCCATGGAAGGCATCACAAATATAACTAGCTGGTTATTGTTGCTCGCTCGCTTCGCGAGCTCGCGGATGGTGTTATTGTTGCTCGCTCGCTTCGCGAGCTCGCGGGTAGGACTGCTCTTGCGAGAGGGTTAGTGGTACGCATTGCTAGTGAGGCATACAGCTATTAATGGTTTTTTTTTATTTTGTGTGTGACTCTCCACGAGCCACACAAAGAACTTCCCGATTCGTTAGTTGTAAGCGGTAACATTAGCATTAACTGCATAATTAAAAAAAAAAAAGAAATATATATATAATTACGTTTGTTTATTTGGTGGAAAATTTCCATCCTCTCTTATAAATTGCATTGTTGAATGAACTTCTTTCGAAAAAAACTAAAAAATCTAAAAAACTGCTTGACCAATATGGACCAAAATCTAATCAGCTCTAAGTTACGACGAGGCACATCCATTGCATCATTCATCATTCTGATCGCATTGTTACTTTTTCAGAAAATGTTAACGAAAAATTTGACACACACACACACACACGCACGCACGCACGCACGAACGCACACACACACGCACACGCACACGCGCACGCACACGCACACGCAAACACACACACACAAACACACACACATACCGACATTTTGATAAAAATAGTCTAAAATGAATCCAATGACCATGAAACGTGAAGATCTGTTAAAAATTCGATTTTCGATTTTCGGGGTAAAAAAACATTAATAGCTGTATGCCCCACTAGCAATGCGTACCACTAACCCTCTCGAAAGAGCAGTCCTACCCGCGAGCTCGCGAAGCGGGCGAGCAACAATAACCAGCCAGTTTGATTATTGTAAGCGGTAACATTAGCATTAGTTGCATAATTGAAAAAAAAAATTTTTTTTTAATTAAAAAAAATTTTTTTTAACCCTTTGAACTCGAGGCCGTTTTCGCTTGCGCGAACCAGCAACTCGAGACGATTTCGGCCAAATTAGGTGAACATTTTACAGGTACTTCAAAAATATTTAATTTTAAAAAAATTAAAAAAAAAAAATTTCACCAGTTTATTCATTTATATGTCGAAAACAACAAATTTTGATAAATATTACACTCTGTAATTAGTTTTGGTGTGAGACTTAGTAAAACAATAGCCAAGATGCATCCTTGCCACTTCACATCGGCCGGGCGCCGTATCGGCACCGCTCGAGTTGCTACTTAACATCGGCCGGACGCCGTATCGGCGCCGCTCGTGTTCAAAGGGTTAAATTTAAAAAAAATTTTTTTACATAAAAATGAAATATATATAATTACGTTTGTTTATTCGGTGGAAAATTTCCATCCTCTCGTATAAATTGCATTCTTGAATGAACTTCTTTCGAAAAAAACTAAAAAAACTAAAAAATCTAAAAAACTACTTGACCGATATGGACCAAAATCTAATCAGCTCTAAGTTACGACGGGGCGCATCGATTGCATCATTCATCATTCTGATCGCATTGTTACTTTTTCAGAAAACGTTAACGAAAAATTTGATAACATAAAAACGGCCATACGCACACACACACACACACACACACACACACACACATACTAACAATTTGATAAAAATAGTCTAAAATGACTTCAATAACCATGAAACGTGAAGATCTGCTAAAAAATCGATTTTCGATTTTCGGGGTAATTACAGTAACTTCCCTATGAATCGGGAAGTTAAAAAACGACGTTGTTAAGGAGGTTACCCCCGGGACGGGGGCACCACGGACGCGGTCGAGGACGTCCACTCCAACCGGGAGAATTCCCGGGGGGAGTGGACGTTCGAGCGTCCGGGGTGCGTCCGTCACGAGGGCGGGTGCAGGTGGGGGTGGATCTCGGTCCGTCTCCCCTGCTGGTAGCCGTGCCGAAAGTGAGACGATTTCAATATCGTCGTCTCTCTTTTCGGTCGGCAGGGGGGAGAAGCGAGATAGATCCCCCTCCCTCGATCAGGAAGAAGGGCCTAAGCCCTCGAAGAATAAGGACCCCTCACCGACTGTGGGCCAACGCCAGCAGTCGATGAGGGGCCTTCTTCCTGGGGAGCTCACCGCAATTGCGGTCGAGTCTTCCCGGTTAGTGGAGGTCACGGCCTTGAAGAGCGGCAACCTGAAGGGCACGGCAATCCGTGACCTGAAGGATGCCGCTCGGGATATCGAGGCCGCGATGGAGGAGCTCCGGAGGCGGAGGTTAACGGGGTTAGATGCCCCTGCACCCGCCCCCGGGCCCTCGTCGGGACGATCCACGCCCGTGGACCCTGGGGCTCCGAATGCAGTCTTGTGGGACAAGATGCAGGCGGAGAACCGGGCCCTACGGGCGGAGAACGCCTCCCTCTGTCTGGAGATGGCGGGGGTGCGGAGTACCCTGGAGGCAGTGAAGGGGGAGATGATGGCCTTGAAGAGGCGGCTTGACGCCCCCTCTTTGAGGACATCACCTCCCCCCGAGCCCAGGGTACCTCCTGCGCCCCGCATTCTCCCGCCAGGGCCAGGTGAGGCCGTGTTGGTGCGCGGTCTCGACGAGGGGGCTCTCCTGGAGAGGATTGGAGCCCTTATCGACGCAAAATTTGCGTCGATAAGGGAGGAATTCCATATCTCCCAGCGAGATTCCCCCCCGTCGAGGAGCGCGGGTGTTGCCGGGGGTGGGACCCGTCCGGTCGTTAGACCGGCGGCTCCCCCCCTGCATCACCCGGTGTGTTGGCGGTTCCCTCCTCCAGCTCGACCCCTTCCTTCCCTTCCCTCGTCGGGGGCGTTCCCCCGGCAACCCCCCTTGTCCCTCCCTCTGGGAAGGGCAAGGGGAATAAGAAGAAGAAGGGGGGTGGAGCTGGTGGAGGGGGTGTGGTCGCCCGGGCGGCCCCCCCTGTTTCACCGCTTCCTCCCCTCCCGCAGGCGAGGAAGAAGAAGGGGAAAGGGGGTGGAGGAGGAGCGGCGGCCTTAGCCCCCGCCCCGATCCCACCCCCCTCCCCTGCGGTGGGTAGCCACCCGGCCGGCCCTTCGTCCGCGCCCCCTCAGGGGACGTGGGCGTGGGTGGTCGGCCGGAGGGCCGCGAAGGGGGCGTTCGCCAGGGTGGCGACGCCCGGTGCTCAGACTCCCCCCCCCCTAAAAAGGGGGGAGCCGGAGCGAAGGGTGCCGCGGCGGCGAAAAAGCCGCGTGTGGTGGCCCCTCCCCGCACGGCCGCGGTTACAATAACCGTGCCGGAGGGGAGTAAGGCCACTTATGCCGAGGCCATCAGGGTTGCCAGGAGCAAAATCGACCTGGGCGCCCTAGGAATCGAGGCCCTCTCTTGGAAGAGGGCCGTCACCGGGGGCCTGATAATTCAGGTCCCCGGTGCCGAGGGGTCGACCAGGGCGGATGCCCTGGCAGCCGGGATGACCTCGGTATTGGGGGAGATGGGGGTCCGGGTGTCGAGGCCGGTGAAGAAGGCGGAGTTCCGCCTTACCGGCCTGGACATCTCGGCCACGCCCCAGGAGGTAGCGGCGGCGGTCGCCTTGGCCGGGGGCTGCACCCCTGCAGAGGTCCGGGTGGGGGAGATTAAGGTCCCCCCCACCGGTCTCGGCACTATTTGGGTGCAGTGCCCGGCTGCCGCGGCCGTGGCGGTCGAGAAGATCGGCCGCATAAGGGTGGGGTGGGCTTTTGCCCAAGTGGTGGTACTGGCGGCTAGACCGCTGCAGTGCTTCCGCTGCCTTGCCTTAGGGCATGTACGGCAGCGGTGCACTGCGGAGGTCGACAGAAGCGGCCAGTGCTACCGGTGTGGAAGCCCGTCCCATCGGGCCGCGGCCTGCACGGCGCAGGCGAGATGCGTCGTGTGCGAGGCCGCGGGGCGGCCGGCGGGCCATAAGGCGGGGGGCAAGGCGTGCTCCCCGCCTTCTAGGCCCCAGAAGGGTAAGGGGGGGAAGGTTGCGGATCCCCCCCTGTAAAAGCCGGTGAAGGGGTGGTGACCCCCGCCGGCCCTCAGGCCATGGACGTAGAGTCGGCGGCGGCGGGCGGAGGGGTGGTTCTGCCCCCCCTCCCCCCGCCCCGCCGACTCGAGAGGGGGACTCGCCAGCCGTTTAAATGGCTGACGAGGCCCCCCGCCTGAGGGTGCTCCAGACCAACCTCAATCACAACAGGCGTGCGCAGGACTTGATGGTCCAGCACGCCGCCGAGTTTGGGGTTGGCCTGGCAGTAGCCGCGGAGCCCTACAGTGTCCCCTACCATCCGCATTGGTTTGGGGACCTGGAGGGCTCCGTGGCCGTGTGTTACCGCGAGGACGGAACACTTCCCCCCTGTTCCGAGGTCGATCGGGGCAGGGGGATGATTTTAGTACGCTGGGGAAGGCTTCTGGTTGCAGGGTGTTACAATTCGCCAAACTGCGGACCGGCGGACCTCGGGGAATTTTTGGACCGGCTAGGGGTGATGATCGCCCCCTATATAGCCGGTCCTGTGCTGGTTCTGGGAGACCTCAACGCTCGTTCTGTCGAGTGGGGGGACTCCCAGACCAGCCCCCGGGGCACGGTATTGGCGGATTGGGCGGAGGGGCAGGGACTCTGGTTTCTGAACCGGGGTTCAGTCCCTACGTGCGTGAGGTGGAATGGTTGGTCAATCGTCGACGTTTCGTTGGCGACGACCACCGCCTTGCGCCGTGTGTCCGACTGGCGGGTCTGGGAAGGTGAGACCCTGTCGGACCACAGCTACATCTTTATGGATGTGGCTGTGGATCCGGCCCCGCCGTCGGACACGCCCCTCCGTGACGGCACCCTGTCAACGCCCAGGTGGGCGTTGACACAACTGGACGAGGACCTGTTGAGGGCCGTAATTATTGGCTCCGCCTGGTCGGAAACGGCCAGGGAGCGCGGTGTGGATGAGAGGGCGGAATGGCTCCGGGGCACGTTGCAGATGATTTGCGACGTGGCGATGCCCCGGTGCCGAACGCTGCCCCCGAGAAGATCCGTGTACTCGGGCGTCCCCTATCTCGGAGAGGCTTGACCCGGAATTTCTGGGGCGCGTCGTGAGTACTCTCTTCCCCCCGCGGGGGAGGAAGGGGGGAATAGACGCGCCCCGGCTCCGACAAACGATTGGTCGGAGGATTTCCGGGTCACTGAGTGGGAGCTGGAGATGGCCATCGGGAGGCGCCGAGGAGGGGGCAAGAAAGCCCCCGGTCCGGACGGCGTCCCCGGGGTCATCTGTGCTCGGGCTTTGGGGGTCCTCGCCCCGGCTTTCAGGCGCATCATGGATGCAAGCCTGGGCCGGGGAGCCTTCCCCAGCGTTTGGAAGAGAGGTCGCCTGGTCCTCCTCCAGAAGGAGGGGAAACCCGTCGATTCTCCCTCGGCTTACCGGCCGGTGTGTCTGCTCGATGAGGCGGGCAAGCTCTTTGAAAGAGTTATCGCTGCCCGCCTCATCGAGCACCTGTCGCGGGGGGATGGTCCCGGACTGAGCGACAGCCAGTACGGCTTCCGGGGGGGGCGCTCTACGATAGACGCTCTTGAGCGTCTGCGCCTCCTCCGGGAAAGGGCTGTCGCCGAGGGCGGGGTGTTGCTGGCGATATCATTGGATATCACTAATGCCTTCAACACCCTGCCCTGGGTGGAGATAGAGAGGGCCATGGAATTTTTCCAAGTGCCCTCCTATCTCCAACTGGTAGTCCGGGACTATCTCCGCGGCAGGGTGGTGGAGTTCACCGGCCGGTACGGAGAGAGCCACGAGAGGGAGATGCACCGCGGGGTTCCGCAGGGGTCGGTTCTAGGACCACTCCTGTGGAACCTAGCTTATGACGCGGTGCTCCGGATTTCCCTCCCCCGCGGCACGGGTGTCATCTGCTACGCAGATGACACCCTGGTGTATGCCGTGGAGGAGAACTGGAGGAGGACCAGGCACCTCGGCGAGAACGCCCTGGACTGCGTGGTTGGGCGGATCCGCAGAATGGGTCTCCGGGTGGCAGCCGAAAAGACAGAAGCCTTATGGCTTCATAGGTCTAGGCTGCCACCCCATGGACAAGACCTGCGGATCCGTGTTGCGGATGCCTACGTCGAGGTCAAGCCCGTTATTAAATATCTGGGCTTGACACTCGACGGCCGCTGGCGCTTCGAGAGGCACTTCGATCTCTTGGCCCCCCGATTGGCTAGGACAGCGGCCGCCCTAGGGCGGCTGCTGCCAAATATCGGGGGGCCCGATACGAATGTACGCCGCCTTTATGCGGAGGTGGTGCGGTCGATGGCCCTTTATGGGGCCCCCGTGTGGTCCCTTGCGTTACGGGACGGCCGGCATAATCGGGCCCTTTTGGAAAGGGTCCGTCACCGGCTGTCCCTGAGGACCATACGGGGTTACCGTAGCATCTCCGCGGAGGCGGCGGGGCTCCTCGCCGTGATTCCACCCTTTCACTTGGTGGCGGCCGAGCGGGCGACCTGTTACCAGGTCGCCTGCTCGGCCCGCCGACCGTATGGGGTGGAACTCACGGTCGAGGAGCGGGATGAGATCGAAGTGCGAAAGCGCCAGGCCCGGGAGGACATGATGAGCCGATGGAGGATGGAACTGGCTCCATCGGCTCGTCCAATTGTCCGGGCCCTCTTGCCCATTTTCAATATTTGGTGCAAGAGGCGGCTGAGGCTGACTTTCCGCATCACACAGGTGCTCTCCGGCAAGGGTTGCTTTGGAGAGTTCCTATGTGTTATAAGACGGGAACCAACCACGCAGTGTCACCACTGCGGCGAGAGGGTGGATTCGGTGCGGCACACCTTAGAAGAATGCCCCGCGTGGGCAGTGCCGCGCCGGGCCCTTCAAGCCGCGGTGGGAGGGTGGGACCTCTCGCTCGCGGCCCTGGTCGACCACATGACCGCCAGCGAGAGGTCGTGGAAGGCGGTGGCCTCCTTCTGTGAGGACGTAATGTCCCAGAAGGAGGCCGCCGAGCGGGCCCGGGAGGCGGACCCGGGCTCCGCGAGGAGGGAGCTCGCGCGGGGGCGACCCCCCCGTAGGCGAGGACGCGCTCCCCCTAGGGGGAGAGGCCGGGGGGGAATCGCCCATGGGGGGGGCGGAGGATCGGGTGGGGAGGGCGCGGGGGGTTCGCCCCCCGCGCCAGTTCGTGCCCCCGCGAGGGGGGCGGCGGTGGGTGGGAGGTCGCGGGGAGTGTTCCCCTCCCCGCGACAGTTGATGCCCCCTCCTCTGGGGGGGCGGGGGGTTCCCCTTCGGCGCGGGGTGCACGCACCCCGCGCCGACGTTTGTCCCCATCCCGGGGGACGAGAGGGAGAAGGGGCCGGGGGGGGGAGAGCTGACCCCGGCCCATGGGGAGAAGTTATACTTCTCCCCGGGGTGGTCGGTGACCTCGAAAAGACCATAGTCTAACCGAGGCACCGGCCACCCCCGGAGTCCAGCTCCGGGGGGGGCGCGTGGGGGGTGGGGTGGGGAGAGCCGGGGCGTCCGATACGCTTTCGACGGCTCTCCCTTACCGGGAGCGGAGCCCTCGTGACCTGGCCAGGGGGGACCTTAGGGTTTCCACTGAGCGGGACACGGGGGCGCCGGGGGCTGCATGTGGACCGAGCTGGGGCTCGGGAAGCATGATTCGAAGGCCCCAGGGATGGGAACACCGGGCGGGTCCCTCCGCCCGGGGTTCGGTTAGAGTAGGTTGGGGGAGTTAATCCTCCCCCGGGGTTTATTGTAGCTAGGAGTGAGCCAGTTGTATACCTCGGGTGATCCTGGCTCCTCCTACATAGCTTAGGAGGGTGTGGAGTTTTAGTGGGTTGGCCTGGGGAGGGGAGCGCCGCGCTACGCGCGACGACCCCCACCCTAGGAGAGCCCCACATAACCCCGGTTCCTCCCCAGGGGGCCGGGGTATGCGTACTGCATTTCTCCACATAAAAAAAAAAAAAAAAAAAAAAAAAGGATAGGGTTAGGATAGGGTTACCCCCCCAACCCAATACGCGGCAGGCTCGGCAAGGAAAGACCGCATGGAAGCGATATTCCAGCCTCGGCAGGAATTTCGCTGAAGTCGGATCGGACCCCAAGTTGATGCGTACGCATTAGGGTGGGAAGTCTTCGAGGGCGAAGACCGTATGAACGCGATATACCGGTCTTCACTGGTATTTCGCCGAAGTCGGATCGGAGTCCGAGGGGGTCGAACACATAGTACGCAAATTCATCCCAACGATCGTAAAGGCGCGGCCCCTTGCTCTTGAAACACCCGTAGAAGCGTAGAGTAGCCTATCCTAATCCAGGGTGGGAGTGGGTAAGTCCCGGACAGCCGGGATAGACTAGGGAAAGGGAAGTAAGACTCGCGGGCGCACGACATGGTTCTATGGTGAAGAGGGGGGGGGCCAACTGGGCAGGTGTGGCGAACCTGCATGATCCGAGGGTGAGCACGGCCCGACGTACGCTCCGAGCCGTAAAACGCTCATAAATCCATATATGATAGGTAGAATGGCCGACTCACCGATGACGATCGCTTCCCTGATTAGTAGACCGACCGCTCTGAAAGTTGCCCGGGCTATAAAAAGCAGAGCGGCGGTCGAACGCAGTGGTATTTGCAACCCTACGGAGCCGAGAGCCGGTCGCCATATGAAACTGACTATTCTGTCAGTGTGCGATCGGGAGAGGGGAGGTGCCTGGCGGCACCACCCCCTCTCCCGCAAGGACAGGTAGGAGTGCCGATCACTTCTGCCCCGGCTGAATTTACTACTACTACTACTACTACTAGGATAGGGTTAGGATAGGGTTAGGATAGGGTTAGGATAGGGTTAGGATGGGGACTTAGGCCATGTGGCGTCTACAGTGGTGACTCTGATCCACTGTCGATTTCGGTCTCTCGGTGTGAGAGAGTCACATGACTAAATTCCTCTCACTCCACCTCCTCGTGGTGGTCCCTGGGCACCCTCTGCGGAGGGTGGCGAACGGAG
Source organism: Lasioglossum villosulum (assembly GCA_963971365.1). Taxonomy (NCBI): domain Eukaryota; kingdom Metazoa; phylum Arthropoda; class Insecta; order Hymenoptera; family Halictidae; genus Lasioglossum; species Lasioglossum villosulum. The sequence continues at coordinate 27,157,498 of OZ020497.1, forward strand.
TGAGGGGTGCAGGGGGGGGTCACCGTGTCCCTCTCTTTATTCTCCCTGGGCTGTGCCTATGCGATAGCATAGGTATACCTAGTGGAGGTGGGATGCGGTGTGTGGGAGTGGGGTGGGGGGATGGCGCGGGACGTGGGAGATGAAAGGCGGGATTCCTTTCTTTCTTTTTCTTTTTCTTTTTCTTTTTTCTTTTTTCCTTACCTTTTCCTTTCCTTATTTTAGTGTATTCTGGATTATATTATTTTTTACTTTAGTTACTTACCTTATTTTATTTTATTTTATTTTATTATTTTACCCTATTTTATTCTACTACCTTATTTTACTCCACCTTTTTACCTTACCTTACCTTATGTTAATTTCTACATTCTTACAACTAGTTACTATACTTATCTTATTTTAGTTACAGTACTTTACTTATTGTATTTTATCCTAATTTACTTACTGTATATTATCTTATCCTCTGTACTTACCTCTCTTTTTATCCTACCTTACTACTAATTTTATTTTATACTTTTTCTAATACAGTATCTTATTCTATTTTACCCTATTTTCACACTATTGTACTTAACTTAACTTAACTTTGCTTTTTTACTTACCTTGCTTTCCTGTTACCCTATTCTTGATCACTATTCACCTGTAAAAAAAAAAAAAAAAAAAAAAAATTTCTATTTGTTTCTACTCACCTTATACTTACCTTTGTTCTCTTCTGTTTTCTTCTTCTTCTTCTTCTTCTTTTTCTTCCCTGCCTTTGCATCCTTCCTACTCGGTTCGTGCCCTTCCTCTTGCGACCCCTCTCTCCCCTCTCCGTCGGGTGGTCTTTTTCTTCTTTTTATATACTCGGGACCGGCGCAAGGTTGGAGGTTTTTGGTGTGGCGAGCCGCAAGTTCACTAGTTTCTGCAGCCTGGACAACAAAAAAAGAAATAAAGTTTACGGTGCAAGAGGGGGAGCCTCTAGTACCGGCACGGAAAGCATGGGCGAGCGGGTGCTTTCCGGGTCGCAATCCCTTAACCGCGAGCCGACGGAGGTGGACGACTTGGCCACGTCGGAAGCAATTACGACAAGTCAGCGACTAGGGTCGTTGAACACTGCTAATTTAATGGACATGCCCTTGGAAACGGAAAAAAAAGATACTGATGAAAAAGATGAATCCGAAAAGAAAGAAAAGATTCCACGCAATGAAGACATCAGTGTGCTGGAAATTTCGGACTCAGGCGACGAGAAACCAGCGACTGGGCTGGCCATCGATATCTCTGCGACTGTCAAAAAGACAGGAGCGGGATATATCACGATGATGCCTACTACGTCTACCCCGTGCAAAAATCCGACCACCGGACAAAAACTAGATGAGCCGGTTTTCTCGCCATTTATACCCAGGAGAACGCTGAATAGAAGTCCTCCTAAAAACCCTGCACCTACCGTAAGCCAGGGTAAACCTAAAATAGCTATGGTTACTGAATGGAACGTAAACACGCTCAAGGTCAGTAAGGCCCCAGGTCTACCAAGGCCCAGGTCACAATCGACATCGGACATTCCTGATCCTCCCAGTATCACCGATGTTAAAGAGGAACAGGAGACATTATATTTTGATTTTGACAATGAGATCGATCAAGGGTCACCAGAGCAAGACAGAAAACGTAGAAAACGTAAAAGACTAACGAAAGAACCTACTGGCCCTATGTATGGCACAGATGTCTGTGATAGAGTGAGCGACATGGCTGGCGTCCTTAAGACCCTTGCGGATATGGTCGAGGGGAGAAAGGACGTAAAACTGGGACTTAAGTCGCAAATTAGTATGGCAGTCGGCGTGTTCAATAAGGTTCGATGGGCAATCCAACAAGCCAATGATGTCTCCAGCACGGCTACACCATTGGATGGATCTCGTTCCCTAAAAGGTTCTCGATCTTCGCCTGATCTGAGTGGGTCTCCCTTCTCTGCTGACGGTAGGTTAACCCAAATGCCCTCGGTGACGACGACTCCTTATAGCCAGGGTAAACCTAAAAGCAAAAACACATGCGATAATAGTACACAGACTATAACTGATAGTAAAATTAGTATCAGTACCCAAACTGAGCACGACGACATGGACGTTTCCACGAAGACGCTGATTGAAACCCGGAGTATTGAGACTCAGACTGGAAATCCGGAAGTAGTCGAACCGGAAGACCTTGAGATGTGGATGGCAGGAGGTGGTCAATACTCGAGCCTGCAACAATTGATAAATAAAAGATGGGACGACAGATCTTATTGTCGGACCCGTCTCGATAGAAAACACATACTTAGTACGGATGAAGATTTTGACATCGCTTGTTTCACTCCAAGTGATTTCGTCGTATCCAAAGGTCAGTGCAAGAGTGTATTAGATAAGTTTCAGGGCGTCGCTGAACTTAAAGCCTGTTGCCCTCCTTTGGGATCCGTGGTTTACTTGGTGAACTTAACTAGTTTACCTAAAAAGAGGGAAAATAATAATAGACCTGATCAAATAATACAGAATAGACATATATATTATCTAGTGGACAAGGAACAACAGGATAGCAATGCTAACCCTGAAATTACCTTCAAAGCATTGCAGGAGCTTAAAGATATAGCCGTTGAAGGCGGCAGGAAAAAGATTTCTATCTGCTGTCACCGAGATATTGATGTGGTCCTCCTGAGAAAGATGACTGAGGCGGTCGTTCACAATTCCGAGATCGAGATTAAAATCCACTGCGTTAAGCAGGCTAGCGTTGAAGAGAGGATTAGACAGTCTGGTTTCGAGACTATCTCGGTTAGAAGCGGCGGGAGATCATATGTTGAGACACTCAAGTCACTGAAAACTGGTATCAACGTTGAACGTGAAGGCTTCGATATTGCAGGAGTCAGAGCGGGCAGAGCTGGAGAGGTCCTGGTTACCCTGAAAGGTGATACTACTAAAGCCAGTAGTTTCAGTAACTTAGTTAATAGTAGAATTAGTGGTGCTAATGCAACTGTTGGAGGAAGTTTTACCATAAGGAAGGTGCTGCACCTGAAGCAGCTGGACGGCGACGTGACGACTGAAGACATTCTGAAGGCCATGGCTTCATACTTACCTGGGATACCCCTGGGAAATATAAACATCAAGGCACTTCGTCCCGCCTTTTCTGGAAGGCAAAATGCTACGGCTATTGTCCCGGAGAACATTGCCACTAAGCTACTTGAACTACGTACCTTCAGGGTTGGCTGGGGTACTTGCCGGATAACCGAACGCGAGGAAGTCATACAGTGCTTCAGATGCAGAGGCTATGGGCATATTGCTAAAGCCTGCAAGGGACCCGATTATTCTAAATTGTGCCGGCGATGTGGTGAAGCGGACCATCGTGCGGATGAATGTGTTAAGACCGAGAGATGCGTTGTATGTCAGGCAGATGGTCATAGAGACGGTAGTCTGAAATGCCCGGCCTACAGGAAAGCGCTCGAAGATGCTAAGAGATCCAAGAAACCTAAAGAGTCTGGACGAGAACCTGTGAGAGTGAAATTAAAACCGAATGTACAAACAATAGTAGAGACCCCTAGTAAAAACAAACGTAAAAAACAACCAGAAGAAAACCTTGCAGAGACCACTAGCAAAAACAAACTAAAAAAACAACCAGAAGAAAAAGAAGAAAGGGAGGAAAACTAGAAGGAAGCTTCTTAGTTAAAGCTCCATCAGATAGTTACTACCTAGAATAAGAAAAGTTAGTTCTTTTAGTTTAATAAAGTTCTTATTTTTTATTGTACATAGATATTGTGGTTAATTTTAGTTATTCTACTTGTAGTTTCCGGTTAGTGATATTACCTAGCTATACATACGAGATACATAGTTCCCCTTTTTTCATTGTACTTACATAGCACTTACCTTATCAGGGCACCCTCGATCATACTTACCTGGTTGAAACGCCACTCGCCACACTAGAGATTGATTTCTGTACCTGAAAATAAAATAAAATAAAATAAATAATAGATAAATACAAAAGAAAAGTAAAGTAGTAGTAGATATAGTTGTAAAACTCTGATACATATACTTACCTGGAGATTAAACTTACCTGGCCGTTTCGTCATCCGTCACACTAGAGATTGATTTCTATACCTGAAAATAAAATAAAATAAATTAATAATAAATAGATACAAAAGTAAATTAGTAGTAGATACAGCTATAAAATCCTGATAGATACCTACCTGGAGATTAAACTTACCTGGTTGATTTGTTATCCGCCACACTAGAGATTGATTTCTGTACCTGAAAATAAAATAAATAATAGATAAATACAAAAGAAAAGTAAAGTAGTAGTAGATACAGCTATAAAATCCTGATAGATACCTACCTGGAGATTAAACTTACCTGGTTGATTTGTTATCCGCCACACTAGACATTGATTTCTGTACCTGAAAATAAAATAAATAAATAAATAAATACTTACCTGGTGATACACGAAATAATTCTGAGATATAAATATAATTAAAATTATACTTACCTGGATCTGCTGGTTCACCTGCTAATAAAAATAAAAAAGAGGAAAAGTTGGTATTCAAAACTTGAGTAGAACTGAAACTAAAACCATGGACCTATTTAAGGTTTTACAGATTAACTTAAATCGATGCAAAACGGCTCAGAATCTGCTTATACAGACTGCTGCTGAACTGGATGTGGACGTAGTGATAATCTCCGAACCATATAAGCCTCCTCCGAGTAACTGGTTTAACGACGAGGAACATGATGCGGCTATTTGGGTAAGGCGTGCTCCCGTAGGGGGAGATGGTGTTGCCATGGTATCCGTTGACAGAGGTGTAGTAGCAGTAAGGGTAGGTCAATGGACACTAGTTAGCTGTTACATGTCACCCAATATAAATATGGAAGAATTTGCGACTAAACTAGATATGGTCGATAGCGTAGTTGGCAAAGTGTGCTCGAGCCACTGTATAGTGGCTGGAGACTTTAATTCTAAGTCCCCCGCATGGGGGTCAACTCGCCTAGATATAAGAGGTAATGAGGTTATGGGCGCTTTCAATAGGAACAATCTTATTCCGGCTAGAAGCGATGGTCAGTTCACATTCGAAAAGAATGGACGCTATTCCTTAATTGACATCATGGCCTGCGGCAAGGACGCCTATGGCCAACTAAAAAATAGCCGCATTTTAGACTCTTACACCGCTTCTGAATACAGATATATCCTTCATACCTTCGGATATAATAAACAATCCAACTGGAGCCCGACTCCTGTAAAATTAGACACAAATGGATTTATCAAAATGTACAGAGCAATAACAGCTGAAATTGATCCGATGACTATTAAAACCAAAGAAGATGTTGGCGCTTACCTGGAGCTTATAGAACATATATTCGTCCACAATAGCAAAAGACTTCCAGCGGTTATACAAAATAAGAAATCCGCCTATTGGTGGTGTGAGGAGATCAAAGAACTCAGAAAGAACTCTTTACGTGCAAGACGTAAACTGCAACGTGCACATACTGCGAGTCTACCATTGGAAGTGATTAAAACAAGAACCGACGAGTATAAGATGGCAAAAAAGCTACTTAAATACGAGATACAGAAGGCTAAGGCTAGTGCTATGAAAAAACTTACCGATAACATAGATGCTGACATCTGGGGCAAGCCGTATAAAACGGCAATGAAGTTGCTAGCTGGAGGCCAACCCCCGGTTAAGCTGGATAACACTGAGGTTGACGAAGTTATTAATAAACTCTTTCAGACTAAGGTCAGCGAAAGTAGCTCGGTTCCGGTTTACCCCTGGGCTGGCTTCTATAAAGACGAAGGTCCTTTTTCGGCAGATGAAGTCAGAAAGGCAGTAAAAGCTGTTAAAAAAAAGGCGGTAGGTCTTGACGGCCTTCCATCCGAGCTGGTGTGGACCATAGGTAAAACGGCGCCTAAACACCTGGCACATGTTCTCAGCATCAGTTACCAGATTGGTTATTTTCCTGACAAATGGAAAGAAGGGAGGTTGGTACTCATACCAAAGAAGCCTGCCCCAGATGGTACAGTGGGATGGAGGCCATTATGTATCCTGTCAAATCTCTCTAAAGTGTTTGAATATTGCTTAAAGCAGAGACTCCTCGCGGTGATTAATTTCAGAGAGAACCAATATGGCTTTTGTAAAGGCAGAAGTACCATTCATGCCATCCAGGACTTGATGCATAACTGGAATAAATGTAAGAAGTTAGGGAAGCACTGCCTCATGGTTTCTCTAGACGTTAGGAATGCTTTCAATGCCCTTAAGTGGCAGAATATATTAAAAGCCCTTAGTAAAAGGAAGATTTCCATGGAGTTATTTCGTACTATTTGTTCATACTTATGCGATAGGTCAGTCGTTCTTGGTCCTAAAAAGGTTAGCGTCTACGCGGGTGTTCCACAGGGGTCGGTCCTAGGACCACTCCTGTGGAACATCCAGTACGATGATCTCCTGGGGCTTCCTCTGCCGGGGGGAGCCAGGATGTATGGGTTTGCCGATGATGTTGCCATTGTTGTTAATGCACGGACCCTCGACCAACTCATACAGACTACTCAGGAGTCCCTAAAAATAGTTAAAAAGTGGTATGATAAAAATGAGCTCCTCCTGGCACAGGAAAAAACAGAGCTAGTTCTACTTACAGGCCGCAAAACACCGGGTGGGATTAAAATTCTGTTCGATGACCATAGGCTCGGCACTAGCCCAGTAATTAAGTATCTCGGTGTGCTTGTCGAAGGAAACCAATCCTTCGGCAAGCACATTGAGTATGCCACCAGTAAGGCCAATCGAGTCGCTGGACTGTTGGCGACGATCATGACCAATGTTGGGGGTGGATCTGTCCATGCTAGGGCCATGTACTACAGGGTCATCGAATCTGTAGTAATGTACGCTGCCCCTATTTGGGCTATTGCCTCAAAAAATGGTAGTAATACGAAAAAAATTAATGGTGTGCAGAAAAATGCCTTAGCAAGGGTATGTAGGGCTTACAGATCAGTCTCAATTGATGCTCTCTGTGTTCTGGCTGGGTTCCCTCCGTGGACTCTGCTAGCTGAAGAAAGAAAGAGGATATTTAAAAAATCACTAAACTTTAATAGTACAGGTCCGGATTATAAGGCGGAAATGGCCAATTTAAAAAACATAGAAAGAAGGAAAACCTTAGATATGTGGCAAGCAAAGTGGAATACCTCCGGAAACGGTAGGTTTACCTTCCGATTAATACCTAATATTCAGGAATGGATCTCCTGGGGTCCTGCAATAGTGGACTTTCATGTAGCACAGTTTCTAACTGGACACGGGTGCTTTGCAAATTTTTTACATAAAATTGGAAAAACCAATAGCAATATCTGTATAGCTTGTAACGAGGCACAAGATAGTCCGGACCATACTTTGACAAGATGCACTAAATGGCATAACGAACGAGTAATGCTAGTCGAACAGATTGGATCTGTAGAAATGGATAACCTAATGGAGATTTTGAAGGACCCAGTAAAAAGGCCACCGTGTGTCTATTTTATAAACAAGATTATGAAGGAGAAAGAGGCCATAGAGGCAGATATTCAAAAAAAGGAAAGAAAAGCAAGAATTGACGCTATTAATGCAAACAAGAAGAAGAAAGAAGGCAAGAAGAAAATAGCAAAGAAAAAGAGTCTAAGAAAATAGAATATAGATATGAAAAAAAAAAAAAAAAAAAAAAAAACTTTAAATTTCTATAATTTTATATATATAAATAACTATAACTATTTCTTAGGCTTATGTATCCATACGTATGTATATCTATGTGTGTGTATGTATATATTATACGAGTGCGTTATGGATGTATATGTGCAGGTCTCTAGCTGCGCTGTGCCTCAATCGAATTGACACCAGCGTACTATTTATGTAACTGATACCCAAATTTGTTTTTACTAATTGACTAGTGTATATATAAAGTGTTCATTTTATAATATAATTTGTATATAAAACCATAGTGTTGTTTGTATTTAGACCGAGATCACTCAATCTATAGGAGTATTAACCACTAGGTGCGAAGAAATGCTAAATAGGCGGCCGCTCTAAAGTGTGTTAAATGACTGAGAAGTATGGGAGGGGGGGTTTAACGAGCTTATTCCATCCAGCTCCGCTACCCTGGTGGGTTGCGTGTGTTCCCCTCCTCGATTAAAAAAAAAAAAAAGGATAGGGTTAGGATAGGATTAGGATAGGGTTAGGATAGGGTTAGGATAGGGTTAGGATGGGGTCTGAAGGCCGGAGAGGATTCGGAGTGGGTGTGGGAATGACCTCGAGGACCTCGTGTGCCTCTTGGAAATCCCCCACATCCATGATGAAACTTCGATGGAACTGATGTTCTCCTGAACTGGATACTTACCTGTTTACTTACCTTCGGTGAGTTCTCGGGAGAGAGGTCCAGGGTGGAGAATTTCGGTGAAGTTGAGGGTCCTCTTTGGTCAAAATCCTCCTACTCCACCTCCTCGTGGTGGCCCCGGGACTCTGTGGAGGCTTCGGCTGAAACAGAGTGCGAACGGAGTAGGCAGGTGTGTGGGCGGGCTGTGGGATCTCCTAGTGGCAGCTAGAATACGAACCCAGTCCGCTCCAGGGATGGATTTTTTGGCGACGAGCGGGCAAGTAGGCGATCCAGCTGGAGAGCTTGATACTCGGAGTCATTCTGGAGTCCAAGCACGATAGCAACGTTTACGGTGCAAGGGAGGGAAACCCTAGTGCCGGTACGGGTGACGTGGTCGCGCATGCGGCACCCGGATCGTCATTCCATGAATGCGAGCCTGAGGAGGTAGACCGCCTGGCCCCTCAGGAAGTAATGGCGACAGGTGAAGGCCTTCAGACTGGGGCTTCGGTAGTGGGTTCGGCGACTGCCATCGTTGGACTGCTGCCGGAAATCAGTCTAATAAGAAGAGACAACTTCAATAGAAGTTTAAAAGACGAGCTTGAAGAAGCTCGGAGGAAAGAGGTTGTGGACAGATTAAGTTCTTCCCTTCCTATAGTCAAGTTGGAGAGATTGGATCTTCCTCTTCCGGTTCAATCGGATAAGAAGGAGATTGTTGAGATCATTGGGATGATGGAGGTGGAGACGGAGACGGAGTCGAATTTACCGGCTCCTGCTCCTTTGATCTCTGACGTCATCATGCTCTCTGACGAGGAGAGTGACGTAGTTAGGCCTCGACCTCGTCCTCGGGTGATCTCGAGTGATGTGGAAGATCATGGTGAGCCTTCAGATGATTGGCCGATTCCTGCTGGTCTGGGTGAGAGGTGGACTGAGCTGGAGGGTGGGGATGCCGGGGAGATTGGTCTCCCTTGGGGGTCCAGTACTCCAGCCAATGTTAGCTTGAACCTTGATGTTGGGGTTGCTGGTCAGGGTTTAAGGACCACTTCGGTGACTGGTTCAAGGTTATCCGATGTTGGTTTGAGGACCTCTTTGGGGGCTAGTCCGGGAGGTAATACTTCCGGTTCTGGAGTTGCTCTGGTGGCTGGTCCCTCGAGTAAGGACAGTCCTTCCAGTAAGGGGAATGTTTTGTCGCCTACGTTGATGTCCCCTAGGGGATTACCAATTGTTAGGAGTGTTACTAGTATTCAACCTGGTGCGATACCTAAAGTAACTAAGGAGACGGATCAGATTAAAATCTTGGATAAGTCCTTAACCAAGGACTTAAGGAAGATTCACTCGGATGTTATGCGATTAGTGGAATACACTAATAAGAATGCTAACATCCGAGCAGAGTTTAAGGACTTGATTTGTAAGCTTCCCGAGAGCCTTAAAAAGATCTCGAAGAAGAAGGATCTGATTCGTCACAACTACACGAATAGAGACAGAAAAGATACTTACCTACCTGAGTCAAAACAGGAGGTGGGTACTATGACTTTGCCAGCTCCTATTGTGAGCAAATTCCTCCGCACGGAGGAATATGATGGAGACATCTCTGCGTCGGCTGTTCCTGGTACGAGCGATGCAGAGTCGATGATACCTGGTACATCGTATGCCTCGGTAGTGGTTGGTCCTGCTGCTTCGGGGTCCGGTGTACCTGCAAAAGAAAGAAAAAGAAAATTAATGTCCTCTCCTCCCAAAGAGGAGAGAAAGTTTAAGATTCCTGCGATCCCTAGGGCTAAGGCTGGGAAGCCTGAACCTAAGAGACCTCTTGGGGGTTCCGAACCAGCCAAGTCTTCAGGTAAGAAGTCTGCCTCTAAGAGGAAGCATACTGAAGATGTGGCTCGGAGTAGTCCATCCGATGAGGAGGCTTCGGAGGATCGGGTGGATGCGCTTCTGGAGATCGCGAAGAAGCTGGTCCGGGAATTAGAGGACATTAAAAGATCCAGGAAGGATAAGAGTAGTAGGATGGATAGGCCTGGGAATTTGGAGACGGACGCTTCTCGGAAGGAAGTTTCTTTCAGAGGTGAACACTCCGAAGAAGGCCCAATTTCTGGGAAAGAGACGTGGTCGTTGATCACAAAGAGGAAGAAAGGTAGGGTGAAAAAGGTGGAGGAATCCAGGGATGTTGACAGGAAAAGGAGTAAAGTGGAGAGGAAGGAAAAGGATAGGGATTCTGCTGCTGAAGCTCCAAAGCCTCCAAAGCCTCCAGTAAGACCTAGGTGGACGGTCTCTAGACCGGACGCTTTGGTCATTAATGTTAAGGATGACTCTCACTTTAAATCGATATGTGAGAAGATAAGCAAGGCTCCTTCTAGTCTTGATAAGATTAGAAGAGTGAGAAAGACACGCACTGGTCAAGTTCTCTTAGAGTTGAACGAGGCCGGTGACACTCGTGTCCTTAAGGAAGATATCCAGAGCATTATGGAGGAGAACACTGAAATCAGGGTGCTTCAAAAAATGTTTGATCTTGAGGTTCGTGACCTCGATCCAACTATTGAAGACCCTGAAGTGTTGTTAAAATTGGCTGAGCACTTGGGAGCCAATCCTTTGGAGTTGAAGTCCAGGGTGTTCCGTTCTACGAAGATTGGCACCCGGATGGCGGTAATAGAGACTCCCGTGAAATATCTTAAAAAGGTTGTAGATGGCGGGAAAATACGTATCGGCATGACCTACGTTCACCTTAGTCCTGCTCCTAAGGTCATTAAATGTTTTAGGTGCCATGGCACTGGCCATTTCAGTACCAACTGCACCGAAAAGCTGAATGGGAAGATACGTTGCCGCAAATGTAATCGTGACGGGCACGATATGAAAGAATGTCCCGACAAAGATATGAGATGCTTGGATTGTGCGAAGGAGAAACTTCCTTCGAACCATTTAATAGGCTCCATGGGGTGCCCTACGTTTCGCGAGAAATTTAGGGACCTCAAAGCGCAATTCTACAGGTATTGTGAAGGTTCTACAGATAAACTGTAACCATAGCAGAATTGCTCATAACCTGTTGGAGCAGACTTGTTGTTCCCATGATATTGACATCGTGTGTATTCAGGAGCCATTTCAAATTTCACAACCATGGATTAGTTCCATTGATAAGCACGCGGCGATTTGTATTAGAAACTCCTTATGGAAGGTTCCTTCCAACTGCCAAATCATCTGGCACTTTTATGTCGGTATTGTTACTGAGTTATTTACATTGGTGACCTTCTATATATCTCCTAATTGTTCTATTCAGGAGTTTTATCAGTACTTGGAAGAGCTCCGTTGTGCTAAACGATCATGGAAGAATCCTATTGTTCTGTTGGGTGACTCAAATGCTAGGTCCGTCCTGTTTGGGGATGCCCTAACGAATAAAAGAGGCTCAATTCTGGAGCAATATATACACGATGTCGATCTAGTCCCGATTATATCACGTGGTGGTTTCACGTTTATCAGACCAAAACGTAAGTCAAAGATTGACATAATCTGCGCTTCGCACAATTTATTTAGTAAGATTAGTAGTAGAGTTGATCCCACCTATAATGGGTCGGATCATCGTAACTGCTTGCATCAGATTGATTTTTCTGCTTCTTCTGAAATTATGAATTGTCTCAATTCTAAGACTAATTGGTCTTGGAATTTGAGGACATTCGATCCTGATGTTTTCATGTGCAATTTCCAAATGCTGAATTATAGCATTGATTGGAATAATTTAGACTTGGTTTCCGTAGAGCAATATATTAAAAATATCAAATTGGCCTGTAGACGTACTATGAAGAAGAAAACGGATAAATTTAGAACTAAATCCAACCCTTGGTGGAATGCTGAACTCGGCGAATTAAGAACTGCGGTCTATAGAGCTAGACGTAAATATCTTCGCAAAGTATCTCGTGATCAGTATTCCGATAGGGCACACGAAACCTTCTGTGATCTACGGAAAAAACTACAGTACAAAATTAACGAAAGCAAGCGCAGGTTATGGTTTGAGTTCATCGACTTACTCAAGAAAGATATTTGGGGCAGACCTTTTCTCACGGTCCGTAATAAGATCAAGAATAGGCAGCCTGCTCCCCTGATTAATAAAGATGATGCCAGGAGAGTCCTTTCGGGTTTATTTCCTCGGGAACTGCGTAAGCCTCGGTATGATTCCTTTGGGTCTTCTGATCGGGATTTATGTACCTATAACGCCGAACTGATTGAATTCGGAAGGCGTCTGAATCTAAAGAAAGCGGTTGGTCTGGACAAGATCCCTCCTGCTATTGTTCGGTTTATCATTAACAATGATACTCCGCATTTTACCGCAATTATGAACGTTTGTTTGGATTCGAGGCGTGTTCCGGATTCCTGGAAAAAGTCTAGGGTTATCTTGATCAGAAAGAATAGGGAAAATACAATGTTACCTTCTGACTTCCGTCCCATATGTGTTGGTGATTGTTTGAACAAAGTCTTCGAGAAAATTCTCGAAGAACGCATTTTGAGTCAGCTCGGTGATCCTCCTTTTCACGAGAACCAATTTGGATTTACCAGGGGAAAATCCACCATAGATGCTTTGGATATGGTTTCAAAATTTATCGCTGAAAGTAATAGTAAAGGCAAGTTCGGAATTTTAGTTAGCCTAGACATTAAAAATGCTTTTAATAGCCTTTCCTGGAGCAATATATTTAGGTGTTTTAAAAATCGAAATTTCAGTCCCCAATTGCAGGCTATTCTTCAGGACTACTTGAAGGATAGGTTTGTGTTATATAAATCCTCGTCGGGAGTGGTCGATTATCGGATGGAGAAGGGAGTTCCCCAGGGTTCGGTCATTTCGCCTATTCTGTGGAATATGGTTTATGATGAACTCCTGGCTCTCCCTTTTAAAGCTGACGTACATGTGATCGCGTACGCCGATGATATTGCCGTTTTCACCTCGGCTCGACGGTTAGTCACAGTTAAGAGGGACTTGGAGGAGGCCATTAACAAGGTTATAGCACCTTGGTTAGAGAATCGGGGCTTGGAGCTTTCTCCCAAAAAGTCAGAGTTTATATTTATTAACAGGAAAGTGGTTCCGTCGTCATTTTACCTGAATATTCTCGACAATAATCTGACAGCTAGGGACTCTCTAAAGTATCTAGGCATCTACATGAATCGGTACTGCAACTACTTCTTTCATATTGAGAAGGTCATTGCGGTTGCTACTAGGACCATGGGTGAGTTATCTAGACTCATGAACAACATCGGGGGTCCTACTACTGCAGGCCGTAAACTCTATTATAACATTTTAGAGTCGATCGTCTGTTATGGATGTCCCATTTGGGGTGACAAAGGTCTGTCCTATACACGGAATTGTACGTTGGTGGAACGTATTCAGCGTATCGGCCTGGGGAGGGTTGCCAGATCGTATTGCACGGTTTCGCGTAATGCGCTTTGTGCGATTACGGGCATCCTCCCTTTGGAAATTACGATTAAGGAACGCGCTAGATTATATTCCATTAAGTTAATGTATAAAATACTCGATAATGACACAGACGACATTGTTTTTATGAAAATGGACCTCTTTAAGGAGGAGAGGGCCATCCTTCAGAGACAATCGTGGTCAGACTGGCAAGACACTTGGACTGAATACCGTAAAGCCCTCTGGACCAAAAGATTAATTCCACGTGTGGAGGAGTGGAGTGCCAGGAAATTCGGAGAACTGAATTTCAGATTAACGCAGGTTTTAACGGGACACGGTGTGTTTAATTCGTACAGGCATAGGATCCGTCGCTCTAATAGTGACTTGTGTTGGTTCGAGTGCGAGGTCAGGGATAATCCTGAACACACTGTGTTCCACTGTGAACGATGGGCTGCTGAAAGGACCAGTTTGGCGTTTGATCTCCAGGAGGACTTCACTGTGGAAAACTTTCAGAAGTTGATGCTGAAAAATGCTGAAACCTGGAAGAAAATTGATAATTTTGTAAATAAAATAATGGTTCAGAAAGAGAAATATGAACGGTATCTGGAAAAAATGAACCGGATAGACTACTTACCTGTGGACATACTTACCTAATAGTGTGAGTATGGGTGAGAGAGTACCTTTGCCAATATAGATATTTTTCTTATCTAATGTTATGATAAGAACAGGCGAGGTTACGATTCATGGTAGAAGGACGCGTAGCAATGCGAAAAGTAGATCGCGCGCCCTTCGCTTGCCATGAAACATACGAGGCGACAGGTCCACGTGCCTTGTATGGTGGGGTTTTAGTGGGTATGGGCAGGGATATATAGCCTGGTTTGCTATATAGTCCCGTTTCCCCCGCACGTCATCTCAGGGGGTGCCGAGTCCCACACTACCCTCTCCAGCTGTCATCTATGGGAGAGGGTGTGCGTAAATGCATTTCCCCACCATCCTAAATGGAAAAAAAAAAAAAAAAGGATGGGTCCAAGGCCATGTGGCGCTGACAATGCTGACTCTGAACCATTGTCGGTTTCGTCTTCACTATTTGTGGAGGTCACATGGCTAAATCCTCTCACTCCAACCTCCTCGTGGTGGCCCCGGGCACCCACTGCGGTGGGTGGCGAATGGAGTGAGGGGGCGCATAGGGGGGGTGCCTGTTGCTTTGTACTGCGCGCTGTTTGCGCAGGTGGGCACCTCCCGGCGTGATCACGTGTCCCGCACAGCAAGATGTCTGTGCGGGGCCGCAAACCGCAGGCCGGCCCCCAGGGGCCGGAGGCGGGGGGCTTGCCTTAATCGGCCGGTGCTGCGAGGATGGCGCCCTCTATAAAAAAGCCCTTCAGCTCAAGTCTGTGGCTCGCGGCGAAGAGATCTCCCTCCGGATTCGACGCCGGAGGAGGGCCGGGTGAGTGCACTCGGTTCTTAGCGAGCCAACCTCTCTCCGGGGCACCTGCCCGCACCCCGGAAGTAAGTAGGGCTTCCCCGCCCCTCCTTCGCCGGGGGGGCTTGAAGAGGCAAGGCGGCTCTGCCTGGGGTGATGTTTTTTCCGACCACACTCGTGGGACTAAAGTACGGATTTTTCAAAGATATTTGGGGATAAGGGGGGGTTAGGCGCGAAGGGGCGCGGAGAGGGGAGGAAGGACCCGGGTAAGCCGGGCGGGAAGGGAGGTGGCGACCCGGGGGGGATTTCCTCCGCCGGCGGAGATGCCTCCGCAGCTGGAACCTCGGGGAACCGAGGCGAAGGGCGCGGGGATGCGATGGAGGTGGTGGGGACTTCCCGTCAGGGCGGTGAGTCGCCGGGGGCCGGGACGGATTCTCCGTTCCGGTTCACGGTGCCGACGAGCCCTGTATTGGGTTCGGACGGTATGACGTCCCCCCCACCTCCATTAAGCCCGGGATCGGGGTTCTGGCCGTCGCCGCAAGGCGACATGCCATGGCCCCCATCACCGGGAGGGGAAGACTTGGGGGCCGGCGGCGGCGGGGGGGACGGCGGGTCCGTCTACTCCGTCTCGTCGGCCTCCTCAGCGGGCACGGGCGGGGGGTCTGTGGGGTCGCGGAAGAGGAGCGGGGCTCCCCTTAAGACCGCCAAGACAACGGGGGTGAGGCAGCCCACTCCTCCCAAGGATTCTACGGATCCGAGGAGTGAGGTTGCCTTTGGGAAGTCGTCTCTCGCGGGGCTGCCTGATCCGGGGGAGCTGCGGACTAAGTGCCGCGGCTCCAACGAATACACCCTGCGGGAGGCGATAAGGACTTCGACACATATAGTGGATTCTGTGTCCACTGTGTCGAAGGGCCTTAAGGGGACCCTCGCCCGCGACTTGCGGGCCGCGAGTCTCGAGATCCGGGCAGCCGGGTTCGAGCTCGCGTCCCGCGCGGTCGAGTCCAGGGCCGATATTACGGAGGTCGAGGAGGCCCGTTCCTACGCGAGGGATCTGGAGGTAAAACTCCGGAAAGTTCGCGAGGAGCGGGACCAACTCCTCGACAAATATGAGGGACCGCCCATCCAAAAGATGGCGCGGATGGGGATTAAACCCCCCAACCCTCCGGGCCGGAACCGGGACCTCAGTCCCGGTATACGCCGGAGGAGATGGGGAGAATCGGCCCTGGACCGGCACTGCCCCTGCCCGCTGGAGGGGGGGCGCGGGAAGGTCGACGCTGGCCGTCGATAGGGAAGGGACGTCGCGCGAGGGGGGGGGCCTGTCGATCGAGGCTGTTGAGCGGCTGATCGACGACAGGCTCCGCGTATTTGAGGACCACCTGTTGAAGGCGCTCCTCCCCCACGGAGACAGGGAGGTTCCGCTCGGCGCCGCGAGGGCCATTATGGGCCCACCGCCCGCTGGACGGGCTGCCCCCAAGGCCAAAAAGGCCAAGGGGAAGGGGAGGGGGAAGGGAGGACCTTCGAGGTCCCCCTCAGCCAGCTCCGCTGCGTCGAGTCGGGCGGGGGGGAAAACCCCCCTTCCGGCTCGACCGCAGCGGGGCCAAGGGAGAAGCGAGGGGAGCTGGACCGAGGTGGTCCGGAAGGGGGGCAAGCGGGCGGCTAAGGCCGCAGCGCAGCCACCCCCGAAGGTCGGCCTCGGGATAGCTCCCGCTCGTAAGGAGGACCCCCCTAAGGGGTCGGGAGTACCCCCTCCCAAAGGGAAGAAGACCGCGGCGCCGAGGCTACCGCGGCAGCCGAAGACGGCTGCCGTGGTGATTACGGTCCCCGTGGGAGTCAAGGCCTCGTACGCCGAGGCCATGAAGAAGGTGACGACCGACATCCGTCTCGAGGATGTCGGCATCACAGAGGGGCTGACCTTCGGTCGTGCCCAAACCGGTGCCCTCATCATGAGGGTTCGCGGGGCGGGTGGCCGGGAGAAGGCGGTCCTCCTCGCGGGGTGTATGCGCGAGTCCCTTAAGGACTCGGGGGTGACGGTGACCACCTCCACTCGCACAGCCGAGATCCGGCTCCGGGGCCTTGGCGCGGGCGCCACCCCGGAAGCCGTGCGTGAGGCACTCGTGGGGGCAGCTGGCTGCCTCCCCGAGGAAGTGCGAGTGGGGAGGGTCAACAGACCCCCCAACGGGGGGGAAGTGGGCCCGGCACGTGTTGGGCCCGATTGCCGCTGGCGGCAGCGCGGAGGGTGGCCGGCGTCGGCCGAGTCCGCGTGGGGTGGGCCTCGGCGCGGGTGGAGGTGCTGGAGCAGCGACCGCTGCAATGTTTCCGGTGCCTGCGCCGAGGCCACACGTGGGCGCAGTGCGCTCACACGGGAGAGGCGAGCCGGCTCGGCCGGTGTTACCGGTGTGGGGATGAGGGGCATTTGGCGGCGGCCTGTCGGGCCCCCCCCAAGTGCCCACTCTGCGGGGATCTGGGCCTGCCGGCCGACCATCGGTCCGGCACCAAGGCCTGCCCCTCCTTCGTGTCCAGCGGGACACGAAGGAGGGGAGGTAAGGAGCAATCGGCCCCGAAGGACCCGGTCACTAGGACCGGGCCCCCACCGGCCGAGCGGGCTCGCCCTCCCGAGGGGGGGATGGAGGTGGACGTGGAGGACGACCCTACCACGTCCACAGGGCGCGGGCGCCCTAAGGGGGGAGAAACCTCCTCCGATGACCCGGATCCCGGGCCATCGAAGGGGGTCTGAACGCGAAGACAGCCGGGGTCTTCGCGTTCACGGGTGGGGGTTCGACCTGGGGGTGCACGTGCACCCCCCCGAAGGTCGAACTTTTTCGCGCGCGGCGACCTCCTCTCCGGGAGTGGTGGGACGGGTGGACAAACCACCCAGTCTTGCACCGGCCCGGAAAGGGGGGCGCCGGGGGACGCTAGGGGTGTTCGGGGCTGTCAACGAGCATTCCCATCGGGCGTCCCAGGGAAGGGGGAGGGTGTGGCATTCGCCGCTGCACCCTCTCGAAGGGGCAGATAAGTCGGGGGGCTTCTCCCCCCGACGGGATGTCTAATGGAAAGACTGCGGGTTGGCCAGTTGTATGCTCACGCGATCCTGGTCACCCGCATTAGAGTCTAGGGGCGAACGTGGGGTTTTAGGCGATATGAGTTCGTCATTCTGCTCCCTTGCTGGCGGCGGCAAGAGGAGCGGGATCCATGATGGATTTCCCCATAGTTTAAAAAAAAAAAAAAAAAAAAAAAGGATAGGGTTAGAATAGGGTTAAGCCATGGATCCTAGTGCGTTTCTCGAGCCCTCCACAACCCAACTCGCGGTAGGCTCGGCAAGGAATGACCGAATGGAAGCGATATCCCGGCTGCGCCGGGATTTCGCCGAAGTCGGATCGGACCCCAAGTTGATGTATACACAGTAGGGTGGGAGGTCCCCGACGGAAAAGACCGCATGGACATGATATTTTGGTTGTCACTAAAATTTCATCTAAGTCGGATCAGATCCTAAAGGGGTTGAACACACATAGTATACAAATTCACCCCAACGACCAAGTAGGCGCGGTCCCTTGCTTTGTGAAATAGTAAACGCTTAGAGCAGCCTATCCTAATCCTGGGGTGGGTGCGGGTAAGTCTTGGACAGCCGAGGCAGCATAGGGAAAGGGAAGTAACACTCGCAGGCGCACAATATGGTTCTATGGTGAAGAGGGGGGGCCAATAAGGGCAGGTGTGGCAAGCCTGCAGGATCTGAAGGTGAGCAAGGCCCAACATTACGCTCCGAGCCGTAAAAAGCTCAAAAATCCCAAGCGCTAGGTAGAATGGCCTTCTCATCAATGATGATCCGCTCCCTGATGAGTAGATCGTCGGCTCTGTAAGTTGCCCGGGCTATAAAAAACAGAGTGGCGATCGAAAGCAGAGGTATTCGCAACCCTCCGGGGCCGAGGGCCGGACGCCATATGATACCGACTAAGCTGTTGGTGTGCGATCGGGGAAAGGGGAGGTGCCTAGCGGCACCACCCCCTCTCCCCTCATTTGGGGGAGATGCCGATCATCTCTTCCCCGGCCATACTATTTACTACTACTACTACTACTAGGATAGGGTTAGGATAGGGTTAGGATAGGGTTAGGAGGGGACTGGAACTGAGAAGAATGGTAGAAACGATCACGGGAATATGCCCGCTGAACAAACACCTGACGAAACTAGGAAGAGCAGACACGAGCATATGCTCGCTGTGCAACGATAAAGAGGAAACTCCCGAGCACATAGTCACGGAATGCGAGGCAATAACGAGGAAAAGAAGGGCAATCCTGGAAGACAGTACTATCGAGGGCGACGTACTGAAAGCAACAGAATGGAAAAAACTAAAACGGTTCATGGAAGAAGTAGATCCATGGAAAGAATAGAAGGAAAAAAGAAGAGTGCAGAAAAAAAGGGGAAAAGGGAAACAGGAAGCAAGCAAGGAAGGTTATGTTACGGCGATAAACTGAGACTACTTATGTAGTCGATGATGGACCCCCACGCCAAAACCTGCCTGCTTGCGACCGAATCACAAGGAAAAAGAAAAGGGAAAAAGAAAAACACAGGAAAATGACAGAGATCAAAACGACAGCATAGAAGAAACTGTACAGAAAGAAGCCAAAGAAAAGACGGAAGCAAAATCAGACATTCAAGAAACAATGGCAAAAGTCGAAAAGACCCAGATTAAACAAAGGAAATGCGATAAAGGAGAAGCAGGATACAAGAATAACAACAGACAGCAAAAAGAACGGAAGAACAACAACACAAAGACGCGAAAGAAAAAAGAAGAGAGACCACTGAAAAATCAATCACCAACACCCACACACAAGGTAGACAAAAAAAAAGGAAAAAAAAAAGAAGAAAGTAAATCAGGAAAAGACACCTCAACAACTGAAAGACGGAAGCACACAAAAGGAACCCAAAACATGGAAGCCGAGAAACCAAGAAGAAAGCGACAGCACAAGAAACCCAAGAAACCCGGATCCAAAAAGAGAAATAAGGAAGGCAAGCAACATATAAAACACTTACAAAATCACAAAGAAACAGGAGCAGCGACACGAAAGCACGGAAAACGCACAAAATAGGAAACAACGAGAAAAGAAACCAACAACACGAGAAGAACAACCCACAGGAGAGGCGATCCTAAAAGGTACACGCCAAGGATAACAGATCCGAAAAGACACACAGTCGGACTCCACCCCGACGGACTAACGACAAACCGAACAGGGAACAAAACAGTACGGGAGAACGTGGACACAAAATCCACAAAGGGAAACACGAACACAGACAATCCGGGACACACTCCCAAAAGAACAAAAACACAAGAAGATTCAGCACAAAGACAACAAACTCGAAGGGACCAAGCGAACCAGGAACAAGCAGACAAGGGAACCAATTAGAGGAAAACCAATAGCGGAACCACCAATAGCGGAACTCCTCCACGGAGACTAGACTCGCAAGAGCGACAAAGGAACACCACCAACAGACAGAAAGACACACAAAAGGGAAGCAACGACCACACGATAAAACAGGGGGAAGACCCCCACGCGGCAGCAAAAGCAAACAATCAAGTTCAGTACAAACACAACAAATCGAACGGACCAAACGAAAATGGAACAAACAGACCAGGAATCAACCAGAGGAAAACCAATAGCGGAACTCCTTCACGGAGACTAGACTCGAAAGAGCGACAAAGGAACACCACCACCAGGCAGAAGACACACAAAAGGGAAGCAACAACCACACGATCAAACAGGGGGAAAGACCCCCACGAGACAGCAACAATGGAAAACCCGGGACGCACTCCCAAAGGAAGGCACAACACCAGGAACTCCAACACAATCACAACAACCCGAACGGACCAAACGAAAACGGAATAAGCAAATAAGGAAATCAATTAGAGGAAAGCCAATAGCGGAACCCCCAATAGCGGAACCACCAATAGCGGAATCTCACACGCAAACAGAGGAAGTCGAACACGGGTGACAAACCTGAATGGGCGACGACCGGATCCAATCCGGCCGAAACCTGGGGACGATGGTCACGTCCAAACTCTTCCAGCCATGGATCCTAGTGCGTTTCTCGAGCCCTCCACAACCCCAACTCGCGGTAGGCTCGGCAAGGAATGACCGAATGGAAGCGATATCCCGGCTGCGCCGGGATTTCGCCGAAGTCGGATCGGACCCCAAGTAGATGTATGCCAACCGGTGTGAAAGGTTTCCGATGGCGACAACCGGATGGAGACGATGTTCGGGTCGATGACCAGAACTTCGTCGAAGTCGGATTGAACCCGGAGGACTCCGGACGCACACGGTAGCATATAAAGCCATCCCAACGTTTCTATTGACACGCGACCCCTTGCTTTGCTGCCCCATATATATATATACGTAGAATCGTAGCTCAGGACCTATCCTAACCTAGGGGTGGGAGTGGGTAAGTTCCGGAGAGCCGGGACAGCTTAGGGACGGGACGTCAAACTCGAGAACGCACGACATGGATCCATGGTGTAGTCGGGGGGGCCAAACACGGGCAGGCCAGGCAAACCTGCATGATCTGAAGGTGAGAAGGTCCGACGTACGCTCCGAGCCGTAAAACGCTCAAAAATCCATATATGCTTAGGTAGAATGGCCTTCTCATCAATGATGATCGCACCCTGATTAGTAGATTGACGCTCTGAAAGTTGCCCGGGCTATAAAAAGCAGAGCGGCTTTCGAACGCAGTGGCTATTCGCAACCCCTCTGGGGCCGAGGACCGGTTACCGCCATATGAAATCGGCTGTGCTGCTGATGTGCGAACCGGCGAGGGCAACCGACTGCCCTCGCCCCGGTCAGACTCTTTACTACTACTACTACTACTACTAGGAGGGGACTGAGGTCATGTGGCGTCTACAGTGGTGACTCCGATCCACTGTCGATTTCGGTCTCTCGGTGTGAGAGAGTCACATGACTAAAATCCTCTCACTCCACCTCCTCGTGGTGGTCCCTGGGCACCCTCTGCGGAGGGTGGCGAACGGAGTGAGGGGTGCAGGGGGGGAGGGTTTCGCGTGGGTTTAAAGGGGTTTATTTTTGGGGTGTTTTCCTACTTACCTTTCCTTCTTCCTATCCTATTTTCTCTTCTAAGTTTTTTAGTTTATTTTGCAGTGTCCTGTCCCTTTCCTTTATACTCCATGGATGGCCATGCATATAGCATGACTACTCCAGAGGAGTAGGGATGGGGCGCAATACGCTGGGTGGGAGATTTATTTGAATTACACCTTTCTCTTCTAATTTTTTACTTACCTCATTTATTTTCGCACATTCCTTAAATAGCTACAGAACTAAGATACTTACCTATACTTACCTATAATAATTACAATAACTTATACTTACCACATAATAATTACAATAACTTATACTTACCTTATAATAATTACAATAACTTATACTTACCTTATACCTAAAAAACATAAAAACCATTATTTACAAATTATTTACAACCTACTTACCTACATACTTACCTTAAACTTATACCTAACTTACAAACTAGCATACTTACCTCTACCTCTACTTACCTTAACCTATTACTAATTTCCTGCTTTAGTTTAGATCTTTTTTCAAGTTTTTATGGGCGGTCACACGTGAACCCTCACACCCGACGGGTCAGCTTATTAGGTACGGACCAGAGCGTGTTCAGGAGGATTAGGTATCGGCCAGCCGCAAGTGGTGAGATTTTCCCCCTGGAGACAAATAAAGAAAAGAAGTTTACGGTGCAGGGGCTTCGGATCCCCAGTACCGGCACGGAGGGGGTGGGCGAGCAGGCCCCCTCCGGGTCGTCATCCGGTGACTGCGGATTGATGGAGGTGGACCCCTCGGCGCCATCAATTGTAATAACGACGAGCGGACTTGCAGAAGTGTTAGATGCAACATCTACACTTCTGAAGGATTTAAAGCAGAAACCAGAAGAAAAAGAAAAGATAAAAGAAGAATGGGTTTTCCAAAAAGAGATGAGAGAAAGAGCAAAGAAAGAAAGAGAAAGGTTAGAAAAAGAAAGGTTAGATATAGAAAGAATAGAAAAAGAAAGGATAGAAAAAGAATTAAAAGAGATAGAGCTAAAAGAAATAAAAGAAAGAAAAATAAGAGAAAAAAGCCCAGGAGGTCTAAAAGAGAAGTTAGAAAGATTAGCAAAATGTATAGAAGTAGCAGAAAAAACAAAAGACAATAAAGATAGTGATGAAGAAGACAGGAAAACGGTTATTGCGGATACCGAAACAAACAGACTAGACATAGAGGAAAGTTTAGATCTAGACATTAGCCAACAACAAGAAAACAACATAGAAAATAACATGCATAACATGCAAAACAAAAACACCAACAACAATCACGAAAATAACGATAACCAAAACAACAATAACGACAATAAACAAAAAGAAATAGCCAGTACCTCAAAAGAAATATTCAATCCATCGAAACAAGAGATATTCAATATTCCAAAACAAGACAAATTAAAAGAAAAAATTAAAACAGATAAAACAACTAAAATAATCAAAGAAATACAAACAGAAATTAAATATATGAGTCAGGAACTCGAAGAACTTATAAACTATATAAGGACGCATAAAAACTTCAGGGCGCAACAAAGAACAAATAGCAATAACATATACGAACGCATGCAAGGTGTAAAAGTAACATTAAAAACATTAAAAGAACATAGAAAACAAGAACTAAAAGAACAAACTAAAAAAGAAATAAAAGAACAAGAAGAAAAAACAAAAAAGATAGAACCATGCAATAAAGAATCAGGAAATAACAATGAAACAAAAACAACAAGAAAGCGCACAAGAGAAGAAGAAGAAACAACATATGAAACAAACACAGTTACAGAATCTGAATCAGAACTATCTTTAATAAGTAAAGGAGAAGAACCTTCAAGCAGGAAAGATTCAATGTCATCAACCACAAGCGTTATGAGACCAAAAACAACTTACGCAGACATGGTAAACAAAATAAATGAGAGACAAGGATCACCACCAATTATACCTGAAACAAAAAGACAAAGAATAAACCAAGCTAAACAAAACAATAAAAACAACAACAATATAAATAACAATGGTATAAATAAAAATATAAATAACAATAAAACAAACAACGATTATATAACAAATTATGAGACATCCTCGGAAGAAGAAGAATCACCCGGGGACCTTATAATAAAAACACTGAAAATACTAGGAGAACAAATAAAACAATTAACAAAAAATGATAAAACGCATGCAAAAGAAAAAAGGCATGCAATAACAAAAAATAAAAACATAGAAAAAATCAACCAAGGAGAAAATAACAAAGAAAAAAGAAATAGAGAAGAAAAAGAATGGATTACGGTCACAAAACGAAAAGGAAGACATAAAACAGACGAAGACACAGGGTTGAGCGAAAGAGAAGGGCGACCGACCAAGGTGACGAGACCGAAATGGTCGATACCTAGGCCGGACGCTTTAGTAGTTAAAATAAAAAATGTAGAAGAATTTAAAAGTATTTACACACAAATTAGCTCTAAAATTGAAAACCCGAACGCAATTAAACGCGTGAGAAAGACTCGAATGGGACAACTACTTTTCGAATTGGAGAAAGACGAAGACATCGAAAAAATTAAAACTCAAATTAAGGAGGCGATTCCAGTAGATCAGTCGGTTCAAATACTGCAGAAAACCTTCGACCTAGAAATTCGAAATGTTGACCCGATTATAGAAAAAGAAGAATTACTAGACACAATAGAGAAAGAATTAAAAATAAACAAAAACGAACTTATATGTAGAGTATTGAGGCCAACGAAAGTTGGCACTCAAATAGCGGTGGTGGAAACGCCGATAAAACACCTAAAAACAATTACAGAAAAAGATAAAATAAGAATTGGATTAACCTACGTCAAACTAACTCCGTCGCCAAAAATTATAAAATGCTACAAGTGTCACAATATGGGACACTATAGCACAAATTGTACAATTAAAATAAAAAAAGAACCAAGGTGTCGGAAATGCAGTGAAGAGGGCCACAGTATAAACGAATGTAAAAATGAATTCAAATGCGTAACGTGCGATAGATTAAAAATTCAGTCAACGCATCTGGCATGTTCTATGTCGTGTCCACAGTTCAGGCAAAGGGTCAGAGAACTTAAATATCAATTTTTCCAATATACTAAAAATACTACAGCTGAACTGTAACGCGTGCAAACTAGCGCAAGAAATTATGCATCAAACATGCGTGGAAAATAAAATCGACATAGTATGCTTACAGGAACCACATAAAATTGAAAAAAATTGGATACATGCAAATGATAAAAAAACCGCGATAATAATAAAAAATCTAAATATAAAACTAACCAAGGAAAATAAAATTATTGAAGAAAATTTTGTCGCGATAAAATTAGATTATATGACTTTAATAAATATATATATGAGCCCTAACACTACCAAACAAATATACCACATGCAATTAGAAAAACTTAAAAGAATACGCAAAAATTGGAAAGGCCCAGTAGTCCTAATAGGAGATCCGAACGCCAGATCATTTGCATTCGGTGATAAAGTAGAAAACTTTAGAGGACGTACTTTTTTGCATTATATCAATGAAATGAGATTAGAACCATTAATAACTAAAGGAGGAGACACCTTCCACAAAAAAGACAGAAGCTCCAAGATCGACATTATATGCGCTACGAAAGAAATCTATAAGAAAATTAATAGTAAAGTAGAAAAATCCTATAATGCGTCCGATCACAGGAATTGCATCCATGAAATAAAAATAAATAATAAAAAATATAAACATATGCTATACAAACATGTGACCTGGCAATGGAACATTAAAAACATGGATAACAATAAATTCATGCAAACTTTTAACAACCTAAATGAAAACCTGAAAATAAAAAACTTAGAACTAGATAACATAGATATAACAATAATAAATACATATATAAATAACATAAATAAAACATGCAACAAACTACTTAAAAAGAAAACAAACAAATACATACCTGGTGAAAATCCATGGTGGAATCCCGAGATCGCCGCTGCCAGAGAGGAGGTCCAGACTGCACGCCGTCACCTGCAAAGGAAAAGAAAAAAGAAAGTTAATACAGAATTAGAAGAAGAAGATTTTAAAAATAAAAGGAAAAGACTACAATTAATGATAAAAGACAGTAAAAAAGATCAATGGAGAAATTTTATAAATATGCTCGAGGAAGATCAATGGGGTAGACCATTCCAGGTGATTAAAAATAAAATCAAAAATAAAAACCCGGCTCCGGTAGTTAGTAAAAATAACGCGAACAAAATAATAAGAACACTATTCCCAAGAAATAATAAAATAATAGAATACGAAGAAATAACAAATATAACAGAACACTTAAAAATAACAGAAGAAGACATTTTAGAAATTGGTGAAAACTTAAAAGCTAATAAAGCATCCGGCCTGGATAAAATCCCGCCGGCTATAATAAAATTAATAATAAAAATAGACTACAAAAATTTTACTAAAATAATGCAAGCGTGTTTAAAGCTATGTTACATACCTGATAACTGGAAAAAGGTTCGCGTTATTCTGCTCCGGAAGACGTCTGACGATTCATTGAGGCCACAAGATTTCCGTCCAATATGCATCTGCAACAGTATAAACAAAATAATGGAAAAAATAATAGAAAAGAAAATATATGAGCACCTGGGTACACCAACTTTTAATAAAAAACAATACGGTTTCTCAAAAGGGAAAACAACAGTACAGGCATTAATAAAACTAAACAATTATATTAAAGAACAAAATGAAAAAAGAAAATACGGATTTCTTATAAGCTTAGACGTTAAAAACGCATTTAACTGCTTGGAATGGTCAAACATCTTCGAAATATTAAGAAAACGAAAATTCCCGGATCATTTAAGAAAATTAATACAAATATACCTTAAAAATAGATCAGTCAGGTACCGTGCTGAAAACGACTGGGTAGACGTACGAGTGAGTAGAGGGGTTCCACAAGGATCGGTGATATCGCCGATCCTTTGGAACCTCGTTTACGACGAAATGCTGGAACTGCCACTCAACCCCGAGATAGAGGTCGTCGCCTTCGCCGACGATATCGCGATATTCTCCGCCGGACATAATTTAGAGGAATTAAAAAAGAATCTCGAGCAAGCTATAAACCACGTAATCGCACCCTGGATGAAAGAAAAAGGATTAGATCTAGCCGCGCAAAAAACTAAAATTATACAAATAAATAAAAAACAACTACCAGATAATTTTAAAATAAATATAATAAATAATGAAATAGAATGTGCAAATAACCTAAAATATCTTGGAATAAATATGGACAAAACTAATAATTACAACTTTCACTTTAATAAAATAGAACAAAAAACAAGCATATATATAAGCGAGCTATCACGTTTAATGGTAAATACGGGTGGCCCCACATCTGCTGGGCGTCACCTGTATTACAACATTTTAGAGTCAATAGTATGCTACGGATGCCCCATGTGGGCGGATCAGGCCTTGAATTTAAAGATAAATATAGAAAAGATAAGAAGAATCCAAAGAAAAGGACTAAATAGAGTTGCGTGTGCGTATAAAACAGCGTCGAGAGAGGCGCTATGTGCGATTACGGGAACGTTACCACTGGAAATAAAAATAAAAGAAATAAAAAGAATTTACAATATAAGAGAGAAATATAAAATAAAAGAGACAGATAGTGAAGAAGAGAAACAAAATAAAACTGAAAAAATTAAAGACGAAACGGAGGCGATGACCGCGATCTCATGGGCGGAGTGGCAGAGCATGTGGAGAGCGACTCCCCATTCGGAGTGGACCAGAAAATTGATACCGGAAGTTAAAACCTGGAAAGAAAATAAAAAACATGAGTTAAATTTTAGATTAACACAGTTCCTAACAGGACACGGTGTATTCGGAACATATAGGAAAAGAATACAAAAAAGTCAAACCGATCTATGTTGGTACGGATGCAATAAAAAAGATAATCCCGAGCATACACTGGATGAATGTAATAGATGGGCCGCTAAAAAATTAAAATTAGAATTAGAAATACAAGAAAGCATAAACACAAAAAATATTTGCACTATAATGACAAAAAATGAAAAGAATTGGAAAGCAATAAACAGATTTATAAATGAAATAATAATCAAAAAAGAAGTAGAAGAAAGAGAAATAGAAAAAAGGGAAAGAGATAACAGAAACAATAGAAGAAACAGATAACACTTGTAAAAGGAGACATGCAAAACAACAAAACACATGCAATCAACCTATAACAGACAAAATAAATAAAAGTGCAAACAGAACGAGCGGAAAAAACAAAAGTATAAAATAAATACAAGTAGAAACAAATAAATAAATATAAACATGCAAAATCAAACAAAAGGGCGCTAAACTCATTGGATTAAGAGGAACAAAAGGGCTGATATATACAGAAATTGTAAATATACAGAAATTGTAAATAAAATGTACATAAATGTAAATAAAAGTAAATAAGTTATAAACTAATCTAAGGAAAAGAACAGGAGTGGGGGAGTGCCGGAAATAGGTATCCGGGGAGTAAATGCGGCAAGCGGGTCCCCCGGGCACTTAATCCGGCCCACAGGGAGTAGAGGGGCATCCCATTGGATGTCCCGGGAGGTGGATGTTTTGAACTTTACCACCTCCCTTAACAAAAAAAAAAGGATAGGGTTAGGATAGGGTTAGGATAGGGTTAGGATAGGGTTAGGATAGGGTTAGGATAGGGTTAGGATGGGGCTATAAGGCCGGAGAGGATTCGGAGTGGGTGTGGGAATGACCTCGAGGACCTCGTGTGCCTCTTGGAAATCCCCCACATCCATGATGAAACTTCGATGGAACTGATGTTCTCCTGAACTGGATACTTACCTGTTTACTTACCTTCGGTGAGTTCTCGGGAGAGAGGTCCAGGGTGGAGAATTTCGGTGAAGTTGAGGGTCCTCTTTGGTCAAAATCCTCCTACTCCACCTCCCCGTGGTGGCCCCGGGACTCTGTGGAGGCTTCGGCTGAAACAGAGTGCGAACGGAGTAGGCAGGTGTAGGAGGGGCGTAGTCGGTGGCGCCTGCGCTACTGATTGCGGCCCTCCGCAGGGATTGGAATTTTATTTTGTTGGGACCGGGCAAGTAGGAGTTTTTAGGTATCGGCCAGCCGCAAATGGTGTGTTTAAAACCCCTGGACAACGACAAGGATAAGGTTTACGGTGCAGGTGGTAGGATCCCCAGTACCGGCGTAGGGGAGGTGGGCGAGCAGGCCCCCCCTATGTCGTCATCAAGCGACTGCGAGCCCGCGAGCGTGCACCATCTGGCGCTCGGGGAAGTAACGACTACAGGTGAGGATCCCCAAGGGGATTATACGACAAGGCGCCACACTATGGACCCGATTTTCGGACACAGGGTGGGCACCCGCGATCCGGGCGCTGGGGCTGATGTTTTCAGCCCTAAACCCCGGATCCCGAGGAGCCCCCCCGAGAAAGGGGTGGCGGGGGGGGGAGTCCCTCCCCCTCCGCATCAGTTTGAGGTGCCGGCGGTGCCGAAGGAGTCAAGGGTACCTAAGGGGGATAAGCCCCCGAAGGTGCCTAAGACAACTAAGGTACCAAGGGCACCTACCCCGGTGACAAAACCCGGAGAGGAGGGACCGAGAACGAGATCTCGGGAGAGCCGAACGAGGACCGGGGGGGCCCCCGGTACCACGGCCCCGCCGGTCACACTCGTCCCCCTCCGCGGGGAAGGCGGGGACCCGGTCCCGGACCCGTCGGATGGGTCAGACCGGGACCACCCCCTGGAGGAGACGCAGTGGGACACTCTCTCGGAGAGGTCTGCTGTGTCGGCGGCGTCCGCGGTGTCAGCGGCATCCGCGGGGTCATCTGCCTCTGGTAAGAGGCAGAGAGAATCCCCGGAACCGCTCCACCCTGGAACCCCCACCACCATGGGACCGCCCGGGAAGGATAAGCCCAAAGAAAAAAGACAGAGGGTCTACGACCCCTCCCCCTCTATAGAGGTACAGAGGGGGGGGCTCAGAGGGCTCCTCCCCGGGCAGATCCTGGAAAGAGCGATATCTTCCCAGGAGCGAGTGGAGGAGGTGGTGAGGGTCTCCAAAAACCTCAAGGGGGGTTGCATCCGCGACCTCCGGGACGCCTCCAGGATCATGCTGGCATGCGTCCAGGAGGTGGTTCTGAGGGGCCAGCCACCCCCAGAGGTTAAGGAGGCCGCCGGCGGGGCTGCGTTCCCCAACCCGGAACTTCTCCTTAAGAAGTACAAGGCGGAGAACGCCAGCCTCAGGGCGCGGGTGGAGGAGTTGAGGGGTGAGGCGGAGGCGGCCAGGATCGCCGTGGAGGGGCTGCAGGAGAGGATCAGAGCGATAGAATCTGAATCCTTCCCTCGGCCCCCCCGGGGCCCCCATGGGGGGTCCCCGCCTCCCCCCTCCCCCCCACCCCCGCGCCCCTCGGCTCCTTCCCCGGAAGGAGCTCCGCCGGCGCCCTCCCCCCTGAGGGAGAAGACCTTGTTGGCCAAAACCGGAGCCCTCATAGATGGCAAACTGGCGGCCTTCAAGGAGGAGCTCCTCCTGCTCCTCAGGCCGGCTGCCCAGTCCCTCCCGGACGGGAAGGGACAAACGGGGCCTCCTCCCCTTCTCCCGCCCCTCACGATGCCCCCCCAAATCCAGGAGAAGGGGAAGAAAAAGGCGAAGATGAAAAAGAGGCAGGGAGGGGAGGGTTCCAATCCCCCACCCCCCCTCCCCCGCCCTCTTATGTCACAGCCCCTGCCCCTGCCCCACCCCCCTCCCCCTCCCCCCGCGTCTCCCTACGTCGCCCAGGAGACGCACCCGCCCTCCAACCCCTTCCCTTTCTCCAGACCACTTCCTGAAGGGACATGGTCCCAAGTGGTTGGGAGAAAGGAAAGAAGGGCTGCACGCCCCAGGCAGCCCCCGCCGCCGCCGGTCCCAGCCCCGAAGGGCAAAAAAACCGGGGCGGTGGGGAAGAAGGCCGCACCCCGCGTTGTGGTGCCCCCCCGCACGGCCGCGGTAACGGTCACTCTGAGCGAGGGGGCTAAGACCACGTACGCCGAGGCCCTCCAGCATGCGCGCCAAGCGTTCAGGCTCGAGGAGGTGGGCATCGAGGCCGTCCACTGGCGAAGGGCGGTAAACGGCGGCCTCGTTCTAGAGGTCGCCGGGGCCGAGGGCGCCGCCAAAGCGGACGCCCTGGCGGCCAAAATGTCCACCGCCTTGTCGGGGTTGGACGTCAAGGTGTCGAGGCCTGTGAAGAAGGCGGAATTCCGCCTCACGGGCCTCGACATCTCGGTAACCCCGAGGGAGGTCTCGGCAGCGGTAGCGGCTGCGGGAGGCTGCACCCCCGAAGAGGTCCGTTTGGGGGAAATTAAGGTTCCTCCAAACGGCCTCGGCGTAGTATGGGTGCAGTGCCCCGCCACGGCTGCCAGGGCGGTTGAGAGGGCGGGACGCATCCGCGTGGGATGGGCCTTCGCCCAGGTTGTGGTGTTGGCGGCCCGACCGCTGCAGTGCTTCCGCTGCCTTGCCCTAGGGCATGTTCGGCAGCGGTGCACCGCAGCGGAGGACAGATCGGGCAACTGCTATAGGTGCGGAGACCCATCCCACAGGGCGGCGAGGTGCACGGCCGTCCCACATTGCGTGGTCTGCGCTTCGGTGGGGCGACCGGCGGGACACAAGGCGGGGAGCAAGGCGTGCGCCCCGCCTGTGAAGCCCAGAAAGGGCAGGAAGGGGGCGGGCAGTGTGGCCCCGCCCCCTTCCGTCGGAACAGGGGAGGGGGGGGACGTAAGACCCTCCCCCGCCTCCACTGTTCCCGAGAGTATGGAGGTTGTCCCGGAGTCGGCGGCTGAGGGGAGGGTTGCGTCACCCCCTCCCCCCACCGCCGCTGCCCCCGGGACGTCGACGGACCCCCGGAACAGCGTATAAGGCGCCGTACTGGCGCTTTCAGGGGGTCCTCGACGGATACTGCAGGCCAATCTCAACCACGCCAGACGCGCTCAGGATCATTTTGTCCAGAGTCTGGCGGAGCTTGAGATTGGCCTGGCGGTTGCTGCGGAGCCATACAGCGTCCCCGATAACCATCCACACTGGTTTGGGGACCTGGATGGCTCCGTAGCCGTATGGTACCGTGACGAAGTCACGGGGCCCACCTGTTCCGAGGTCGATCGGGACAGGGGGGTGGTGTTAGTTAAATGGGGAGGGTTCCTAGTCGCTGGGTGCTACAATTCACCAAACAGTAGCCCCGCCGAATTTGGGGTGTTTTTGGACCGGTTGGGGACCATGTTGGTCCCTTTTATGACCGGTCCAGTGCTGGTTCTGGGGGATCTCAATGCGAGGTCTACCGACTGGGGAGACTCCAGAACCGGACACCGAGGCGGGGTACTAGCGGATTGGGCGGAGGGTCAACAACTCCGGTTCCTGAACCGGGGCACGACCCCCACGTGCGTGAGGTGGAACGGCTGTTCGGTGGTGGACGTTTCGTTGGCCACCGCCGTTGCCTCGCGCCGTGTATCCGACTGGCGGGTATGGGAGGGAGAGACCCTCTCCGACCACGCCTACATTCTGATGAATGTGGGCGTGGCCGACGACCCGCCCTCGGATACGCCCAACCGACGTAGCACCCAGATAGCGCCACGATGGGCGCTATCGCGACTAGACGAGGACCTGCTGAAGGCCGTCTGCATCGGTGCCGCCTGGCCAGTGGCCAGGGAGCGCGGAGCGGAGGAGGGGGCGGTGTGGATCCGGGACACGTTGCAGATGATCTGTGACGTGGCGATGCCCCGGGTCCGTAACCCCCCCCCCCTAGGAAGTCAGCGTACTGGTGGAATGATGCGTGCGCGGAATGCCGTAAGTCGGCAGGCCGCGCACGCCGCCAGTACGTCCGCGCTCGACGGCTCCTAGGTTTTGGAGCCGTCACGGAACCGATGGTTAGCGACCTGTACGAGAGATACAGGTTGCTCAAGACGGCCTTCCAGCGGCAGATTGCCGCTTCCAAGGCCCAAGGATGGAGCGAGCTCCTCCTCGGTTTGCAGCAGGACCCGTGGGGGCGCCCCTATAAGACGGTGTTGGGTAAACTCCGACCGTGGGCGTCCCCGTTAACGGGCAGGCTGGACCCGGAATTCCTGGGGCGTGTCATCGGCACCCTCTTTCCCCTTAACGACGGGGAAGAGGAGGATGCGGGACACGCCCCCGCCCCGACCAATGATTGGTCGGAGCAGTTCCGGGTCACCGAGGGGGAGCTTGAGCTGGCGCTCCGGCGACGCAAGGGGGGGGGCAGGAAAGCCCCCGGCCCCGATGGCGTCCCTGGAGCGGTTCTGGCTCGGGCCTTGGAGGTCCTCGGCCCGGCATTTAGGAGCGTCATGGACGCGTCCTTCCGCCGGGGGACCTTCCCCATGCTATGGAAAAGAGGTGGCTTGGTCCTTCTCCACAAAGAAGGTAAACCCGCAGATTCAC
Source organism: Lasioglossum villosulum (assembly GCA_963971365.1). Taxonomy (NCBI): domain Eukaryota; kingdom Metazoa; phylum Arthropoda; class Insecta; order Hymenoptera; family Halictidae; genus Lasioglossum; species Lasioglossum villosulum. The sequence goes on from OZ020497.1 coordinate 27,191,072, forward strand.
CCTCTGCGTATCGGCCGATATGTCTGCTCGATGAGGCGGGCAAACTCTTCGAAAGAGTTATTGTCGCCCGCCTCCTCGAGCACCTGTCACGCGTGGTGCCCGGACTGAGCGACAGTCAGTTCGGTTTCCGGAGGGGGCGCTCGACGATAGATGCGTTGGAGCATCTACGCCTCCTCCGGGAAGAGGCTGTCGCGCAGGGCCGGGTGTTGATCGCGGTATCGTTGGACATCACCAACGCGTTCAACACCCTGCCCTGGCGGGAGATAGAGAGGGCCATGGAACACTTCCAGGTGCCCTCCTATCTCCAGAGGACGGTCCGGGACTACCTGCGTGACAGAGCCATTGTATGGGCCGGCCGATGCGGCAGATTACAAGAGAGGGGAATCCACCGCGGGGTTCCACAGGGGTCCATATTAGGACCACTCCTGTGGAACCTGGCTTACGACGCGGTGTTGCGGGCTTACATGCCCCCCGACACGGGTGTCATCTGCTATGCGGATGACACCCTGGTGTATGCGGGGGGCCTTGAGTGGACAAGGACCAAGCACCTCGGAGAGGTCGCCCTTGACCTCGTGGTCGGACGAATCCGCGGGATGGGCCTGACCGTGGCGGCCGCGAAGACCGAGGCAGTATGGCTTCATGCCCAACCTCGGTTGACGCTGCCGCAAACACGACAGGATATGCGGATTCGTGTCGCGGAGACCTACGTCAACGTCGGGCCCTATATAAAGTATCTGGGCCTGCACGTCGACGAGCGCTGGCGTTTCGAAAACCATTTCGATCTCCTGGCCCCCCGATTACTAAAGACAGCGGCCGCCTTAGGGCGGCTGCTGCCCAATATCGGGGGACCCGACATGAATGTTCGCCGCCTCTACGTGGAGGTGGTGCGGTCAATAGCCCTTTACGGGGCCCCCGTGTGGCACCGCGCTCTGGAGTCCAGCCGCCATAATCGCGCCTTACTCGAAAAGGTGCGCAGGCGGCTGGCTCTACGTGTCATACGGGGTTTCCGCACCATCTCCACGGAGGCGGCGGGTCTCCTCGCCGTGATACCCCCTTTCCATCTGGTGGCTGCCGAGCGGGCGGAAACTTTTTCCGCCACTCGCCCGGCAGGTCACCCATTGGGGGTAGAATTCACGGTCGAGGAGATTGAGGGGATCGAAATGCGAAAACGCCAGGCCCGGGAAGTTTTGGCTGTCCGGTGGAAGCAAGAACTCGCTACATCGGACCGACCGATCGTCCGGGCCCTCCTGCCCATTTTTGATACATGGTGCAGGGGGCGCGTTAGGTTGACCTACCGTCTTACACAGGTGCTCTCCGGCAAGGGATGCTTCGGAGAGTACCTGTTTGTAATAGGACGGGAGCCGACCACGCAGTGTCACCACTGCGGGGAGCTGCGGGACACGGTGCAACACACGCTGGAAGAGTGCCCAGCGTGGGCGAATCAGCGCCGTGCCCTGCAGTACGCGGTGGAAGGGTGGGACCTCTCGCTGGCGGCCATGGTCGACCACCTGGCCGCCAGCGAGAGGTCGTGGCAGGCGGTGGTCTCCTTCTGTGAGGAGGTGATGCTGCAGAAGGAGACCGCCGAGCGGGCCCGGGAAGCGGACCCGGGCTCGCAGAGAAGGGAGTTGGCGCGGGGGAGACCCAGGCGCAGACATGGTCCCACTCACACAAGGGGTGGGCGAGGAAGGAGGAGGTATGTCGCGCCGGGGTCTCCCCCGCGCGAGGGGTCAATGCCCCCACGAGGGGGGGCGGTGGATGGGGGGAGGGTGCGGGGCTTGTCCTCGCGCCAATCACGTGCCCCACGTGGGAGGGCGGCGAGGGGGAGGGCGCGGGGGGTTTTCCCCCCTCCGCGTCAATTAACACCCCCCCATGGGGGGGTGGTCGGGGGTCCCTTGGTGGGGAGGGGGGTTTCCCCCCTAACCCATAGTTTGCCCCCATCCCGGGGGGCGGTGCATGGAGGAGGCCGGGGGACAAGCTGACCTCGGCCTCCGGGGAGGGGGTAACCCCTCCCTGGGTGGAACAAGACAGCGCAGGTAAGACGCTGGCCACCCTACATGGGGGCGCGAGGGGGGTGGGGTGGGGGGAGCCGGGGCGTCCGATACGCTTCCGACGGCATTCCCTTACCGGGATGGGAACCTCTTGCCCTGGCCGGAGCGGGACCTTGTGGTCACCGCACCGAGCAAGGCACGAGGTTCCAAGGGCTGCATGTGGACCGAGCTGGGGCTCGGGAAGCATGACTCGAAGGCCCAGGGAGGGGGACACTGAGCGGGTCCCTCCGCTCAGGGTCCATTTTAGCTAGGTAGGGGGGGGGAGGTAACTCCCCCTCGGGGTTTCATGATAGCTGAGTTGTGTCCAGTTGTATACTCGCGTGATCCTGGCACATCTCACGTAGCTTAGGCGGGTGTGGAGTTTTAGTGGGTTGGCCTGGGGAGGGGAGCGCCGCGCTGCGCGCGACGAGCCTCACCCTAGGAGAGCCCCACATAACCCCGGTTCCTCCCCAGGGGGCCGGGGTATGCGTACTGCATTTCTCCACATTAAAAAAAAAAAAAAAAAAAAAAAAAAAAAAGGATAGGGTTAGGATGACCTCGAGGACCTCGTGTGCCTCTTGGAAATCCCCCACATCCATGATGAAACTTCGATGGAACTGATGTTCTCCTGAACTGGATACTTACCTGTTTACTTACCTTCGGTGAGTTCTCGGGAGAGAGGTCCAGGGTGGAGAATTTCGGTGAAGTTGAGGGTCCTCTTTGGTCAAAATCCTCCTACTCCACCTCCTCGTGGTGGCCCCGGGACTCTGTGGAGGCTTCGGCTGAAACAGAGTGCGAACGGAGTAGGCAGGTGTGTGGGCGGGCTGTGGGATCTCCTAGTGGCAGCTAGAATACGAACCCAGTCCGCTCCAGGGACTGACTTTTGGCGACGAGCGGGCAAGATCGGTGGACTAGCTGGAGAGCTTTATACTCTTTTAGTCTGGATTCGCCGATAAGAGAAAAAGTTTACGGTGCAGGGCGGGGGGAAACCCCAGTACCGGTACGGGTGACGTGGTCGCGCATGCGGCACCCGGATCGTTATCCCACGAATGCGAGCCTGAGGAGGTAGACCGCCTGGCCCCTCAGGATGGAATGGCTACAGGTGAAGGTCCTATACTTGGGGCTCCGGTCGATGTCTTGATGACTGCCATCGTTGAGGCGCGACCGGAAATAAGTATTGTGAGGTCAGGCTTTAATAGAAGTCTGAAGGAGGAATTGGAAGAGGTTGACAGGAGGGAGATTGAGGAACGGTTGAGTTCCTCTCTCCCTGTTGTTAAAGTGGAGAGGTTGAACTTCCCTCGTCCGGTTAAATCGGAGGTGGAGAAGAGGACTGAGTCAGGGGATGGGGTGATGGAGGTGGATCTGGAGCTGGACTTACCGGTTCCTGGTCCGCTGAGTCCTGATCTTCAACCTGAGGTTTCGGACGTCATTATGTTGTCCGAGGACGAGGATGAGGCTTTGGTGAGACCTCGGCCTGCTCCTCGCAGGATCTCGAGCGACCGGGAGGATCCGGAGGTACCGGAGAATCCTGTTGAGCTTGACGATTGGCCGGTTGATCCTGGTACGGCTTGGAAGTGGAACACTTCTATGGGAGATGATGTTGGGGGCCCTGGACCTCCTGCCCAGTGCAGTACTCCCGTTAACACGAGCTTGAACGCGGATGCTCTTGTGGGTGTGACGACTACCCCGAGGTCTGGTTCTGGGATTTTTCCTAAGGTCAGTCCGAGAGTTAGTACTGGTTCGGGGGCTGCTCGCGTGGCTGGTTTGGGTGCTTCTCCCACTTTGCCTTCTCCTCGAGGGTTTCCAATTGTGAAAAGTGTCACGGATATTGTTCCTGTTGGTCCGCAACCTGGTGGAGTTAATTCTAAGGTTAGCGTGACGAAGGAAACGGATCAGATCCGGTTGTTGGACAAATCCTTAACGAAGGACCTTAGGAAGATTCACTCGGATATGGTTCGGCTGGTGGAATATACTAGCAAGAACACTAATATTCGAGCGGAGTTTAGGGAAATGATCCTAGGTTTACCTAACACCTTAAAGAAGATTTCTAAGAAGAAGGATTTGATCCGTAACAATTATATAAATATACAAAGAAAAGACAGATACTTACCTGATGTTGACACAAACTTACCTGGATCGAAGCAGGAGGTCGGTACAATGACGCTACCTTCCTCCACGGTATGTAAATTCCTCCGGACGGAGGAATATGACGGTGACGTCTCGGCTTCGGCTGTTCCCGGGACAAGTGATGCGGAGTCGGTGCGTCCGGGTCCTTCGTATGCCTCGGTGGTAGGTCATCCTGCTGCGTCGGGGTCCGGGGTACCTGGAAGGAAAAAGAGAAAATTAGTGGATCCTCCTAAAGAGGAAAGAACATTTAAAATGCCGACAATTCCAAAGGCTAAGGCTGGGAAGCCTGAGCCTGTGAAACCTTTTGGCAAAAGATCTGTGAAGAGAAAGCATCTTGAGAGCCCTGCTCAGAGTAGTCCGTCGGAAGTGGAGTCCTCAGATGAGAGGGTTGATGCGCTCTTGGAGGTGGCTAGGAAGCTAGTCAAGGAATTGGAGGCAATTAAAAAGGATAGGAAACACAAGGTGGGAAAGATTTCCTTACCTGCTAGGGATATTTCGAGGAAGGAGGTCTCATTCAAGGAGGAGCACTCTGAGGAGGGATCTGTTGCTCGGAAGAAGGAGGAGTGGTCCTTAGTGACTAAGAAGAAAAAAGGGAAAGTTAAAAAGGTGGAGGAAATCAAGGGTGAGGTTAGGAAGAGGAATAAGGAGACGGGAAAATCAGGGGAGGACTCTGCACCTGAGACTCCTAAGCCTCTGTTACGGCCTAGATGGACTGTCACTAGACCGGATGCTTTGATTATTGATGTCAAAGATGATGGTCAATTCAAGATGGTCTGTGAGAAGATTAGCAAGGCTCCCATTAACCTGGATAAGATCAAAAGGGTTAGAAAGACTCGGACTGGTCAGGTGCTCCTTGAGATGAACGAGGCCGGTGATACCCGAGCTTTCCGGGAGAATCTGCAGAGCGTCATCGAGGGTGATACGGACATCAGGGTCTTACAGAAGATGTTTGACCTGGAGGTTCGGGATTTGGACCCCTTGATCGAGAGCTCTGAGGTGTTGCTGAAGTTGGCGGAGCATCTGGGGGCTGATCCTCTCGAGTTAAAGTCTCGCGTGTTCCGTCCTACAAAGATAGGTACAAAGTTAGCGGTTATCGAGACTCCTGTGAAGTACCTCAAGAAGGTCATTACGGATTCAAAAGTGAGAATCGGTATGACTTACGTGCATCTGAGTCCTGCACCTAAGGTTATAAAATGCTTTAGGTGTCATGGTACCGGCCACTTTAGTACCAACTGTAAAGTTGAGCTATCGGGTAAGGTTAGATGCCGTAAGTGTAACCGAGATGGTCATGACATGAAGGATTGTCCTGCGAAAGAGAGCCGCTGCTTGGATTGCGCGAAGGATCACCTGCCTTCCAACCATCTAATCGGCTCCATGGGGTGCCCTACGTTTCGTAGTAAATTCAGGGACCTCAGGACGCAATTTTACAGATTCTGCGGTGAAAATCCTGCAGATAAATTGTAATCACAGCAGGCTTGCTCACGACTTATTGGATCAGACATGTGCCACCCATGGTATTGATGTCGTGTGTGTTCAGGAGCCATTTAAAATTCCACAAACCTGGATTGGTTCGTCTGATGGACGTTCGGCGATTTATATTAGGAATGCCATGTGGAAGGTGCCCAGTAATCGTTTGATTGTGGGTCACTTTTATGTTGGCATCATCACTGAGGCTTTTACCTTGGTGACTTTTTATGTGTCTCCGAATTGTTCCGTGCAGGAGTTTTACCAACATCTAGAGGAACTCCGTTGTGCTAGGCGGTCGTGGAAGAATCCTGTAGTGTTGTTGGGTGACCCGAATGCAAGGTCTGTCTTGTTTGGTGACACTCAGACAAACAAAAGGGGCTCTATTTTTGAACAGTACATACACGACATTGATTTGGTTCCCATCGTTACTCGTGGTGGCTTTACCTTCATTCGACCTAAACGCAAATCGAAGATCGACATCATCTGCGCTTCTCAAGATTTTTACCATAAGATTAATAGTATTGTTGATCCTTCCTATAATGGATCGGATCATCGTAACTGTATACATAGTATTAATTTGGCGAGCTCCCTTTCATCTCTAAATTGTTTCAACAATAAAGTTAATTGGTCATGGAATCTCAAGACCTTTGATCCTGAGGTATTCTTAAGTAACCTACAGTTGTTAAACAGTCGTATTGACTGGAACAATCTGGATCTCGATTCTGTGTATCAATATATTAAAAATGTGAAGTTGGCATGCAAGCTCACGATGAGGAAGAAGACTGACCGATTTAGATCCAAGGCTAATCCTTGGTGGAATGATGAGTTGGAGGCACTTAAGCTCGATGTCATCAGAGCCAGACGCAAATATTTGCGTAAGTTGTCTCGTGGCCGTTATTCCGACAGGGAACTTGAACTTTATCGTGAGCTGCGTAAAAAGCTTCAATTTAAAATTAACGACAGTAAGCGCAGGTTATGGTTGTACTTTATTGATTTGCTGAGGAAAGATATTTGGGGCCGACCTTTCTTAACAATCCGTAATAGGATTAAAAACAGACAACCCGCTCCGCTCATTGGAGCTGATGATGCTAGAGCTGTTCTATCTGGCTTGTTTCCGCGAGAGTTACGTAAGCCCCGATATGATGTCTTTGGGACGTCTGATTCGGGGTTGCGTACTTATAATGCTGAATTGGTGGAGTTTGCGAAGCGTCTCAACTTGAAGAAGGCCGTTGGGCTGGACAAGATTCCTCCAAGTATTGTGAGGTTCATTATTAATAATGATACCTCGCATTTTACTAATATCATGAATATTTGTCTGGATCTACGGTGTGTCCCAAGTTCCTGGAAAAAATCTAGGGTGATATTAATCAGAAAAAATAAGGAGAAGACCGTCTTACCTTCTGATTTCCGACCTATCTGTATTGGCGACTGTTTCAATAAAATCTTTGAGAAGATTCTCGAAGAGCGCATTCTTAGTCAACTGGGTACCCCTCCTTTCCACGAAAATCAATTTGGGTTTACTAGAGGCAGATCAACCATTGATGCTCTAGATAAACTTACAAAATTTATGATCGACAACAATAGAAAAGGTAAATTCTGTATTTTGGTTAGTTTGGACATCAAGAACGCATTTAATAGTCTTTCTTGGAGAAATATCTTCCGTTGCTTCAAGAATCGAAATTTTAGCCCTCAATTGCAAGCTGTTCTCCAGAATTATCTGAGAGACAGATATGTATCATACAAATCCTCATCTGGTTTCGTTGACTTTCGTATGGAGAAGGGGGTCCCACAGGGTTCTGTTATCTCGCCAATTCTCTGGAATTTGGTATACGACGAACTCTTGGCGCTTCCGTTTGGTAGTGATGTGCATGTCATCGCTTATGCCGATGATATTGCAGTTTATACTTCTGCTAGACGTTTGGTTACTGCCAAGCGTGATCTCGAGAGGACTATCAATGATGTCATTGCGCCATGGCTGGAGGATCGTGGACTTGAATTATCCCCTAGAAAGTCCGAGTTTATATTCTTCAATAGGAAAGTAATTCCATCGACTTTCTATTTGAACATTCTTGGTAGTAATTTGACTGCCAAGGATTCTTTGAAATACTTGGGCATACATTTAAATAGATACTGTAACTATTTTCTTCATATAGAGAAGGCTATCGCTAATGCTACGCGGGTTATGAGCGAGTTGTCTCGTCTAATGAATAACATTGGTGGCCCCTCCACTGCGGGACGTAAGCTATACTATGGTATAGTTGAATCCATCATGTGCTATGGGTGCCCTATATGGGCTGATAAGGCATTATCCTACACCCGGAACTGTATACTCATTGAACGAATACAACGTATTAGCCTGAGTCGGGTCGCGAGATCCTATTGTACAGTGTCGCGCAACGCGCTTTGTGCAATCACTGGCATTTTACCTCTCGACATTACCATCAGAGAGCGTGCTAGGTTGTATTTCGTTAAACAAACGTTTAAGATCTTGGACAATGACACCGAGGATATTATATACATGAAGATGGACCTTTTCAAAGATGAAAAGGCCATCCTTCAAAAGCAATCCTGGGTGGATTGGCAGGCTAGATGGAATGCCTTTCGGAAAGCTAGGTGGACCAAACGATTGATTCCTCGCTTAGAAGAGTGGAGCTCTAGGAAGTTCGGAGAGCTCAACTTCCGGCTTACTCAAGCTCTTACAGGTCATGGTGTCTTTAACTCCTATAGACACAGGATACGTCGTTCAAACAGCGATCGTTGCTGGTTCGACTGTGGTGTTCGGGATACTCCTGAGCACACAATTTTCCATTGTAACCGTTGGGCTGAGGAAAAGCTTGGTTTGGATCTCGATTTAGGTGAGGACCTCGTTGTCGATAACTTTCAGGATCTTATGCTGAAAAGCTCGGATAACTGGAAGAAGATCGACAATTATATCAACAAGATTATGGTCCAGAAAGAAAAGTACGAAAGGTATCTTGAAAGAATGGCTCGGATAGACAACTTACCTATGAGCACATTCACTTAACAACGTGAATGTGGGCGTGACAGTACCTTGAATTGTAATACGGTACAAATACCGGACATGACGAGACAAGAACAGGCGTAGTTTTATTTATGGCAGAAGGACACGTAGGAATGCGAAAAGTAGATCGCGTGTCCTTCGCTAGCCATAAACCATACGAGGCGATAGGTCATCGACCTTGTATGGTGGGGTTTTAGTGGGTATGGGCAGGGATATATAGCCTGGTTTGCTATATAGTCCCGTTTCCCCCGCACAAAATCTCAGGGGGTGCCGAGTCCCACACTACCCTCTCCAGCTGTCATCTAGGAGAGGGTGTGCGTAAATGCATTTCCCCACCATCCTAAATGAAAAAAAAGGATAGGGTTAGGATAGGGTTAGGATAGGGTTAGGATAGGGTTAGGATAGGGTTAGGATGAGAGCGATTTAGGTTTTCTAGTTGAGAGGTTCTTCCAGTTTAGAGATCTAGTAGTGTTCTTTTTTGAAATTAGATTTAGTTTACAGTCTTCTTTTAATTTAGTTAGTTTAAATTAGTAGTACATGTCCTCAGTTTCATACTTTTAGTGAAACAGGCGGGTGTGTTACCGCGAACAGTGCGCGTTTTGTTCAATAGTTTGGCTTTTTCGCAATCCGAGTGTGAGATGCGAGTTTTCAAGTAGTTTCGATACGGTCCCGGGGGGCTTAGCCTTAGGGGAATATATAATTTTTTATTTCTCGGGGAGGTTGCTCGGGAGTGCTCGGGAAAATTTTTTCAGTCGTTTAAAATACCCCTGTGGAGCACTTTTTTGGCTTTTTTGTGTGTTCTGCGGTTGCTCGTAGGCTTCCGGGAACACTGTGTAAAATAGTTAAAAAATTAGTGTTTTATTTTTTATTAGTTTAGATTTTTATTCGGTAGTTATTAGAGCTAGTGTCGTCCATTCGAGTAGTTTAGTGTCGAGTAATTAATTCCAAATAGCTTGTTTTATTTTTCTAAAAGTCCGAGTGTTACTCGTACCCAACACTCCAGCGGGCTGTTCGTGCTGCTCCAGGCATTCGCGGACCGTGCGAGGGTCGGGGGAGGGATATTCGGATTTTTGGTTAGGCAGGAGCGTAGAGGGGTCCCCCCCGTCACAGTCGCGAAAATCCGGTTAGGATTGCTTTCTTCGTCCACGCGTGAGCGGTTAGGAAAGAAAAAATCCGGATTTTTCCCAGGCAGAAATTGACTTTGTGCGAGTGCGACAAGGACGCACTTACGCGGTTCGGGATAGGTGCGAGTGAGAGTTCCTATAGAGGGAAGTCTAACCACCGATCATTGCGCAACCCTAGTCGAAAAAAATTAATTTTTTATTTGGTGATTTCCTCTTTACCCCCCCGCCGAGAGGGGGGAATCGACTCAGGGCTGGCCAAGCCTAACTTGGTTTTCGGGCGAAACTTGTACCCCCTTCACCCCCCCCAGGGTGGAGGAACGTAGTTTTCGTTATAGTACGACACCCCCCGAGTGGGGTATCTTTAGTTTCGGGCCGACCTTGAGATCGCGATTCTAAGGTCAAACCTCCAGAAATCGCGATTTTCAAAATTCTGACTAGGCCAAAGGTCTTGGAAATTTTTTTCCAGCCTTTCCAAATTTTTGGTGGAGGGAAAATTTTTTAAAATCATTTTCCCGTCCAAACGGTCAGTGTGAGGAGAAAGTGCAGAGGAGCAATATTGCAGCTGAGGTCGAGATCTAGGTGTGTGCCAAGTTACAGCCTCGTATCTCGATTTTGGCTGCAGGCGCCTCCACTTTCGGAAATTTTTAAAGTTCTTCTGACCCCCCCGTGTGGGGTATCATTCAATAGGGTTTTTTAAATAGAACAGAATAGGATAGGTCCGGTTCGCCGAAATTTGTTTTTCGGCCCGTGAGAGCCGATTTTGGTGTTAGAAGCGTGCGAGAAGTGCGGCCTTAGAATAGGGTACACGCGTGGACGTGCGCTTCGACTCTATATAGATTTTATCCCTTGATAAGATATTGCGATCTTTAATCTTTATATTGTCTTGACAGCTCTTCTTTTTTGCTGTACTACACTCGACGTTGTAGTAATGACAATTTGTGTGGATCCTTGGTACCATTGCGATCTTAAATCTTTATATTGTCTTGACAGCTCTTCTTTTTTGCTGTACGACACTCACCTGTGGTGTTCTGACAATTTCTGTGGATCGTTGGTACCAATGCGACCTCTAATTTTTAGACTTTTCTGACAGCTCTTCTTTTTTGCTGTACGACACTCACCGGTGGTGTTCTGACAATTTCTGTGGATCGTTGGTACCAATGCGACCTCTATTTTTTAGACTTTTCTGACAGATCTTTTTTTTGATGTACTACACTCGACGTTGTAGTAATGACAATTTGTGTAGATCCTTGGTACCATTGCGATCTTTCATCTTTATGTTGTCTTGATAGCTCTTCTTTTTTGCTGTACTACACTCGACGTTATAGTAATGACAATTTGTGTGGATCCTTGGTACCATTGCGTACTTCAATCTTTATATTGTCTTGACAGCTCTTCTTTTTTGCTGTACTACATCCACCGGTGGTGTTCTGACAATTTCTGTGGATCGGTGGTACCAATGCGACCTCTAATTTTTAGACTTTTCTGATAAATCTTTTTTTTTTTAAGTACTACACTCGACGTTGTAGTAATGACAATTTGTGTGGACCCTCGGTACCATTGCGATCTTTAATATTTATATTGTCTTGACAGCTCTTCTTTTTTGCTGTACGACACTCACCGGTGGTGTTCTGACAATTTCTGTGGATCGTTGGTACCAATGCGACCTCTAATTTTTAGACTTTTCTGACAGCTCTTCTTTTTTGCTGTACTACACTCACCGGTGGTGTTCTGACAATTTGTGTGGACCCTTGGTACCATTGCGATCTTTAATCTTTATATTGTCTTGACAGCTCTTCTTTTTTGCTGTACTACACTCGACGTTGTAGTAATGACAATTTGTGTGAACCCTTTGTACCATTGCGATCTTTAATCTTTATATTGTCTTGACAGCTCTTCTTTTTTGCTGTACTACACTCAACGGTGGTGTTCTGACAATTTCTGTGGATCGTTGGTACCAATGCGACCTCTAATTTTTAGACTTTTCTGACAGGTCTTCTTTTTTGCTGTACTACACTCACCGGTGGTGTTCTGACAATTTGTGTGGACCCTTGGTACCATTGCGATCTTTAATCTTTATATTGTCTTGACAGCTCTTCTTTTTTGCTGTACTACACTCGACGTTGTAGTAATGACAATTTGTGTGAACCCTTGGTACCATTGCGATCTTTAATCTTTATATTGTCTTGACAGCTCTTCTTTTTTGCTGTACTACACTCAACGGTGGTGTTCTGACAATTTCTGTGGATCGTTGGTACCAATGCGACCTCTAATTTTTAGTCTTTTCTGACAGATCTTTTTTTTGATGTACTACACTCGACGTTGTAGTATGTGACGTGGCAAGTTTTGCCGACGTCTTTCCGAACCCTCAACGAAGGACCGGGTCACCTCGAGCAGTGCCGAAACGAAAGGGCCGTTGCGATCGCTCTCCCTGGGAAAATCCGAGTACCAGTGGTAGAGTATTAACGCGTTTTAAACGTCGCGCCACTGAGCGCGACGCAAAGTTACAGGATCGTAGCCGGACTCCACGAAGGAACCCGGTACCTAATTCCGACAGCTAATTGGCGAAAATACCTCGCGACGAGGCACTCAAAGGACCTATCGCAGCCCCGACGCCGTACCGAACATGTCGCGATTGGAGCGAGCCCAGGCCAGCAAGCCTGGAGGAGCGGACGAGGACCTCGTGAATCGGAGACGACGACCCCCTCCGTCCCGTCGGCCCCTCACCCGGAGTAGATCACGAGCAGACTGCCGGACCGGCTCGTACCAACCTCGAGGCGCGCGGCGGAAAATCAGGGAACACCGTCTTCGCAGATCGACAAATTGCCGAAGACAAGGGGGCTCCCCAATTAAGAAGCGCCCCTGCCGCGAGAACCCCTGCGATAGGCCCGAGCGTCGCACCGTCGGAATTAGATGAGGGAGTAGGGGGACGCCCCACTTCCGCGTTCCCGAGCCGACGCGAAGTAGGTCACTGTGCCACAGGACATTGCCGAGTTAAGTCGTCCGTTAACCATTGCTTAACCATAAAGTATTTTGCACTGCCGTACCGAGAGCTATCCTGCGATTGCCGATTTGGTAAGTGCCGGTCAGGTTTTGCGGTATAAATTGTGAACAGTTCGTGTTGGATCGGGGCGTGTTCGCGGATCACACTTTCGCGTCGTAGTCACGCGTCCGTCTGCGTAGCCGGGAAACGTGGAAAAGTGCACGCGGCGCGTCGAGACGGCCGTGAAAAGCCACGTTGCCGAGAACCTTCCATCCGGAGGAAGGCGGAACGTGCCGTATTCAGAAAAATATCGTTCATCCTCGGTGCCGTCCACGGTGGGACGACGCGACGTGCCCGATCGTTTTTCCCACTCCTCGTACTTTGCCGCGTCCTTTGGCCAGTCGCCGATTATTGCCGCGTATAACATCGGGGCTCGGTAGATTCGTGCCGTTACGGCTTGTAATATCCTCGCGGAATCTTGTGACTACCGAGCTCGACGCGCGAACGAGAAAATTCCACGCGAGGACAACGCGCGCGCGACCGACCACCTGCCGCGAATTTTGTAAGCCGCGCGTGGCAAATTCTGACCGCCGCCGGCTCCTGCCGACGGTACAAGACCGGTCCAATAAAGACCTTATTGCCGAAAACGTTGTATTAATTTTTCCGTGAGAAACGTCCCTGCCGCGGGGGATGCCCCGTCCTTTCCTTTCGTAGAACCCTCGGCCTGTTCGCGAGCTATTTCAGGTGTTTGTGTAGTCTCCGTCGCTTCGGGAACCATTTTCGCGATTTATAGAGTGTTCGCGTGGTTCGTGTGGCACGTTCACGTGCCTGGCGCCCGAATTTTGCCGTAATATCGTGTAAAGAAGCGAGTGAATTCCGAAGCGGCGACGGACTATTTGTCGCGCGCGGACCCCGTGTCGCGCGGCCGCGCGTGGCCCGGCTGTAAAGCCTATCAAAGACCCGTAGTCGCTCTGTTTTTCGGCCACGAAAAATAGACGACGTGACAAGTAATGACAATTTGTGTAGATCCTTGGTACCATTGCGATCTTTCATCTTTATATTGTCTTGACAGCTCTTCTTTTTTGCTGTACTACACTCGACGTTGTAGTAATGACAATTTGTGTGGATCCTTGGTTCCATTGCGATCTTAAATCTTTATATTGTCTTGACAGCTCTTCTTTTTTGCTGTACGACACTCACCTGTGGTGTTCTGACAATTTCTGTGGATCGGTGGTACCAATGCGACCTCTAATTTTTAGACTTTTCTGATAAATCTTTTTTTTTTAAGTACTACACTCGACGTTGTAGTAATGACAATTTGTGTGGACCCTCGGTACCATTGCGATCTTTAATATTTATATTGTCTTGACAGCTCTTCTTTTTTGCTGTACGACACTCACCGGTGGTGTTCTGACAATTTCTGTGGATCGTTGGTACCAATGCGACCTCTAATTTTTAGACTTTTCTGACAGATCTTTTTTTTGATGTACTACACTCGACGTTGTAGTAATGACAATTTGTGTAGATCCTTGGTACCATTGCGATCTTTCATCTTTATATTGTCTTGACAGCTCTTCTTTTTTGCTGTACTACACTCGACGTTGTAGTAATGACAATTTGTGTGGATCCTTGGTATCATTGCGAACTTCAATCTTTATATTGTCTTGACAGCTCTTCTTTTTTGCTGTACTACACTCATCGGTGGTGTTCTGACAATTTCTGTGGATCGTTGGTACCAATGCGACCTCTAATTTTTAGTCTTTTCTGACAGATCTTTTTTTTGATGTACTACACTCGACGTTGTAGTAATGACAATTTGTGTAGATCCTTGGTATCATTGCGAACTTCAATCTTTATATTGTCTTGACAGCTCTTCTTTTTTGCTGTACTACACTCATCGGTGGTGTTCTGACAATTTCTGTGGATCGTTGGTACCAATGCGACCTCTAATTTTTAGACTTTTCTGACAGATCTTTTTTTTGATGTACTACAATCGACGTTGTAGTAATGACAATTTGTGTAGATCCTTGGTACCATTGCGATCTTTCATCTTTATGTTGTCTTGATAGCTCTTCTTTTTTGCTGTACTACACTCGACGTTATAGTAATGACAATTTGTGTGGATCCTTGGTACCATTGCTATCTTTAATCTTTATATTGTCTTGACAGCTCTTCTTTTTTGCTGTACGACACTCACCGGTGGTGTTCTGACAATTTCTGTGGATCGTTGGTACCAATGCGACCTCTAATTTTTAGACTTTTCTGACAGATCTTTTTTTTGATGTACTACACTCGACGTTGTAGTAATGACAATTTGTGTAGATCCTTGGTACCATTGCGATCTTTCATCTTTATGTTGTCTTGATAGCTCTTCTTTTTTGCTGTACTACACTCGACGTTATAGTAATGACAATTTGTGTGGATCCTTGGTACCATTGCTATCTTCAATCTTTATATTGTCTTGACAGCTCTTCTTTTTTGCTGTACTACACTCATCGGTGGTGTTCTGACAATTTCTGTGGATCGTTGGTACCAATGCGACCTCTAATTTTTAGTCTTTTCTGACAGATCTTTTTTTTGATGTACTACACTCGACGTTGTAGTAATGACAATTTGTGTAGATCCTTGGTACCATTGCGATCTTTCATCTTTATATTGTCTTGACAGCTCTTCTTTTTTGCTGTACTACACTCGACGTTGTAGTAATGACAATTTGTGTGGATCCTTGGTACCATTGCGATCTTAAATCTTTATATTGTCTTGACAGCTCTTCTTTTTTGCTGTACGACACTCACCTGTGGTGTTCTGACAATTTCTGTGGATCATTGGTACCAATGCGACCTCTAATTTTTAGACTTTTCTGACAGATCTTTTTTTTGATGTACTACACTCGACGTTGTAGTAATGACAATTTGTGTAGATCCTTGGTACCATTGCGATCTTTCATCTTTATGTTGTCTTGATAGCTCTTCTTTTTTGCTGTACTACACTCGACGTTATAGTAATGACAATTTGTGTGGATCCTTGGTACCATTGCTATCTTTAATCTTTATATTGTCTTGACAGCTCTTCTTTTTTGCTGTACGACACTCACCGGTGGTGTTCTGACAATTTCTGTGGATCGTTGGTACCAATGCGACCTCTAGTTTTTAGACTTTTCTGACACATCTTTTTTTTGATGTACTACACTCGACGTTGTAGTAATGACAATTTGTGTAGATCCTTGGTACCATTGCGATCTTTCATCTTTATATTGTCTTGACAGCTCTTCTTTTTTGCTGTACTACACTCGACGTTGTAGTAATGACAATTTGTGTGGATCCTTGGTACCATTGCGATCTTAAATCTTTATATTGTCTTGACAGCTCTTCTTTTTTGCTGTACGACACTCACCTGTGGTGTTCTGACAATTTCTGTGGATCGTTGGTACCAATGCGACCTCTAATTTTTAGACTTTTCTGAAAGCTCTTCTTTTTTGCTGTACGACACTCACCTGTGGTGTTCTGACAATTTCTGTGGATCGTTGGTACCAATGCGACCTCTAATTTTTAGACTTTTCTGACAGCTCTTCTTTTTTGCTGTACGACACTCACCGGTGGTGTTCTGACAATTTCTGTGGATCGTTGGTACCAATGCGACCTCTAATTTTTAGACTTTTCTGACAGATCTTTTTTTTGATGTACTACACTCGACGTTGTAGTAATGACAATTTGTGTAGATCCTTGGTACCATTGCGATCTTTCATCTTTATGTTGTCTTGATAGCTCTTCTTTTTTGCTGTACTACACTCGACATTATAGTAATGACAATTTGTGTGGATCCTTGGTACCATTGCGATCTTTAATCTTTATATTGTCTTGACAGCTCTTCTTTTTTGCTGTACGACACTCACCGGTGGTGTTCTGATAATTTCTGTGGATCGTTTGTACCAATGCGAACTCTAATTTTTAGACTTTTCTGACAGATCTTTTTTTTTTAAGTACTACATTCGACGTTGTAGTAATGACAATTTGTGTGGAGCCTTGGTACCATTGCGATCTTTAATCTTTATATTGTCTTGACAGCTCTTCTTTTTTGCTGTACTACACTCACCGGTGGTGTTCTGACAATTTCTGTGGATCGTTGGTACCAATGCGACCTCTAATTTTTAGACTTTTCTGACAGATCTTTTTTTTGATGTACTACACTCGACGTTGTAGTAATGACAATTTGTGTAGATCCTTGGTACCATTGCGATCTTTCATCTTTATATTGTCTTGACAGCTCTTCTTTTTTGCTGTACTACACTCGACGTTGTAGTAATGACAATTTGTGTGGATCCTTGGTATCATTGCGAACTTCAATCTTTATATTGTCTTGACAGCTCTTCTTTTTTGCTGTACTACACTCATCGGTGGTGTTCTGACAATTTCTGTGGATCGTTGGTACCAATGCGACCTCTAATTTTTAGTCTTTTCTGGCAGATCTTTTTTTTGATGTACTACACTCGACGTTGTAGTAATGACAATTTGTGTGGATCCTTGGTTCCATTGCGATCTTAAATCTTTATATTGTCTTGATAGCTCTTCTTTTTTGCTGTACTACACTCGACGTTGTAGTAATGACAATTTGTGTAGATCCTTGGTACCATTGCGATCTTTCATCTTTATATTGTCTTGACAGCTCTTCTTTTTTGCTGTACTACACTCGACGTTGTAGTAATGACAATTTGTGTGGATCCTTGGTTCCATTGCGATCTTAAATCTTTATATTGTCTTGACAGCTCTTCTTTTTTGCTGTACGACACTCACCTGTGGTGTTCTGACAATTTCTGTGGATCGTTGGTACCAATGCGACCTCTAATTTTTAGACTTTTCTGACAGCTCTTCTTTTTTGCTGTACGATACTCACCGGTGGTGTTCTGACAATTTCTGTGGTTCGTGGTACCAATGCGACCTCTAATTTTTAGACTTTTCTGACAGATCTTTTTTTTGATGTACTACAATCGACGTTGTAGTAATGACAATTTGTGTAGATCCTTGGTACCATTGCGATCTTTCATCTTTATGTTGTCTTGATAGCTCTTCTTTTTTGCTGTACTACACTCGACGTTATAGTAATGACAATTTGTGTGGATCCTTGGTACCATTGCTATCTTTAATCTTTATATTGTCTTGACAGCTCTTCTTTTTTGCTGTACGACACTCACCGGTGGTGTTCTGACAATTTCTGTGGATCGTTGGTACCAATGCGACCTCTAATTTTTAGACTTTTCTGACAGATCTTTTTTTTGATGTACTACACTCGACGTTGTAGTAATGACAATTTGTGTAGATCCTTGGTACCATTGCGATCTTTCATCTTTATGTTGTCTTGATAGCTCTTCTTTTTTGCTGTACTACACTCGACGTTATAGTAATGACAATTTGTGTGGATCCTTGGTACCATTGCTATCTTCAATCTTTATATTGTCTTGACAGCTCTTCTTTTTTGCTGTACTACACTCATCGGTGGTGTTCTGACAATTTCTGTGGATCGTTGGTACCAATGCGACCTCTAATTTTTAGTCTTTTCTGACAGATCTTTTTTTTGATGTACTACACTCGACGTTGTAGTAATGACAATTTGTGTAGATCCTTGGTACCATTGCGATCTTTCATCTTTATATTGTCTTGACAGCTCTTCTTTTTTGCTGTACTACACTCGACGTTGTAGTAATGACAATTTGTGTGGATCCTTGGTACCATTGCGATCTTAAATCTTTATATTGTCTTGACAGCTCTTCTTTTTTGCTGTACGACACTCACCTGTGGTGTTCTGACAATTTCTGTGGATCGTTGGTACCAATGCGACCTCTAATTTTTAGACTTTTCTGACAGATCTTTTTTTTGATGTACTACACTCGACGTTGTAGTAATGACAATTTGTGTAGATCCTTGGTACCATTGCGATCTTTCATCTTTATGTTGTCTTGATAGCTCTTCTTTTTTGCTGTACTACACTCGACGTTATAGTAATGACAATTTGTGTGGATCCTTGGTACCATTGCTATCTTTAATCTTTATATTGTCTTGACAGCTCTTCTTTTTTGCTGTACGACACTCACCGGTGGTGTTCTGACAATTTCTGTGGATCGTTGGTACCAATGCGACCTCTAGTTTTTAGACTTTTCTGACACATCTTTTTTTTGATGTACTACACTCGACGTTGTAGTAATGACAATTTGTGTAGATCCGTGGTACCATTGCGATCTTTCATCTTTATATTGTCTTGACAGCTCTTCTTTTTTGCTGTACTACACTCGACGTTGTAGTAATGACAATTTGTGTGGATCCTTGGTACCATTGCGATCTTAAATCTTTATATTGTCTTGACAGCTCTTCTTTTTTGCTGTACGACACTCACCTGTGGTGTTCTGACAATTTCTGTGGATCGTTGGTACCAATGCGACCTCTAATTTTTAGACTTTTCTGAAAGCTCTTCTTTTTTGCTGTACGACACTCACCTGTGGTGTTCTGACAATTTCTGTGGATCGTTGGTACCAATGCGACCTCTAATTTTTAGACTTTTCTGACAGCTCTTCTTTTTTGCTGTACGACACTCACCGGTGGTGTTCTGACAATTTCTGTGGATCGTTGGTACCAATGCGACCTCTAATTTTTAGACTTTTCTGACAGATCTTTTTTTTTATGTACTACACTCGACGTTGTAGTAATGACAATTTGTGTAGATCCTTGGTACCATTGCGATCTTTCATCTTTATGTTGTCTTGATAGCTCTTCTTTTTTGCTGTACTACACTCGACATTATAGTAATGACAATTTGTGTGGATCCTTGGTACCATTGCGATCTTTAATCTTTATATTGTCTTGACAGCTCTTCTTTTTTGCTGTACGACACTCACCGGTGGTGTTCTGATAATTTCTGTGGATCGTTTGTACCAATGCGAACTCTAATTTTTAGACTTTTCTGACAGATCTTTTTTTTTTAAGTACTACATTCGACGTTGTAGTAATGACAATTTGTGTGGAGCCTTGGTACCATTGCGATCTTTAATCTTTATATTGTCTTGACAGCTCTTCTTTTTTGCTGTACTACACTCGACGTTATAGTAATGACACTTTGTGTGGATCCTTGGTACCATTGCGATCTTTAATCTTTATATTGTCTTGACAGTTCTTCTTTTTTGCTGTACTACACTCACCGGTGGTGTTCTGACAATTTCTGTGGATCGTTGGTACCAATGCGACCTCTAATTTTTAGACTTTTCTGACAGCTCTTCTTTTTTGCTGTACTACACTCACCGGTGGTGTTCTGACAATTTGTGTGGACCCTTGGTACCATGGCGATCTTTAATCTTTATATTGTCTTGACAGCTCTTCTTTTTTGCTGTACTACACTCGACGTTGTAGTAATGACAATTTGTGTGAACCCTTGGTACCATTGCGATCTTTAATCTTTATATTGTCTTGACAGCTCTTCTTTTTTGTTGTACTACACTCAACGGTGGTGTTCTGACAATTTCTGTGGATCGTTGGTACCAATGCGACCTCTAATTTTTAGTCTTTTCTGACAGATCTTTTTTTTGATGTACTACACTCGACGTTGTAGTAATGACAATTTGTGCAGATCCTTGGTACCATTGCGATCTTTCATCTTTATGTTGTCTTGATAGCTCTTCTTTTTTGCTGTACTACACTCGACGTTATAGTAATGACAATTTGTGTGGATCCTTGGTACCATTGCGATCTTAAATCTTTATATTGTCTTGACAGCTCTTCTTTTTTGCTGTACGACACTCACCTGTGGTGTTCTGACAATTTCTGTGGATCGTTGGTACCAATGCGACCTCTAATTTTTAGACTTTTCCGACAGCTCTTCTTTTTTGCTGTACGACACTCACCGGTGGTGTTCTGACAATTTCTGTGGATCGTGGTACCAATGCGACCTCTAATTTTTAGACTTTTCTGACAGATCTTTTTTTTGATGTACTACACTCGACGTTGTAGTAATGACAATTTGTGTAGATCCTTGGTACCATTGCGATCTTTAATCTTTATGTTGTCTTGATAGCTCTTCTTTTTTGCTGTACTACACTCGACGTTATAGTAATGACAATTTGTGTGGATCCTTGGTACCATTGCTATCTTTAATCTTTATATTGTCTTGACAGCTCTTCTTTTTTGCTGTACGAAACTCACCGGTGGTGTTCTGACAATTTCTGTGGATCGTTGGTACCAATGCGACCTCTAATTTTTAGACTTTTCTGACAGATCTTTTTTTGATGTACTACACTCGACGTTGTAGTAATGACAATTTGTGTAGATCCTTGGTACCATTGCGATCTTTCATCTTTATATTGTCTTGACAGCTCTTCTTTTTTGCTGTACTACACTCGACGTTGTAGTAATGACAATTTGTGTGGATCCTTGGTACCATTGCGATCTTAAATCTTTATATTGTCTTGACAGCTCTTCTTTTTTGCTGTACGACACTCACCTGTGGTGTTCTGACAATTTCTGTGGATCGTTGGTACCAATGCGACCTCTAATTTTTAGACTTTTCTGACAGATCTTTTTTTTGATGTACTACACTCGACGTTGTAGTAATGACAATTTGTGTAGATCCTTGGTACCATTGCGATCTTTCATCTTTATATTGTCTTGACAGCTCTTCTTTTTTGCTGTACTACACTCGACGTTGTAGTAATGACAATTTGTGTGGATCCTTGGTACCATTGCGATCTTAAATCTTTATATTGTCTTGACAGCTCTTCTTTTTTGCTGTACGACACTCACCTGTGGTGTTCTGACAATTTCTGTGGATTGTTGGTACCAATGCGACCTCTAATTTTTAGACTTTTCTGAAAGCTCTTCTTTTTTGCTGTACGACACTCACCTGTGGTGTTCTGACAATTTCTGTGGATCGTTGGTACCAATGCGACCTCTAATTTTTAGACTTTTCTGACAGCTCTTCTTTTTTGCTGTACGACACTCACCGGTGGTGTTCTGACAATTTCTGTGGATCGTTGGTACCAATGCGACCTCTAATTTTTAGACTTTTCTGACAGATCTTTTTTTTTATGTACTACACTCGACGTTGTAGTAATGACAATTTGTGTAGATCCTTGGTACCATTGCGATCTTTCATCTTTATGTTGTCTTGATAGCTCTTCTTTTTTGCTGTACTACACTCGACATTATAGTAATGACAATTTGTGTGGATCCTTGGTACCATTGCGATCTTTAATCTTTATATTGTCTTGACAGCTCTTCTTTTTTGCTGTACGACACTCACCGGTGGTGTTCTGATAATTTCTGTGGATCGTTTGTACCAATGCGAACTCTAATTTTTAGACTTTTCTGACAGATCTTTTTTTTTTAAGTACTACATTCGACGTTGTAGTAATGACAATTTGTGTGGAGCCTTGGTACCATTGCGATCTTTAATCTTTATATTGTCTTGACAGCTCTTCTTTTTTGCTGTACTACACTCGACGTTATAGTAATGACACTTTGTGTGGATCCTTGGTACCATTGCGATCTTTAATCTTTATATTGTCTTGACAGTTCTTCTTTTTTGCTGTACTACACTCACCGGTGGTGTTCTGACAATTTCTGTGGATCGTTGGTACCAATGCGACCTCTAATTTTTAGACTTTTCTGACAGCTCTTCTTTTTTGCTGTACTACACTCACCGGTGGTGTTCTGACAATTTGTGTGGACCCTTGGTACCATGGCGATCTTTAATCTTTATATTGTCTTGACAGCTCTTCTTTTTTGCTGTACTACACTCGACGTTGTAGTAATGACAATTTGTGTGAACCCTTGGTACCATTGCGATCTTTAATCTTTATATTGTCTTGACAGCTCTTCTTTTTTGTTGTACTACACTCAACGGTGGTGTTCTGACAATTTCTGTGGATCGTTGGTACCAATGCGACCTCTAATTTTTAGTCTTTTCTGACAGATCTTTTTTTTGATGTACTACACTCGACGTTGTAGTAATGACAATTTGTGCAGATCCTTGGTACCATTGCGATCTTTCATGTTTATGTTGTCTTGATAGCTCTTCTTTTTTGCTGTACTACACTCGACGTTATAGTAATGACAATTTGTGTGGATCCTTGGTACCATTGTGATCTTAAATCTTTATATTGTCTTGACAGCTCTTCTTTTTTGCTGGACGACACTCACCTGTGGTGTTCTGACAATTTCTGTGGATCGTTGGTACCAATGCGACCTCTAATTTTTAGACTTTTCCGACAGCTCTTCTTTTTTGCTGTACGACACTCACCGGTGGTGTTCTGACAATTTCTGTGGATCGTGGTACCAATGCGACCTCTAATTTTTAGACTTTTCTGACAGATCTTTTTTTTGATGTACTACACTCGACGTTGTAGTAATGACAATTTGTGTAGATCCTTGGTACCATTGCGATCTTTAATCTTTATGTTGTCTTGATAGCTCTTCTTTTTTGCTGTACTACACTCGACGTTATAGTAATGACAATTTGTGTGGATCCTTGGTACCATTGCTATCTTTAATCTTTATATTGTCTTGACAGCTCTTCTTTTTTGCTGTACGAAACTCACCGGTGGTGTTCTGACAATTTCTGTGGATCGTTGGTACCAATGCGACCTCTAATTTTTAGACTTTTCTGACAGCTCTTCTTTTTTGCTGTACGACACTCACCGGTGGTGTTCTGACAATTTCTGTGGATCGTTGGTACCAATGCGACCTCTAATTTTTAGACTTTTCTGACAGATCTTTTTTTTGATGTACTACACTCGACGTTGTAGTAATGACAATTTGTGTAGATCCTTGGTACCATTGCGATCTTTCATCTTTATGTTGTCTTGATAGCTCTTCTTTTTTGCTGTACTACACTCGACATTATAGTAATGACAATTTGTGTGGATCCTTGGTACCATTGCGATCTTTAATCTTTATATTGTCTTGACAGCTCTTCTTTTTTGCTGTACTACACTCGACGTTATAGTAATGACACTTTGTGTGGATCCTTGGTACCATTGCGATCTTTAATCTTTATATTGTCTTGACAGTTCTTCTTTTTTGCTGTACTACACTCACCGGTGGTGTTCTGACAATTTCTGTGGATCGTTGGTACCAATGCGACCTCTAATTTTTAGACTTTTCTGACAGCTCTTCTTTTTTGCTGTACTACACTCACCGGTGGTGTTCTGACAATTTGTGTGGACCCTTGGTACCATGGCGATCTTTAATCTTTATATTGTCTTGACAGCTCTTCTTTTTTGCTGTACTACACTCGACGTTGTAGTAATGACAATTTGTGTGAACCCTTGGTACCATTGCGATCTTTAATCTTTATATTGTCTTGACAGCTCTTCTTTTTTGTTGTACTACACTCAACGGTGGTGTTCTGACAATTTCTGTGGATCGTTGGTACCAATGCGACCTCTAATTTTTAGTCTTTTCTGACAGATCTTTTTTTTGATGTACTACACTCGACGTTGTAGTAATGACAATTTGTGCAGATCCTTGGTACCATTGCGATCTTTCATCTTTATGTTGTCTTGATAGCTCTTCTTTTTTGCTGTACTACACTCGACGTTATAGTAATGACAATTTGTGTGGATCCTTGGTACCATTGCGATCTTAAATCTTTATATTGTCTTGACAGCTCTTCTTTTTTGCTGTACGACACTCAACTGTGGTGTTCTGACAATTTCTGTGGATCGTTGGTACCAATGCGACCTCTAATTTTTAGACTTTTCCGACAGCTCTTCTTTTTTGCTGTACGACACTCACCGGTGGTGTTCTGACAATTTCTGTGGATCGTGGTACCAATGCGACCTCTAATTTTTAGACTTTTCTGACAGATCTTTTTTTTGATGTACTACACTCGACGTTGTAGTAATGACAATTTGTGTAGATCCTTGGTACCATTGCGATCTTTAATCTTTATGTTGTCTTGATAGCTCTTCTTTTTTGCTGTACTACACTCGACGTTATAGTAATGACAATTTGTGTGGATCCTTGGTACCATTGCTATCTTTAATCTTTATATTGTCTTGACAGCTCTTCTTTTTTGCTGTACGAAACTCACCGGTGGTGTTCTGACAATTTCTGTGGATCGTTGGTACCAATGCGACCTCTAATTTTTAGACTTTTCTGACAGATCTTTTTTTGATGTACTACACTCGACGTTGTAGTAATGACAATTTGTGTAGATCCTTGGTACCATTGCGATCTTTCATCTTTATATTGTCTTGACAGCTCTTCTTTTTTGCTGTACTACACTCGACGTTGTAGTAATGACAATTTGTGTGGATCCTTGGTACCATTGCGATCTTAAATCTTTATATTGTCTTGACAGCTCTTCTTTTTTGCTGTACGACACTCACCTGTGGTGTTCTGACAATTTCTGTGGATCGTTGGTACCAATGCGACCTCTAATTTTTAGACTTTTCTGACAGATCTTTTTTTTGATGTACTACACTCGACGTTGTAGTAATGACAATTTGTGTAGATCCTTGGTACCATTGCGATCTTTCATCTTTATATTGTCTTGACAGCTCTTCTTTTTTGCTGTACTACACTCGACGTTGTAGTAATGACAATTTGTGTGGATCCTTGGTACCATTGCGATCTTAAATCTTTATATTGTCTTGACAGCTCTTCTTTTTTGCTGTACGACACTCACCTGTGGTGTTCTGACAATTTCTGTGGATCGTTGGTACCAATGCGACCTCTAATTTTTAGACTTTTCCGAAAGCTCTTCTTTTTTGCTGTACGACACTCACCTGTGGTGTTCTGACAATTTCTGTGGATCGTTGGTACCAATGCGACCTCTAATTTTTAGACTTTTCTGACAGCTCTTCTTTTTTGCTGTACGACACTCACCGGTGGTGTTCTGACAATTTCTGTGGATCGTTGGTACCAATGCGACCTCTAATTTTTAGACTTTTCTGACAGATCTTTTTTTTTATGTACTACACTCGACGTTGTAGTAATGACAATTTGTGTAGATCCTTGGTACCATTGCGATCTTTCATCTTTATGTTGTCTTGATAGCTCTTCTTTTTTGCTGTACTACACTCGACATTATAGTAATGACAATTTGTGTGGATCCTTGGTACCATTGCGATCTTTAATCTTTATATTGTCTTGACAGCTCTTCTTTTTTGCTGTACGACACTCACCGGTGGTGTTCTGATAATTTCTGTGGATCGTTTGTACCAATGCGAACTCTAATTTTTAGACTTTTCTGACAGATCTTTTTTTTTTAAGTACTACATTCGACGTTGTAGTAATGACAATTTGTGTGGAGCCTTGGTACCATTGCGATCTTTCATCTTTATATTGTCTTGACAGCTCTTCTTTTTTGCTGTACTACACTCGACGTTGTAGTAATGACAATTTGTGTGGATCCTTGGTTCCATTGCGATCTTAAATCTTTATATTGTCTTGACAGCTCTTCTTTTTTGCTGTACGACACTCACCTGTGGTGTTCTGACAATTTCTGTGGATCGTTGGTACCAATGCGACCTCTAATTTTTAGACTTTTCTGACAGCTCTTCTTTTTTGCTGTACGATACTCACCGGTGGTGTTCTGACAATTTCTGTGGTTCGTGGTACCAATGCGACCTCTAATTTTTAGACTTTTCTGACAGATCTTTTTTTTGATGTACTACAATCGACGTTGTAGTAATGACAATTTGTGTAGATCCTTGGTACCATTGCGATCTTTCATCTTTATGTTGTCTTGATAGCTCTTCTTTTTTGCTGTACTACACTCGACGTTATAGTAATGACAATTTGTGTGGATCCTTGGTACCATTGCTATCTTTAATCTTTATATTGTCTTGACAGCTCTTCTTTTTTGCTGTACGACACTCACCGGTGGTGTTCTGACAATTTCTGTGGATCGTTGGTACCAATGCGACCTCTAATTTTTAGACTTTTCTGACAGATCTTTTTTTTGATGTACTACACTCGACGTTGTAGTAATGACAATTTGTGTAGATCCTTGGTACCATTGCGATCTTTCATCTTTATGTTGTCTTGATAGCTCTTCTTTTTTGCTGTACTACACTCGACGTTATAGTAATGACAATTTGTGTGGATCCTTGGTACCATTGCTATCTTCAATCTTTATATTGTCTTGACAGCTCTTCTTTTTTGCTGTACTACACTCATCGGTGGTGTTCTGACAATTTCTGTGGATCGTTGGTACCAATGCGACCTCTAATTTTTAGTCTTTTCTGACAGATCTTTTTTTTGATGTACTACACTCGACGTTGTAGTAATGACAATTTGTGTAGATCCTTGGTACCATTGCGATCTTTCATCTTTATATTGTCTTGACAGCTCTTCTTTTTTGCTGTACTACACTCGACGTTGTAGTAATGACAATTTGTGTGGATCCTTGGTACCATTGCGATCTTAAATCTTTATATTGTCTTGACAGCTCTTCTTTTTTGCTGTACGACACTCACCTGTGGTGTTCTGACAATTTCTGTGGATCGTTGGTACCAATGCGACCTCTAATTTCTGGACTTTTCTGACAGATCTTTTTTTTGATGTACTACACTCGACGTTGTAGTAATGACAATTTGTGTAGATCCTTGGTACCATTGCGATCTTTCATCTTTATGTTGTCTTGATAGCTCTTCTTTTTTGCTGTACTACACTCGACGTTATAGTAATGACAATTTGTGTGGATCCTTGGTACCATTGCTATCTTTAATCTTTATATTGTCTTGACAGCTCTTCTTTTTTGCTGTACGACACTCACCGGTGGTGTTCTGACAATTTCTGTGGATCGTTGGTACCAATGCGACCTCTAGTTTTTAGACTTTTCTGACACATCTTTTTTTTGATGTACTACACTCGACGTTGTAGTAATGACAATTTGTGTAGATCCGTAGTACCATTGCGATCTTTCATCTTTATATTGTCTTGACAGCTCTTCTTTTTTGCTGTACTACACTCGACGTTGTAGTAATGACAATTTGTGTGGATCCTTGGTACCATTGCGATCTTAAATCTTTATATTGTCTTGACAGCTCTTCTTTTTTGCTGTACGACACTCACCTGTGGTGTTCTGACAATTTCTGTGGATCGTTGGTACCAATGCGACCTCTAATTTTTAGACTTTTCTGAAAGCTCTTCTTTTTTGCTGTACGACACTCACCTGTGGTGTTCTGACAATTTCTGTGGATCGTTGGTACCAATGCGACCTCTAATTTTTAGACTTTTCTGACAGCTCTTCTTTTTTGCTGTACGACACTCACCGGTGGTGTTCTGACAATTTCTGTGGATCGTTGGTACCAATGCGACCTCTAATTTTTAGACTTTTCTGACAGATCTTTTTTTTGATGTACTACACTCGACGTTGTAGTAATGACAATTTGTGTAGATCCTTGGTACCATTGCGATCTTTCATCTTTATGTTGTCTTGATAGCTCTTCTTTTTTGCTGTACTACACTCGACATTATAGTAATGACAATTTGTGTGGATCCTTGGTACCATTGCGATCTTTAATCTTTATATTGTCTTGACAGCTCTTCTTTTTTGCTGTACGACACTCACCGGTGGTGTTCTGATAATTTCTGTGGATCGTTTGTACCAATGCGAACTCTAATTTTTAGACTTTTCTGACACATCTTTTTTTTTTAAGTACTACATTCGAAGTTGTAGTAATGACAATTTGTGTGGAGCCTTGGTACCATTGCGATCTTTAATCTTTATATTGTCTTGACAGCTCTTCTTTTTTGCTGTACTACACTCGACGTTATAGTAATGACACTTTGTGTGGATCCTTGGTACCATTGCGATCTTTAATCTTTATATTGTCTTGACAGTTCTTCTTTTTTGCTGTACTACACTCACCGGTGGTGTTCTGACAATTTCTGTGGATCGTTGGTACCAATGCGACCTCTAATTTTTAGACTTTTCTGACAGCTCTTCTTTTTTGCTGTACTACACTCACCGGTGGTGTTCTGACAATTTGTGTGGACCCTTGGTACCATGGCGATCTTTAATCTTTATATTGTCTTGACAGCTCTTCTTTTTTGCTGTACTACACTCGACGTTGTAGTAATGACAATTTGTGTGAACCCTTGGTACCATTGCGATCTTTAATCTTTATATTGTCTTGACAGCTCTTCTTTTTTGTTGTACTACACTCAACGGTGGTGTTCTGACAATTTCTGTGGATCGTTGGTACCAATGCGACCTCTAATTTTTAGTCTTTTCTGACAGATCTTTTTTTTGATGTACTACACTCGACGTTGTAGTAATGACAATTTGTGCAGATCCTTGGTACCATTGCGATCTTTCATCTTTATGTTGTCTTGATAGCTCTTCTTTTTTGCTGTACTACACTCGACGTTATAGTAATGACAATTTGTGTGGATCCTTGGTACCATTGCGATCTTAAATCTTTATATTGTCTTGACAGCTCTTCTTTTTTGCTGTACGACACTCACCTGTGGTGTTCTGACAATTTCTGTGGATCGTTGGTACCAATGCGACCTCTAATTTTTAGACTTTTCCGACAGCTCTTCTTTTTTGCTGTACGACACTCACCGGTGGTGTTCTGACAATTTCTGTGGATCGTGGTACCAATGCGACCTCTAATTTTTAGACTTTTCTGACAGATCTTTTTTTTGATGTACTACACTCGACGTTGTAGTAATGACAATTTGTGTAGATCCTTGGTACCATTGCGATCTTTAATCTTTATGTTGTCTTGATAGCTCTTCTTTTTTGCTGTACTACACTCGACGTTATAGTAATGACAATTTGTGTGGATCCTTGGTACCATTGCTATCTTTAATCTTTATATTGTCTTGACAGCTCTTCTTTTTTGCTGTACGAAACTCACCGGTGGTGTTCTGACAATTTCTGTGGATCGTTGGTACCAATGCGACCTCTAATTTTTAGACTTTTCTGACAGATCTTTTTTTGATGTACTACACTCGACGTTGTAGTAATGACAATTTGTGTAGATCCTTGGTACCATTGCGATCTTTCATCTTTATATTGTCTTGACAGCTCTTCTTTTTTGCTGTACTACACTCGACGTTGTAGTAATGACAATTTGTGTGGATCCTTGGTACCATTGCGATCTTAAATCTTTATATTGTCTTGACAGCTCTTCTTTTTTGCTGTACGACACTCACCTGTGGTGTTCTGACAATTTCTGTGGATCGTTGGTACCAATGCGACCTCTAATTTTTAGACTTTTCTGACAGATCTTTTTTTTGATGTACTACACTCGACGTTGTAGTAATGACAATTTGTGTAGATCCTTGGTACCATTGCGATCTTTCATCTTTATATTGTCTTGACAGCTCTTCTTTTTTGCTGTACTACACTCGACGTTGTAGTAATGACAATTTGTGTGGATCCTTGGTACCATTGCGATCTTAAATCTTTATATTGTCTTGACAGCTCTTCTTTTTTGCTGTACGACACTCACCTGTGGTGTTCTGACAATTTCTGTGGATCGTTGGTACCAATGCGACCTCTAATTTTTAGACTTTTCTGAAAGCTCTTCTTTTTTGCTGTACGACACTCACCTGTGGTGTTCTGACAATTTCTGTGGATCGTTGGTACCAATGCGACCTCTAATTTTTAGACTTTTCTGACAGCTCTTCTTTTTTGCTGTACGACACTCACCGGTGGTGTTCTGACAATTTCTGTGGATCGTTGGTACCAATGCGACCTCTAATTTTTAGACTTTTCTGACAGATCTTTTTTTTTATGTACTACACTCGACGTTGTAGTAATGACAATTTGTGTAGATCCTTGGTACCATTGCGATCTTTCATCTTTATGTTGTCTTGATAGCTCTCCTTTTTTGCTGTACTACACTCGACATTATAGTAATGACAATTTGTGTGGATCCTTGGTACCATTGCGATCTTTAATCTTTATATTGTCTTGACAGCTCTTCTTTTTTGCTGTACGACACTCACCGGTGGTGTTCTGATAATTTCTGTGGATCGTTTGTACCAATGCGAACTCTAATTTTTAGACTTTTCTGACAGATCTTTTTTTTTTAAGTACTACATTCGACGTTGTAGTAATGACAATTTGTGTGGAGCCTTGGTACCATTGCGATCTTTAATCTTTATATTGTCTTGACAGCTCTTCTTTTTTGCTGTACTACACTCGACGTTATAGTAATGACACTTTGTGTGGATCCTTGGTACCATTGCGATCTTTAATCTTTATATTGTCTTGACAGTTCTTCTTTTTTGCTGTACTACACTCACCGGTGGTGTTCTGACAATTTCTGTGGATCGTTGGTACCAATGCGACCTCTAATTTTTAGACTTTTCTGACAGCTCTTCTTTTTTGCTGTACTACACTCACCGGTGGTGTTCTGACAATTTGTGTGGACCCTTGGTACCATGGCGATCTTTAATCTTTATATTGTCTTGACAGCTCTTCTTTTTTGCTGTACTACACTCGACGTTGTAGTAATGACAATTTGTGTGAACCCTTGGTACCATTGCGATCTTTAATCTTTATATTGTCTTGACAGTTCTTCTTTTTTGCTGTACTACACTCACCGGTGGTGTTCTGACAATTTCTGTGGATCGTTGGTACCAATGCGACCTCTAATTTTTAGACTTTTCTGACAGCTCTTCTTTTTTGCTGTACTACACTCACCGGTGGTGTTCTGACAATTTGTGTGGACCCTTGGTACCATGGCGATCTTTAATCTTTATATTGTCTTGACAGCTCTTCTTTTTTGCTGTACTACACTCGACGTTGTAGTAATGACAATTTGTGTGAACCCTTGGTACCATTGCGATCTTTAATCTTTATATTGTCTTGACAGCTCTTCTTTTTTGTTGTACTACACTCAACGGTGGTGTTCTGACAATTTCTGTGGATCGTTGGTACCAATGCGACCTCTAATTTTTAGTCTTTTCTGACAGATCTTTTTTTTGATGTACTACACTCGACGTTGTAGTAATGACAATTTGTGCAGATCCTTGGTACCATTGCGATCTTTCATCTTTATGTTGTCTTGATAGCTCTTCTTTTTTGCTGTACTACACTCGACGTTATAGTAATGACAATTTGTGTGGATCCTTGGTACCATTGCGATCTTAAATCTTTATATTGTCTTGACAGCTCTTCTTTTTTGCTGTACGACACTCACCTGTGGTGTTCTGACTATTTCTGTGGATCGTTGGTACCAATGCGACCTCTAATTTTTAGACTTTTCCGACAGCTCTTCTTTTTTGCTGTACGACACTCACCGGTGGTGTTCTGACAATTTCTGTGGATCGTGGTACCAATGCGACCTCTAATTTTTAGACTTTTCTGACAGATCTTTTTTTTGATGTACTACACTCGACGTTGTAGTAATGACAATTTGTGTAGATCCTTGGTACCATTGCGATCTTTAATCTTTATGTTGTCTTGATAGCTCTTCTTTTTTGCTGTACTACACTCGACGTTATAGTAATGACAATTTGTGTGGATCCTTGGTACCATTGCTATCTTTAATCTTTATATTGTCTTGACAGCTCTTCTTTTTTGCTGTACGAAACTCACCGGTGGTGTTCTGACAATTTCTGTGGATCGTTGGTACCAATGCGACCTCTAATTTTTAGACTTTTCTGACAGATCTTTTTTTGATGTACTACACTCGACGTTGTAGTAATGACAATTTGTGTAGATCCTTGGTACCATTGCGATCTTTCATCTTTATATTGTCTTGACAGCTCTTCTTTTTTGCTGTACTACACTCGACGTTGTAGTAATGACAATTTGTGTGGATCCTTGGTACCATTGCGATCTTAAATCTTTATATTGTCTTGACAGCTCTTCTTTTTTGCTGTACGACACTCACCTGTGGTGTTCTGACAATTTCTGTGGATCGTTGGTACCAATGCGACCTCTAATTTTTAGACTTTTCTGACAGATCTTTTTTTTGATGTACTACACTCGACGTTGTAGTAATGACAATTTGTGTAGATCCTTGGTACCATTGCGATCTTTCATCTTTATATTGTCTTGACAGCTCTTCTTTTTTGCTGTACTACACTCGACGTTGTAGTAATGACAATTTGTGTGGATCCTTGGTACCATTGCGATCTTAAATCTTTATATTGTCTTGACAGCTCTTCTTTTTTGCTGTACGACACTCACCTGTGGTGTTCTGACAATTTCTGTGGATCGTTGGTACCAATGCGACCTCTAATTTTTAGACTTTTCTGAAAGCTCTTCTTTTTTGCTGTACGACACTCACCTGTGGTGTTCTGACAATTTCTGTGGATCGTTGGTACCAATGCGACCTCTAATTTTTAGACTTTTCTGACAGCTCTTCTTTTTTGCTGTACGACACTCACCGGTGGTGTTCTGACAATTTCTGTGGATCGTGGTACCAATGCGACCTCTAATTTTTAGACTTTTCTGACAGATCTTTTTTTTGATGTACTACACTCGACGTTGTAGTAATGACAATTTCTGTGGATCGTTGGTACCAATGCGACCTCTAATTTTTAGACTTTTCTGACAGATCTTTTTTTTGATGTACTACACTCGACGTTGTAGTAATCACAATTTGTGTAGATCCTTGGTACCATTGCGACCTTTCATCTTTACATTGTCTTGACAGCTCTTCTTTTTTGCTGTACTACACTCGACGTTGTAGTAATGACAATTTGTGTGGATCCTTGGTACCATTGCGATCTTAAATCTTTATATTGTCTTGACAGCTCTTCTTTTTTGCTGTACGACACTCACCTGTGGTGTTCTGACAATTTCTGTGGATCGTTGGTACCAATGCGACCTCTAATTTTTAGACTTTTCTGACAGATCTTTTTTTTGATGTACTACACTCGACGTTATAGTAATGACAATTTGTGTGGATCCTTGGTACCATTGCTATCTTTAATCTTTATATTGTCTTGACAGCTCTTCTTTTTTGCTGTACGAAACTCACCGGTGGTGTTCTGACAATTTCTGTGGATCGTTGGTACCAATGCGACCTCTAATTTTTAGACTTTTCTGACAGATCTTTTTTTGATGTACTACACTCGACGTTGTAGTAATGACAATTTGTGTAGATCCTTGGTACCATTGCGATCTTTCATCTTTATATTGTCTTGACAGCTCTTCTTTTTTGCTGTACTACACTCGACGTTGTAGTAATGACAATTTGTGTGGATCCTTGGTACCATTGCGATCTTAAATCTTTATATTGTCTTGACAGCTCTTCTTTTTTGCTGTACGAAACTCACCGGTGGTGTTCTGACAATTTCTGTGGATCGTTGGTACCAATGCGACCTCTAATTTTTAGTCTTTTCTGACAGATCTTTTTTTTGATGTACTACACTCGACGTTGTAGTAATGACAATTTGTGCAGATCCTTGGTACCATTGCGATCTTTCATCTTTATGTTGTCTTGATAGCTCTTCTTTTTTGCTGTACTACACTCGACGTTATAGTAATGACAATTTGTGTGGATCCTTGGTACCATTGCGATCTTAAATCTTTATATTGTCTTGACAGCTCTTCTTTTTTGCTGTACGACACTCACCTGTGGTGTTCTGACAATTTCTGTGGATCGTTGGTACCAATGCGACCTCTAATTTTTAGACTTTTCTGACAGCTCTTCTTTTTTGCTGTACGACACTCACCGGTGGTGTTCTGACAATTTCTGTGGATCGTGGTACCAATGCGACCTCTAATTTTTAGACTTTTCTGACAGATCTTTTTTTTGATGTACTACACTCGACGTTGTAGTAATGACAATTTCTGTGGATCGTTGGTACCAATGCGACCTCTAATTTTTAGACTTTTCTGACAGATCTTTTTTTTGATGTACTACACTCGACGTTGTAGTAATCACAATTTGTGTAGATCCTTGGTACCATTGCGACCTTTCATCTTTACATTGTCTTGACAGCTCTTCTTTTTTGCTGTACTACACTCGACGTTGTAGTAATGACAATTTGTGTGGATCCTTGGTACCATTGCGATCTTAAATCTTTATATTGTCTTGACAGCTCTTCTTTTTTGCTGTACGACACTCACCTGTGGTGTTCTGACAATTTCTGTGGATCGTTGGTACCAATGCGACCTCTAATTTTTAGACTTTTCTGACAGATCTTTTTTTTGATGTACTACACTCGACGTTATAGTAATGACAATTTGTGTGGATCCTTGGTACCATTGCTATCTTTAATCTTTATATTGTCTTGACAGCTCTTCTTTTTTGCTGTACGAAACTCACCGGTGGTGTTCTGACAATTTCTGTGGATCGTTGGTACCAATGCGACCTCTAATTTTTAGACTTTTCTGACAGATCTTTTTTTGATGTACTACACTCGACGTTGTAGTAATGACAATTTGTGTAGATCCTTGGTACCATTGCGATCTTTCATCTTTATATTGTCTTGACAGCTCTTCTTTTTTGCTGTACTACACTCGACGTTGTAGTAATGACAATTTGTGTGGATCCTTGGTATCATTGCGAACTTCAATCTTTATATTGTCTTGACAGCTCTTCTTTTTTGCTGTACTACACTCATCGGTGGTGTTCTGACAATTTCTGTGGATCGTTGGTACCAATGCGACCTCTAATTTTTAGTCTTTTCTGACAGATCTTTTTTTTGATGTACTACACTCGACGTTGTAGTAATGACAATTTGTGTAGATCCTTGGTACCATTGCGATCTTTCATCTTTATATTGTCTTGACAGCTCTTCTTTTTTGCTGTACTACACTCGACGTTGTAGTAATGACAATTTGTGTGGATCCTTGGTATCATTGCGAACTTCAATCTTTATATTGTCTTGACAGCTCTTCTTTTTTGCTGTACTACACTCATCGGTGGTGTTCTGACAATTTCTGTGGATCGTTGGTACCAATGCGACCTCTAATTTTTAGTCTTTTCTGACAGATCTTTTTTTTGATGTACTACACTCGACGTTGTAGTAATGACAATTTGTGTAGATCCTTGGTACCATTGCGATCTTTCATCTTTATATTGTCTTGACAGCTCTTCTTTTTTGCTGTACTACACTCGACGTTGTAGTAATGACAATTTGTGTGGATCCTTGGTTCCATTGCGATCTTAAATCTTTATATTGTCTTGACAGCTCTTCTTTTTTGCTGTACGACACTCACCTGTGGTGTTCTGACAATTTCTGTGGATCGTTGGTACCAATGCGACCTCTAATTTTTAGACTTTTCTGACAGATCTTTTTTTGATGTACTACACTCGACGTTGTAGTAATGACAATTTGTGTAGATCCTTGGTACCATTGCGATCTTTCATCTTTATATTGTCTTGACAGCTCTTCTTTTTTGCTGTACTACACTCGACGTTGTAGTAATGACAATTTGTGTGGATCCTTGGTACCATTGCGATCTTAAATCTTTATATTGTCTTGACAGCTCTTCTTTTTTGCTGTACGACACTCACCTGTGGTGTTCTGACAATTTCTGTGGATCGTTGGTACCAATGCGACCTCTAATTTTTAGACTTTTCTGAAAGCTCTTCTTTTTTGCTGTACGACACTCACCTGTGGTGTTCTGACAATTTCTGTGGATCGTTGGTACCAATGCGACCTCTAATTTTTAGACTTTTCTGACAGCTCTTCTTTTTTGCTGTACGACACTCACCGGTGGTGTTCTGACAATTTCTGTGGATCGTTGGTACCAATGCGACCTCTAATTTTTAGACTTTTCTGACAGATCTTTTTTTTGATGTACTACACTCGACGTTGTAGTAATGACAATTTGTGTAGATCCTTGGTACCATTGCGATCTTTCATCTTTATATTGTCTTGACAGCTCTTCTTTTTTGCTGTACTACACTCGACGTTGTAGTAATGACAATTTGTGTGGATCCTTGGTTCCATTGCGATCTTAAATCTTTATATTGTCTTGACAGCTCTTCTTTTTTGCTGTACGACACTCACCTGTGGTGTTCTGACAATTTCTGTGGATCGTTGGTACCAATGCGACCTCTAATTTTTAGACTTTTCTGACAGCTCTTCTTTTTTGCTGTACGATACTCACCGGTGGTGTTCTGACAATTTCTGTGGATCGTGGTACCAATGCGACCTCTAATTTTTAGACTTTTCTGACAGCTCTTCTTTTTTGCTGTACGATACTCACCGGTGGTGTTCTGACAATTTCTGTGGATCGTGGTACCAATGCGACCTCTAATTTTTAGACTTTTCTGACAGATCTTTTTTTTGATGTACTACAATCGACGTTGTAGTAATGACAATTTGTGTAGATCCTTGGTACCATTGCGATCTTTCATCTTTATGTTGTCTTGATAGCTCTTCTTTTTTGCTGTACTACACTCGACGTTATAGTAATGACAATTTGTGTGGATCCTTGGTACCATTGCTATCTTTAATCTTTATATTGTCTTGACAGCTCTTCTTTTTTGCTGTACGAAACTCACCGGTGGTGTTCTGACAATTTGTGTGGATCGTTGGTTCCATTGCGATCTTCAATCTTTATATTGTCTTGACAGCTCTTCTTTTTTGCTGTACGACACTCACCTGTGGTGTTCTGACAATTTCTGTGGATCGTTGGTACCAATGCGACCTCTAATTTTTAGACTTTTCTGACAGCTCTTCTTTTTTGCTGTACGATACTCACCGGTGGTGTTCTGACAATTTCTGTGGATCGTGGTACCAATGCGACCTCTAATTTTTAGACTTTTCTGACAGATCTTTTTTTTGATGTACTACAATCGACGTTGTAGTAATGACAATTTGTGTAGATCCTTGGTACCATTGCGATCTTTCATCTTTATGTTGTCTTGATAGCTCTTCTTTTTTGCTGTACTACACTCGACGTTATAGTAATGACAATTTGTGTGGATCCTTGGTACCATTGCTATCTTTAATCTTTATATTGTCTTGACAGCTCTTCTTTTTTGCTGTACGAAACTCACCGGTGGTGTTCTGACAATTTGTGTGGATCGTTGGTACCAATGCGACCTCTAATTTTTAGACTTTTCTGACAGATCTTTTTTTTGATGTACTACACTCGACGTTGTAGTAATGACAATTTGTGTAGATCCTTGGTACCATTGCGATCTTTCATCTTTATATTGTCTTGACAGCTCTTCTTTTTTGCTGTACTACACTCGACGTTGTAGTAATGACAATTTGTGTGGATCCTTGGTACCATTGCGATCTTAAATCTTTATATTGTCTTGACAGCTCTTCTTTTTTGCTGTACGACACTCACCTGTGGTGTTCTGACAATTTCTGTGGATCGTTGGTACCAATGCGACCTCTAATTTTTAGACTTTTCTGAAAGCTCTTCTTTTTTGCTGTACGACACTCACCTGTGGTGTTCTGACAATTTCTGTGGATCGTTGGTACCAATGCGACCTCTAATTTTTAGACTTTTCTGACAGCTCTTCTTTTTTGCTGTACGACACTCACCGGTGGTGTTCTGACAATTTCTGTGGATCGTTGGTACCAATGCGACCTCTAATTTTTAGACTTTTCTGACAGATCTTTTTTTTGATGTACTACACTCGACGTTGTAGTAATGACAATTTGTGTAGATCCTTGGTACCATTGCGATCTTTCATCTTTATATTGTCTTGACAGCTCTTCTTTTTTGCTGTACTACACTCGACGTTGTAGTAATGACAATTTGTGTGGATCCTTGGTTCCATTGCGATCTTAAATCTTTATATTGTCTTGACAGCTCTTCTTTTTTGCTGTACTACATCCACCGGTGGTGTTCTGACAATTTCTGTGGATCGGTGGTACCAATGCGACCTCTAATTTTTAGACTTTTCTGACAGATCTTTTTTTTTAAGTACTACACTCGACGTTGTAGTAATGACAATTTGTGTGGACCCTTGGTACCATTGCGATCTTTAATCTTTATATTGTCTTGACAGCTCTTCTTTTTTGCTGTACTACACTCGACGTTATAGTAATGACACTTTGTGTGGATCCTTGGTACCATTGCGATCTTTAATCTTTATATTGTCTTGACAGTTCTTCTTTTTTGCTGTACTACACTCACCGGTGGTGTTCTGACAATTTCTGTGGATCGTTGGTACCAATGCGACCTCTAATTTTTAGACTTTTCTGACAGCTCTTCTTTTTTGCTGTACTACACTCACCGGTGGTGTTCTGACAATTTGTGTGGACCCTTGGTACCATTGCGATCTTTAATCTTTATATTGTCTTGACAGCTCTTCTTTTTTGCTGTACTACACTCGACGTTGTAGTAATGACAATTTGTGTGAACCCTTGGTACCATTGCGATCTTTAATCTTTATATTGTCTTGACAGCTCTTCTTTTTTGCTGTACTACACTCAACGGTGGTGTTCTGACAATTTCTGTGGGTTGTTGGTACCAATGCGACCTCTAATTTTTAGTCTTTTCTGACAGATCTTTTTTTTGATGTACTACACTCGACGTTGTAGTAATGACAATTTGTGTAGATCCTTGGTACCATTGCGATCTTTCATCTTTATATTGTCTTGACAGCTCTTCTTTTTTGCTGTACTACACTCGACGTTGTAGTAATGACAATTTGTGTGGATCCTTGGTTCCATTGCGATCTTAAATCTTTATATTGTCTTGACAGCTCTTCTTTTTTGCTGTACGACACTCACCTGTGGTGTTCTGACAATTTCTGTGGATCGTTGGTACCAATGCGACCTCTAATTTTTAGACTTTTCTGACAGATCTTTTTTTTGATGTACTACACTCGACGTTGTAGTAATGACAATTTGTGTAGATCCTTGGTACCATTGCGATCTTTCATCTTTATATTGTCTTGACAGCTCTTCTTTTTTGCTGTACTACACTCGACGTTGTAGTAATGACAATTTGTGTGGATCCTTGGTACCATTGCGATCTTAAATCTTTATATTGTCTTGACAGCTCTTCTTTTTTGCTGTACGACACTCACCTGTGGTGTTCTGACAATTTCTGTGGATCGTTGGTACCAATGCGACCTCTAATTTTTAGACTTTTCTGACAGATCTTTTTTTTGATGTACTACACTCGACGTTGTAGTAATGACAATTTGTGTAGATCCTTGGTACCATTGCGATCTTTCATCTTTATGTTGTCTTGATAGCTCTTCTTTTTTGCTGTACTACACTCGACGTTATATTAATGACAATTTGTGTGGATCCTTGGTACCATTGCTATCTTTAATCTTTATATTGTCTTGACAGCTCTTCTTTTTTGCTGTACGACACTCACCGGTGGTGTTCTGACAATATCTGTGGATCGTTGGTACCAATGCGATCTCTAGTTTTTAGACTTTTCTGACAGATCTTCTTTTTTGCTGTACGATACTCACCGGTGGTGTTCTGACAATTTCTGTGGATCGTGGTACCAATGCGACCTCTAATTTTTAGACTTTTCTGACAGATCTTTTTTTTGATGTACTACAATCGACGTTGTAGTAATGACAATTTGTGTAGATCCTTGGTACCATTGCGATCTTTCATCTTTATGTTGTCTTGATAGCTCTTCTTTTTTGCTGTACTACACTCGACGTTATAGTAATGACAATTTGTGTGGATCCTTGGTACCATTGCTATCTTTAATCTTTATATTGTCTTGACAGCTCTTCTTTTTTGCTGTACGAAACTCACCGGTGGTGTTCTGACAATTTCTGTGGATCGTTGGTACCAATG
The DNA here is from genome assembly GCA_963971365.1 of Lasioglossum villosulum. Lineage (NCBI taxonomy): Eukaryota > Metazoa > Arthropoda > Insecta > Hymenoptera > Halictidae > Lasioglossum > Lasioglossum villosulum. The sequence goes on from OZ020497.1 coordinate 27,231,475, forward strand.
CGACCTCTAATTTTTAGACTTTTCTGACAGATCTTTTTTTTGATGTACTACACTCGACGTTGTTGTAATGACAATTTGTGTAGATCCTTGGTACCATTGCGATCTTTCATCTTTATATTGTCTTGACAGCTCTTCTTTTTTGCTGTACTACACTCGACGTTGTAGTAATGACAATTTGTGTGGATCCTTGGTACCATTGCGATCTTAAATCTTTATATTGTCTTGACAGCTCTTCTTTTTTGCTGTACGACACTCACCTGTGGTGTTCTGACAATTTCTGTGGATCGTTGGTACCAATGCGACCTCTAATTTTTAGACTTTTCTGAAAGCTCTTCTTTTTTGCTGTACGACACTCACCTGTGGTGTTCTGACAATTTCTGTGGATCGTTGGTACCAATGCGACCTCTAATTTTTAGACTTTTCTGACAGCTCTTCTTTTTTGCTGTACGACACTCACCGGTGGTGTTCTGACAATTTCTGTGGATCGTTGGTACCAATGCGACCTCTAATTTTTAGACTTTTCTGACAGATCTTTTTTTTGATGTACTACACTCGACGTTGTAGTAATGACAATTTGTGTAGATCCTTGGTACCATTGCGATCTTTCATCTTTATATTGTCTTGACAGCTCTTCTTTTTTGCTGTACTACACTCGACGTTGTAGTAATGACAATTTGTGTGGATCCTTGGTTCCATTGCGATCTTAAATCTTTATATTGTCTTGACAGCTCTTCTTTTTTGCTGTACGACACTCACCTGTGGTGTTCTGACAATTTCTGTGGATCGTTGGTACCAATGCGAACTCTAATTTTTAGACTTTTCTGACAGATCTTTTTTTTTTAAGTACTACACTCGACGTTGTAGTAATGACAATTTGTGTAGATCCTTGGTACCATTGCGATCTTTCATCTTTATGTTGTCTTGATAGCTCTTCTTTTTTGCTGTACTACACTCGACGTTATAGTAATGACAATTTGTGTGGATCCTTGGTACCATTGCTATCTTTCATCTTTATGTTGTCTTGATAGCTCTTCTTTTTTGCTCTACTACACTCGACGTTATAGTAATAACAATTTGTGTGGATCCTTGGTACCATTGCGTACTTCAATCTTTATATTGTCTTGACAGCTCTTCTTTTTTGCTGTACTACATCCACCGGTGGTGTTCTGACAATTTCTGTGGATCGGTGGTACCAATGCGACCTCTAATTTTTAGACTTTTCTGACAGATCTTTTTTTTTTAAGTACTACACTCGACGTTGTAGTAATGACAATTTGTGTGGACCCTTGGTACCATTGCGATCTTTAATCTTTATATTGTCTTGACAGCTCTTCTTTTTTGCTGTACTACACTCGACGTTATAGTAATGACACTTTGTGTGGATCCTTGGTACCATTGCGATCTTTAATCTTTATATTGTCTTGACAGTTCTTCTTTTTTGCTGTACTACACTCACCGGTGGTGTTCTGACAATTTCTGTGGATCGTTGGTACCAATGCGACCTCTAATTTTTAGACTTTTCTGACAGCTCTTCTTTTTTGCTGTACTACACTCACCGGTGGTGTTCTGACAATTTGTGTGGACCCTTGGTACCATTGCGATCTTTAATCTTTATATTGTCTTGACAGCTCTTCTTTTTTGCTGTACTACACTCGACGTTGTAGTAATGACAATTTGTGTGAACCCTTGGTACCATTGCGATCTTTAATCTTTATATTGTCTTGACAGCTCTTCTTTTTTGCTGTACTACACTCAACGGTGGTGTTCTGACAATTTCTGTGGGTTGTTGGTACCAATGCGACCTCTAATTTTTAGTCTTTTCTGACAGATCTTTTTTTTGATGTACTACACTCGACGTTGTAGTAATGACAATTTGTGTAGATCCTTGGTACCATTGCGATCTTTCATCTTTATATTGTCTTGACAGCTCTTCTTTTTTGCTGTACTACACTCGACGTTGTAGTAATGACAATTTGTGTGGATCCTTGGTTCCATTGCGATCTTAAATCTTTATATTGTCTTGACAGCTCTTCTTTTTTGCTGTACGACACTCACCTGTGGTGTTCTGACAATTTCTGTGGATCGTTGGTACCAATGCGACCTCTAATTTTTAGACTTTTCTGACAGATCTTTTTTTTGATGTACTACACTCGACGTTGTAGTAATGACAATTTGTGTAGATCCTTGGTACCATTGCGATCTTTCATCTTTATATTGTCTTGACAGCTCTTCTTTTTTGCTGTACTACACTCGACGTTGTAGTAATGACAATTTGTGTGGATCCTTGGTACCATTGCGATCTTAAATCTTTATATTGTCTTGACAGCTCTTCTTTTTTGCTGTACGACACTCACCTGTGGTGTTCTGACAATTTCTGTGGATCGTTGGTACCAATGCGACCTCTAATTTTTAGACTTTTCTGACAGATCTTTTTTTTGATGTACTACACTCGACGTTGTAGTAATGACAATTTGTGTAGATCCTTGGTACCATTGCGATCTTTCATCTTTATGTTGTCTTGATAGCTCTTCTTTTTTGCTGTACTACACTCGACGTTATATTAATGACAATTTGTGTGGATCCTTGGTACCATTGCTATCTTTAATCTTTATATTGTCTTGACAGCTCTTCTTTTTTGCTGTACGACACTCACCGGTGGTGTTCTGACAATATCTGTGGATCGTTGGTACCAATGCGATCTCTAGTTTTTAGACTTTTCTGACAGATCTTCTTTTTTGCTGTACGATACTCACCGGTGGTGTTCTGACAATTTCTGTGGATCGTGGTACCAATGCGACCTCTAATTTTTAGACTTTTCTGACAGATCTTTTTTTTGATGTACTACAATCGACGTTGTAGTAATGACAATTTGTGTAGATCCTTGGTACCATTGCGATCTTTCATCTTTATGTTGTCTTGATAGCTCTTCTTTTTTGCTGTACTACACTCGACGTTATAGTAATGACAATTTGTGTGGATCCTTGGTACCATTGCTATCTTTAATCTTTATATTGTCTTGACAGCTCTTCTTTTTTGCTGTACGAAACTCACCGGTGGTGTTCTGACAATTTCTGTGGATCGTTGGTACCAATGCGACCTCTAATTTTTAGACTTTTCTGACAGATCTTTTTTTTGATGTACTACACTCGACGTTGTTGTAATGACAATTTGTGTAGATCCTTGGTACCATTGCGATCTTTCATCTTTATATTGTCTTGACAGCTCTTCTTTTTTGCTGTACTACACTCGACGTTGTAGTAATGACAATTTGTGTGGATCCTTGGTACCATTGCGATCTTAAATCTTTATATTGTCTTGACAGCTCTTCTTTTTTGCTGTACGACACTCACCTGTGGTGTTCTGACAATTTCTGTGGATCGTTGGTACCAATGCGACCTCTAATTTTTAGACTTTTCTGAAAGCTCTTCTTTTTTGCTGTACGACACTCACCTGTGGTGTTCTGACAATTTCTGTGGATCGTTGGTACCAATGCGACCTCTAATTTTTAGACTTTTCTGACAGCTCTTCTTTTTTGCTGTACGACACTCACCGGTGGTGTTCTGACAATTTCTGTGGATCGTTGGTACCAATGCGACCTCTAATTTTTAGACTTTTCTGACAGATCTTTTTTTTGATGTACTACACTCGACGTTGTAGTAATGACAATTTGTGTAGATCCTTGGTACCATTGCGATCTTTCATCTTTATATTGTCTTGACAGCTCTTCTTTTTTGCTGTACTACACTCGACGTTGTAGTAATGACAATTTGTGTGGATCCTTGGTTCCATTGCGATCTTAAATCTTTATATTGTCTTGACAGCTCTTCTTTTTTGCTGTACGACACTCACCTGTGGTGTTCTGACAATTTCTGTGGATCGTTGGTACCAATGCGAACTCTAATTTTTAGACTTTTCTGACAGATCTTTTTTTTTTAAGTACTACACTCGACGTTGTAGTAATGACAATTTGTGTAGATCCTTGGTACCATTGCGATCTTTCATCTTTATGTTGTCTTGATAGCTCTTCTTTTTTGCTGTACTACACTCGACGTTATAGTAATGACAATTTGTGTGGATCCTTGGTACCATTGCTATCTTTCATCTTTATGTTGTCTTGATAGCTCTTCTTTTTTGCTCTACTACACTCGACGTTATAGTAATAACAATTTGTGTGGATCCTTGGTACCATTGCGTACTTCAATCTTTATATTGTCTTGACAGCTCTTCTTTTTTGCTGTACTACATCCACCGGTGGTGTTCTGACAATTTCTGTGGATCGGTGGTACCAATGCGACCTCTAATTTTTAGACTTTTCTGACAGATCTTTTTTTTTTAAGTACTACACTCGACGTTGTAGTAATGACAATTTGTGTGGACCCTTGGTACCATTGCGATCTTTAATCTTTATATTGTCTTGACAGCTCTTCTTTTTTGCTGTACTACACTCGACGTTATAGTAATGACACTTTGTGTGGATCCTTGGTACCATTGCGATCTTTAATCTTTATATTGTCTTGACAGTTCTTCTTTTTTGCTGTACTACACTCACCGGTGGTGTTCTGACAATTTCTGTGGATCGTTGGTACCAATGCGACCTCTAATTTTTAGACTTTTCTGACAGCTCTTCTTTTTTGCTGTACTACACTCACCGGTGGTGTTCTGACAATTTGTGTGGACCCTTGGTACCATTGCGATCTTTAATCTTTATATTGTCTTGACAGCTCTTCTTTTTTGCTGTACTACACTCGACGTTGTAGTAATGACAATTTGTGTGAACCCTTGGTACCATTGCGATCTTTAATCTTTATATTGTCTTGACAGCTCTTCTTTTTTGCTGTACTACACTCAACGGTGGTGTTCTGACAATTTCTGTGGGTTGTTGGTACCAATGCGACCTCTAATTTTTAGTCTTTTCTGACAGATCTTTTTTTTGATGTACTACACTCGACGTTGTAGTAATGACAATTTGTGTAGATCCTTGGTACCATTGCGATCTTTCATCTTTATATTGTCTTGACAGCTCTTCTTTTTTGCTGTACTACACTCGACGTTGTAGTAATGACAATTTGTGTGGATCCTTGGTTCCATTGCGATCTTAAATCTTTATATTGTCTTGACAGCTCTTCTTTTTTGCTGTACGACACTCACCTGTGGTGTTCTGACAATTTCTGTGGATCGTTGGTACCAATGCGACCTCTAATTTTTAGACTTTTCTGACAGATCTTTTTTTTGATGTACTACACTCGACGTTGTAGTAATGACAATTTGTGTAGATCCTTGGTACCATTGCGATCTTTCATCTTTATATTGTCTTGACAGCTCTTCTTTTTTGCTGTACTACACTCGACGTTGTAGTAATGACAATTTGTGTGGATCCTTGGTACCATTGCGATCTTAAATCTTTATATTGTCTTGACAGCTCTTCTTTTTTGCTGTACGACACTCACCTGTGGTGTTCTGACAATTTCTGTGGATCGTTGGTACCAATGCGACCTCTAATTTTTAGACTTTTCTGACAGATCTTTTTTTTGATGTACTACACTCGACGTTGTAGTAATGACAATTTGTGTAGATCCTTGGTACCATTGCGATCTTTCATCTTTATGTTGTCTTGATAGCTCTTCTTTTTTGCTGTACTACACTCGACGTTATAGTAATGACAATTTGTGTGGATCCTTGGTACCATTGCTATCTTTAATCTTTATATTGTCTTGACAGCTCTTCTTTTTTGCTGTACGACACTCACCGGTGGTGTTCTGACAATATCTGTGGATCGTTGGTACCAATGCGACCTCTAGTTTTTAGACTTTTCTGACAGATCTTTTTTTTGATGTACTACACTCGACGTTGTAGTAATGACAATTTGTGTAGATCCTTGGTACCATTGCGATCTTTCATCTTTATATTGTCTTGACAGCTCTTCTTTTTTGCTGTACTACACTCGACGTTGTAGTAATGACAATTTGTGTGGATCCTTGGTACCATTGCGATCTTAAATCTTTATATTGTCTTGACAGCTCTTCTTTTTTGCTGTACGACACTCACCTGTGGTGTTCTGACAATTTCTGTGGATCGTTGGTACCAATGCGACCTCTAATTTTTAGACTTTTCTGAAAGCTCTTCTTTTTTGCTGTACGACACTCACCTGTGGTGTTCTGACAATTTCTGTGGATCGTTGGTACCAATGCGACCTCTAATTTTTAGACTTTTCTGACAGCTCTTCTTTTTTGCTGTACGACACTCACCGGTGGTGTTCTGACAATTTCTGTGGATCGTTGGTACCAATGCGACCTCTAATTTTTAGACTTTTCTGACAGATCTTTTTTTTGATGTACTACACTCGACGTTGTAGTAATGACAATTTGTGTAGATCCTTGGTACCATTGCGATCTTTCATCTTTATGTTGTCTTGATAGCTCTTCTTTTTTGCTGTACTACACTCGACATTATAGTAATGACAATTTGTGTGGATCCTTGGTACCATTGCGATCTTTAATCTTTATATTGTCTTGACAGCTCTTCTTTTTTGCTGTACGACACTCACCGGTGGTGTTCTGATAATTTCTGTGGATCGTTTGTACCAATGCGAACTCTAATTTTTAGACTTTTCTGACAGATCTTTTTTTTTTAAGTACTACACTCGACGTTGTAGTAATGACAATTTGTGTGGACCCTTGGTACCATTGCGATCTTTAATCTTTATATTGTCTTGACAGCTCTTCTTTTTTGCTGTACTACACTGGACGTTATAGTAATGACACTTTGTGTGGATCCTTGGTACCATTGCGATCTTTAATCTTTATATTGTCTTGACAGTTCTTCTTTTTTGCTGTACTACACTCACCGGTGGTGTTCTGACAATTTCTGTGGATCGTTGGTACCAATGCGACCTCTAATTTTTAGACTTTTCTGACAGCTCTTCTTTTTTGCTGTACTACACTCACCGGTGGTGTTCTGACAATTTGTGTGGACCCTTGGTACCATTGCGATCTTTCATCTTTATATTGTCTTGACAGCTCTTCTTTTTTGCTGTACTACACTCGACGTTGTAGTAATGACAATTTGTGTGGATCCTTGGTTCCATTGCGATCTTAAATCTTTATATTGTCTTGACAGCTCTTCTTTTTTGCTGTACGACACTCACCTGTGGTGTTCTGACAATTTCTGTGGATCGTTGGTACCAATGCGACCTCTAATTTTTTGACTTTTCTGACAGCTCTTCTTTTTTGCTGTACGATACTCACCGGTGGTGTTCTGACAATTTCTGTGGATCGTGGTACCAATGCGACCTCTAATTTTTAGACTTTTCTGACAGATCTTTTTTTTGATGTACTACAATCGACGTTGTAGTAATGACAATTTGTGTAGATCCTTGGTACCATTGCGATCTTTCATCTTTATGTTGTCTTGATAGCTCTTCTTTTTTGCTGTACTACACTCGACGTTATAGTAATGACAATTTGTGTGGATCCTTGGTACCATTGCTATCTTTAATCTTTATATTGTCTTGACAGCTCTTCTTTTTTGCTGTACGAAACTCACCGGTGGTGTTCTGACAATTTCTGTGGATCGTTGGTACCAATGCGACCTCTAATTTTTAGACTTTTCTGACAGATCTTTTTTTGATGTACTACACTCGACGTTGTAGTAATGACAATTTGTGTAGATCCTTGGTACCATTGCGATCTTTCATCTTTATATTGTCTTGACAGCTCTTCTTTTTTGCTGTACTACACTCGACGTTGTAGTAATGACAATTTGTGTGGATCCTTGGTACCATTGCGATCTTAAATCTTTATATTGTCTTGACAGCTCTTCTTTTTTGCTGTACGACACTCACCGGTGGTGTTCTGACAATTTCTGTGGATCGTTGGTACCAATGCGACCTCTAATTTTTAGACTTTTCTGACAGATCTTTTTTTTGATGTACTACACTCGACGTTGTAGTAATGACAATTTGTGTAGATCCTTGGTACCATTGCGATCTTTCATCTTTATGTTGTCTTGATAGCTCTTCTTTTTTGCTGTACTACACTCGACATTATAGTAATGACATTTTGTGTGGATCCTTGGTACCATTGCGATCTTTAATCTTTATATTGTCTTGACAGCTCTTCTTTTTTGCTGTACGACACTCACCGCTGGTGTTCTGATAATTTCTGTGGATCGTTTGTACCAATGCGAACTCTAATTTTTAGACTTTTCTGACAGATCTTTTTTTTTTAAGTACTACACTCGACGTTGTAGTAATGACAATTTGTGTAGATCCTTGGTACCATTGCGATCTTTAATCTTTATATTGTCTTGACAGTTGTTCTTTTTTGCTGTACTACACTCACCGATGGTGTTCTGACAATTTCTGTGGATCGTTGGTACCAATGCGACCTCTAATTTTTAGACTTTTCTGACAGCTCTTCTTTTTTGCTGTACTACACTCACCGGTGGTGTTCTGACAATTTGTGTGGACCCTTGGTACCATGGCGATCTTTAATCTTTATATTGTCTTGACAGCTCTTCTTTTTTGCTGTACTACACTCGACGTTGTAGTAATGACAATTTGTGTGAACCCTTGGTACCATTGCGATCTTTAATCTTTATATTGTCTTGACAGCTCTTCTTTTTTGTTGTACTACACTCAACGGTGGTGTTCTGACAATTTCTGTGGATCGTTGGTACCAATGCGACCTCTAATTTTTAGTCTTTTCTGACAGATCTTTTTTTTGATGTACTACACTCGACGTTGTAGTAATGACAATTTGTGTAGATCCTTGGTACCATTGCGATCTTTCATCTTTATATTGTCTTGACAGCTCTTCTTTTTTGCTGTACTACACTCGACGTTGTAGTAATGACAATTTGTGTGGATCCTTGGTTCCATTGCGATCTTAAATCTTTATATTGTCTTGACAGCTCTTCTTTTTTGCTGTACGACACTCACCTGTGGTGTTCTGACAATTTCTGTGGATCGTTGGTACCAATGCGACCTCTAATTTTTAGACTTTTCTGACAGCTCTTCTTTTTTGCTGTACGACACTCACCGGTGGTGTTCTGACAATTTCTGTGGATCGTGGTACCAATGCGACCTCTAATTTTTAGACTTTTCTGACAGATCTTTTTTTTGATGTACTACACTCGACGTTGTAGTAATGACAATTTGTGTAGATCCTTGGTACCATTGCGATCTTTAATCTTTATGTTGTCTTGATAGCTCTTCTTTTTTGCTGTACTACACTCGACGTTATAGTAATGACAATTTGTGTGGATCCTTGGTACCATTGCTATCTTTAATCTTTATATTGTCTTGACAGCTCTTCTTTTTTGCTGTACGAAACTCACCGGTGGTGTTCTGACAATTTCTGTGGATCGTTGGTACCAATGCGACCTCTAATTTTTAGACTTTTCTGACAGATCTTTTTTTGATGTACTACACTCGACGTTGTAGTAATGACAATTTGTGTAGATCCTTGGTACCATTGCGATCTTTCATCTTTATATTGTCTTGACAGCTCTTCTTTTTTGCTGTACTACACTCGACGTTGTAGTAATGACAATTTGTGTGGATCCTTGGTATCATTGCGAACTTCAATCTTTATATTGTCTTGACAGCTCTTCTTTTTTGCTGTACTACACTCATCGGTGGTGTTCTGACAATTTCTGTGGATCGTTGGTACCAATGCGACCTCTAATTTTTAGTCTTTTCTGACAGATCTTTTTTTTGATGTACTACACTCTACGTTGTAGTAATGACAATTTGTGTAGATCCTTGGTACCATTGCGATCTTTCATCTTTATATTGTCTTGACAGCTCTTCTTTTTTGCTGTACTACACTCGACGTTGTAGTAATGACAATTTGTGTGGATCCTTGGTACCATTGCGATCTTAAATCTTTATATTGTCTTGACAGCTCTTCTTTTTTGCTGTACGACACTCACCGGTGGTGTTCTGACAATTTCTGTGGATCGTTGGTACCAATGCGACCTCTAATTTTTAGACTTTTCAGACAGATCTTTTTTTTGATGTACTACACTCGACGTTGTAGTAATGACAATTTGTGTAGATCCTTGGTACCATTGCGATCTTTCATCTTTATGTTGTCTTGATAGCTCTTCTTTTTTGCTGTACTACACTCGACGTTGTAGTAATGACAATTTGTGTAGATCCTTGGTACCATTGCGATCTTTCATCTTTATATTGTCTTGACAGCTCTTCTTTTTTGCTGTACTACACTCGACGTTGTAGTAATGACAATTTGTGTGGATCCTTGGTATCATTGCGAACTTCAATCTTTATATTGTCTTGACAGCTCTTCTTTTTTGCTGTACTACACTCATCGGTGGTGTTCTGACAATTTCTGTGGATCGTTGGTACCAATGCGACCTCTAATTTTTAGTCTTTTCTGACAGATCTTTTTTTTGATGTACTACACTCGACGTTGTAGTAATGACAATTTGTGTAGATCCTTGATACCATTGCGATCTTTCATCTTTATATTGTCTTGACAGCTCTTCTTTTTTGCTGTACTACACTCGACGTTGTAGTAATGACAATTTGTGTGGATCCTTGGTACCATTGCGATCTTAAATCTTTATATTGTCTTGACAGCTCTTCTTTTTTGCTGTACGACACTCACCGGTGGTGTTCTGACAATTTCTGTGGATCGTTGGTACCAATGCGACCTCTAATTTTTAGACTTTTCAGACAGATCTTTTTTTTGATGTACTACACTCGACGTTGTAGTAATGACAATTTGTGTAGATCCTTGGTACCATTGCGATCTTTCATCTTTATGTTGTCTTGATAGCTCTTCTTTTTTGCTGTACTACACTCGACGTTATAGTAATGACAATTTGTGTGGATCCTTGGTACCATTGCTATCTTTAATCTTTATATTGTCTTGACAGCTCTTCTTTTTTGCTGTACGACACTCACCGGTGGTGTTCTGACAATTTCTGTGGATCGTTGGTACCAATGCGACCTCTAGTTTTTAGACTTTTCTGACAGATCTTTTTTTTGATGTACTACACTCGACGTTGTAGTAATGACAATTTCTGTAGATCCTTGGTACCATTGCGATCTTTCATCTTTACATTGTCTTGACAGCTCTTCTTTTTTGCTGTACAACACTCGACGTTGTATGAATGACAATTTGTGTGGATCCTTGGTACCATTGCGATCTTAAATCTTTATATTGTCTTGACAGCTCTTCTTTTTAGCTGTACGACACTCACCTGTGGTGTTCTGACAATTTCTGTGGATCGTTGGTACCAATGCGACCTCTAATTTTTAGACTTTTCTGACAGCTCTTCTTTTTTGCTGTACGACACTCACCTGTGGTGTTCTGACAATTTCTGTGGATCGTTGGTACCAATGCGACCTCTAATTTTTAGACTTTTCTGACAGATCTTTTTTTTGATGTACTACACTCGACGTTGTAGTAATGACAATTTGTGTAGATCCTTGATACCATTGCGATCTTTCATCTTTATGTTGTCTTGATAGCTCTTCTTTTTTGCTGTACTACACTCGACGTTGTATTAATGACAATTTGTGTGGATCCTTGGTACCATTGCGATCTTAAATCTTTATATTGTCTTGACAGCTCTTCTTTTTAGCTGTACGACACTCACCTGTGGTGTTCTGACAATTTCTGTGGATCGTTGGTACCAATGCGACCTCTAATTTTTAGACTTTTCTGACAGCTCTTCTTTTTTGCTGTACGACACTCACCTGTGGTGTTCTGACAATTTCTGTGGATCGTTGGTACCAATGCGACCTCTAATTTTTAGACTTTTCTGACAGCTCTTCTTTTTTGCTGTACGACACTCACCGGTGGTGTTCTGACAATTTCTGTGGATCGTTGGTACCAATGCGACCTCTAATTTTTAGACTTTTCTGACAGATCTTTTTTTTGATGTACTACACTCGACGTTGTAGTAATGACAATTTGTGTAGATCCTTGGTACCATTGCGATCTTTCATCTTTATGTTGTCTTGATAGCTCTTCTTTTTTGCTGTACTACACTCGACGTTATAGTAATGACAATTTGTGTGGATCCTTGGTACCATTGCGATCTTTAATCTTTATATTGTCTTGACAGCTCTTCTTTTTTGCTGTACGACACTCACCGGTGGTGTTCTGACAATTTCTGTGGATCGTTGGTACCAATGCGACCTCTAATTTTTAGACTTTTCTGACAGATCTTTTTTTTTGATGTACTACACTCGACGTTGTAGTAATGACAATTTGTGTAGATCCTTGGTACCATTGCGATCTTTCATCTTTACATTGTCTTGACAGCTCTTCTTTTTTGCTGTACTACACTCGACGTTGTAGTAATGACAATTTGTGTGGATCCTTGGTACCATTGCGATCTTAAATCTTTATATTGTCTTGACAGCTCTTCTTTTTTGCTGTACGACACTCACCTGTGGTGTTCTGACAATTTCTGTGGATCGTTGGTACCAATGCGACCTCTAATTTTTAGACTTTTCTGACAGCTCTTCTTTTTTGCTGTACGACACTCACCTGTGGTGTTCTGACAATTTCTGTGGATCGTTGGTACCAATGCGACCTCTAATTTTTAGACTTTCCTGACAGCTCTTCTTTTTTGCTGTACGACACTCACCGGTGGTGTTCTGACAATTTCTGTGGACCGTTGGTACCAATGCGACCTCTAATTTTTAGACTTTTCTGACAGATCTTTTTTTTTATGTACTACACTCGACGTTGTAGTAATGACAATTTGTGTGGATCCTTGGTACCATTGCGATCTTTCATCTTTATGTTGTCTTGATAGCTCTTCTTTTTTGCTGTACTACACTCGACGTTATAGTAATGACAATTTGTGTGGATCCTTGGTACCGTTGCGATCTTTAATCTTTATATTGTCTTGACAGCTCTTCTTTTTTGCTGTACGACACTCACCGGTGGTGTTCTGACAATTTCTGTGGATCGTTGGTACCAATGCGACCTCTAATTTTTAGACTTTTCTGACAGATCTTTTTTTTGATGTACTACACTCGACGTTGTAGTAATGACAATTTGTGTAGATCCTTGGTACCATTGCGATCTTTAATCTTTATGTTGTCTTGATAGCTCTTCTTTTTTGCTGTACTACACTCGACGTTATAGTAATGACAATTTGTGTGGATCCTTGGTACCATTGCTATCTTTAATCTTTATATTGTCTTGACAGCTCTTCTTTTTTGCTGTACGAAACTCACCGGTGGTGTTCTGACAATTTCTGTGGATCGTTGGTACCAATGCGACCTCTAATTTTTAGACTTTTCTGACAGATCTTTTTTTGATGTACTACACTCGACGTTGTAGTAATGACAATTTGTGTAGATCCTTGGTACCATTGCGATCTTTCATCTTTATATTGTCTTGACAGCTCTTCTTTTTTGCTGTACTACACTCGACGTTGTAGTAATGACAATTTGTGTGGATCCTTGGTATCATTGCGAACTTCAATCTTTATATTGTCTTGACAGCTCTTCTTTTTTGCTGTACTACACTCATCGGTGGTGTTCTGACAATTTCTGTGGATCGTTGGTACCAATGCGACCTCTAATTTTTAGTCTTTTCTGACAGATCTTTTTTTTGATGTACTACACTCTACGTTGTAGTAATGACAATTTGTGTAGATCCTTGGTACCATTGCGATCTTTCATCTTTATATTGTCTTGACAGCTCTTCTTTTTTGCTGTACTACACTCGACGTTGTAGTAATGACAATTTGTGTGGATCCTTGGTACCATTGCGATCTTAAATCTTTATATTGTCTTGACAGCTCTTCTTTTTTGCTGTACGACACTCACCGGTGGTGTTCTGACAATTTCTGTGGATCGTTGGTACCAATGCGACCTCTAATTTTTAGACTTTTCAGACAGATCTTTTTTTTGATGTACTACACTCGACGTTGTAGTAATGACAATTTGTGTAGATCCTTGGTACCATTGCGATCTTTCATCTTTATGTTGTCTTGATAGCTCTTCTTTTTTGCTGTACTACACTCGACGTTGTAGTAATGACAATTTGTGTAGATCCTTGGTACCATTGCGATCTTTCATCTTTATATTGTCTTGACAGCTCTTCTTTTTTGCTGTACTACACTCGACGTTGTAGTAATGACAATTTGTGTGGATCCTTGGTATCATTGCGAACTTCAATCTTTATATTGTCTTGACAGCTCTTCTTTTTTGCTGTACTACACTCATCGGTGGTGTTCTGACAATTTCTGTGGATCGTTGGTACCAATGCGACCTCTAATTTTTAGTCTTTTCTGACAGATCTTTTTTTTGATGTACTACACTCGACGTTGTAGTAATGACAATTTGTGTAGATCCTTGATACCATTGCGATCTTTCATCTTTATATTGTCTTGACAGCTCTTCTTTTTTGCTGTACTACACTCGACGTTGTAGTAATGACAATTTGTGTGGATCCTTGGTACCATTGCGATCTTAAATCTTTATATTGTCTTGACAGCTCTTCTTTTTTGCTGTACGACACTCACCGGTGGTGTTCTGACAATTTCTGTGGATCGTTGGTACCAATGCGACCTCTAATTTTTAGACTTTTCAGACAGATCTTTTTTTTGATGTACTACACTCGACGTTGTAGTAATGACAATTTGTGTAGATCCTTGGTACCATTGCGATCTTTCATCTTTATGTTGTCTTGATAGCTCTTCTTTTTTGCTGTACTACACTCGACGTTATAGTAATGACAATTTGTGTGGATCCTTGGTACCATTGCTATCTTTAATCTTTATATTGTCTTGACAGCTCTTCTTTTTTGCTGTACGACACTCACCGGTGGTGTTCTGACAATTTCTGTGGATCGTTGGTACCAATGCGACCTCTAGTTTTTAGACTTTTCTGACAGATCTTTTTTTTGATGTACTACACTCGACGTTGTAGTAATGACAATTTCTGTAGATCCTTGGTACCATTGCGATCTTTCATCTTTACATTGTCTTGACAGCTCTTCTTTTTTGCTGTACAACACTCGACGTTGTATGAATGACAATTTGTGTGGATCCTTGGTACCATTGCGATCTTAAATCTTTATATTGTCTTGACAGCTCTTCTTTTTAGCTGTACGACACTCACCTGTGGTGTTCTGACAATTTCTGTGGATCGTTGGTACCAATGCGACCTCTAATTTTTAGACTTTTCTGACAGCTCTTCTTTTTTGCTGTACGACACTCACCTGTGGTGTTCTGACAATTTCTGTGGATCGTTGGTACCAATGCGACCTCTAATTTTTAGACTTTTCTGACAGATCTTTTTTTTGATGTACTACACTCGACGTTGTAGTAATGACAATTTGTGTAGATCCTTGATACCATTGCGATCTTTCATCTTTATGTTGTCTTGATAGCTCTTCTTTTTTGCTGTACTACACTCGACGTTGTATTAATGACAATTTGTGTGGATCCTTGGTACCATTGCGATCTTAAATCTTTATATTGTCTTGACAGCTCTTCTTTTTAGCTGTACGACACTCACCTGTGGTGTTCTGACAATTTCTGTGGATCGTTGGTACCAATGCGACCTCTAATTTTTAGACTTTTCTGACAGCTCTTCTTTTTTGCTGTACGACACTCACCTGTGGTGTTCTGACAATTTCTGTGGATCGTTGGTACCAATGCGACCTCTAATTTTTAGACTTTTCTGACAGCTCTTCTTTTTTGCTGTACGACACTCACCGGTGGTGTTCTGACAATTTCTGTGGATCGTTGGTACCAATGCGACCTCTAATTTTTAGACTTTTCTGACAGATCTTTTTTTTGATGTACTACACTCGACGTTGTAGTAATGACAATTTGTGTAGATCCTTGGTACCATTGCGATCTTTCATCTTTATGTTGTCTTGATAGCTCTTCTTTTTTGCTGTACTACACTCGACGTTATAGTAATGACAATTTGTGTGGATCCTTGGTACCATTGCGATCTTTAATCTTTATATTGTCTTGACAGCTCTTCTTTTTTGCTGTACGACACTCACCGGTGGTGTTCTGACAATTTCTGTGGATCGTTGGTACCAATGCGACCTCTAATTTTTAGACTTTTCTGACAGATCTTTTTTTTTGATGTACTACACTCGACGTTGTAGTAATGACAATTTGTGTAGATCCTTGGTACCATTGCGATCTTTCATCTTTACATTGTCTTGACAGCTCTTCTTTTTTGCTGTACTACACTCGACGTTGTAGTAATGACAATTTGTGTGGATCCTTGGTACCATTGCGATCTTAAATCTTTATATTGTCTTGACAGCTCTTCTTTTTTGCTGTACGACACTCACCTGTGGTGTTCTGACAATTTCTGTGGATCGTTGGTACCAATGCGACCTCTAATTTTTAGACTTTTCTGACAGCTCTTCTTTTTTGCTGTACGACACTCACCTGTGGTGTTCTGACAATTTCTGTGGATCGTTGGTACCAATGCGACCTCTAATTTTTAGACTTTCCTGACAGCTCTTCTTTTTTGCTGTACGACACTCACCGGTGGTGTTCTGACAATTTCTGTGGACCGTTGGTACCAATGCGACCTCTAATTTTTAGACTTTTCTGACAGATCTTTTTTTTTATGTACTACACTCGACGTTGTAGTAATGACAATTTGTGTGGATCCTTGGTACCATTGCGATCTTTCATCTTTATGTTGTCTTGATAGCTCTTCTTTTTTGCTGTACTACACTCGACGTTATAGTAATGACAATTTGTGTGGATCCTTGGTACCGTTGCGATCTTTAATCTTTATATTGTCTTGACAGCTCTTCTTTTTTGCTGTACGACACTCACCGGTGGTGTTCTGACAATTTCTGTGGATCGTTGGTACCAATGCGACCTCTAATTTTTAGACTTTTCTGACAGATCTTTTTTTTGATGTACGATACTCACCGGTGGTGTTCTGACAATTTCTGTGGATCGTGGTACCAATGCGACCTCTAATTTTTAGACTTTTCTGACAGATCTTTTTTTTGATGTACTACAATCGACGTTGTAGTAATGACAATTTGTGTAGATCCTTGGTACCATTGCGATCTTTCATCTTTATGTTGTCTTGATAGCTCTTCTTTTTTGCTGTACTACACTCGACGTTATAGTAATGACAATTTGTGTGGATCCTTGGTACCATTGCTATCTTTAATCTTTATATTGTCTTGACAGCTCTTCTTTTTTGCTGTACGAAACTCACCGGTGGTGTTCTGACAATTTCTGTGGATCGTTGGTACCAATGCGACCTCTAATTTTTAGACTTTTCTGACAGCTCTTCTTTTTTGCTGTACGACACTCACCTGTGGTGTTCTGACAATTTCTGTGGATCGTTGGTACCAATGCGACCTCTAATTTTTAGACTTTTCTGACAGATCTTTTTTTTGATGTACTACACTCGACGTTGTAGTAATGACAATTTGTGTAGATCCTTGGTACCATTGCGATCTTTCATCTTTATGTTGTCTTGATAGCTCTTCTTTTTTGCTGTACTACACTCGACGTTGTATTAATGACAATTTGTGTGGATCCTTGGTACCATTGCGATCTTAAATCTTTATATTGTCTTGACAGCTCTTCTTTTTAGCTGTACGACACTCACCTGTGGTGTTCTGACAATTTCTGTGGATCGTTGGTACCAATGCGACCTCTAATTTTTAGACTTTTCTGACAGCTCTTCTTTTTAGCTGTACGACACTCACCTGTGGTGTTCTGACAATTTCTGTGGATCGTTGGTACCAATGCGACCTCTAATTTTTAGACTTTTCTGACAGCTCTTCTTTTTTGCTGTACGACACTCACCTGTGGTGTTCTGACAATTTCTGTGGATCGTTGGTACCAATGCGACCTCTAATTTTTAGACTTTTCTGACAGCTCTTCTTTTTTGCTGTACGACACTCACCGGTGGTGTTCTGACAATTTCTGTGGATCGTTGGTACCAATGCGACCTCTAATTTTTAGACTTTTCTGACAGATCTTTTTTTTGATGTACTACACTCGACGTTGTAGTAATGACAATTTGTGTAGATCCTTGGTACCATTGCGATCTTTCATCTTTATGTTGTCTTGATAGCTCTTCTTTTTTGCTGTACTACACTCGACGTTATAGTAATGACAATTTGTGTGGATCCTTGGTACCATTGCGATCTTTAATCTTTATATTGTCTTGACAGCTCTTCTTTTTTGCTGTACGACACTCACCGGTGGTGTTCTGACAATTTCTGTGGATCGTTGGTACCAATGCGACCTCTAATTTTTAGACTTTTCTGACAGATCTTTTTTTTTTATGTACTACACTCGACGTTGTAGTAATGACAATTTGTGTAGATCCTTGGTACCATTGCGATCTTTCATCTTTACATTGTCTTGACAGCTCTTCTTTTTTGCTGTACTACACTCGACGTTGTAGTAATGACAATTTGTGTGGATCCTTGGTACCATTGCGATCTTAAATCTTTATATTGTCTTGACAGCTCTTCTTTTTTGCTGTACGACACTCACCTGTGGTGTTCTGACAATTTCTGTGGATCGTTGGTACCAATGCGACCTCTAATTTTTAGACTTTTCTGACAGCTCTTCTTTTTTGCTGTACGACACTCACCTGTGGTGTTCTGACAATTTCTGTGGATCGTTGGTACCAATGCGACCTCTAATTTTTAGACTTTTCTGACAGCTCTTCTTTTTTGCTGTACGACACTCACCGGTGGTGTTCTGACAATTTCTGTGGACCGTTGGTACCAATGCGACCTCTAATTTTTAGACTTTTCTGACAGATCTTTTTTTTTATGTACTACACTCGACGTTGTAGTAATGACAATTTGTGTGGATCCTTGGTACCATTGCGATCTTTCATCTTTATGTTGTCTTGATAGCTCTTCTTTTTTGCTGTACTACACTCGACGTTATAGTAATGACAATTTGTGTGGATCCTTGGTACCGTTGCGATCTTTAATCTTTATATTGTCTTGACAGCTCTTCTTTTTTGCTGTACGACACTCACCGGTGGTGTTCTGACAATTTCTGTGGATCGTTGGTACCAATGCGACCTCTAATTTTTAGACTTTTCTGACAGATCTTTTTTTTGATGTACTACACTCGACGTTGTAGTAATGACAATTTGTGTAGATCCTTGGTACCATTGCGATCTTTCATCTTTATATTGTCTTGACAGCTCTTCTTATTTGCTGTACTACACTCGACGTTATAGTAATGACAATTTGTGTGGATCCTTGGTACCATTGCGATCTTTAATCTTTATATTGTCTTGACAGTTCTTCTTTTTGCTGTACTACACTCGCCAGTGGTGTTCTGACAATTTCTGTGGATCGTTGGTACCAATGCGACCACTAATTTTTAGACTTTTCTGACACAACTTTTTTTTTTGTACTACACTCGACGTTGTAGTAATGACAATTTGTGTAGATCCTTGGTACCATTGCGATCTTTCATCTTTATGTTGTCTTGATAGCTCTTCTTTTTTGCTGTACTACACTCGACGTTATAGTAATGACAATTTGTGTGGATCCTTGGTACCATTGCTATCTTTAATCTTTATATTGTCTTGACAGCTCTTCTTTTTTGCTGTACGACACTCACCGGTGGTGTTCTGACAATATCTGTGGATCGTTGGTACCAATGCGACCTCTAGTTTTTAGACTTTTCTGACAGATCTTTTTTTTGATGTACTACACTCGACGTTGTAGTAATGACAATTTGTGTAGATCCTTGGTACCATTGCGATCTTTCATCTTTATATTGTCTTGACAGCTCTTCTTTTTTGCTGTACTACACTCGACGTTGTAGTAATGACAATTTGTGTGGATCCTTGGTACCATTGCGATCTTAAATCTTTATATTGTCTTGACAGCTCTTCTTTTTTGCTGTACGACACTCACCTGTGGTGTTCTGACAATTTCTGTGGATCGTTGGTACCAATGCGACCTCTAATTTTTAGACTTTTCTGAAAGCTCTTCTTTTTTGCTGTACGACACTCACCTGTGGTGTTCTGACAATTTCTGTGGATCGTTGGTACCAATGCGACCTCTAATTTTTAGACTTTTCTGACAGCTCTTCTTTTTTGCTGTACGACACTCACCGGTGGTGTTCTGACAATTTCTGTGGATCGTTGGTACCAATGCGACCTCTAATTTTTAGACTTTTCTGACAGATCTTTTTTTTGATGTACTACACTCGACGTTGTAGTAATGACAATTTGTGTAGATCCTTGGTACCATTGCGATCTTTCATCTTTATGTTGTCTTGATAGCTCTTCTTTTTTGCTGTACTACACTCGACATTATAGTAATGACAATTTGTGTGGATCCTTGGTACCATTGCGATCTTTAATCTTTATATTGTCTTGACAGCTCTTCTTTTTTGCTGTACGACACTCACCGGTGGTGTTCTGATAATTTCTGTGGATCGTTGGTACCAATGCGAACTCTAATTTTTAGACTTTTCTGACAGCTCTTCTTTTTTGCTGTACGACACTCACCGGTGGTGTTCTGACAATTTCTGTGGACCGTTGGTACCAATGCGACCTCTAATTTTTAGACTTTTCTGACAGATCTTTTTTTTTATGTACTACACTCGACGTTGTAGTAATGACAATTTGTGTGGATCCTTGGTACCATTGCGATCTTTCATCTTTATGTTGTCTTGATAGCTCTTCTTTTTTGCTGTACTACACTCGACGTTATAGTAATGACAATTTGTGTGGATCCTTGGTACCGTTGCGATCTTTAATCTTTATATTGTCTTGACAGCTCTTCTTTTTTGCTGTACGACACTCACCGGTGGTGTTCTGACAATTTCTGTGGATCGTTGGTACCAATGCGACCTCTAATTTTTAGACTTTTCTGACAGATCTTTTTTTTGATGTACTACACTCGACGTTGTAGTAATGACAATTTGTGTAGATCCTTGGTACCATTGCGATCTTTCATCTTTATATTGTCTTGACAGCTCTTCTTATTTGCTGTACTACACTCGACGTTATAGTAATGACAATTTGTGTGGATCCTTGGTACCATTGCGATCTTTAATCTTTATATTGTCTTGACAGTTCTTCTTTTTGCTGTACTACACTCGCCAGTGGTGTTCTGACAATTTCTGTGGATCGTTGGTACCAATGCGACCACTAATTTTTAGACTTTTCTGACACAACTTTTTTTTTTGTACTACACTCGACGTTGTAGTAATGACAATTTGTGTAGATCCTTGGTACCATTGCGATCTTTCATCTTTATGTTGTCTTGATAGCTCTTCTTTTTTGCTGTACTACACTCGACGTTATAGTAATGACAATTTGTGTGGATCCTTGGTACCATTGCTATCTTTAATCTTTATATTGTCTTGACAGCTCTTCTTTTTTGCTGTACGACACTCACCGGTGGTGTTCTGACAATATCTGTGGATCGTTGGTACCAATGCGACCTCTAGTTTTTAGACTTTTCTGACAGATCTTTTTTTTGATGTACTACACTCGACGTTGTAGTAATGACAATTTGTGTAGATCCTTGGTACCATTGCGATCTTTCATCTTTATATTGTCTTGACAGCTCTTCTTTTTTGCTGTACTACACTCGACGTTGTAGTAATGACAATTTGTGTGGATCCTTGGTACCATTGCGATCTTAAATCTTTATATTGTCTTGACAGCTCTTCTTTTTTGCTGTACGACACTCACCTGTGGTGTTCTGACAATTTCTGTGGATCGTTGGTACCAATGCGACCTCTAATTTTTAGACTTTTCTGAAAGCTCTTCTTTTTTGCTGTACGACACTCACCTGTGGTGTTCTGACAATTTCTGTGGATCGTTGGTACCAATGCGACCTCTAATTTTTAGACTTTTCTGACAGCTCTTCTTTTTTGCTGTACGACACTCACCGGTGGTGTTCTGACAATTTCTGTGGATCGTTGGTACCAATGCGACCTCTAATTTTTAGACTTTTCTGACAGATCTTTTTTTTGATGTACTACACTCGACGTTGAAGTAATGACAATTTGTGTAGATCCTTGGTACCATTGCGATCTTTCATCTTTATGTTGTCTTGATAGCTCTTCTTTTTTGCTGTACTACACTCGACATTATAGTAATGACAATTTGTGTGGATCCTTGGTACCATTGCGATCTTTAATCTTTATATTGTCTTGACAGCTCTTCTTTTTTGCTGTACGACACTCACCGGTGGTGTTCTGATAATTTCTGTGGATCGTTTGTACCAATGCGAACTCTAATTTTTAGACTTTTCTGACAGATCTTTTTTTTTTAAGTACTACACTCGACGTTGTAGTAATGACAATTTGTGTGGACCCTTGGTACCATTGCGATCTTTAATCTTTATATTGTCTTGACAGCTCTTCTTTTTTGCTGTACTACACTGGACGTTATAGTAATGACACTTTGTGTGGATCCTTGGTACCATTGCGATCTTTAATCTTTATATTGTCTTGACAGTTCTTCTTTTTTGCTGTACTACACTCACCGGTGGTGTTCTGACAATTTCTGTGGATCGTTGGTACCAATGCGACCTCTAATTTTTAGACTTTTCTGACAGCTCTTCTTTTTTGCTGTACTACACTCACCGGTGGTGTTCTGACAATTTGTGTGGACCCTTGGTACCATTGCGATCTTTCATCTTTATATTGTCTTGACAGCTCTTCTTTTTTGCTGTACTACACTCGACGTTGTAGTAATGACAATTTGTGTGGATCCTTGGTTCCATTGCGATCTTAAATCTTTATATTGTCTTGACAGCTCTTCTTTTTTGCTGTACGACACTCACCTGTGGTGTTCTGACAATTTCTGTGGATCGTTGGTACCAATGCGACCTCTAATTTTTAGACTTTTCTGACAGCTCTTCTTTTTTGCTGTACGATACTCACCGGTGGTGTTCTGACAATTTCTGTGGATCGTGGTACCAATGCGACCTCTAATTTTTAGACTTTTCTGACAGATCTTTTTTTTGATGTACTACAATCGACGTTGTAGTAATGACAATTTGTGTAGATCCTTGGTACCATTGCGATCTTTCATCTTTATGTTGTCTTGATAGCTCTTCTTTTTTGCTGTACTACACTCGACGTTATAGTAATGACAATTTGTGTGGATCCTTGGTACCATTGCTATCTTTAATCTTTATATTGTCTTGACAGCTCTTCTTTTTTGCTGTACGAAACTCACCGGTGGTGTTCTGACAATTTCTGTGGATCGTTGGTACCAATGCGACCTCTAATTTTTAGACTTTTCTGACAGATCTTTTTTTGATGTACTACACTCGACGTTGTAGTAATGACAATTTGTGTAGATCCTTGGTACCATTGCGATCTTTCATCTTTATATTGTCTTGACAGCTCTTCTTTTTTGCTGTACTACACTCGACGTTGTAGTAATGACAATTTGTGTGGATCCTTGGTACCATTGCGATCTTAAATCTTTATATTGTCTTGACAGCTCTTCTTTTTTGCTGTACGACACTCACCTGTGGTGTTCTGACAATTTCTGTGGATCGTTGGTACCAATGCGACCTCTAATTTTTAGACTTTTCTGACAGATCTTTTTTTTGATGTACTACACTCGACGTTGTAGTAATGACAATTTGTGTAGATCCTTGGTACCATTGCGATCTTTCATCTTTATGTTGTCTTGATAGCTCTTCTTTTTTGCTGTACTACACTCGACATTATAGTAATGACAATTTGTGTGGATCCTTGGTACCATTGCGATCTTTAATCTTTATATTGTCTTGACAGCTCTTCTTTTTTGCTGTACGACACTCACCGGTGGTGTTCTGATAATTTCTGTGGATCGTTTGTACCAATGCGAACTCTAATTTTTAGAGTTTTCTGACAGATCTTTTTTTTTTAAGTACTACACTCGACGTTGTAGTAATGACAATTTGTGTGGACCCTTGGTACCATTGCGATCTTTAATCTTTATATTGTCTTGACAGCTCTTCTTTTTTGCTGTACTACACTCGACGTTATAGTAATGACACTTTGTGTGGATCCTTGGTACCATTGCGATCTTTAATCTTTATATTGTCTTGACAGTTCTTCTTTTTTGCTGTACTACACTCACCGGTGGTGTTCTGACAATTTCTGTGGATCGTTGGTACCAATGCGACCTCTAATTTTTAGACTTTTCTGACAGCTCTTCTTTTTTGCTGTACTACACTCACCGGTGGTGTTCTGACAATTTGTGTGGACCCTTGGTACCATGGCGATCTTTAATCTTTATATTGTCTTGACAGCTCTTCTTTTTTGCTGTACTACACTCGACGTTGTAGTAATGACAATTTGTGTGAACCCTTGGTACCATTGCGATCTTTAATCTTTATATTGTCTTGACAGCTCTTCTTTTTTGTTGTACTACACTCAACGGTGGTGTTCTGACAATTTCTGTGGATCGTTGGTACCAATGCGACCTCTAATTTTTAGACTTTTCTGACAGCTCTTCTTTTTTGCTGTACGACACTCACCGGTGGTGTTCTGACAATTTCTGTGGATCGTGGTACCAATGCGACCTCTAATTTTTAGACTTTTCTGACAGATCTTTTTTTTGATGTACTACACTCGACGTTGTAGTAATGACAATTTGTGTAGATCCTTGGTACCATTGCGATCTTTCATCTTTATGTTGTCTTGATAGCTCTTCTTTTTTGCTGTACTACACTCGACGTTATAGTAATGACAATTTGTGTGGATCCTTGGTACCATTGCTATCTTTAATCTTTATATTGTCTTGACAGCTCTTCTTTTTTGCTGTACGAAACTCACCGGTGGTGTTCTGACAATTTCTGTGGATCGTTGGTACCAATGCGACCTCTAATTTTTAGACTTTTCTGACAGATCTTTTTTTGATGTACTACACTCGACGTTGTAGTAATGACAATTTGTGTAGATCCTTGGTACCATTGCGATCTTTCATCTTTATATTGTCTTGACAGCTCTTCTTTTTTGCTGTACTACACTCGACGTTGTAGTAATGACAATTTGTGTGGATCCTTGGTATCATTGCGAACTTCAATCTTTATATTGTCTTGACAGCTCTTCTTTTTTGCTGTACTACACTCATCGGTGGTGTTCTGACAATTTCTGTGGATCGTTGGTACCAATGCGACCTCTAATTTTTAGTCTTTTCTGACAGATCTTTTTTTTGATGTACTACACTCGACGTTGTAGTAATGACAATTTGTGTAGATCCTTGGTACCATTGCGAGCTTTCATCTTTATATTGTCTTGACAGCTCTTCTTTTTTGCTGTACTACACTCGACGTTGTAGTAATGACAATTTGTGTGGATCCTTGGTATCATTGCGAACTTCAATCTTTATATTGTCTTGACAGCTCTTCTTTTTTGCTGTACGAAACTCACCGGTGGTGTTCTGACAATTTCTGTGGATCGTTGGTACCAATGCGACCTCTAATTTTTAGACTTTTCTGACAGATCTTTTTTTTGATGTACTACACTCGACGTTGTAGTAATGACAATTTGTGTAGATCCTTGGTACCATTGCGATCTTTCATCTTTATGTTGTCTTGATAGCTCTTCTTTTTTGCTGTACTACACTCGACGTTATAGTAATGACAATTTGTGTGGATCCTTGGTACCATTGCTATCTTAAATCTTTATATTGTCTTGACAGCTCTTCTTTTTTGCTGTACGACACTCACCTGTGGTGTTCTGACAATTTCTGTGGATCGTTGGTACCAATGCGACCTCTAATTTTTAGACTTTTCTGAAAGCTCTTCTTTTTTGCTGTACGACACTCACCTGTGGTGTTCTGACAATTTCTGTGGATCGTTGGTACCAATGCGACCTCTAATTTTTAGACTTTTCTGACAGCTCTTCTTTTTTGCTGTACGACACTCACCGGTGGTGTTCTGACAATTTCTGTGGATCGTTGGTACCAATGCGACCTCTAATTTTTAGACTTTTCTGACAGATCTTTTTTTTGATGTACTACACTCGACGTTGTAGTAATGACAATTTGTGTAGATCCTTGGTACCATTGCGATCTTTCATCTTTATGTTGTCTTGATAGCTCTTCTTTTTTGCTGTACTACACTCGACATTATAGTAATGACATTTTGTGTGGATCCTTGGTACCATTGCGATCTTTAATCTTTATATTGTCTTGACAGCTCTTCTTTTTTGCTGTACGACACTCACCGCTGGTGTTCTGATAATTTCTGTGGATCGTTTGTACCAATGCGAACTCTAATTTTTAGACTTTTCTGACAGATCTTTTTTTTTTAAGTACTACACTCGACGTTGTAGTAATGACAATTTGTGTAGATCCTTGGTACCATTGCGATCTTTAATCTTTATATTGTCTTGACAGTTGTTCTTTTTTGCTGTACTACACTCACCGATGGTGTTCTGACAATTTCTGTGGATCGTTGGTACCAATGCGACCTCTAATTTTTAGACTTTTCTGACAGCTCTTCTTTTTTGCTGTACTACACTCACCGGTGGTGTTCTGACAATTTGTGTGGACCCTTGGTACCATGGCGATCTTTAATCTTTATATTGTCTTGACAGCTCTTCTTTTTTGCTGTACTACACTCGACGTTGTAGTAATGACAATTTGTGTGAACCCTTGGTACCATTGCGATCTTTAATCTTTATATTGTCTTGACAGCTCTTCTTTTTTGTTGTACTACACTCAACGGTGGTGTTCTGACAATTTCTGTGGATCGTTGGTACCAATGCGACCTCTAATTTTTAGTCTTTTCTGACAGATCTTTTTTTTGATGTACTACACTCGACGTTGTAGTAATGACAATTTGTGTAGATCCTTGGTACCATTGCGATCTTTCATCTTTATATTGTCTTGACAGCTCTTCTTTTTTGCTGTACTACACTCGACGTTGTAGTAATGACAATTTGTGTGGATCCTTGGTTCCATTGCGATCTTAAATCTTTATATTGTCTTGACAGCTCTTCTTTTTTGCTGTACGACACTCACCTGTGGTGTTCTGACAATTTCTGTGGATCGTTGGTACCAATGCGACCTCTAATTTTTAGACTTTTCTGACAGCTCTTCTTTTTTGCTGTACGACACTCACCGGTGGTGTTCTGACAATTTCTGTGGATCGTGGTACCAATGCGACCTCTAATTTTTAGACTTTTCTGACAGATCTTTTTTTTGATGTACTACACTCGACGTTGTAGTAATGACAATTTGTGTAGATCCTTGGTACCATTGCGATCTTTAATCTTTATGTTGTCTTGATAGCTCTTCTTTTTTGCTGTACTACACTCGACGTTATAGTAATGACAATTTGTGTGGATCCTTGGTACCATTGCTATCTTTAATCTTTATATTGTCTTGACAGCTCTTCTTTTTTGCTGTACGAAACTCACCGGTGGTGTTCTGACAATTTCTGTGGATCGTTGGTACCAATGCGACCTCTAATTTTTAGACTTTTCTGACAGATCTTTTTTTGATGTACTACACTCGACGTTGTAGTAATGACAATTTGTGTAGATCCTTGGTACCATTGCGATCTTTCATCTTTATATTGTCTTGACAGCTCTTCTTTTTTGCTGTACTACACTCGACGTTGTAGTAATGACAATTTGTGTGGATCCTTGGTATCATTGCGAACTTCAATCTTTATATTGTCTTGACAGCTCTTCTTTTTTGCTGTACTACACTCATCGGTGGTGTTCTGACAATTTCTGTGGATCGTTGGTACCAATGCGACCTCTAATTTTTAGTCTTTTCTGACAGATCTTTTTTTTGATGTACTACACTCGACGTTGTAGTAATGACAATTTGTGTAGATCCTTGGTACCATTGCGATCTTTCATCTTTATATTGTCTTGACAGCTCTTCTTTTTTGCTGTACTACACTCGACGTTGTAGTAATGACAATTTGTGTGGATCCTTGGTACCATTGCGATCTTAAATCTTTATATTGTCTTGACAGCTCTTCTTTTTTGCTGTACGACACTCACCGGTGGTGTTCTGACAATTTCTGTGGATCGTTGGTACCAATGCGACCTCTAATTTTTAGACTTTTCAGACAGATCTTTTTTTTGATGTACTACACTCGACGTTGTAGTAATGACAATTTGTGTAGATCCTTGGTACCATTGCGATCTTTCATCTTTATGTTGTCTTGATAGCTCTTCTTTTTTGCTGTACTACACTCGACGTTGTAGTAATGACAATTTGTGTAGATCCTTGGTACCATTGCGATCTTTCATCTTTATATTGTCTTGACAGCTCTTCTTTTTTGCTGTACTACACTCGACGTTGTAGTAATGACAATTTGTGTGGATCCTTGGTATCATTGCGAACTTCAATCTTTATATTGTCTTGACAGCTCTTCTTTTTTGCTGTACTACACTCATCGGTGGTGTTCTGACAATTTCTGTGGATCGTTGGTACCAATGCGACCTCTAATTTTTAGTCTTTTCTGACAGATCTTTTTTTTGATGTACTACACTCGACGTTGTAGTAATGACAATTTGTGTAGATCCTTGATACCATTGCGATCTTTCATCTTTATATTGTCTTGACAGCTCTTCTTTTTTGCTGTACTACACTCGACGTTGTAGTAATGACAATTTGTGTGGATCCTTGGTACCATTGCGATCTTAAATCTTTATATTGTCTTGACAGCTCTTCTTTTTTGCTGTACGACACTCACCGGTGGTGTTCTGACAATTTCTGTGGATCGTTGGTACCAATGCGACCTCTAATTTTTAGACTTTTCAGACAGATCTTTTTTTTGATGTACTACACTCGACGTTGTAGTAATGACAATTTGTGTAGATCCTTGGTACCATTGCGATCTTTCATCTTTATGTTGTCTTGATAGCTCTTCTTTTTTGCTGTACTACACTCGACGTTATAGTAATGACAATTTGTGTGGATCCTTGGTACCATTGCTATCTTTAATCTTTATATTGTCTTGACAGCTCTTCTTTTTTGCTGTACGACACTCACCGGTGGTGTTCTGACAATTTCTGTGGATCGTTGGTACCAATGCGACCTCTAGTTTTTAGACTTTTCTGACAGATCTTTTTTTTGATGTACTACACTCGACGTTGTAGTAATGACAATTTCTGTAGATCCTTGGTACCATTGCGATCTTTCATCTTTACATTGTCTTGACAGCTCTTCTTTTTTGCTGTACAACACTCGACGTTGTATGAATGACAATTTGTGTGGATCCTTGGTACCATTGCGATCTTAAATCTTTATATTGTCTTGACAGCTCTTCTTTTTAGCTGTACGACACTCACCTGTGGTGTTCTGACAATTTCTGTGGATCGTTGGTACCAATGCGACCTCTAATTTTTAGACTTTTCTGACAGCTCTTCTTTTTTGCTGTACGACACTCACCTGTGGTGTTCTGACAATTTCTGTGGATCGTTGGTACCAATGCGACCTCTAATTTTTAGACTTTTCTGACAGATCTTTTTTTTGATGTACTACACTCGACGTTGTAGTAATGACAATTTGTGTAGATCCTTGGTACCATTGCGATCTTTCATCTTTATGTTGTCTTGATAGCTCTTCTTTTTTGCTGTACTACACTCGACGTTGTATTAATGACAATTTGTGTGGATCCTTGGTACCATTGCGATCTTAAATCTTTATATTGTCTTGACAGCTCTTCTTTTTAGCTGTACGACACTCACCTGTGGTGTTCTGACAATTTCTGTGGATCGTTGGTACCAATGCGACCTCTAATTTTTAGACTTTTCTGACAGCTCTTCTTTTTTGCTGTACGACACTCACCTGTGGTGTTCTGACAATTTCTGTGGATCGTTGGTACCAATGCGACCTCTAATTTTTAGACTTTTCTGACAGCTCTTCTTTTTTGCTGTACGACACTCACCGGTGGTGTTCTGACAATTTCTGTGGATCGTTGGTACCAATGCGACCTCTAATTTTTAGACTTTTCTGACAGATCTTTTTTTTGATGTACTACACTCGACGTTGTAGTAATGACAATTTGTGTAGATCCTTG
The DNA here is from genome assembly GCA_963971365.1 of Lasioglossum villosulum. Classification (NCBI taxonomy): domain Eukaryota; kingdom Metazoa; phylum Arthropoda; class Insecta; order Hymenoptera; family Halictidae; genus Lasioglossum; species Lasioglossum villosulum. The sequence goes on from OZ020497.1 coordinate 27,261,480, forward strand.
GTACCATTGCGATCTTTCATCTTTATGTTGTCTTGATAGCTCTTCTTTTTTGCTGTACTACACTCGACGTTATAGTAATGACAATTTGTGTGGATCCTTGGTACCATTGCGATCTTTAATCTTTATATTGTCTTGACAGCTCTTCTTTTTTGCTGTACGACACTCACCGGTGGTGTTCTGACAATTTCTGTGGATCGTTGGTACCAATGCGACCTCTAATTTTTAGACTTTTCTGACAGATCTTTTTTTTTGATGTACTACACTCGACGTTGTAGTAATGACAATTTGTGTAGATCCTTGGTACCATTGCGATCTTTCATCTTTACATTGTCTTGACAGCTCTTCTTTTTTGCTGTACTACACTCGACGTTGTAGTAATGACAATTTGTGTGGATCCTTGGTACCATTGCGATCTTAAATCTTTATATTGTCTTGACAGCTCTTCTTTTTTGCTGTACGACACTCACCTGTGGTGTTCTGACAATTTCTGTGGATCGTTGGTACCAATGCGACCTCTAATTTTTAGACTTTTCTGACAGCTCTTCTTTTTTGCTGTACGACACTCACCTGTGGTGTTCTGACAATTTCTGTGGATCGTTGGTACCAATGCGACCTCTAATTTTTAGACTTTTCTGACAGCTCTTCTTTTTTGCTGTACGACACTCACCGGTGGTGTTCTGACAATTTCTGTGGACCGTTGGTACCAATGCGACCTCTAATTTTTAGACTTTTCTGACAGATCTTTTTTTTTATGTACTACACTCGACGTTGTAGTAATGACAATTTGTGTGGATCCTTGGTACCATTGCGATCTTTCATCTTTATGTTGTCTTGATAGCTCTTCTTTTTTGCTGTACTACACTCGACGTTATAGTAATGACAATTTGTGTGGATCCTTGGTACCGTTGCGATCTTTAATCTTTATATTGTCTTGACAGCTCTTCTTTTTTGCTGTACGACACTCACCGGTGGTGTTCTGACAATTTCTGTGGATCGTTGGTACCAATGCGACCTCTAATTTTTAGACTTTTCTGACAGATCTTTTTTTTGATGTACGATACTCACCGGTGGTGTTCTGACAATTTCTGTGGATCGTGGTACCAATGCGACCTCTAATTTTTAGACTTTTCTGACAGATCTTTTTTTTGATGTACTACAATCGACGTTGTAGTAATGACAATTTGTGTAGATCCTTGGTACCATTGCGATCTTTCATCTTTATGTTGTCTTGATAGCTCTTCTTTTTTGCTGTACTACACTCGACGTTATAGTAATGACAATTTGTGTGGATCCTTGGTACCATTGCTATCTTTAATCTTTATATTGTCTTGACAGCTCTTCTTTTTTGCTGTACGAAACTCACCGGTGGTGTTCTGACAATTTCTGTGGATCGTTGGTACCAATGCGACCTCTAATTTTTAGACTTTTCTGACAGCTCTTCTTTTTTGCTGTACGACACTCACCTGTGGTGTTCTGACAATTTCTGTGGATCGTTGGTACCAATGCGACCTCTAATTTTTAGACTTTTCTGACAGATCTTTTTTTTGATGTACTACACTCGACGTTGTAGTAATGACAATTTGTGTAGATCCTTGGTACCATTGCGATCTTTCATCTTTATGTTGTCTTGATAGCTCTTCTTTTTTGCTGTACTACACTCGACGTTGTATTAATGACAATTTGTGTGGATCCTTGGTACCATTGCGATCTTAAATCTTTATATTGTCTTGACAGCTCTTCTTTTTAGCTGTACGACACTCACCTGTGGTGTTCTGACAATTTCTGTGGATCGTTGGTACCAATGCGACCTCTAATTTTTAGACTTTTCTGACAGCTCTTCTTTTTTGCTGTACGACACTCACCTGTGGTGTTCTGACAATTTCTGTGGATCGTTGGTACCAATGCGACCTCTAATTTTTAGACTTTTCTGACAGCTCTTCTTTTTTGCTGTACGACACTCACCGGTGGTGTTCTGACAATTTCTGTGGATCGTTGGTACCAATGCGACCTCTAATTTTTAGACTTTTCTGACAGATCTTTTTTTTGATGTACTACACTCGACGTTGTAGTAATGACAATTTGTGTAGATCCTTGGTACCATTGCGATCTTTCATCTTTATGTTGTCTTGATAGCTCTTCTTTTTTGCTGTACTACACTCGACGTTATAGTAATGACAATTTGTGTGGATCCTTGGTACCATTGCGATCTTTAATCTTTATATTGTCTTGACAGCTCTTCTTTTTTGCTGTACGACACTCACCGGTGGTGTTCTGACAATTTCTGTGGATCGTTGGTACCAATGCGACCTCTAATTTTTAGACTTTTCTGACAGATCTTCTTTTTTGCTGTACTACACTCGACGTTGTAGTAATGACAATTTGTGTGGATCCTTGGTACCATTGCGATCTTAAATCTTTATATTGTCTTGACAGCTCTTCTTTTTTGCTGTACGACACTCACCTGTGGTGTTCTGACAATTTCTGTGGATCGTTGGTACCAATGCGACCTCTAATTTTTAGACTTTTCTGACAGCTCTTCTTTTTTGCTGTACGACACTCACCTGTGGTGTTCTGACAATTTCTGTGGATCGTTGGTACCAATGCGACCTCTAATTTTTAGACTTTTCTGACAGCTCTTCTTTTTTGCTGTACGACACTCACCGGTGGTGTTCTGACAATTTCTGTGGACCGTTGGTACCAATGCGACCTCTAATTTTTAGACTTTTCTGACAGATCTTTTTTTTTATGTACTACACTCGACGTTGTAGTAATGACAATTTGTGTGGATCCTTGGTACCATTGCGATCTTTCATCTTTATGTTGTCTTGATAGCTCTTCTTTTTTGCTGTACTACACTCGACGTTATAGTAATGACAATTTGTGTGGATCCTTGGTACCGTTGCGATCTTTAATCTTTATATTGTCTTGACAGCTCTTCTTTTTTGCTGTACGACACTCACCGGTGGTGTTCTGACAATTTCTGTGGATCGTTGGTACCAATGCGACCTCTAATTTTTAGACTTTTCTGACAGATCTTTTTTTTGATGTACTACACTCGACGTTGTAGTAATGACAATTTGTGTAGATCCTTGGTACCATTGCGATCTTTAATCTTTATATTGTCTTGACAGTTCTTCTTTTTGCTGTACTACACTCGCCAGTGGTGTTCTGACAATTTCTGTGGATCGTTGGTACCAATGCGACCACTAATTTTTAGACTTTTCTGACACAACTTTTTTTTTTGTACTACACTCGACGTTGTAGTAATGACAATTTGTGTGGATCCTTGGTATCATTGCGAACTTCAATCTTTATATTGTCTTGACAGCTCTTCTTTTTTGCTGTACTACACTCACCGGTGGTGTTCTGACAATTTCTGTGGATCGTTGGTACCAATGCGACCTCTAATTTTTAGACTTTTCTGACAGACCTTTTTTTGATGTACTACACTCGACGTTGTAGTAATGACAATTTGTGTAGATCCTTGGTACCATTGCGACCTTTCATCTTTACATTGTCTTGACAGCTCTTCTTTTTTGCTGTACTACACTCGACGTTGTAGTAATGACAATTTGTGTGGATCCTTGGTACCATTGCGATCTTAAATCTTTATATTGTCTTGACAGCTCTTCTTTTTTGCTGTACGACACTCACCTGTGGTGTTCTGACAATTTCTGTGGATCGTTGGTACCAATGCGACCTCTAATTTTTAGACTTTTCTGACAGCTCTTCTTTTTTGCTGTACGACACTCACCTGTGGTGTTCTGACAATTTCTGTGGATCGTTGGTACCAATGCGACCTCTAATTTTTAGACTTTTCTGACAGCTCTTCTTTTTTGCTGTACGACACTCACCTGTGGTGTTCTGACAATTTCTGTGGATCGTTGGTACCAATGCGACCTCTAATTTTTAGACTTTTCTGACAGCTCTTCTTTTTTGCTGTACGACACTCACCGGTGGTGTTCTGACAATTTCTGTGGATCGTTGGTACCAATGCGACCTCTAATTTTTAGACTTTTCTGACAGATCTTTTTTTTGATGTACTACACTCGACGTTGTAGTAATGACAATTTGTGTAGATCCTTGGTACCATTGCGATCTTTCATCTTTACATTGTCTTGACAGCTCTTCTTTTTTGCTGTACTACACTCGACGTTGTAGTAATGACAATTTGTGTGGATCCTTGGTACCATGCGATCTTAAATCTTTATATTGTCTTGACAGCTCTTCTTTTTTGCTGTACGACACTCACCTGTGGTGTTCTGACAATTTCTGTGGATCGTTGGTACCAATGCGACCTCTAATTTTTAGACTTTTCTGACAGCTCTTCTTTTTTGCTGTACGACACTCACCTGTGGTGTTCTGACAATTTCTGTGGATCGTTGGTACCAATGCGACCTCTAATTTTTAGACTTTTCTGACAGCTCTTCTTTTTTGCTGTACGACACTCACCTGTGGTGTTCTGACAATTTCTGTGGATCGTTGGTACCAATGCGACCTCTAATTTTTAGACTTTTCTGACAGCTCTTCTTTTTTGCTGTACGACACTCACCTGTGGTGTTCTGACAATTTCTGTGGATCGTTGGTACCAATGCGACCTCTAATTTTTAGACTTTTCTGACAGCTCTTCTTTTTTGCTGTACGACACTCACCGGTGGTGTTCTGACAATTTCTGTGGACCGTTGGTACCAATGCGACCTCTAATTTTTAGACTTTTCTGACAGATCTTTTTTTTTATGTACTACACTCGACGTTGTAGTAATGACAATTTGTGTGGATCCTTGGTACCGTTGCGATCTTTAATCTTTATATTGTCTTGACAGCTCTTCTTTTTTGCTGTACGACACTCACCGGTGGTGTTCTGACAATTTCTGTGGATCGTTGGTACCAATGCGACCTCTAATTTTTAGACTTTTCTGACAGATCTTTTTTTTGATGTACTACACTCGACGTTGTAGTAATGACAATTTGTGTAGATCCTTGGTACCATTGCGATCTTTAATCTTTATATTGTCTTGACAGTTCTTCTTTTTGCTGTACTACACTCGCCAGTGGTGTTCTGACAATTTCTGTGGATCGTTGGTACCAATGCGACCACTAATTTTTAGACTTTTCTGACACAACTTTTTTTTTGTACTACACTCGACGTTGTAGTAATGACAATTTGTGTGGATCCTTGGTATCATTGCGAACTTCAATCTTTATATTGTCTTGACAGCTCTTCTTTTTTGCTGTACTACACTCACCGGTGGTGTTCTGACAATTTCTGTGGATCGTTGGTACCAATGCGACCTCTAATTTTTAGACTTTTCTGACAGACCTTTTTTTGATGTACTACACTCGACGTTGTAGTAATGACAATTTGTGTAGATCCTTGGTACCATTGCGACCTTTCATCTTTACATTGTCTTGACAGCTCTTCTTTTTTGCTGTACTACACTCGACGTTGTAGTAATGACAATTTGTGTGGATCCTTGGTACCATTGCGATCTTAAATCTTTATATTGTCTTGACAGCTCTTCTTTTTTGCTGTACGACACTCACCTGTGGTGTTCTGACAATTTCTGTGGATCGTTGGTACCAATGCGACCTCTAATTTTTAGACTTTTCTGACAGCTCTTCTTTTTTGCTGTACGACACTCACCTGTGGTGTTCTGACAATTTCTGTGGATCGTTGGTACCAATGCGACCTCTAATTTTTAGACTTTTCTGACAGCTCTTCTTTTTTGCTGTACGACACTCACCTGTGGTGTTCTGACAATTTCTGTGGATCGTTGGTACCAATGCGACCTCTAATTTTTAGACTTTTCTGACAGCTCTTCTTTTTTGCTGTACGACACTCACCGGTGGTGTTCTGACAATTTCTGTGGATCGTTGGTACCAATGCGACCTCTAATTTTTAGACTTTTCTGACAGATCTTTTTTTTGATGTACTACACTCGACGTTGTAGTAATGACAATTTGTGTAGATCCTTGGTACCATTGCGATCTTTCATCTTTACATTGTCTTGACAGCTCTTCTTTTTTGCTGTACTACACTCGACGTTGTAGTAATGACAATTTGTGTGGATCCTTGGTACCATGCGATCTTAAATCTTTATATTGTCTTGACAGCTCTTCTTTTTTGCTGTACGACACTCACCTGTGGTGTTCTGACAATTTCTGTGGATCGTTGGTACCAATGCGACCTCTAATTTTTAGACTTTTCTGACAGCTCTTCTTTTTTGCTGTACGACACTCACCTGTGGTGTTCTGACAATTTCTGTGGATCGTTGGTACCAATGCGACCTCTAATTTTTAGACTTTTCTGACAGCTCTTCTTTTTTGCTGTACGACACTCACCTGTGGTGTTCTGACAATTTCTGTGGATCGTTGGTACCAATGCGACCTCTAATTTTTAGACTTTTCTGACAGCTCTTCTTTTTTGCTGTACGACACTCACCTGTGGTGTTCTGACAATTTCTGTGGATCGTTGGTACCAATGCGACCTCTAATTTTTAGACTTTTCTGACAGCTCTTCTTTTTTGCTGTACGACACTCACCGGTGGTGTTCTGACAATTTCTGTGGACCGTTGGTACCAATGCGACCTCTAATTTTTAGACTTTTCTGACAGATCTTTTTTTTTATGTACTACACTCGACGTTGTAGTAATGACAATTTGTGTGGATCCTTGGTACCATTGCGATCTTTCATCTTTATGTTGTCTTGATAGCTCTTCTTTTTTGCTGTACTACACTCGACGTTATAGTAATGACAATTTGTGTGGATCCTTGGTACCGTTGCGATCTTTAATCTTTATATTGTCTTGACAGCTCTTCTTTTTTGCTGTACGACACTCACCGGTGGTGTTCTGACAATTTCTGTGGATCGTTGGTACCAATGCGACCTCTAATTTTTAGACTTTTCTGACAGATCTTTTTTTTGATGTACTACACTCGACGTTGTAGTAATGACAATTTGTGTAGATCCTTGGTACCATTGCGATCTTTCATCTTTATATTGTCTTGACAGCTCTTCTTATTTGCTGTACTACACTCGACGTTGTAGTAATGACAATTTGTGTGGATCCTTGGTATCATTGCGAACTTCAATCTTTATATTGTCTTGACAGCTCTTCTTTTTTGCTGTACTACACTCACCGGTGGTGTTCTGACAATTTCTGTGGATCGTTGGTACCAATGCGACCTCTAATTTTTAGACTTTTCTGACAGACCTTTTTTTGATGTACTACACTCGACGTTGTAGTAATGACAATTTGTGTAGATCCTTGGTACCATTGCGACCTTTCATCTTTACATTGTCTTGACAGCTCTTCTTTTTTGCTGTACTACACTCGACGTTGTAGTAATGACAATTTGTGTGGATCCTTGGTACCATTGCGATCTTAAATCTTTATATTGTCTTGACAGCTCTTCTTTTTTGCTGTACGACACTCACCTGTGGTGTTCTGACAATTTCTGTGGATCGTTGGTACCAATGCGACCTCTAATTTTTAGACTTTTCTGACAGCTCTTCTTTTTTGCTGTACGACACTCACCTGTGGTGTTCTGACAATTTCTGTGGATCGTTGGTACCAATGCGACCTCTAATTTTTAGACTTTTCTGACAGCTCTTCTTTTTTGCTGTACGACACTCACCTGTGGTGTTCTGACAATTTCTGTGGATCGTTGGTACCAATGCGACCTCTAATTTTTAGACTTTTCTGACAGCTCTTCTTTTTTGCTGTACGACACTCACCGGTGGTGTTCTGACAATTTCTGTGGATCGTTGGTACCAATGCGACCTCTAATTTTTAGACTTTTCTGACAGATCTTTTTTTTGATGTACTACACTCGACGTTGTAGTAATGACAATTTGTGTAGATCCTTGGTACCATTGCGATCTTTCATCTTTACATTGTCTTGACAGCTCTTCTTTTTTGCTGTACTACACTCGACGTTGTAGTAATGACAATTTGTGTGGATCCTTGGTACCATGCGATCTTAAATCTTTATATTGTCTTGACAGCTCTTCTTTTTTGCTGTACGACACTCACCTGTGGTGTTCTGACAATTTCTGTGGATCGTTGGTACCAATGCGACCTCTAATTTTTAGACTTTTCTGACAGCTCTTCTTTTTTGCTGTACGACACTCACCTGTGGTGTTCTGACAATTTCTGTGGATCGTTGGTACCAATGCGACCTCTAATTTTTAGACTTTTCTGACAGCTCTTCTTTTTTGCTGTACGACACTCACCTGTGGTGTTCTGACAATTTCTGTGGATCGTTGGTACCAATGCGACCTCTAATTTTTAGACTTTTCTGACAGCTCTTCTTTTTTGCTGTACGACACTCACCGGTGGTGTTCTGACAATTTCTGTGGACCGTTGGTACCAATGCGACCTCTAATTTTTAGACTTTTCTGACAGATCTTTTTTTTTATGTACTACACTCGACGTTGTAGTAATGACAATTTGTGTAGATCCTTGGTACCATTGCGATCTTTCATCTTTATGTTGTCTTGATAGCTCTTCTTTTTTGCTGTACTACACTCGACGTTATAGTAATGACAATTTGTGTGGATCCTTGGTACCATTGCGATCTTTAATCTTTATATTGTCTTGACAGCTCTTCTTTTTTGCTGTACGACACTCACCGGTGGTGTTCTGACAATTTCTGTGGATCGTTGGTACCAATGCGACCTCTAATTTTTAGACTTTTCTGACAGATCTTTTTTTTGATGTACTACACTCGACGTTGTAGTAATGACAATTTGTGTAGATCCTTGGTACCATTGCGATCTTTCATCTTTATGTTGTCTTGATAGCTCTTCTTTTTTGCTGTACTACACTCGACATTATAGTAATGACAATTTGTGTGGATCCTTGGTACCATTGCGATCTTTAATCTTTATATTGTCTTGACAGCTCTTCTTTTTTGCTGTACGACACTCACCGGTGGTGTTCTGACAATTTCTGTGGATCGTTTGTACCAATGCGAACTCTAATTTTTAGACTTTTCTGACAGATCTTTTTTTTTTAAGTACTACACTCGACGTTTTAGTAATGACAATTTGTGTGGACCCTTGGTACCATTGCGATCTTTAATCTTTATATTGTCTTGACAGCTCTTCTTTTTTGCTGTACTACACTCGACGTAATAGTAATGACACTTTGTGTGGATCCTTGGTACCATTGCGATCTTTAATCTTTATATTGTCTTGACAGTTCTTCTTTTTTGCTGTACTACACTCACCGGTGGTGTTCTGACAATTTCTGTGGATCGTTGGTACCAATGCGACCTCTAATTTTTAGACTTTTCTGACGGCTCTTCTTTTTTGCTGTACTACACTCACCGGTGGTGTTCTGACAATTTGTGTGGACCCTTGGTACCATGGCGATCTTTAATCTTTATATTGTCTTGACAGCTCTTCTTTTTTGCTGTACTACACTCGACGTTGTAGTAATGACAATTTGTGTAGATCCTTGGTACCATTGCGATCTTTCATCTTTATATTGTCTTGACAGCTCTTCTTTTTTGCTGTACGACACTCACCTGTGGTGTTCTGACAATTTCTGTGGATCGTTGGTACCAATGCGACCTCTAATTTTTAGACTTTTCTGACAGCTCTTCTTTTTTGCTGTACGACACTCACCTGTGGTGTTCTGACAATTTCTGTGGATCGTTGGTACCAATGCGACCTCTAATTTTTAGACTTTTCTGACAGCTCTTCTTTTTTGCTGTACGACACTCACCGGTGGTGTTCTGACAATTTCTGTGGATCGTGGTACCAATGCGACCTCTAATTTTTAGACTTTTCTGACAGATCTTTTTTTTGATGTACTACACTCGACGTTGTAGTAATGACAATTTGTGTAGATCCTTGGTACCATTGCGATCTTTAATCTTTATGTTGTCTTGATAGCTCTTCTTTTTTGCTGTACTACACTCGACGTTATAGTAATGACAATTTGTGTGGATCCTTGGTACCATTGCTATCTTTAATCTTTATATTGTCTTGACAGCTCTTCTTTTTTGCTGTACGAAACTCACCGGTGGTGTTCTGACAATTTCTGTGGATCGTTGGTACCAATGCGACCTCTAATTTTTAGACTTTTCTGACAGATCTTTTTTTGATGTACTACACTCGACGTTGTAGTAATGACAATTTGTGTAGATCCTTGGTACCATTGCGATCTTTCATCTTTATATTGTCTTGACAGCTCTTCTTTTTTGCTGTACTACACTCGACGTTGTAGTAATGACAATTTGTGTGGATCCTTGGTATCATTGCGAACTTCAATCTTTATATTGTCTTGACAGCTCTTCTTTTTTGCTGTACTACACTCATCGGTGGTGTTCTGACAATTTCTGTGGATCGTTGGTACCAATGCGACCTCTAATTTCTAGTCTTTTCTGACAGATCTTTTTTTTGATGTACTACACTCGACGTTGTAGTAATGACAATTTGTGTAGATCCTTGGTACCATTGCGATCTTTCATCTTTATATTGTCTTGACAGCTCTTCTTTTTTGCTGTACTACACTCGACGTTGTAGTAATGACAATTTGTGTGGATCCTTGGTACCATTGCGATCTTAAATCTTTATATTGTCTTGACAGCTCTTCTTTTTTGCTGTACGACACTCACCTGTGGTGTTCTGACAATTTCTGTCGATCGTTGGTACCAATGCGACCTCTAATTTTTAGACTTTTCTGACAGCTCTTCTTTTTTGCTGTACGACACTCACCTGTGGTGTTCTGACAATTTCTGTGGATCGTTGGTACCAATGCGACCTCTAATTTTTAGACTTTTCTGACAGCTCTTCTTTTTTGCTGTACGACACTCACCGGTGGTGTTCTGACAATTTCTGTGGATCGTTGGTACCAATGCGACCTCTAATTTTTAGACTTTTCTGACAGATCTTTTTTTGATGTACTACACTCGACGTTGTAGTAATGACAATTTGTGTAGATCCTTGGTACCATTGCGATCTTTCATCTTTATATTGTCTTGACAGCTCTTCTTTTTTGCTGTACTACACTCGACGTTGTAGTAATGACAATTTGTGTGGATCCTTGGTATCATTGCGAACTTCAATCTTTATATTGTCTTGACAGCTCTTCTTTTTTGCTGTACTACACTCATCGGTGGTGTTCTGACAATTTCTGTGGATCGTTGGTACCAATGCGACCTCTAATTTTTAGTCTTTTCTGACAGATCTTTTTTTTGATGTACTACACTCGACGTTGTAGTAATGACAGTTTGTGTAGATCCTTGGTACCATTGCGATCTTTCATCTTTATATTGTCTTGACAGCTCTTCTTGTTTGCTGTACTACACTCGACGTTGTAGTAATGACAATTTGTGTGGATCCTTGGTACCATTGCGATCTTAAATCTTTATATTGTCTTGACAGCTCTTCTTTTTTGCTGTACGACACTCACCGGTGGTGTTCTGACAATTTCTGTGGATCGTTGGTACCAATGCAACCTCTAATTTTTAGACTTTTCAGACAGATCTTTTTTTTGATGTACTACACTCGACGTTGTAGTAATGACAATTTGTGTAGATCCTTGGTACCATTGCGATCTTTCATCTTTATGTTGTCTTGATAGCTCTTCTTTTTGGCTGTACTACACTCGACGTTATAGTAATGACAATTTGTGTGGATCCTTGGTACCATTGCTATCTTTAATCTTTATATTGTCTTGACAGCTCTTCTTTTTTGCTGTACGACACTCACCGGTGGTGTTCTGACAATTTCTGTGGATCGTTGGTACCAATGCGACCTCTAGTTTTTAGACTTTTCTGACAGATCTTTTTTTTGATGTACTACACTCGACGTTGTAGTAATGACAATTTGTGTAGATCCTTGGTACCATTGCGATCTTTCATCTTTACATTGTCTTGACAGCTCTTCTTTTTTGCTGTACTACACTCGACGTTGTATTAATGACAATTTGTGTGGATCCTTGGTACCATTGCGATCTTAAATCTTTATATTGTCTTGACAGCTCTTCTTTTTAGCTGTACGACACTCACCTGTGGTGTTCTGACAATTTCTGTGGATCGTTGGTACCAATGCGACCTCTAATTTTTAGACTTTTCTGACAGCTCTTCTTTTTTGCTGTACGACACTCACCTGTGGTGTTCTGACAATTTCTGTTGATCGTTGGTACCAATGCGACCTCTAATTTTTAGACTTTTCTGACAGCTCTTCTTTTTTGCTGTACGACACTCACCGGTGGTGTTCTGACAATTTCTGTGGATCGTTGGTACCAATGCGACCTCTAATTTTTAGACTTTTCTGACAGATCTTTTTTTTGATGTACTACACTCGACGTTGTAGTAATGACAATTTGTGTGGATCCTTGGTACCATTGCGATCTTTAATCTTTATATTGTCTTGACAGCTCTTCTTTTTTGCTGTACGACACTCACCGGTGGTGTTCTGACAATTTCTGTGGATCGTTGGTACCAATGCGACCTCTAATTTTTAGACTTTTCTGACAGATCTTTTTTTTGATGTACTACACTCGACGTTGTAGTAATGACAATTTGTGTAGATCCTTGGTACCATTGCGATCTTTAATCTTTATATTGTCTTGACAGCTCTTCTTTTTTGCTGTACTACACTCGACGTTGTAGTAATGACAATTTGTGTGGATCCTTGGTACCATTGCGATCTTTAATCTTTATATTGTCTTGACAGTTCTTCTTTTTTGCTGTACTACACTCACCGGTGGTGTTCTGACAATTTCTGTGGATCGTTGGTACCAATGCGACCTCCAATTTTTAGACTTTTCTGACAGCTCTTCGTTTTTGCTGTACGACACTCACCGGTGGTGTTCTGACAATTTCTGTGGATCGTTGGTACCAATGCGACCTCTAATTTTTAGACTTTTCTGACAGATCTTTTTTTTGATGTACTACACTCGACGTTGTAGTAATGACAATTTGTGTAGATCCTTGGTACCATTGCGATCTTTAATCTTTATATTGTCTTGACAGCTCTTCTTTTTTGCTGTACTACACTCGACGTTGTAGTAATGACAATTTGTGTGGATCCTTGGTACCATTGCGATCTTTAATCGTTATATTGTCTTGACAGTTCTTCTTTTTTGCTGTACTACACTCGCCAGTGGTGTTCTGACAATTTCTGTGGATCGTTGGTACCAATGCGACCACTAATTTTTAGACTTTTCTGACACAACTTTTTTTTTATGTACTACACTCGACGTTGTAGTAATGACAATTTGTGTGGATCCTTGGTATCATTGCGAACTTCAATCTTTATATTGTCTTGACAGCTCTTCCTTTTTGCTGTACTACACTCATCGGTGGTGTTCTGACAATTTCTGTGGATCGTTGGTACCAATGCGACCTCTAATTTTTAGTCTTTTCTGACAGATCTTTTTTTTTTATGTACTACACTCGACGTTGTAGTAATGACAATTTGTGTAGACCCTTGGTACCATTGCGATCTTTAATCTTTATATTGTCTTGACAGCTCTTCTTTTTTGCTGTACTACACTCATCGGTGGTGTTCTGACAATTTCTGTGGATCGTTGGTACCAATGCGACCTCTAATTTTTAGTCTTTTCTGACAGATCTTTTTTTCTTTATGTACTACACTCGACGTTGTAGTAATGACAATTTGTGTGGATCCTTGGTACCATTGCGATCTTTAATCATTATATTGTCTTGACAGCTCTTCTTTTTTGCTGTACTACACTCGACGTTGTAGTAATGACAATTTGTGTGGATCCTTGGTACCATTGCGATGTTTAATCTTTATATTGTCTTGACAGTTCTTCTTTTTTGCTGTACTACACTCGCCAGTGGTGTTCTGACAATTTCTGTGGCTCGTTGGTACCAATGCGACCACTAATTTTTAGACTTTTCTGACACAACTTTTTTTTTATGTACTACACTCGACGTTGTAGTAATGACAATTTGTGTGGATCCTTGGTATCATTGCGAACTTCAATCTTTATATTGTCTTGACAGCTCTTCCTTTTTGCTGTACTACACTCATCGGTGGTGTTCTGACAATTTCTGTGGATCGTTGGTACCAATGCGACCTCTAATTTTTAGTCTTTTCTGACAGATCTTTTTTTTTTATGTACTACACTCGACGTTGTAGTAATGACAATTTGTGTGGATCCTTGGTACCATTGCGATCTTTAATCTTTATATTGTCTTGACAGCTCTTCTTTATTGCTGTACGACACTCACCGGTGGTGTTCTGACAATTTCTGTGGATCGTTGGTACCAATGCGACCTCTAATTTTTAGACTTTTCTGACAGATCTTTTTTTTGATGTACTACACTCGACGTTGTAGTAATGACAATTTGTGTGGACCCTTGGTACCATTGCGATCTTTAATCTTTATATTGTCTTGACAGCTCTTCTTTTTTGCTGTACTACACTCGACGTTGTAGTAATGACAATTTGTGTGGATCCTTGGTACCATTGCGATCTTAAATCTTTATATTGTCTTGACAGGTCTTCTTTTTTGCTGTACGACACTCACCTGTGGTGTTCTGACAATTTCTGTGGATCGTTGGTACCAATGCGACCTCTAATTTTTAGACTTTTCTGACAGTTCTTCTTTTTTGCTGTACTACACTCACCGGTGGTGTTCTGACAATTTCTGTGGATCGTTGGTACCAATGCGACCTCTAATTTTTAGACTTTTCTGACAGCTCTTCTTTTTTGCTGTACTACACTCACCGGTGGTGTTCTGACAATTTGTGTGGACCCTTGGTACCATTGCGATCTTTAATCTTTATATTGTCTTGACAGCTCTTCTTTTTTGCTGTACTACACTCATCGGTGGTGTTCTGACAATTTCTGTGGATCGTTGGTACCAATGCGACCTCTAATTTTTAGTCTTTTCTGACAGATCTTTTTTTCTTTATGTACTACACTCGACGTTGTAGTAATGACAATTTGTGTGGATCCTTGGTACCATTGCGATCTTTAATCATTATATTGTCTTGACAGCTCTTCTTTTTTGCTGTACGACACTCACCGGTGGTGTTCTGACAATTTCTGTGGATCGTTGGTACCAATGCGACCTCTAATTTTTAGACTATTCTGACAGATCTTTTTTTTGATGTACTACACTCGACGTTGTAGTAATGACAATTTGTGTAGATCCTTGGTACCATTGCGATCTTTAATCTTTATATTGTCTTGACAGTTCTTTTTTGCTGTACTACACTCACCGGTGGTGTTCTGACAATTTCTGTGGATCGTTGGTACCAATGCGACCTCTAATTTTTAGACTTTTCTGACAGATCTTTTTTTTTAAGTACTACACTCGACGTTGTAGTAATGACAATTTGTGTGGACCCTTGTTACCATTGCGATCTTTAATCTTTATATTGTCTTGACAGCTCTTCTTTTTTGCTGTACTACACTCATCGGTGGTGTTCTGACAATTTCTGTGGATCGTTGGTACCAATGCGACCTCTAATTTTTAGACTTTTCTGACAGATCTTTTTTTTGATGTACTACACTCGACGTTGTAGTAATGACAATTTGTGTAGATCCTTGGTACCATTGCGATCTTTCATCTTTATGTTGTCTTGATAGCTCTTCTTTTTTGCTGTACTACACTCGACGTTATAGTAATGACAATTTGTGTGGATCCTTGGTACCATTGCGATCTTTGATCTTTATATTGTCTTGACAGTTCTTCTTTTTTGCTGTACTACACTCGCCAGTGGTGTTCTGACAATTTCTGTGGATCGTTGGTACCAATGCGACCACTAATTTTTAGACTTTTCTGACACAACTTTTTTTTATGTACTACACTCGACGTTGTAGTAATGACAATTTGTGTGGATCCTTGCTATCATTGCGAACTTCAATCTTTATATTGTCTTGACAGCTCTTCTTTTTTGCTGTACTACACTCATCGGTGGTGTTCTGACAATTTCTGTGGATCGTTGGTACCAATGCGACCTCTAATTTTTAGTCTTTTCTGACAGATCTTTTTTTTTTATGTACTACACTCGACGTTGTAGTAATGACAATTTGTGTGGATCCTTGGTACCATTGCGATCTTTAATCTTTATATTGTCTTGACAGCTCTTCTTTTTTGCTGTACGACACTCACCGGTGGTGTTCTGACAATTTCTGTGGATCATTGGTACCAATGCGACCTCTAATTTTTAGACTTTTCTGACAGATCTTTTTTTTGATGTACTACACTCGACGTTGTAGTAATGACAATTTGTGTGGACCCTTGGTACCATTGCGATCTTTAATCTTTATATTGTCTTGACAGCTCTTCTTTTTTGCTGTACTACACTCATCGGTGGTGTTCTGACAATTTCTGTGGATCGTTGGTACCAATGCGACCTCTAATTTTTAGTCTTTTCTGACAGATCTTTTTTTTTTTATGTACTACACTCGACGTTGTAGTAATGACAATTTGTGTGAACCCTTGGTACCATTGCGATCTTTAATCTTTATATTGTCTTGACAGCTCTTCTTTTTTGCTGTACGACACTCACCGGTGGTGTTCTGACAATTTCTGTGGATCGTTGGTACCATTGCGACCTCTAATTTTTAGACTTTTCTGACAGATCTTTTTTTTGATGTACTACACTCGACGTTGTAGTAATGACAATTTGTGTAGATCCTTGGTACCATTGCGATCTTTCATCTTTATGTTGTCTTGATAGCTCTTCTTTTTTGCTGTACTACACTCGACGTTATAGTAATGACAATTAGTGTGGATGCTTGGTACCATTGCGATCTTTGATCTTTATATTGTCTTGACAGCTCTTCTTTTTTGCTGTACCACACTCACCTGTGGTGTTCTGACAATTTCTGTGGATCGTTGGTACCAATGCGACCTCTAATTTTTAGACTTTTCTGACAGTTCTTCTTTTTTGCTGTACTACACTCACCGGTGGTGTTCTGACAATTTCTGTGGATCGTTGGTACCAATGCGACCTCTAATTTTTAGACTTTTCTGACAGCTCTTCTTTTTTGCTGTACTACACTCACCGGTGGTGTTCTGACAATTTGTGTGGACCCTTGGTACCATTGCGATCTTTAATCTTTATATTGTCTTGACAGCTCTTCTTTTTTGCTGTACTACACTCGACGTTGTAGTAATGACAATTTGTGTGGACCCTTGGTACCATTGCGATCTTTAATCTTTATATTGTCTTGACAGCTCTTCTTTTTTGCTGTACTACACTCACCGGTGGTGTTCTGACAATTTCTGTGGATCGTTGGTACAAATGCGACCTCTAATTTTTAGACTTTTCTGACAGATCTTTTTTTTTAAGTACTACACTCGACGTTGTAGTAATGACAATTTGTGTGGACCCTTGGTACCATTGCGATCTTTAATCTTTATATTGTCTTGACAGCTCTTCTTTTTTGCTGTACTACACTCACCGGTGGTGTTCTGACAATTTCTGTGGATCGTTGGTACCAATGCGACCTCTAATTTTTAGACTTTTCTGACAGATCTTTTTTTTTAAGTACTACACTCGACGTTGTAGTAATGACAATTTGTGTGGACCCTTGGTACCATTGCGATCTTTAATCTTTATATTGTCTTGACAGCTCTTCTTTTTTGCTGTACCACACTCACCGGTGGTGTTCTGACAATTTCTGTGGATCGTTGGTACCAATGCGACCTCTAATTTTTAGACTTTTCTGACAGATCTTTTTTTTGATGTACTACACTCGACGTTGTAGTAATGACAATTTGTGTAGATCCTTGGTACCATTGCGATCTTTCATCTTTATGTTGTCTTGATAGCTCTTCTTTTTTGCTGTACTACACTCGACGTTATAGTAATGACAATTTGTGTGGATCCTTGGTACCATTGCGATCTTTAATCTTTATATTGTCTTGACAGTTCTTCTTTTTTGCTGTATTACACTCGCCAGTGGTGTTCTGACAATTTCTGTGGATCGTTGGTACCAATGCGACCACTAATTTTTAGACTTTTCTGACACAACTTTTTTTTTATGTACTACACTCGACGTTGTAGTAATGACAATTTGTGTGGATCCTTGGTATCATTGCGAACTTCAATCTTTATATTGTCTTGACAGCTCTTCTTTTTTGCTGTACTACACTCATCGGTGGTGTTCTGACAATTTCTGTGGATCGTTGGTACCAATGCGACCTCTAATTTTTAGTCTTTTCTGACAGATCTTTTTTTTTTTATGTACTACACTCGACGTTGTAGTAATGACAATTTGTGTGGACCCTTGGTACCATTGCGATCTTTAATCTTTATATTGTCTTGACAGCTCTTCTTTTTTGCTGTACTACACTCACCGGTTGTGTTTTGACAATTTCTGTGGATCGTTGGTACCAATGCGACCTCTAATTTTTAGACTTTTCTGACAGCTCTTCTTTTTTGCTGTACTACACTCACCGGTGGTGTTCTGACAATTTGTGTGGACCCTTGGTACCATTGCGATCTTTAATCTTTATATTGTCTTGACAGCTCTTCTTTTTTGCTGTACTACACTCGACGTTGTAGTAATGACAATTTGTGTGAACCCTTGGTACCATTGCGATCTTTAATCTTTATATTGTCTTGACAGTTCTTCTTTTTTGCTGTACTACACTCACCGGTGGTGTTCTGACAATTTCTGTGGATCGTTGGTACCAATGCGACCTCTAATTTTTAGACTTTTCTGACAGCTCTTCTTTTTTGCTGTACTACACTCACCGGTGGTGTTCTGACAATTTGTGTGGACCCTTGGTACCATTGCGATCTTTAATCTTTATATTGTCTTGACAGCTCTTCTTTTTTGCTGTACGACACTCACCTGTGGTGTTCTGACAATTTCTGTGGATCGTTGGTACCAATGCGACCTCTAATTTTTAGACTTTTCTGACAGCTCTTCTTTTTTGCTGTACTACACTCACCGGTGGTGTTCTGACAATTTGTGTGGATCCTTGGTACCATTGCGATCTTTAATCTTTATATTGTCTTGACAGCTCTTCTTTTTTGTTGTACTACACTCGACGTTGTAGTAATGACAATTTGTGTGAACCGTTGGTACCATTGCGATCTTTAATCTTTATATTGTCTTGACAGCTCTTCTTTTTTGCTGTACTACACTCGACGTTGTAGTAATGACAATTTGTGTGGACCCTTGGTACCATTGCGATCTTTAATCTTTATATTGTCTTCACAGTTCTTCTTTTTTGTTGTACTACACTCGACGTTGTAGTAATGACAATTTGTGTGAACCGTTGGTACCATTGCGATCTTTAATCTTTATATTGTCTTGACAGCTCTTCTTTTTTGCTCTACTACACTCACCGGTGGTGTTCTGACAATTTCTGTGGATCGTTGGTACCAATGCGACCTCTAATTTTTAGACTTTTCTGACAGATCTTTTTTTTAAGTACTACACTCGACGTTGTAGTAATGACAATTTGTGTGGACCCTTGGAACCATTGCGATCTTTAATCTTTATATTGTCTTGACAGCTCTTCTTTTTTGCTGTACCACACTCACCGGTGGTGTTCTGACTATTTCTGTGGATCGTTGGTACCAATACGACCTATAATTTCTAAATTTTTCTGACAGATCTTTTTTTTCTTATGTACTACACTCGACGTTGTAGTAATGACAATTTGTGTGGATTCTTGGTACCATTGCGATATTTAATCTTTATATTGTCTTGACAGCTCTTCTTTTTTGCTGTACTACACTCGACGTTGTAGTAATGACAATTTGTGTGGATCCTTGGTACGATTGCGATCTTTAATCTTTATGTTGTCTTGACAGCTCTTCTTTTTTGCTGTACTACACTCACCGGTGGTGTTCTGACAATTTCTGTGGATCGTTGGTACCAATGCGACCTCTAATTTTTAGACTTTTCTGACAGATCTTTTTTTTCTTATGTACTACACTCGACGTTGTAGTAATGACAATTTGTGGGGATCCTTGGTACCATTGCGATCTTTAATCTTTATATTGTCTTGACAGCTCTTCTTTTTTGCTGTACTACACCCGACGTTGTAGTAATGACAATTTGTGTGGATCCTTGGTACCATTGCGATCTTTAATCTTTATATTGTCTTGACAGCTCTTCTTTTTTGCTGTACTACACTCGACGTTGTAGTAATGACAATTTGTGTGGATCCTTGGTACCATTACGGTCTTTAATCTTTATATTGTCTTGACAGCTCTTCTTTTTTGCTGTACTACACTCATCGGTGGTGTTCTGACAATTTCTGTGGATCGTTGGTACCAATGCGACCTCTAATTTTTAGTCTTTTCTGACAGATCTTTTTTTTTTTATGTACTACACTCGACGTTGTAGTAATGACAATTTGTGTGGACCCTTGGTACCATTGCGATCTTTAATCTTTATATTGTCTTGACAGCTCTTCTTTTTTGCTGTACTACACTCACCGGGTGTGTTTTGACAATTTCTGTGGATCGTTGGTACCAATGCGACCTCTAATTTTTAGACTTTTCTGACAAATCTTTTTTTTTATGTACTACACTCGACGTTGTAGTAATGACAATTTGTGTGGACCCTTGGTACCATTGCGATCTTTAATCTTTATGTTGTCTTGACAGCTCTTCTTTTTTGCTGTACTACACTCGACGTTGTAGTAATGACAATTTGTGTAGATCCTTGGTACCATTGCGATCTTTCATCTTTATGTTGTCTTGACAGCTCTTCTTTTTTGCTGTACCACACTCACCGGTGGTGTTCTGACTATTTCTGTGGATCGTTGGTACCAATGCGACCTATAATTTCTAAATTTTTCTGACAGATATTTTTTTTTTTATGTACTACACTCGACGTTGTAGTAATGACAATTTGTGTGGATCCTTGGTACCATAGCGATCTTTAATCTTTATATTGTCTTGACAGCTCTTCTTTTTTGCTGTACGACACTCACCGGTGGTGTTCTGACAATTTCTGTGGATCGTTGGTACCAATGCGACCTCTAATTTTTAGACTTTTCTGACAGATCTTTTTTTTGATGTACTACACTCGACGTTGTAGTAATGACAATTTGTGTGGACCCTTGGTACCATTGCGATCTTTAATCTTTATATTGTCTTGACAGCTCTTCTTTTTTGCTGTACTACACTCGACGTTCTAGTAATGACAATTTGTGTGGATCCTTGGTACCATTGCGATCTTGAATCTTTATATTGTCTGGACAGCTCTTCTTTTTTGCTGTACGACACTCACCTGTGGTGTTCTGACAATTTCTGTGGATCGTTGGTACCAATGCGACCTCTAATTTTTAGACTTTTCTGACAGCTCTTCTTTTTTGCTGTACTACACTCACCGGTGGTGTTCTGACAATTTGTGTGGACCCTTGGTACCATTGCGATCTTTAATCTTTATATTGTCTTGACAGCTCTTCTTTTTTGCTGTACTACACTCGACGTTGTAGTAATGACAATTTGTGTTAACCCTTGGTACCATTGCGATCTTTAATCTTTATATTGTCTTGACAGCTCTTCTTTTTTGCTCTACTACACTCACCGGTGGTGTTCTGACAATTTCTGTGGATCGTTGGTACCAATGCGACCTCTAATTTTTAGACTTTTCTGACAGATCTTTTTTTTTTAAGTACTACACTCGACGTTGTAGTAATGACAATTTGTGTGGACCCTTGGTACCATTGCGATCTTTAATCTTTATATTGTCTTGACAGCTCTTCTTTTTTGCTGTACTACACTCACCGGTTGTGTTTTGACAATTTCTGTGGATCGTTGGTACCAATGCGACCTCTAATTTTTAGACTTTTCTGACAAATCTTTTTTTTTATGTACTACACTCGACGTTGTAGTAATGACAATTTGTGTTGACCCTTGGTACCATTGCGATCTTTAATCTTTATATTGTCTTGACAGCTCTTCTTTTTTGCTGTACTACACTCGACGTTGTAGTAATGACAATTTGTGTAGATCCTTGGTACCATTGCGATCTTTCATCTTTATGTTGTCTTGACAGCTCTTCTTTTTTGCTGTACCACACTCACCGGTGGTGTTCTGACAATTTGTGTGGACCCTTGGTACCATTGCGATCTTTAATCTTTATATTGTCTTGACAGCTCTTCTTTTTTGCTGTACTACACTCGACGTTGTAGTAATGACAATTTGTGTGAACCCTTGGTACCATTGCGATCTTTAATCTTTATATTGTCTTGACAGTTCTTCTTTTTTGCTGTACTACACTCACCGGTGGTGTTCTGACAATTTCTGTGGATCGTTGGTACCAATGCGACCTCTAATTTTTAGACTTTTCTGACAGCTCTTCTTTTTTGCTGTACTACACTCACCGGTGGTGTTCTGACAATTTGTGTGGACCCTTGGTACCATTGCGATCTTTCATCTTTATGTTGTCTTGACAGCTCTTCTTTTTTGCTGTACCACACTCACCGGTGGTGTTCTGACTATTTCTGTGGATCGTTGGTACCAATGCGACCTATAATTTCTAAATTTTTCTGACAGATATTTTTTTTTTTATGTACTACACTCGACGTAGTAGTAATGACAATTTGTGTGGATCCTTGGTACCATAGCGATCTTTAATCTTTATATTGTCTTGACAGCTCTTCTTTTTTGCTGTACGACACTCACCGGTGGTGTTCTGACAATTTCTGTGGATCGTTGGTACCAATGCGACCTCTAATTTTTAGACTTTTCTGACAGATCTTTTTTTTGATGTACTACACTCGACGTTGTAGTAATGACAATTTGTGTGGACCCTTGGTACCATTGCGATCTTTAATCTTTATATTGTCTTGACAGCTCTTCTTTTTTGCTGTACTACACTCGACGTTCTAGTAATGACAATTTGTGTGGATCCTTGGTACCATTGCGATCTTTAATCTTTATATTGTCTGGACAGCTCTTCTTTTTTGCTGTACGACACTCACCTGTGGTGTTCTGACAATTTCTGTGGATCGTTGGTACCAATGCGACCTCTAATTTTTAGACTTTTCTGACAGCTCTTCTTTTTTGCTGTACTACACTCACCGGTGGTGTTCTGACAATTTGTGTGGACCCTTGGTACCATTGCGATCTTTAATCTTTATATTGTCTTGACAGCTCTTCTTTTTTGCTGTACTACACTCGACGTTGTAGTAATGACAATTTGTGTTAACCCTTGGTACCATTGCGATCTTTAATCTTTATATTGTCTTGACAGCTCTTCTTTTTTGCTCTACTACACTCACCGGTGGTGTTCTGACAATTTCTGTGGATCGTTGGTACCAATGCGACCTCTAATTTTTAGACTTTTCTGACAGATCTTTTTTTTTTAAGTACTACACTCGACGTTGTAGTAATGACAATTTGTGTGGACCCTTGGAACCATTGCGATCTTTAATCTTTATATTGTCTTGACAGCTCTTCTTTTTTGCTGTACCACACTCACCGGTGGTGTTCTGACAATTTGTGTGGACCCTTGGTACCATTGCGATCTTTAATCTTTATATTGTCTGGACAGCTCTTCTTTTTTGCTGTACGACACTCACCTGTGGTGTTCTGACAATTTCTGTGGATCGTTGGTACCAATGCGACCTCTAATTTTTAGACTTTTCTGACAGATCTTTTTTTTTTAAGTACTACACTCGACGTTGTAGTAATGACAATTTGTGTGGACCCTTGGAACCATTGCGATCTTTAATCTTTATATTGTCTTGACAGCTCTTCTTTTTTGCTGTACTACACTCATCGGTGGTGTTCTGACAATTTCTGTGGATCGTTGGTACCAATGCGACCTCTAATTTTTAGTCTTTTCTGACAGATCTTTTTTTTTTATGTACTACACTCGACGTTGTAGTAATGACAATTTGTGTGGACCCTTGGTACCATTGCGATCTTTAATCTTTATATTGTCTTGACAGCTCTTCTTTTTTGCTGTACTACACTCACCGGTTGTGTTTTGACAATTTCTGTGGATCGTTGGTACCAATGCGACCTCTAATTTTTAGACTTTTCTGACAAATCTTTTTTTTTATGTACTACACTCGACGTTGTAGTAATGACAATTTGTGTGGACCCTTGGTACCATTGCGATCTTTAATCTTTATATTGTCTTGACAGCTCTTCTTTTTTGCTGTACTACACTCGACGTTGTAGTAATGACAATTTGTGTAGATCCTTGGTACCATTGCGATCTTTCATCTTTATGTTGTCTTGACAGCTCTTCTTTTTTGCTGTACCACACTCACCGGTGGTGTTCTGACTATTTCTGTGGATCGTTGGTACCAATGCGACCTATAATTTCTAAATTTTTCTGACAGATATTTTTTTTTTTGATGTACTACACTCGACGTTGTAGTAATGACAATTTGTGTGGATCCTTGGTACCATAGCGATCTTTAATCTTTATATTGTCTTGACAGCTCTTCTTTTTTGCTGTACGACACTCACCGGTGGTGTTCTGACAATTTCTGTGGATCGTTGGTACCAATGCGACCTCTAATTTTTAGACTTTTCTGACAGATCTTTTTTTTGATGTACTACACTCGACGTTGTAGTAATGACAATTTGTGTGGACCCTTGGTACCATTGCGATCTTTAATCTTTATATTGTCTTGACAGCTCTTCTTTTTTGCTGTACTACACTCGACGTTCTAGTAATGACAATTTGTGTGGATCCTTGGTACCATTGCGATCTTTAATCTTTATATTGTCTGGACAGCTCTTCTTTTTTGCTGTACGACACTCACCTGTGGTGTTCTGACAATTTCTGTGGATCGTTGGTACCAATGCGACCTCTAATTTTTAGACTTTTCTGACAGCTCTTCTTTTTTGCTGTACTACACTCACCGGTGGTGTTCTGACAATTTGTGTGGACCCTTGGTACCATTGCGATCTTTAATCTTTATATTGTCTTGACAGCTCTTCTTTTTTGCTGTACTACACTCGACGTTGTAGTAATGACAATTTGTGTGAACCCTTGGTACCATTGCGATCTTTAATCTTTATATTGTCTGGACAGCTCTTCTTTTTTGCTGTACGACACTCACCTGTGGTGTTCTGACAATTTCTGTGGATCGTTGGTACCAATGCGACCTCTAATTTTTAGTCTTTTCTGACAGATCTTTTTTTTTTTATGTACTACACTCGACGTTGTAGTAATGACAATTTGTGTGGACCCTTGGTACCATTGCGATCTTTAATCTTTATATTGTCTTGACAGCTCTTCTTTTTTGCTGTACTACACTCACCGGGTGTGTTTTGACAATTTCTGTGGATCGTTGGTACCAATGCGACCTCTAATTTTTAGACTTTTCTGACAAATCTTTTTTTTTATGTACTACACTCGACGTTGTAGTAATGACAATTTGTGTGGACCCTTGGTACCATTGCGATCTTTAATCTTTATGTTGTCTTGACAGCTCTTCTTTTTTGCTGTACTACACTCGACGTTGTAGTAATGACAATTTGTGTAGATCCTTGGTACCATTGCGATCTTTCATCTTTATGTTGTCTTGACAGCTCTTCTTTTTTGCTGTACCACACTCACCGGTGGTGTTCTGACTATTTCTGTGGATCGTTGGTACCAATGCGACCTATAATTTCTAAATTTTTCTGACAGATATTTTTTTTTTTATGTACTACACTCGACGTTGTAGTAATGACAATTTGTGTGGATCCTTGGTACCATAGCGATCTTTAATCTTTATATTGTCTTGACAGCTCTTCTTTTTTGCTGTACGACACTCACCGGTGGTGTTCTGACAATTTCTGTGGATCGTTGGTACCAATGCGACCTCTAATTTTTAGACTTTTCTGACAGATCTTTTTTTTGATGTACTACACTCGACGTTGTAGTAATGACAATTTGTGTGGACCCTTGGTACCATTGCGATCTTTAATCTTTATATTGTCTTGACAGCTCTTCTTTTTTGCTGTACTACACTCGACGTTCTAGTAATGACAATTTGTGTGGATCCTTGGTACCATTGCGATCTTGAATCTTTATATTGTCTGGACAGCTCTTCTTTTTTGCTGTACGACACTCACCTGTGGTGTTCTGACAATTTCTGTGGATCGTTGGTACCAATGCGACCTCTAATTTTTAGACTTTTCTGACAGCTCTTCTTTTTTGCTGTACTACACTCACCGGTGGTGTTCTGACAATTTGTGTGGACCCTTGGTACCATTGCGATCTTTAATCTTTATATTGTCTTGACAGCTCTTCTTTTTTGCTGTACTACACTCGACGTTGTAGTAATGACAATTTGTGTTAACCCTTGGTACCATTGCGATCTTTAATCTTTATATTGTCTTGACAGCTCTTCTTTTTTGCTCTACTACACTCACCGGTGGTGTTCTGACAATTTCTGTGGATCGTTGGTACCAATGCGACCTCTAATTTTTAGACTTTTCTGACAGATCTTTTTTTTTTAAGTACTACACTCGACGTTGTAGTAATGACAATTTGTGTGGACCCTTGGTACCATTGCGATCTTTAATCTTTATATTGTCTTGACAGCTCTTCTTTTTTGCTGTACTACACTCACCGGTTGTGTTTTGACAATTTCTGTGGATCGTTGGTACCAATGCGACCTCTAATTTTTAGACTTTTCTGACAAATCTTTTTTTTTATGTACTACACTCGACGTTGTAGTAATGACAATTTGTGTTGACCCTTGGTACCATTGCGATCTTTAATCTTTATATTGTCTTGACAGCTCTTCTTTTTTGCTGTACTACACTCGACGTTGTAGTAATGACAATTTGTGTAGATCCTTGGTACCATTGCGATCTTTCATCTTTATGTTGTCTTGACAGCTCTTCTTTTTTGCTGTACCACACTCACCGGTGGTGTTCTGACAATTTGTGTGGACCCTTGGTACCATTGCGATCTTTAATCTTTATATTGTCTTGACAGCTCTTCTTTTTTGCTGTACTACACTCGACGTTGTAGTAATGACAATTTGTGTGAACCCTTGGTACCATTGCGATCTTTAATCTTTATATTGTCTTGACAGTTCTTCTTTTTTGCTGTACTACACTCACCGGTGGTGTTCTGACAATTTCTGTGGATCGTTGGTACCAATGCGACCTCTAATTTTTAGACTTTTCTGACAGCTCTTCTTTTTTGCTGTACTACACTCACCGGTGGTGTTCTGACAATTTGTGTGGACCCTTGGTACCATTGCGATCTTTCATCTTTATGTTGTCTTGACAGCTCTTCTTTTTTGCTGTACCACACTCACCGGTGGTGTTCTGACTATTTCTGTGGATCGTTGGTACCAATGCGACCTATAATTTCTAAATTTTTCTGACAGATATTTTTTTTTTTATGTACTACACTCGACGTAGTAGTAATGACAATTTGTGTGGATCCTTGGTACCATAGCGATCTTTAATCTTTATATTGTCTTGACAGCTCTTCTTTTTTGCTGTACGACACTCACCGGTGGTGTTCTGACAATTTCTGTGGATCGTTGGTACCAATGCGACCTCTAATTTTTAGACTTTTCTGACAGATCTTTTTTTTGATGTACTACACTCGACGTTGTAGTAATGACAATTTGTGTGGACCCTTGGTACCATTGCGATCTTTAATCTTTATATTGTCTTGACAGCTCTTCTTTTTTGCTGTACTACACTCGACGTTCTAGTAATGACAATTTGTGTGGATCCTTGGTACCATTGCGATCTTTAATCTTTATATTGTCTGGACAGCTCTTCTTTTTTGCTGTACGACACTCACCTGTGGTGTTCTGACAATTTCTGTGGATCGTTGGTACCAATGCGACCTCTAATTTTTAGACTTTTCTGACAGCTCTTCTTTTTTGCTGTACTACACTCACCGGTGGTGTTCTGACAATTTGTGTGGACCCTTGGTACCATTGCGATCTTTAATCTTTATATTGTCTTGACAGCTCTTCTTTTTTGCTGTACTACACTCGACGTTGTAGTAATGACAATTTGTGTTAACCCTTGGTACCATTGCGATCTTTAATCTTTATATTGTCTTGACAGCTCTTCTTTTTTGCTCTACTACACTCACCGGTGGTGTTCTGACAATTTCTGTGGATCGTTGGTACCAATGCGACCTCTAATTTTTAGACTTTTCTGACAGATCTTTTTTTTTTAAGTACTACACTCGACGTTGTAGTAATGACAATTTGTGTGGACCCTTGGAACCATTGCGATCTTTAATCTTTATATTGTCTTGACAGCTCTTCTTTTTTGCTGTACCACACTCACCGGTGGTGTTCTGACAATTTGTGTGGACCCTTGGTACCATTGCGATCTTTAATCTTTATATTGTCTGGACAGCTCTTCTTTTTTGCTGTACGACACTCACCTGTGGTGTTCTGACAATTTCTGTGGATCGTTGGTACCAATGCGACCTCTAATTTTTAGACTTTTCTGACAGATCTTTTTTTTTTAAGTACTACACTCGACGTTGTAGTAATGACAATTTGTGTGGACCCTTGGAACCATTGCGATCTTTAATCTTTATATTGTCTTGACAGCTCTTCTTTTTTGCTGTACTACACTCATCGGTGGTGTTCTGACAATTTCTGTGGATCGTTGGTACCAATGCGACCTCTAATTTTTAGTCTTTTCTGACAGATCTTTTTTTTTTATGTACTACACTCGACGTTGTAGTAATGACAATTTGTGTGGACCCTTGGTACCATTGCGATCTTTAATCTTTATATTGTCTTGACAGCTCTTCTTTTTTGCTGTACTACACTCACCGGTTGTGTTTTGACAATTTCTGTGGATCGTTGGTACCAATGCGACCTCTAATTTTTAGACTTTTCTGACAAATCTTTTTTTTTATGTACTACACTCGACGTTGTAGTAATGACAATTTGTGTGGACCCTTGGTACCATTGCGATCTTTAATCTTTATATTGTCTTGACAGCTCTTCTTTTTTGCTGTACTACACTCGACGTTGTAGTAATGACAATTTGTGTAGATCCTTGGTACCATTGCGATCTTTCATCTTTATGTTGTCTTGACAGCTCTTCTTTTTTGCTGTACCACACTCACCGGTGGTGTTCTGACTATTTCTGTGGATCGTTGGTACCAATGCGACCTATAATTTCTAAATTTTTCTGACAGATATTTTTTTTTTTGATGTACTACACTCGACGTTGTAGTAATGACAATTTGTGTGGATCCTTGGTACCATAGCGATCTTTAATCTTTATATTGTCTTGACAGCTCTTCTTTTTTGCTGTACGACACTCACCGGTGGTGTTCTGACAATTTCTGTGGATCGTTGGTACCAATGCGACCTCTAATTTTTAGACTTTTCTGACAGATCTTTTTTTTGATGTACTACACTCGACGTTGTAGTAATGACAATTTGTGTGGACCCTTGGTACCATTGCGATCTTTAATCTTTATATTGTCTTGACAGCTCTTCTTTTTTGCTGTACTACACTCGACGTTCTAGTAATGACAATTTGTGTGGATCCTTGGTACCATTGCGATCTTTAATCTTTATATTGTCTGGACAGCTCTTCTTTTTTGCTGTACGACACTCACCTGTGGTGTTCTGACAATTTCTGTGGATCGTTGGTACCAATGCGACCTCTAATTTTTAGACTTTTCTGACAGCTCTTCTTTTTTGCTGTACTACACTCACCGGTGGTGTTCTGACAATTTGTGTGGACCCTTGGTACCATTGCGATCTTTAATCTTTATATTGTCTTGACAGCTCTTCTTTTTTGCTGTACTACACTCGACGTTGTAGTAATGACAATTTGTGTGAACCCTTGGTACCATTGCGATCTTTAATCTTTATATTGTCTGGACAGCTCTTCTTTTTTGCTGTACGACACTCACCTGTGGTGTTCTGACAATTTCTGTGGATCGTTGGTACCAATGCGACCTCTAATTTTTAGACTTTTCTGACAGATCTTTTTTTTTTAAGTACTACACTCGACGTTGTAGTAATGACAATTTGTGTGGACCCTTGGAACCATTGCGATCTTTAATCTTTATATTGTCTTGACAGCTCTTCTTTTTTGCTGTACTACACTCATCGGTGGTGTTCTGACAATTTCTGTGGATCGTTGGTACCAATGCGACCTCTAATTTTTAGTCTTTTCTGACAGATCTTTTTTTTTTATGTACTACACTCGACGTTGTAGTAATGACAATTTGTGTGGACCCTTGGTACCATTGCGATCTTTAATCTTTATATTGTCTTGACAGCTCTTCTTTTTTGCTGTACTACACTCACCGGTTGTGTTTTGACAATTTCTGTGGATCGTTGGTACCAATGCGACCTCTAATTTTTAGACTTTTCTGACAAATCTTTTTTTTTATGTACTACACTCGACGTTGTAGTAATGACAATTTGTGTTGACCCTTGGTACCATTGCGATCTTTAATCTTTATATTGTCTTGACAGCTCTTCTTTTTTGCTGTACTACACTCGACGTTGTAGTAATGACAATTTGTGTAGATCCTTGGTACCATTGCGATCTTTCATCTTTATGTTGTCTTGACAGCTCTTCTTTTTTGCTGTACCACACTCACCGGTGGTGTTCTGACTATTTCTGTGGATCGTTGGTACCAATGCGACCTATAATTTCTAAATTTTTCTGACAGATATTTTTTTTTGATGTACTACACTCGACGTTGTAGTAATGACAATTTGTGTGGATCCTTGGTACCATTGCGATCTTTAATCTTTATATTGTCTTGACAGCTCTTCTTTTTTGCTGTACTACACTCGACGTTGTAGTAATGACAATTTGTGTGAACCCTTGGTACCATTGCGATCTTTAATCTTTATATTGTCTTGACAGTTCTTCTTTTTTGCTGTACTACACTCACCGGTGGTGTTCTGACAATTTCTGTGGATCGTTGGTACCAATGCGACCTCTAATTTTTAGACTTTTCTGACAGCTCTTCTTTTTTGCTGTACTACACTCACCGGTGGTGTTCTGACAATTTGTGTGGACCCTTGGTACCATTGCGATCTTTAATCTTTATATTGTCTTGACAGCTCTTCTTTTTTGCTGTACTACACTCGACGTTGTAGTAATGACAATTTGTGTGGACCGTTGGTACCATTGCGATCTTTAATCTTTATATTGTCTTGACAGCTCTTCTTTTTTGCTCTACTACACTCACCGGTGGTGTTCTGACAATTTCTGTGGATCGTTGGTACCAATGCGACCTCTAATTTTTAGACTTTTCTGACAGATCTTTTTTTTTAAGTACTACACTCGACGTTGTAGTAATGACAATTTGTGTGGACCCTTGGAACCATTGCGATCTTTAATCTTTATATTGTCTTGACAGCTCTTCTTTTTTGCTGTACCACACTCACCGGTGGTGTTCTGACTATTTCTGTGGATCGTTGGTACCAATGCGACCTCTAATTTTTAGACTTTTCTGACAGTTCTTCTTTTTTGCTGTACTACACTCACCGGTGGTGTTCTGACAATTTCTGTGGATCGTTGGTACCAATGCGACCACTAATTTTTAGACTTTTCTGACACAACTTTTTTTTTATGTACTACACTCGACGTTGTAGTAATGACAATTTGTGTGGATCCTTGGTATCATTGCGAACTTCAATCTTTATATTGTCTTGACAGCTCTTCTTTTTTGCTGTACTACACTCAACGTTATAGTAATGACAATTTGTGTGGATCCTTGGTACCATTGCGATCTTTAATCTTTATATTGTCTTGACAGTTCTTCTTTTTTGCTGTACTACACTCACCGGTGGTGTTCTGACAATTTCTGTGGATCGTTGGTACCAATGCGACCTCTAATTTTTAGACTTTTCTGACAGCTCTTCTTTTTTGCTGTACTACACTCACCGGTGGTGTTCTGACAATTTGTGTGGACCCTTGGTACCATTGCGATCTTTAATCTTTATATTGTCTTGACAGCTCTTCTTTTTTGCTGTACTACACTCGACGTTGTAGTAATGACAATTTGTGTGAACCCTTGGTACCATTGCGATCTTTAATCTTTATATTGTCTTGACAGTTCTTCTTTTTTGCTGTACTACACTCACCGGTGGTGTTCTGACTATTTCTGTGGATCGTTGGTACCAATGCGACCTCTAATTTTTAGACTTTTCTGACAGTTCTTCTTTTTTGCTGTACTACACTCACCGGTGGTGTTCTGACAATTTCTGTGGATCGTTGGTACCAATGCGACCTCTAATTTTTAGACTTTTCTGACAGCTCTTCTTTTTTGCTGTACTACACTCACCGGTGGTGTTCTGACAATTTGTGTGGACCCTTGGTACCATTGCGATCTTTAATCTTTATATTGTCTTGACAGCTCTTCTTTTTTGCTGTACTACACTCATCGGTGGTATTCTGACAATTTCTGTGGATCGTTGGTACCAATGCGACCTCTAATTTTTAGTCTTTTCTGACAGATCTTTTTTTCTTTATGTACTACACTCGACGTTGTAGTAATGACAATTTGTGTGGATCCTTGGTACCATTGCGATCTTTAATCATTATATTGTCTTGACAGCTCTTCTTTTTTGCTGTACGACACTCACCGGTGGTGTTCTGACAATTTCTGTGGATCGTTGGTACCAATGCGACCTCTAATTTTTAGACTTTTCTGACAGATCTTTTTTTTGATGTACTACACTCGACGTTGTAGTAATGACAATTTGTGTAGATCCTTGGTACCATTGCGATCTTTCATCTTTATGTTGTCTTGATAGCTCTTCTTTTTTGCTGTACTACACTCGACGTTATAGTAATGACAATTTGTGTGGATCCTTGGTACCATTGCGATCTTTAATCTTTATATTGTCTTGACAGTTCTTTTTTGCTGTACTACACTCGCCAGTGGTGTTCTGACAATTTCTGTGGATCGTTGGTACCAATGCGACCACTAATTTTTAGACTTTTCTGACACAACTTTTTTTTTATGTACTACACTCGACGTTGTAGTAATGACAATTTGTGTGGATCCTTGGTATCATTGCGAACTTCAATCTTTATATTGTCTTGACAGCTCTTCTTTTTTGCTGTACTACACTCATCGGTGGTGTTCTGACAATTTCTGTGGATCGTTGGTACCAATGCGACCACTAATTTTTAGACTTTTCTGACACAACTTTTTTTTATGTACTACACTCGACGTTGTAGTAATGACAATTTGTGTGGATCCTTGGAATCATTGCGATCTTTCATCTTTATGTTGTCTTGACAGCTCTTCTTTTTTGCTGTACTACACTCGACGTTACAGTATTGACAATTTGTGTGGATCCTTGGTACCATTGCGATCTTTAATCTTTATATTGTCTTGACAGTTCTTCTTTTTTGCTGTACTACACTCACCGGTGGTGTTCTGACAATTTCTGTGGATCGTTGGTACCAATGCGACCTCTAATTTTTAGACTTTTCTGACAGCTCTTCTTTTTTGCTGTACTACACTCACCGGTGGTGTTCTGACAATTTGTGTGGATCCTTGGTATCATTGCGATCTTTCATCTTTATGTTGTCTTGACAGTTCTTCTTTTTTGCTGTACTACACTCGCCAGTGGTGTTCTGACAATTTCTGTGGCTCGTTGGTACCAATGCGACCTCTAATTTTTAGTCTTTTCTGACAGATCTTTTTTTTTTATGTACTACACTCGACGTTGTAGTAATGACAATTTGTGTGGATCCTTGGTACCATTGCGATCTTTAATCTTTATATTGTCTTGACAGCTCTTCTTTTTTGCTGTACTACACTCACCGGTGGTGTTCTGACAATTTCTGTGGATCGTTGGTACCAATGCGACCTCTAATTTTTAGACTTTTCTGACAGCTCTTCTTTTTTGCTGTACTACACTCACCGGTGGTGTTCTGACAATTTGTGTGGACCCTTGGTACCATTGCGATCTTTAATCTTTATATTGTCTTGACAGCTCTTCTTTTTTGCTGTACTACACTCACCGGTGGTGTTCTGACAATTTGTGTGGACCCTTGGTACCATTGCGATCTTTAATCTTTATATTGTCTTGACAGCTCTTCTTTTTTGCTGTACTACACTCGACGTTGTAGTAATGACAATTTGTGTGAACCCTTGGTACCATTGCGATCTTTAATCTTTATATTGTCTTGACAGCTCTTCTTTTTTGCTGTACTACACTCACCGGTGGTGTTCTGACAATTTCTGTGGATCGTTGGTACCAATGCGACCTCTAATTTTTAGACTTTTCTGACAGCTCTTCTTTTTTGCTGTACTACACTCACCGGTGGTGTTCTGACAATTTGTGTGGACCCTTGGTACCATTGCGATCTTTAATCTTTATATTGTCTTGACAGCTCTTCTTTTTTGCTGTACTACACTCACCGGTGGTGTTCTGACAATTTCTGTGGATCGTTGGTACCAATGCGACCTATAATTTCTAAATTTTTCTGACAGATCTTTTTTTCTTTATGTACTACACTCGACGTTGTAGTAATGACAATTTGTGTGGATCCTTGGTACCATTGCGATCTTTCATCTTTATGTTGTCTTGATAGCTCTTCTTTTTTGCTGTACTACACTCGACGTTATAGTAATGACAATTTGTGTGGATCCTTGGTACCATTGCGATCTTTAATCTTTATATTGTCTTGACAGTTCTTCTTTTTTGCTGTACTACACTCGCCAGTGGTGTTCTGACAATTTCTGTGGCTCGTTGGTACCAATGCGACCACTAATTTTTAGACTTTTCTGACACAACTTTTTTTTTATGTACTACACTCGACGTTGTAGTAATGACAATTTGTGTGGACCCTTGGTACCATTGCGATCTTTAATCTTTATATTGTCTTGACAGCTCTTCTTTTTTGCTGTACGACACTCACCGGTGGTGTTCTGACAATTTCTGTGGATCGTTGGTACCAATGCGACCTCTAATTTTTAGACTTTTCTGACAGATCTTTTTTTTTAAGTACTACACTCGACGTTGTAGTAATGACAATTTGTGTGGACCCTTGGTACCATTGCGATCTTTAATCTTTATATTGTCTTGACAGCTCTTCTTTTTTGCTGTACTACACTCACCGGTGGTGTTCTGACAATTTCTGTGGATCGTTGGTACCAATGCGACCTATAATTTCTAAATTTTTCTGACAGATAGTTTTTTTTTGATGTACTACACTCGACGTTGTAGTAATGACAATTTGTGTGGATCCTTGGTACCATTGCGATCTTTAATCTTTATATTGTCTTGACAGCTCTTCTTTTTTGCTGTACTACACTCATCGGTGGTGTTCTGACAATTTCTGTGGATCGTTGGTACCAATGCGACCTCTAATTTTTAGACTTTTCTGACAGATCTTTTTTTTGATGTACTACACTCGACGTTGTAGTAATGACAATTTGTGTAGATCCTTGGTACCATTGCGATCTTTCATCTTTATGTTGTCTTGATAGCTCTTCTTTTTTGCTGTACTACACTCGACGTTATAGTAATGACAATTTGTGTGGATCCTTGGTACCATTGCGATCTTTAATCTTTATATTGTCTTGACAGTTCTTTTTTGCTGTACTACACTCGCCAGTGGTGTTCTGACAATTTCTGTGGATCGTTGGTACCAATGCGACCACTAATTTTTAGACTTTTCTGACACAACTTTTTTGTTATGTACTACACTCGACGTTGTAGTAATGACAATTTGTGTGGATCCTTGGTATCATTGCGAACTTCAATCTTTATATTGTCTTGACAGCTCTTCTTTTTTGCTGTACTACACTCATCGGTGGTGTTCTGACAATTTCTGTGGATCGTTGGTACCAATGCGACCTCTAATTTTTAGTCTTTTCTGACAGATCTTTTTTTTTTTATGTACTACACTCGACGTTGTAGTAATGACAATTTGTGTGGATCCTTGGTACCATTGCGATCTTTAATCTTTATATTGTCTTGACAGCTCTTCTTTTTTGCTGTACTACACTCACCGGTGGTGTTCTGACAATTTGTGTGGACCCTTGGTACCATTGCGATCTTTAATCTTTATATTGTCTTGACAGCTCTTCTTTTTTGCTGTACTACACTCGACGTTGTAGTAATGACAATTTGTGTGAACCCTTGGTACCATTGCGATCTTTAATCTTTATATTGTCTTGACAGCTCTTCTTTTTTGCTGTACTACACTCACCGGTGGTGTTCTGACAATTTCTGTGGATCGTTGGTACAAATGCGACCTCTAATTTTTAGACTTTTCTGACAGATCTTTTTTTTTAAGTACTACACTCGACGTTGTAGTAATGACAATTTGTGTGG
Source organism: Lasioglossum villosulum (assembly GCA_963971365.1). Lineage (NCBI taxonomy): Eukaryota > Metazoa > Arthropoda > Insecta > Hymenoptera > Halictidae > Lasioglossum > Lasioglossum villosulum. The sequence continues at coordinate 27,297,698 of OZ020497.1, forward strand.
ACCCTTGGTACCATTGCGATCTTTAATCTTTATATTGTCTTGACAGCTCTTCTTTTTTGCTGTACGACACTCACCGGTGGTGTTCTGACAATTTCTGTGGATCGTTGGTACCAATGCGACCTCTAATTTTTAGACTTTTCTGACAGATCTTTTTTTTTTAAGTACTACACTCGACGTTGTAGTAATGACAATTTGTGTGGACCCTTGGTACCATTGCGATCTTTAATCTTTATATTGTCTTGACAGCTCTTCTTTTTTGCTGTACTACACTCACCGGTGGTGTTCTGACAATTTCTGTGGATCGTTGGTACCAATGCGACCTATAATTTCTAAATTTTTTTTCTTTTTTTCTTTATGTACTACACTCGACGTTGTAGTAATGACAATTTGTGTGGATCCTTGGTACCATTGCGATCTTTAATCATTATATTGTCTTGACAGCTCTTCTTTTTTGCTGTACGACACTCACCGGTGGTGTTCTGACAATTTCTGTGGATCGTTGGTACCAATGCGACCTCTAATTTTTAGACTTTTCTGACAGATCTTTTTTTTGATGTACTACACTCGACGTTGTAGTAATGACAATTTGTGTAGATCCTTGGTACCATTGCGATCTTTCATCTTTATGTTGTCTTGATAGCTCTTCTTTTTTGCTGTACTACACTCGACGTTATAGTAATGACAATTTGTGTGGATCCTTGGTACCATTGCGATCTTTGATCTTTATATTGTCTTGACAGTTCTTCTTTTTTGCTGTACTACACTCGCCAGTGGTGTTCTGACAATTTCTGTGGATCGTTGGTACCAATGCGACCACTAATTTTTAGACTTTTCTGACACAACTTTTTTTTTATGTACTACACTCGACGTTGTAGTAATGACAATTTGTGTGGATCCTTGGTATCATTGCGAACTTCAATCTTTATATTGTCTTGACAGCTCTTCTTTTTTGCTGTACTACACTCATCGGTGGTGTTCTGACAATTTCTGTGGATCGTTGGTACCAATGCGACCTCTAATTTTTAGTCTTTTCTGACAGATCTTTTTTTTTTATGTACTACACTCGACGTTGTAGTAATGACAATTTGTGTGGATCCTTGGTACCATTGCGATCTTTAATCTTTATATTGTCTTGACAGCTCTTCTTTTTTGCTGTACGACACTCACCGGTGGTGTTCTGACAATTTCTGTGGATCGTTTGTACCAATGCGACCTCTAATTTTTAGACTTTTCTGACAGATCTTTTTTTTGATGTACTACACTCGACGTTGTAGTAATGACAATTTGTGTGGACCCTTGGTACCATTGCGATCTTTAATCTTTATATTGTCTTGACAGCTCTTCTTTTTTGCTGTACTACACTCGACGTTACAGTAATGACAATTTGTGTGGATCCTTGGTACCATTGCGATCTTTAATCTTTATATTGTCTTGACAGTTCTTCCTTTTTGCTGTACTACACTCACCGGTGGTGTTCTGACAATTTCTGTGGATCGTTGGTACCAATGCGACCTCTAATTTTTAGACTTTTCTGACAGCTCTTCTTTTTTGCTGTACTACACTCACCGGTGGTGTTCTGACAATTTGTGTGGACCCTTGGTACCATTGCGATCTTTAATCTTTATATTGTCTTGACAGCTCTTCTTTTTTGCTGTACTACACTCGACGTTGTAGTAATGACAATTTGTGTGAACCCTTGGTACCATTGCGATCTTTAATCTTTATATTGTCTTGACAGCTCTTCTTTTTTGCTGTACTACACTCACCGGTGGTGTTCTGACAATTTCTGTGGATCGTTGGTACCAATGCGACCTCTAATTTTTAGTCGTTTCTGACAGATCTTTTTTTTGATGTACTACACTCGACGTTGTAGTAATGACAATTTGTGTAGATCCTTGGTACCATTGCGATCTTTCATCTTTATGTTGTCTTGATAGCTCTTCTTTTTTGCTGTACTACACTCGACGTTATAGTAATGACAATTTGTGTGGATCCTTGGTACCATTGCGATCTTTAATCTTTATATTGTCTTGACAGTTCTTCTTTTTTGCTGTACTACACTCGCCAGTGGTGTTCTGACAATTTCTGTGGCTCGTTGGTACCAATGCGACCACTAATTTTTAGACTTTTCTGACACAACTTTTTTTTTATGTACTACACTCGACGTTGTAGTAATGACAATTTGTGTGGATCCTTGGTATCATTGCGAACTTCAATCTTTATATTGTCTTGACAGCTCTTCCTTTTTGCTGTACTACACTCATCGGTGGTGTTCTGACAATTTCTGTGGATCGTTGGTACCAATGCGACCTCTGATTTTTAGTCTTTTCTGACAGATCTTTTTTTTTTATGTACTACACTCGACGTTGTAGTAATGACAATTTGTGTGGATCCTTGGTACCATTGCGATCTTTAATCTTTATATTGTCTTGACAGCTCTTCTTTTTTGCTGTACGACACTCACCGGTGGTGTTCTGACAATTTCTGTGGATCGTTGGTACCAATGCGACCTCTAATTTTTAGACTTTTCTGACAGTTCTTCTTTTTTGCTGTACTACACTCACCGGTGGTGTTCTGACAATTTCTGTGGATCGTTGGTACCAATGCGACCTCTAATTTTTAGACTTTTCTGACAGCTCTTCTTTTTTGCTGTACTACACTCACCGGTGGTGTTCTGACAATTTGTGTGGACCCTTGGTACCATTGCGATCTTTAATCTTTATATTGTCTTGACAGCTCTTCTTTTTGGCTGTACTACACTCATCGGTGGTGTTCTGACAATTTCTGTGGATCGTTGGTACCAATGCGATCTTTAATCTTTATATTGTCTTGACAGCTCTTCTTTTTTGCTGTACTACACTCGACGTTACAGTAATGACAATTTGTGTGGATCCTTGGTACCATTGCGATCTTTAATCTTTATATTGTCTTGACAGTTCTTCTTTTTTGCTGTACTACACTCACCGGTGGTGTTCTGACAATTTCTGTGGATCGTTGGTACCAATGCGACCTCTAATTTTTAGACTTTTCTGACAGCTCTTCTTTTTTGCTGTACTACACTCACCGGTGGTGTTCTGACAATTTGTGTGGACCCTTGGTACCATTGCGATCTTTAATCTTTATATTGTCTTGACAGCTCTTCTTTTTTGCTGTACTACACTCGACGTTATAGTAATGACAATTTGTGTGGATCCTTGGTACCATTGCGATCTTTAATCTTTATATTGTCTTGACAGTTCTTCTTTTTTGCTGTACTACACTCGCCAGTGGTGTTCTGACAATTTCTGTGGCTCGTTGGTACCAATGCGACCACTAATTTTTAGACTTTTCTGACACAACTTTTTTTTTATGTACTACACTCGACGTTGTAGTAATGACAATTTGTGTGGATCCTTGGTATCATTGCGAACTTCAATCTTTATATTGTCTTGACAGCTCTTCCTTTTTGCTGTACTACACTCATCGGTGGTGTTCTGACAATTTCTGTGGATCGTTGGTACCAATGCGACCTCTGATTTTTAGTCTTTTCTGACAGATCTTTTTTTTTTATGTACTACACTCGACGTTGTAGTAATGACAATTTGTGTGGATCCTTGGTACCATTGCGATCTTTAATCTTTATATTGTCTTGACAGCTCTTCTTTTTTGCTGTACGACACTCACCGGTGGTGTTCTGACAATTTCTGTGGATCGTTGGTACCAATGCGACCTCTAATTTTTAGACTTTTCTGACAGTTCTTCTTTTTTGCTGTACTACACTCACCGGTGGTGTTCTGACAATTTCTGTGGATCGTTGGTACCAATGCGACCTCTAATTTTTAGACTTTTCTGACAGCTCTTCTTTTTTGCTGTACTACACTCACCGGTGGTGTTCTGACAATTTGTGTGGACCCTTGGTACCATTGCGATCTTTAATCTTTATATTGTCTTGACAGCTCTTCTTTTTGGCTGTACTACACTCATCGGTGGTGTTCTGACAATTTCTGTGGATCGTTGGTACCAATGCGATCTTTAATCTTTATATTGTCTTGACAGCTCTTCTTTTTTGCTGTACTACACTCGACGTTACAGTAATGACAATTTGTGTGGATCCTTGGTACCATTGCGATCTTTAATCTTTATATTGTCTTGACAGTTCTTCTTTTTTGCTGTACTACACTCACCGGTGGTGTTCTGACAATTTCTGTGGATCGTTGGTACCAATGCGACCTCTAATTTTTAGACTTTTCTGACAGCTCTTCTTTTTTGCTGTACTACACTCACCGGTGGTGTTCTGACAATTTGTGTGGACCCTTGGTACCATTGCGATCTTTAATCTTTATATTGTCTTGACAGCTCTTCTTTTTTGCTGTACTACACTCACCGGTGGTGTTCTGAGAATTTCTGTGGATCGTTGGTACCAATGCGACCTATAATTTCTAAATTTTTCTGACAGATCTTTTTTTCTTTATGTACTACACTCGACGTTGTAGTAATGACAATTTGTGTAGATCCTTGGTACCATTGCGATCTTTCATCTTTATGTTGTCTTGATAGCTCTTCTTTTTTGCTGTACTACACTCGACGTTATAGTAATGACAATTTGTGTGGATCCTTGGTACCATTGCGATCTTTGATCTTTATATTGTCTTGACAGTTCTTCTTTTTTGCTGTACTACACTCGCCAGTGGTGTTCTGACAATTTCTGTGGATCGTTGGTACCAATGCGACCACTAATTTTTAGACTTTTCTGACACAACTTTTTTTTTATGTACTACACTCGACGTTGTAGTAATGACAATTTGTGTGGATCCTTGGTATCATTGCGAACTTCAATCTTTATATTGTCTTGACAGCTCTTCTTTTTTGCTGTACTACACTCATCGGTGGTGTTCTGACAATTTCTGTGGATCGTTGGTACCAATGCGACCTCTAATTTTTAGTCTTTTCTGACAGATCTTTTTTTTGATGTACTACACTCGACGTTGTAGTAATGACAATTTGTGTGGACCCTTGGTACCATTGCGATCTTTAATCTTTATATTGTCTTGACAGCTCTTCTTTTTTGCTGTACTACACTCGACGTTACAGTAATGACAATTTGTGTGGATCCTTGGTACCATTGCGATCTTTAATCTTTATATTGTCTTGACAGTTCTTCTTTTTTGCTGTACTACACTCACCGGTGGTGTTCTGACAATTTCTGTGGATCGTTGGTACCAATGCGACCTCTAATTTTTAGACTTTTCTGACAGCTCTTCTTTTTTGCTGTACTACACTCACCGGTGGTGTTCTGACAATTTGTGTGGACCCTTGGTACCATTGCGATCTTTAATCTTTATATTGTCTTGACAGCTCTTCTTTTTTGCTGTACTACACTCGACGTTGTAGTAATGACAATTTGTGTGAACCCTTGGTACCATTGCGATCTTTAATCTTTATATTGTCTTGACAGCTCTTCTTTTTTGCTGTACTACACTCACCGGTGGTGTTCTGACAATTTCTGTGGATCGTTGGTACCAATGCGACCTCTAATTTTTAGTCTTTTCTGACAGATCTTTTTTTTGATGTACTACACTCGACGTTGTAGTAATGACAATTTGTGTAGATCCTTGGTACCATTGCGATCTTTCATCTTTATGTTGTCTTGATAGCTCTTCTTTTTTGCTGTACTACACTCGACGTTATAGTAATGACAATTTGTGTGGATCCTTGGTACCATTGCGATCTTTAATCTTTATATTGTCTTGACAGTTCTTCTTTTTTGCTGTACTACACTCGCCAGTGGTGTTCTGACAATTTCTGTGGCTCGTTGGTACCAATGCGACCACTAATTTTTAGACTTTTCTGACACAACTTTTTTTTTATGTACTACACTCGACGTTGTAGTAATGACAATTTGTGTGGATCCTTGGTATCATTGCGAACTTCAATCTTTATATTGTCTTGACAGCTCTTCCTTTTTGCTGTACTACACTCATCGGTGGTGTTCTGACAATTTCTGTGGATCGTTGGTACCAATGCGACCTCTGATTTTTAGTCTTTTCTGACAGATCTTTTTTTTTTATGTACTACACTCGACGTTGTAGTAATGACAATTTGTGTGGATCCTTGGTACCATTGCGATCTTTAATCTTTATATTGTCTTGACAGCTCTTCTTTTTTGCTGTACGACACTCACCGGTGGTGTTCTGACAATTTCTGTGGATCGTTGGTACCAATGCGACCTCTAATTTTTAGACTTTTCTGACAGTTCTTCTTTTTTGCTGTACTACACTCACCGGTGGTGTTCTGACAATTTCTGTGGATCGTTGGTACCAATGCGACCTCTAATTTTTAGACTTTTCTGACAGCTCTTCTTTTTTGCTGTACTACACTCACCGGTGGTGTTCTGACAATTTGTGTGGACCCTTGGTACCATTGCGATCTTTAATCTTTATATTGTCTTGACAGCTCTTCTTTTTGGCTGTACTACACTCATCGGTGGTGTTCTGACAATTTCTGTGGATCGTTGGTACCAATGCGATCTTTAATCTTTATATTGTCTTGACAGCTCTTCTTTTTTGCTGTACTACACTCGACGTTACAGTAATGACAATTTGTGTGGATCCTTGGTACCATTGCGATCTTTAATCTTTATATTGTCTTGACAGTTCTTCTTTTTTGCTGTACTACACTCACCGGTGGTGTTCTGACAATTTCTGTGGATCGTTGGTACCAATGCGACCTCTAATTTTTAGACTTTTCTGACAGCTCTTCTTTTTTGCTGTACTACACTCACCGGTGGTGTTCTGACAATTTGTGTGGACCCTTGGTACCATTGCGATCTTTAATCTTTATATTGTCTTGACAGCTCTTCTTTTTTGCTGTACTACACTCGACGTTGTAGTAATGACAATTTGTGTGAACCCTTGGTACCATTGCGATCTTTAATCTTTATATTGTCTTGACAGCTCTTCTTTTTTGCTGTACTACACTCACCGGTGGTGTTCTGACAATTTCTGTGGATCGTTGGTACCAATGCGACCTCTAATTTTTAGACTTTTCTGACAGATCTTTTTTTTGATGTACTACACTCGACGTTGTAGTAATGACAATTTGTGTAGATCCTTGGTACCATTGCGATCTTTCATCTTTATGTTGTCTTGATAGCTCTTCTTTTTTGCTGTACTACACTCGACGTTATAGTAATGACAATTTGTGTGGATCCTTGGTACCATTGCGATCTTTAATCTTTATATTGTCTTGACAGTTCTTCTTTTTTGCTGTACTACACTCGCCAGTGGTGTTCTGACAATTTCTGTGGCTCGTTGGTACCAATGCGACCACTAATTTTTAGACTTTTCTGACACAACTTTTTTTTTATGTACTACACTCGACGTTGTAGTAATGACAATTTGTGTGGATCCTTGGTATCATTGCGAACTTCAATCTTTATATTGTCTTGACAGCTCTTCCTTTTTGCTGTACTACACTCATCGGTGGTGTTCTGACAATTTCTGTGGATCGTTGGTACCAATGCGACCTCTGATTTTTAGTCTTTTCTGACAGATCTTTTTTTTTTATGTACTACACTCGACGTTGTAGTAATGACAATTTGTGTGGATCCTTGGTACCATTGCGATCTTTAATCTTTATATTGTCTTGACAGCTCTTCTTTTTTGCTGTACGACACTCACCGGTGGTGTTCTGACAATTTCTGTGGATCGTTGGTACCAATGCGACCTCTAATTTTTAGACTTTTCTGACAGTTCTTCTTTTTTGCTGTACTACACTCACCGGTGGTGTTCTGACAATTTCTGTGGATCGTTGGTACCAATGCGACCTCTAATTTTTAGACTTTTCTGACAGCTCTTCTTTTTTGCTGTACTACACTCACCGGTGGTGTTCTGACAATTTGTGTGGACCCTTGGTACCATTGCGATCTTTAATCTTTATATTGTCTTGACAGCTCTTCTTTTTGGCTGTACTACACTCATCGGTGGTGTTCTGACAATTTCTGTGGATCGTTGGTACCAATGCGATCTTTAATCTTTATATTGTCTTGACAGCTCTTCTTTTTTGCTGTACTACACTCACCGGTGGTGTTCTGACAATTTCTGTGGATCGTTGGTACAAATGCGACCTCCAATTTTTAGACTTTTCTGACAGATCTTTTTTTTTAAGTACTACACTCGACGTTGTAGTAATGACAATTTGTGTGGACCCTTGGTACCATTGCGATCTTTAATCTTTATATTGTCTTGACAGCTCTTCGTTTTTGCTGTACGACACTCACCGGTGGTGTTCTGACAATTTCTGTGGATCGTTGGTACCAATGCGACCTCTAATTTTTAGACTTTTCTGACAGATCTTTTTTTTGATGTACTACACTCGACGTTGTAGTAACGACAATTTGTGTGGACCCTTGGTACCATTGCGATCTTTAATCTTTATATTGTCTTGACAGCTCTTCTTTTTTGCTGTACTACACTCGACGTTGTAGTAATGACAATTTGTGTGGATCCTTGGTACCATTGCGATCTTTAATCTTTATATTGTCTTGACAGTTCTTCTTTTTTGCTGTACTACACTCACCGGTGGTGTTCTGACAATTTCTGTGGATCGTTGGTACCAATGCGACCTCCAATTTTTAGACTTTTCTGACAGCTCTTCGTTTTTGCTGTACGACACTCACCGGTGGTGTTCTGACAATTTCTGTGGATCGTTGGTACCAATGCGACCTCTAATTTTTAGACTTTTCTGACAGATCTTTTTTTTGATGTACTACACTCGACGTTGTAGTAATGACAATTTGTGTGGACCCTTGGTACCATTGCGATCTTTAATCTTTATATTGTCTTGACAGCTCTTCTTTTTTGCTGTACTACACTCGACGTTGTAGTAATGACAATTTGTGTGGATCCTTGGTACCATTGCGATCTTTAATCTTTATATTGTCTTGACAGTTCTTCTTTTTTGCTGTACTACACTCACCGGTGGTATTCTGACAATTTCTGTGGATCGTTGGTACCAATGCGACCTCCAATTTTTAGACTTTTCTGACAGCTCTTCTTTTTTGCTGTACTACACTCACCGGTGGTGTTCTGACAATTTCTGTGGATCGTTGGTACCAATGCGACCTCTAATTTTTAGACTTTTCTGACAGATCTTTTTTTTTGATGTACTACACTCGACGTTGTAGTAATGACAATTTGTGTGGATCCTTGGTATCATTGCGAACTTCAATCTTTATATTGTCTTGACAGCTCTTCCTTTTTGCTGTACTACACTCATCGGTGGTGTTCTGACAATTTCTGTGGATCGTTGGTACCAATGCGACCTCTAATTTTTAGTCTTTTCTGACAGATCTTTTTTTTTTTATGTACTACACTCGACGTTGTAGTAATGACAATTTGTGTAGACCCTTGGTACCATTGCGATCTTTAATCTTTATATTGTCTTGACAGCTCTTCTTTTTTGCTGTACTACACTCATCGGTGGTGTTCTGACAATTTCTGTGGATCGTTGGTACCAATGCGACCTCTAATTTTTAGTCTTTTCTGACAGATCTTTTTTTCTTTATGTATTACACTCGACGTTGTAGTAATGACAATTTGTGTGGATCCTTGGTACCATTGCGATCTTTAATCATTATATTGTCTTGACAGCTCTTCTTTTTTGCTGTACTACACTCGACGTTGTAGTAATGACAATTTGTGTGGATCCTTGGTACCATTGCGATGTTTAATCTTTATATTGTCTTGACAGTTCTTCATTTTTGCTGTACTACACTCGCCAGTGGTGTTCTGACAATTTCTGTGGCTCGTTGGTACCAATGCGACCACTAATTTTTAGACTTTTCTGACACAACTTTTTTTTTATGTACTACACTCGACGTTGTAGTAATGACAATTTGTGTGGATCCTTGGTATCATTGCGAACTTCAATCTTTATATTGTCTTGACAGCTCTTCCTTTTTGCTGTACTACACTCAGCGGTGGTGTTCTGACAATTTCTGTGGATCGTTGGTACCAATGCGACCTCTAATTTTTAGTCTTTTCTGACAGATCTTTTTTTTTTATGTACTACACTCGACGTTGTAGTAATGACAATTTGTGTGGACCCTTGGTACCATTGCGATCTTTAATCTTTATATTGTCTTGACAGCTCTTCTTTTTTGCTGTACTACACTCGACGTTGTAGTAATGACAATTTGTGTGGATCCTTGGTACCATTGCGATCTTAAATCTTTATATTGTCTTGACAGCTCTTCTTTTTTGCTGTACGACACTCACCTGTGGTGTTCTGACAATTTCTGTGGATCGTTGGTACCAATGCGACCTCTAATTTTTAGACTTTTCTGACAGTTCTTCTTTTTTGCTGTACTACACTCACCGGTGGTGTTCTGACAATTTCTGTGGATCGTTGGTACCAATGCGACCTCTAATTTTTAGACTTTTCTGACAGCTCTTCTTTTTTGCTGTACTACACTCACCGGTGGTGTTCTGACAATTTGTGTGGACCCTTGGTACCATTGCGATCTTTAATCTTTATATTGTCTTGACAGCTCTTCTTTTTTGCTGTACTACACTCATCGGTGGTGTTCTGACAATTTCTGTGGATCGTTGGTACCAATGCGACCTCTAATTTTTAGTCTTTTCTGACAGATCTTTTTTTCTTTATGTACTACACTCGACGTTGTAGTAATGACAATTTGTGTGGATCCTTGGTACCATTGCGATCTTTAATCATTATATTGTCTTGACAGCTCTTCTTTTTTGCTGTACCACACTCACCGGTGGTGTTCTGACAATTTCTGTGGATCGTTGGTACCAATGCGACCTCTAATTTTTAGACTTTTCTGACAGATCTTTTTTTTGATGTACTACACTCGACGTTGTAGTAATGACAATTTGTGTAGATCCTTGGTACCAATGCGACCTCTAATTTTTAGTCTTTTCTGACAGATCTTTTTTTTTTTATGTACTACACTCGACGTTGTAGTAATGACAATTTGTGTGGATCCTTGGTACCATTGCGATCTTTAATCTTTATATTGTCTTGACAGTTCTTTTTTGCTGTACGACACTCACCGGTTGTGTTTTGACAATTTCTGTGGATCGTTGGTACCAATGCGACCTCTAATTTTTAGTCTTTTCTGACAGATCTTTTTTTTTGTGTACTACACTCGACGTTGTAGTAATGACAATTTGTATGGATCCTTGGTACCATTGCGATCTTTAATCTTTATATTGTCTTGACAGCTCTTCTTTTTTGCTGTACTACACTCACCGGTGGTGTTCTGACAATTTGTGTGGACCCTTGGTACCATTGCGATCTTTAATCTTTATATTGTCTTGACAGCTCTTCTTTTTTGCTGTACTACACTCGACGTTGTAGTAATGACAATTTGTGTGGATCCTTGGTATCATTGCGAACTTCAATCTTTATATTGTCTTGACAGCTCTTCCTTTTTGCTGTACTACACTCATCGGTGGTGTTCTGACAATTTCTGTGGATCGTTGGTACCAATGCGACCTCTAATTTTTAGTCTTTTCTGACAGATCTTTTTTTTTTTATGTACTACACTCGACGTTGTAGTAATGACAATTTGTGTAGACCCTTGGTACCATTGCGATCTTTAATCTTTATATTGTCTTGACAGCTCTTCTTTTTTGCTGTACTACACTCATCGGTGGTGTTCTGACAATTTCTGTGGATCGTTGGTACCAATGCGACCTCTAATTTTTAGTCTTTTCTGACAGATCTTTTTTTCTTTATGTACTACACTCGACGTTGTAGTAATGACAATTTGTGTGGATCCTTGGTACCATTGCGATCTTTAATCATTATATTGTCTTGACAGCTCTTCTTTTTTGCTGTACTACACTCGACGTTGTAGTAATGACAATTTGTGTGGATCCTTGGTACCATTGCGATGTTTAATCTTTATATTGTCTTGACAGTTCTTCTTTTTTGCTGTACTACACTCGCCAGTGGTGTTCTGACAATTTCTGTGGCTCGTTGGTACCAATGCGACCACTAATTTTTAGACTTTTCTGACACAACTTTTTTTTTATGTACTACACTCGACGTTGTAGTAATGACAATTTGTGTGGATCCTTGGTATCATTGCGAACTTCAATCTTTATATTGTCTTGACAGCTCTTCCTTTTTGCTGTACTACACTCATCGGTGGTGTTCTGACAATTTCTGTGGATCGTTGGTACCAATGCGACCTCTAATTTTTAGTCTTTTCTGACAGATCTTTTTTTTTTATGTACTACACTCGACGTTGTAGTAATGACAATTTGTGTGGATCCTTGGTACCATTGCGATCTTTAATCTTTATATTGTCTTGACAGCTCTTCTTTATTGCTGTACGACACTCACCGGTGGTGTTCTGACAATTTCTGTGGATCGTTGGTACCAATGCGACCTCTAATTTTTAGACTTTTCTGACAGATCTTTTTTTTGATGTACTACACTCGACGTTGTAGTAATGACAATTTGTGTGGACCCTTGGTACCATTGCGATCTTTAATCTTTATATTGTCTTGACAGCTCTTCTTTTTTGCTGTACTACACTCGACGTTGTAGTAATGACAATTTGTGTGGATCCTTGGTACCATTGCGATCTTAAATCTTTATATTGTCTTGACAGCTCTTCTTTTTTGCTGTACGACACTCACCTGTGGTGTTCTGACAATTTCTGTGGATCGTTGGTACCAATGCGACCTCTAATTTTTAGACTTTTCTGACAGTTCTTCTTTTTTGCTGTACTACACTCACCGGTGGTGTTCTGACAATTTCTGTGGATCGTTGGTACCAATGCGACCTCTAATTTTTAGACTTTTCTGACAGCTCTTCTTTTTTGCTGTACTACACTCACCGGTGGTGTTCTGACAATTTGTGTGGACCCTTGGTACCATTGCGATCTTTAATCTTTATATTGTCTTGACAGCTCTTCTTTTTTGCTGTACTACACTCATCGGTGGTGTTCTGACAATTTCTGTGGATCGTCGGTACCAATGCGACCTCTAATTTTTAGTCTTTTCTGACAGATCTTTTTTTCTTTATGTACTACACTCGACGTTGTAGTAAAGACAATTTGTGTGGATCCTTGGTACCATTGCGATCTTTAATCATTATATTGTCTTGACAGCTCTTCTTTTTTGCTGTACGACACTCACCGGTGGTGTTCTGACAATTTCTGTGGATCGTTGGTACCAATGCGACCTCTAATTTTTAGACTTTTCTGACAGATCTTTTTTTTGATGTACTACACTCGACGTTGTAGTAATGACAATTTGTGTAGATCCTTGGTACCATTGCGATCTTTCATCTTTATGTTGTCTTGATAGCTCTTCTTTTTTGCTGTACTACACTCGACGTTATAGTAATGACAATTTGTGTGGATCCTTGGTACCATTGCGATCTTTAATCTTTATATTGTCTTGACAGTTCTTTTTTGCTGTACTACACTCGCCAGTGGTGTTCTGACAATTTCTGTGGATCGTTGGTACCAATGCGACCTCTAATTTTTAGTCTTTTCTGACAGATCTTTTTTTTTTTGTGTACTACACTCGACGTTGTAGTAATGACAATTTGTGTGGATCCTTGGTACCATTGCGATCTTTAATCTTTATATTGTCTTGACAGCTCTTCTTTTTTGCTGTACTACACTCACCGGTGGTGTTCTGACAATTTGTGTGGACCCTTGGTACCATTGCGATCTTTAATCTTTATATTGTCTTGACAGCTCTTCTTTTTTGCTGTACTACACTCGACGTTGTAGTAATGACAATTTGTGTGAACCCTTGGTACCATTGCGATCTTTAATCTTTATATTGTCTTGACAGCTCTTCTTTTTTGCTGTACTACACTCACCGGTGGTGTTCTGACAATTTCTGTGGATCGTTGGTACCAATGCGACCTCTAATTTTTAGACTTTTCTGACAGATCTTTTTTTTTTAAGTACTACACTCGACGTTGTAGTAATGACAATTTGTGTGGACCCTTGTTACCATTGCGATCTTTAATCTTTATATTGTCTTGACAGCTCTTCTTTTTTGCTGTACTACACTCACCGGTGGTGTTCTGACAATTTCTGTGGATCGTTGGTACCAATGCGACCTATAATTTCTAAATTTTTCTGACAGATATTTTTTTTTTTGATGTACTACACTCGACGTTGTAGTAATGACAATTTGTGTGGATCCTTGGTACCATTGCGATCTTTAATCTTTATATTGTCTTGACAGCTCTTCTTTTTTGCTGTACGACACTCACCGGTGGTGTTCTGACAATTTCTGTGGATCGTTGGTACCAATGCGACCTCTAATTTTTAGACTTTTCTGACAGATCTTTTTTTTGATGTACTACACTCGACGTTGTAGTAATGACAATTTGTGTGGACCCTTGGTACCATTGCGATCTTTAATCTTTATATTGTCTTGACAGCTCTTCTTTTTTGCTGTACTACACTCATCGGTGGTGTTCTGACAATTTCTGTGGATCGTTGGTACCAATGCGACCTCTAATTTTTAGTCTTTTCTGACAGATCTTTTTTTCTTTATGTACTACACTCGACGTTGTAGTAATGACAATTTGTGTGGATCCTTGGTACCATTGCGATCTTTAATCATTATATTGTCTTGACAGCTCTTCTTTTTTGCTGTACGACACTCACCGGTGGTGTTCTGACAATTTCTGTGGATCGTTGGTACCAATGCGACCTCTAATTTTTAGACTTTTCTGACAGATCTTCTTTTTTGCTGTACTACACTCATCGGTGGTGTTCTGACAATTTCTGTGGATCGTTGGTACCAATGCGACCTCTAATTTTTAGTCTTTTCTGACAGATCTTTTTTTTTTTATGTACTACACTCGACGTTGTAGTAATGACAATTTGTGTGAACCCTTGGTACCATTGCGATCTTTCATCTTTATGTTGTCTTGATAGCTCTTCTTTTTTGCTGTACTACACTCGACGTTATAGTAATGACAATTAGTGTGGATCCTTGGTACCATTGCGATCTTTGATCTTTATATTGTCTTGACAGCTCTTCTTTTTTGCTGTACGACACTCACCTGTGGTGTTCTGACAATTTCTGTGGATCGTTGGTACCAATGCGACCTCTAATTTTTAGACTTTTCTGACAGTTCTTCTTTTTTGCTGTACTACACTCACCGGTGGTGTTCTGACAATTTCTGTGGATCGTTGGTACCAATGCGACCTCTAATTTTTAGACTTTTCTGACAGCTCTTCTTTTTTGCTGTACTACACTCACCGGTGGTGTTCTGACAATTTGTGTGGACCCTTGGTACCATTGCGATCTTTAATCTTTATATTGTCTTGACAGCTCTTCTTTTTTGCTGTACTACACTCGACGTTGTAGTAATGACAATTTGTGTGGACCCTTGGTACCATTGCGATCTTTAATCTTTATATTGTCTTGACAGCTCTTCTTTTTTGCTGTACTACACTCACCGGTGGTGTTCTGACAATTTCTGTGGATCGTTGGTACAAATGCGACCTCTAATTTTTAGACTTTTCTGACAGATCTTTTTTTTTAAGTACTACACTCGACGTTGTAGTAATGACAATTTGTGTGGACCCTTGGTACCATTGCGATCTTTAATCTTTATATTGTCTTGACAGCTCTTCTTTTTTGCTGTACGACACTCACCGGTGGTGTTCTGACAATTTCTGTGGATCGTTGGTACCAATGCGACCTCTAATTTTTAGACTTTTCTGACAGATCTTTTTTTTGATGTACTACACTCGACGTTGTAGTAATGACAATTTGTGTGGACCCTTGGTACCATTGCGATCTTTAATCTTTATATTGTCTTGACAGCTCTTCTTTTTTGCTGTACTACACTCATCGGTGGTGTTCTGACAATTTCTGTGGATCGTTGGTACCAATGCGACCTCTAATTTTTAGTCTTTTCTGACAGATCTTTTTTTCTTTATGTACTACACTCGACGTTGTAGTAATGACAATTTGTGTGGATCCTTGGTACCATTGCGATCTTTAATCATTATATTGTCTTGACAGCTCTTCTTTTTTGCTGTACTACACTCGACGTTATAGTAATGACAATTTGTGTGGATCCTTGGTACCATTGCGATCTTTGATCTTTATATTGTCTTGACAGCTCTTCTTTTTTGCTGTACTACACTCATCGGTGGTGTTCTGACAATTTCTGTGGATCGTTGGTACCAATGCGACCTCTAATTTTTAGTCTTTTCTGACAGATCTTTTTTTTTTTATGTACTACACTCGACGTTGTAGTAATGACAATTTGTGTGGACCCTTGGTACCATTGCGATCTTTAATCTTTATATTGTCTTGACAGCTCTTCTTTTTTGCTGTACGACACTCACCGGTTGTGTTTTGACAATTTCTGTGGATCGTTGGTACCAATGCGACCTCTAATTTTTAGACTTTTCTGACAGCTCTTCTTTTTTGCTGTACTACACTCACCGGTGGTGTTCTGACAATTTGTGTGGACCCTTGGTACCATTGCGATCTTTAATCTTTATATTGTCTTGACAGCTCTTCTTTTTTGCTGTACTACACTCGACGTTGTAGTAATGACAATTTGTGTGAACCCTTGGTACCATTGCGATCTTTAATCTTTATATTGTCTTGACAGTTCTTCTTTTTTGCTGTACTACAATCACCGGTGGTGTTCTGACAATTTCTGTGGATCGTTGGTACCAATGCGACCTCTAATTTTTAGACTTTTCTGACAGCTCTTCTTTTTTGCTGTACTACACTCACCGGTGGTGTTCTGACAATTTGTGTGGACCCTTGGTACCATTGCGATCTTTAATCTTTATATTGTCTTGACAGCTCTTCTTTTTTGCTGTACGACACTCACCTGTGGTGTTCTGACAATTTCTGTGGATCGTTGGTACCAATGCGACCTCTAATTTTTAGACTTTTCTGACAGCTCTTCTTTTTTGCTGTACTACACTCACCGGTGGTGTTCTGACAATTTGTGTGGATCCTTGGTACCATTGCGATCTTTAATCTTTATATTGTCTTGACAGCTCTTCTTTTTTGCTGTACTACACTCGACGTTGTAGTAATGACAATTTGTGTGAACCCTTGGTACCATTGCGAACTTTAATCTTTATATTGTCTTGACAGCTCTTCTTTTTTGCTGTACTACACTCGACGTTATAGTAATGACAATTTGTGTGAACCCTTGGTACCATTGCGAACTTTAATCTTTATATTGTCTTGACAGCTCTTCTTTTTTGCTGTACTACACTCGACGTTGTAGTAATGACAATTTGTGTGGACCCTTGGTACCATTGCGATCTTTAATCTTTATATTGTCTTGACAGCTCTTCTTTTTTGCTGTACTACACTCATCGGTGGTGTTCTGACAATTTCTGTGGATCGTTGGTACCAATGCGACCTCTAATTTTTAGTCTTTTCTGACAGATCTTTTTTTCTTTATGTACTACACTCGACGTTGTAGTAATGACAATTTGTGTGGATCCTTGGTACCATTGCGATCTTTAATCATTATATTGTCTTGACAGCTCTTCTTTTTTGCTGTACTACACTCGACGTTATAGTAATGACAATTTGTGTGGATCCTTGGTACCATTGCGATCTTTGATCTTTATATTGTCTTGACAGCTCTTCTTTTTTGCTGTACTACACTCATCGGTGGTGTTCTGACAATTTCTGTGGATCGTTGGTACCAATGCGACCTCTAATTTTTAGTCTTTTCTGACAGATCTTTTTTTTTTTATGTACTACACTCGACGTTGTAGTAATGACAATTTGTGTGGACCCTTGGTACCATTGCGATCTTTAATCTTTATATTGTCTTGACAGCTCTTCTTTTTTGCTGTACGACACTCACCGGTTGTGTTTTGACAATTTCTGTGGATCGTTGGTACCAATGCGACCTCTAATTTTTAGACTTTTCTGACAGCTCTTCTTTTTTGCTGTACTACACTCACCGGTGGTGTTCTGACAATTTGTGTGGACCCTTGGTACCATTGCGATCTTTAATCTTTATATTGTCTTGACAGCTCTTCTTTTTTGCTGTACTACACTCGACGTTGTAGTAATGACAATTTGTGTGAACCCTTGGTACCATTGCGATCTTTAATCTTTATATTGTCTTGACAGTTCTTCTTTTTTGCTGTACTACACTCACCGGTGGTGTTCTGACAATTTCTGTGGATCGTTGGTACCAATGCGACCTCTAATTTTTAGACTTTTCTGACAGCTCTTCTTTTTTGCTGTACTACACTCACCGGTGGTGTTCTGACAATTTGTGTGGACCCTTGGTACCATTGCGATCTTTAATCTTTATATTGTCTTGACAGCTCTTCTTTTTTGCTGTACGACACTCACCTGTGGTGTTCTGACAATTTCTGTGGATCGTTGGTACCAATGCGACCTCTAATTTTTAGACTTTTCTGACAGCTCTTCTTTTTTGCTGTACTACACTCACCGGTGGTGTTCTGACAATTTGTGTGGATCCTTGGTACCATTGCGATCTTTAATCTTTATATTGTCTTGACAGCTCTTCTTTTTTGCTGTACCACACTCACCGGTGGTGTTCTGACTATTTCTGTGGATCGTTGGTACCAATACGACCTATAATTTCTAAATTTTTCTGACAGATATTTTTTTTTGATGTACTACACTCGACGTTGTAGTAATGACAATTTGTGTGGATCCTTGGTACCATTGCGATCTTTAATCTTTATATTGTCTTGACAGCTCTTCTTTTTTGCTGTACGACACTCACCGGTGGTGTTCTGACAATTTCTGTGGATCGTTGGTACCAATGCGACCACTAATTTTTAGACTTTTCTGACACAACTTTTTTTTTATGTACTACACTCGACGTTGTAGTAATGACAATTTGTGTGGATCCTTGGTATCATTGCGAACTTCAATCTTTATATTGTCTTGACAGCTCTTCTTTTTTGCTGTACTACACTCGACGTTATAGTAATGACAATTTGTGTGGATCCTTGGTACCATTGCGATCTTTAATCTTTATATTGTCTTGACAGTTCTTCTTTTTTGCTGTACTACACTCACCGGTGGTGTTCTGACAATTTCTGTGGATCGTTGGTACCAATGCGACCTCTAATTTTTAGACTTTTCTGACAGCTCTTCTTTTTTGCTGTACTACACTCACCGGTGGTGTTCTGACAATTTGTGTGGACCCTTGGTACCATTGCGATCTTTAATCTTTATATTGTCTTGACAGCTCTTCTTTTTTGCTGTACTACACTCGACGTTGTAGTAATGACAATTTGTGTGAACCCTTGGTACCATTGCGATCTTTAATCTTTATATTGTCTTGACAGCTCTTCTTTTTTGCTCTACTACACTCACCGGTGGAGTTCTGACAATTTCTGTGGATCGTTGGTACCAATGCGACCTCTAATTTTTAGACTTTTCTGACAGATCTTTTTTTTAAGTACTACACTCGACGTTGTAGTAATGACAATTTGTGTGGACCCTTGGAACCATTGCGATCTTTAATCTTTATATTGTCTTGACAGCTCTTCTTTTTTGCTGTACCACACTCACCGGTGGTGTTCTGACTATTTCTGTGGATCGTTGGTACCAATACGACCTATAATTTCTAAATTTTTCTGACAGATATTTTTTTTTGATGTACTACACTCGACGTTGTAGTAATGACAATTTGTGTGGATCCTTGGTACCATTGCGATCTTTAATCTTTATATTGTCTTGACAGCTCTTCTTTTTTGCTGTACGACACTCACCGGTGGTGTTCTGACAATTTCTGTGGATCGTTGGTACCAATGCGACCACTAATTTTTAGACTTTTCTGACACAACTTTTTTTTTATGTACTACACTCGACGTTGTAGTAATGACAATTTGTGTGGATCCTTGGTATCATTGCGAACTTCAATCTTTATATTGTCTTGACAGCTCTTCTTTTTTGCTGTACTACACTCGACGTTATAGTAATGACAATTTGTGTGGATCCTTGGTACCATTGCGATCTTTAATCTTTATATTGTCTTGACAGTTCTTTTTTGCTGTACTACACTCACCGGTGGTGTTCTGACAATTTCTGTGGATCGTTGGTACCAATGCGACCTCTAATTTTTAGACTTTTCTGACAGCTCTTCTTTTTTGCTGTACTACACTCACCGGTGGTGTTCTGACAATTTGTGTGGACCCTTGGTACCATTGCGATCTTTAATCTTTATATTGTCTTGACAGCTCTTCTTTTTTGCTGTACTACACTCGACGTTGTAGTAATGACAATTTGTGTGAACCCTTGGTACCATTGCGATCTTTAATCTTTATATTGTCTTGACAGTTCTTCTTTTTTGCTGTACTACACTCACCGGTGGTGTTCTGACAATTTCTGTGGATCGTTGGTACCAATGCGACCTCTAATTTTTAGACTTTTCTGACAGCTCTTCTTTTTTGCTGTACTACACTCACCGGTGGTGTTCTGACAATTTGTGTGGACCCTTGGTACCATTGCGATCTTTAATCTTTATATTGTCTTGACAGCTCTTCTTTTTTGCTGTACCACACTCACCGGTGGTGTTCTGACTATTTCTGTGGATCGTTGGTACCAATGCGACCTATAATTTCTAAATTTTTCTGACAGATATTTTTTTTTTTATGTACTACACTCGACGTTGTAGTAATGACAATTTGTGTGGATCCTTGGTATCATTGCGAACTTCAATCTTTATATTGTCTTGACAGCTCTTCTTTTTTGCTGTACTACACTCATCGGTGGTGTTCTGACAATTTCTGTGGATCGTTGGTACCAATGCGACCTCTAATTTTTAGTCTTTTCTGACAGATCTTTTTTTTTTATGTACTACACTCGACGTTGTAGTAATGACAATTTGTGTGGATCCTTGGTATCATTGCGATCTTTAATCTTTATATTGTCTTGACAGCTCTTCTTTTTTGCTGTACTACACTCACCGGTTGTGTTTTGACAATTTCTGTGGATCGTTGGTACCAATGCGACCTCTAATTTTTAGACTTTTCTGACAAATCTTTTTTTTTATGTACTACACTCGACGTTGTAGTAATGACAATTTGTGTGGACCCTTGGTACCATTGCGATCTTTAATCTTTATATTGTCTTGACAGCTCTTCTTTTTTGCTGTACTACACTCGACGTTGTAGTAATGACAATTTGTGTAGATCCTTGGTACCATTGCGATCTTTCATCTTTATGTTGTCTTGACAGCTCTTCTTTTTTGCTGTACCACACTCACCGGTGGTGTTCTGACTATTTCTGTGGATCGTTGGTACCAATGCGACCTATAATTTCTAAATTTTTCTGACAGATATTTTTTTTTTGATGTACTACACTCGACGTTGTAGTAATGACAATTTGTGTGGATCCTTGGTACCATAGCGATCTTTAATCTTTATATTGTCTTGACAGCTCTTCTTTTTTGCTGTACGACACTCACCGGTGGTGTTCTGACAATTTCTGTGGATCGTTGGTACCAATGCGACCTCTAATTTTTAGACTTTTCTGACAGATCTTTTTTTTGATGTACTACACTCGACGTTGTAGTAATGACAATTTGTGTGGACCCTTGGTACCATTGCGATCTTTAATCTTTATATTGTCTTGACAGCTCTTCTTTTTTGCTGTACTACACTCGACGTTCTAGTAATGACAATTTGTGTGTATCCTTGGTACCATTGCGATCTTTAATCTTTATATTGTCTGGACAGCTCTTCTTTTTTGCTGTACGACACTCACCTTTGGTGTTCTGACAATTTCTGTGGATCGTTGGTACCAATGCGACCTCTAATTTTTAGACATTTCTGACAGCTCTTCTTTTTTGCTGTACTACACTCACCGGTGGTGTTCTGACAATTTGTGTGGACCCTTGGTACCATTGCGATCTTTAATCTTTATATTGTCTTGACAGCTCTTCTTTTTTGCTGTACTACACTCGACGTTGTAGTAATGACAATTTGTGTGAACCCTTGGTACCATTGCGATCTTTAATCTTTATATTGTCTTGACAGCTCTTCTTTTTTGCTCTACTACACTCACCGGTGGTGTTCTGACAATTTCTGTGGATCGTTGGTACCAATGCGACCTCTAATTTTTAGACTTTTCTGACAGATCTTTTTTTTTTAAGTACTACACTCGACGTTGTAGTAATGACAATTTGTGTGGACCCTTGGAACCATTGCGATCTTTAATCTTTATATTGTCTTGACAGCTCTTCTTTTTTGCTGTACCACACTCACCGGTGGTGTTCTGACAATTTGTGTGGACCCTTGGTACCATTGCGATCTTTAATCTTTATATTGTCTTCACAGCTCTTCTTTTTTGCTGTACGACACTCACCGGTGGTGTTCTGACAATTTCTGTGGATCGTTGGTACCAATGCGACCTCTAATTTTTAGACTTTTCTGACAGATCTTTTTTTTGATGTACTACACTCGACGTTGTAGTAATGACAATTTGTGTGGACCCTTGGTACCATTGCGATCTTTAATCTTTATATTGTCTTGACAGCTCTTCTTTTTTGCTGTACTACACTCATCGGTGGTGTTCTGACAATTTCTGTGGATCGTTGGTACCAATGCGACCTCTAATTTTTAGTCTTTTCTGACAGATCTTTTTTTCTTTATGTACTACACTCGACGTTGTAGTAATGACAATTTGTGTGGATCCTTGGTACCATTGCGATCTTTAATCATTATATTGTCTTGACAGCTCTTCTTTTTTGCTGTACTACACTCGACGTTATAGTAATGACAATTTGTGTGGATCCTTGGTACCATTGCGATCTTTGATCTTTATATTGTCTTGACAGCTCTTCTTTTTTGCTGTACTACACTCATCGGTGGTGTTCTGACAATTTCTGTGGATCGTTGGTACCAATGCGACCTCTAATTTTTAGTCTTTTCTGACAGATCTTTTTTTTTTTATGTACTACACTCGACGTTGTAGTAATGACAATTTGTGTGGACCCTTGGTACCATTGCGATCTTTAATCTTTATATTGTCTTGACAGTTCTTCTTTTTTGCTGTACTACAATCACCGGTGGTGTTCTGACAATTTCTGTGGATCGTTGGTACCAATGCGACCTCTAATTTTTAGACTTTTCTGACAGCTCTTCTTTTTTGCTGTACTACACTCACCGGTGGTGTTCTGACAATTTGTGTGGACCCTTGGTACCATTGCGATCTTTAATCTTTATATTGTCTTGACAGCTCTTCTTTTTTGCTGCACGACACTCACCTGTGGTGTTCTGACAATTTCTGTGGATCGTTGGTACCAATGCGACCTCTAATTTTTAGACTTTTCTGACAGCTCTTCTTTTTTGCTGTACTACACTCACCGGTGGTGTTCTGACAATTTGTGTGGATCCTTGGTACCATTGCGATCTTTAATCTTTATATTGTCTTGACAGCTCTTCTTTTTTGCTGTACTACACTCGACGTTGTAGTAATGACAATTTGTGTGAACCCTTGGTACCATTGCGAACTTTAATCTTTATATTGTCTTGACAGCTCTTCTTTTTTGCTGTACTACACTCGACGTTATAGTAATGACAATTTGTGTGAACCCTTGGTACCATTGCGAACTTTAATCTTTATATTGTCTTGACAGCTCTTCTTTTTTGCTGTACTACACTCGACGTTGTAGTAATGACAATTTGTGTGGACCCTTGGTACCATTGCGATCTTTAATCTTTATATTGTCTTGACAGCTCTTCTTTTTTGCTGTACTACACTCATCGGTGGTGTTCTGACAATTTCTGTGGATCGTTGGTACCAATGCGACCTCTAATTTTTAGTCTTTTCTGACAGATCTTTTTTTCTTTATGTACTACACTCGACGTTGTAGTAATGACAATTTGTGTGGATCCTTGGTACCATTGCGATCTTTAATCATTATATTGTCTTGACAGCTCTTCTTTTTTGCTGTACTACACTCGACGTTATAGTAATGACAATTTGTGTGGATCCTTGGTACCATTGCGATCTTTGATCTTTATATTGTCTTGACAGCTCTTCTTTTTTGCTGTACTACACTCATCGGTGGTGTTCTGACAATTTCTGTGGATCGTTGGTACCAATGCGACCTCTAATTTTTAGTCTTTTCTGACAGATCTTTTTTTTTTTATGTACTACACTCGACGTTGTAGTAATGACAATTTGTGTGGACCCTTGGTACCATTGCGATCTTTAATCTTTATATTGTCTTGACAGCTCTTCTTTTTTGCTGTACGACACTCACCGGTTGTGTTTTGACAATTTCTGTGGATCGTTGGTACCAATGCGACCTCTAATTTTTAGACTTTTCTGACAGCTCTTCTTTTTTGCTGTACTACACTCACCGGTGGTGTTCTGACAATTTGTGTGGACCCTTGGTACCATTGCGATCTTTAATCTTTATATTGTCTTGACAGCTCTTCTTTTTTGCTGTACTACACTCGACGTTGTAGTAATGACAATTTGTGTGAACCCTTGGTACCATTGCGATCTTTAATCTTTATATTGTCTTGACAGTTCTTCTTTTTTGCTGTACTACACTCACCGGTGGTGTTCTGACAATTTCTGTGGATCGTTGGTACCAATGCGACCTCTAATTTTTAGACTTTTCTGACAGCTCTTCTTTTTTGCTGTACTACACTCACCGGTGGTGTTCTGACAATTTGTGTGGACCCTTGGTACCATTGCGATCTTTAATCTTTATATTGTCTTGACAGCTCTTCTTTTTTGCTGTACGACACTCACCTGTGGTGTTCTGACAATTTCTGTGGATCGTTGGTACCAATGCGACCTCTAATTTTTAGACTTTTCTGACAGCTCTTCTTTTTTGCTGTACTACACTCACCGGTGGTGTTCTGACAATTTGTGTGGATCCTTGGTACCATTGCGATCTTTAATCTTTATATTGTCTTGACAGCTCTTCTTTTTTGCTGTACCACACTCACCGGTGGTGTTCTGACTATTTCTGTGGATCGTTGGTACCAATACGACCTATAATTTCTAAATTTTTCTGACAGATATTTTTTTTTGATGTACTTCACTCGACGTTGTAGTAATGACAATTTGTGTGGATCCTTGGTACCATTGCGATCTTTAATCTTTATATTGTCTTGACAGCTCTTCTTTTTTGCTGTACGACACTCACCGGTGGTGTTCTGACAATTTCTGTGGATCGTTGGTACCAATGCGACCACTAATTTTTAGACTTTTCTGACACAACTTTTTTTTTATGTACTACACTCGACGTTGTAGTAATGACAATTTGTGTGGATCCTTGGTATCATTGCGAACTTCAATCTTTATATTGTCTTGACAGCTCTTCTTTTTTGCTGTACTACACTCGACGTTATAGTAATGACAATTTGTGTGGATCCTTGGTACCATTGCGATCTTTAATCTTTATATTGTCTTGACAGTTCTTCTTTTTTGCTGTACTACACTCACCGGTGGTGTTCTGACAATTTCTGTGGATCGTTGGTACCAATGCGACCTCTAATTTTTAGACTTTTCTGACAGCTCTTCTTTTTTGCTGTACTACACTCACCGGTGGTGTTCTGACAATTTGTGTGGACCCTTGGTACCATTGCGATCTTTAATCTTTATATTGTCTTGACAGCTCTTCTTTTTTGCTGTACTACACTCGACGTTGTAGTAATGACAATTTGTGTGAACCCTTGGTACCATTGCGATCTTTAATCTTTATATTGTCTTGACAGCTCTTCTTTTTTGCTCTACTACACTCACCGGTGGAGTTCTGACAATTTCTGTGGATCGTTGGTACCAATGCGACCTCTAATTTTTAGACTTTTCTGACAGATCTTTTTTTTAAGTACTACACTCGACGTTGTAGTAATGACAATTTGTGTGGACCCTTGGAACCATTGCGATCTTTAATCTTTATATTGTCTTGACAGCTCTTCTTTTTTGCTGTACCACACTCACCGGTGGTGTTCTGACTATTTCTGTGGATCGTTGGTACCAATACGACCTATAATTTCTAAATTTTTCTGACAGATATTTTTTTTTGATGTACTACACTCGACGTTGTAGTAATGACAATTTGTGTGGATCCTTGGTACCATTGCGATCTTTAATCTTTATATTGTCTTGACAGCTCTTCTTTTTTGCTGTACGACACTCACCGGTGGTGTTCTGACAATTTCTGTGGATCGTTGGTACCAATGCGACCACTAATTTTTAGACTTTTCTGACACAACTTTTTTTTTATGTACTACACTCGACGTTGTAGTAATGACAATTTGTGTGGATCCTTGGTATCATTGCGAACTTCAATCTTTATATTGTCTTGACAGCTCTTCTTTTTTGCTGTACTACACTCGACGTTATAGTAATGACAATTTGTGTGGATCCTTGGTACCATTGCGATCTTTAATCTTTATATTGTCTTGACAGTTCTTCTTTTTTGCTGTACTACACTCACCGGTGGTGTTCTGACAATTTCTGTGGATCGTTGGTACCAATGCGACCTCTAATTTTTAGACTTTTCTGACAGCTCTTCTTTTTTGCTGTACTACACTCACCGGTGGTGTTCTGACAATTTGTGTGGACCCTTGGTACCATTGCGATCTTTAATCTTTATATTGTCTTGACAGCTCTTCTTTTTTGCTGTACTACACTCGACGTTGTAGTAATGACAATTTGTGTGAACCCTTGGTACCATTGCGATCTTTAATCTTTATATTGTCTTGACAGTTCTTCTTTTTTGCTGTACTACACTCACCGGTGGTGTTCTGACAATTTCTGTGGATCGTTGGTACCAATGCGACCTCTAATTTTTAGACTTTTCTGACAGCTCTTCTTTTTTGCTGTACTACACTCACCGGTGGTGTTCTGACAATTTGTGTGGACCCTTGGTACCATTGCGATCTTTAATCTTTATATTGTCTTGACAGCTCTTCTTTTTTGCTGTACCACACTCACCGGTGGTGTTCTGACTATTTCTGTGGATCGTTGGTACCAATGCGACCTATAATTTCTAAATTTTTCTGACAGATATTTTTTTTTTTATGTACTACACTCGACGTTGTAGTAATGACAATTTGTGTGGATCCTTGGTATCATTGCGAACTTCAATCTTTATATTGTCTTGACAGCTCTTCTTTTTTGCTGTACTACACTCATCGGTGGTGTTCTGACAATTTCTGTGGATCGTTGGTACCAATGCGACCTCTAATTTTTAGTCTTTTCTGACAGATCTTTTTTTTTTATGTACTACACTCGACGTTGTAGTAATGACAATTTGTGTGGATCCTTGGTATCATTGCGATCTTTAATCTTTATATTGTCTTGACAGCTCTTCTTTTTTGCTGTACTACACTCACCGGTTGTGTTTTGACAATTTCTGTGGATCGTTGGTACCAATGCGACCTCTAATTTTTAGACTTTTCTGACAAATCTTTTTTTTTATGTACTACACTCGACGTTGTAGTAATGACAATTTGTGTGGACCCTTGGTACCATTGCGATCTTTAATCTTTATATTGTCTTGACAGCTCTTCTTTTTTGCTGTACTGCACTCGACGTTGTAGTAATGACAATTTGTGTAGATCCTTGGTACCATTGCGATCTTTCATCTTTATGTTGTCTTGACAGCTCTTCTTTTTTGCTGTACCACACTCACCGGTGGTGTTCTGACTATTTCTGTGGATCGTTGGTACCAATGCGACCTATAATTTCTAAATTTTTCTGACAGATATTTTTTTTTTGATGTACTACACTCGACGTTGTAGTAATGACAATTTGTGTGGATCCTTGGTACCATAGCGATCTTTAATCTTTATATTGTCTTGACAGCTCTTCTTTTTTGCTGTACGACACTCACCGGTGGTGTTCTGACAATTTCTGTGGATCGTTGGTACCAATGCGACCTCTAATTTTTAGACTTTTCTGACAGATCTTTTTTTTGATGTACTACACTCGACGTTGTAGTAATGACAATTTGTGTGGACCCTTGGTACCATTGCGATCTTTAATCTTTATATTGTCTTGACAGCTCTTCTTTTTTGCTGTACTACACTCGACGTTCTAGTAATGACAATTTGTGTGGATCCTTGGTACCATTGCGATCTTTAATCTTTATATTGTCTGGACAGCTCTTCTTTTTTGCTGTACGACACTCACCTTTGGTGTTCTGACAATTTCTGTGGATCGTTGGTACCAATGCGACCTCTAATTTTTAGACATTTCTGACAGCTCTTCTTTTTTGCTGTACTACACTCACCGGTGGTGTTCTGACAATTTGTGTGGACCCTTGGTACCATTGCGATCTTTAATCTTTATATTGTCTTGACAGCTCTTCTTTTTTGCTGTACTACACTCGACGTTGTAGTAATGACAATTTGTGTGAACCCTTGGTACCATTGCGATCTTTAATCTTTATATTGTCTTGACAGCTCTTCTTTTTTGCTCTACTACACTCACCGGTGGTGTTCTGACAATTTCTGTGGATCGTTGGTACCAATGCGACCTCTAATTTTTAGACTTTTCTGACAGATCTTTTTTTTTTAAGTACTACACTCGACGTTGTAGTAATGACAATTTGTGTGGACCCTTGGAACCATTGCGATCTTTAATCTTTATATTGTCTTGACAGCTCTTCTTTTTTGCTGTACGACACTCACCGGTTGTGTTTTGACAATTTCTGTGGATCGTTGGTACCAATGCGACCTCTAATTTTTAGACTTTTCTGACAGCTCTTCTTTTTTGCTGTACTACACTCACCGGTGGTGTTCTGACAATTTGTGTGGACCCTTGGTACCATTGCGATCTTTAATCTTTATATTGTCTTGACAGCTCTTCTTTTTTGCTGTACTACACTCGACGTTGTAGTAATGACAATTTGTGTGAACCCTTGGTACCATTGCGATCTTTAATCTTTATATTGTCTTGACAGTTCTTCTTTTTTGCTGTACTACACTCACCGGTGGTGTTCTGACAATTTCTGTGGATCGTTGGTACCAATGCGACCTCTAATTTTTAGACTTTTCTGACAGCTCTTCTTTTTTGCTGTACTACACTCACCGGTGGTGTTCTGACAATTTGTGTGGACCCTTGGTACCATTGCGATCTTTAATCTTTATATTGTCTTGACAGCTCTTCTTTTTTGCTGTACGACACTCACCTGTGGTGTTCTGACAATTTCTGTGGATCGTTGGTACCAATGCGACCTCTAATTTTTAGACTTTTCTGACAGCTCTTCTTTTTTGCTGTACTACACTCACCGGTGGTGTTCTGACAATTTGTGTGGATCCTTGGTACCATTGCGATCTTTAATCTTTATATTGTCTTGACAGCTCTTCTTTTTTGCTGTACCACACTCACCGGTGGTGTTCTGACTATTTCTGTGGATCGTTGGTACCAATACGACCTATAATTTCTAAATTTTTCTGACAGATATTTTTTTTTGATGTACTACACTCGACGTTGTAGTAATGACAATTTGTGTGGATCCTTGGTACCATTGCGATCTTTAATCTTTATATTGTCTTGACAGCTCTTCTTTTTTGCTGTACGACACTCACCGGTGGTGTTCTGACAATTTCTGTGGATCGTTGGTACCAATGCGACCACTAATTTTTAGACTTTTCTGACACAACTTTTTTTTTATGTACTACACTCGACGTTGTAGTAATGACAATTTGTGTGGATCCTTGGTATCATTGCGAACTTCAATCTTTATATTGTCTTGACAGCTCTTCTTTTTTGCTGTACTACACTCGACGTTATAGTAATGACAATTTGTGTGGATCCTTGGTACCATTGCGATCTTTAATCTTTATATTGTCTTGACAGTTCTTCTTTTTTGCTGTACTACACTCACCGGTGGTGTTCTGACAATTTCTGTGGATCGTTGGTACCAATGCGACCTCTAATTTTTAGACTTTTCTGACAGCTCTTCTTTTTTGCTGTACTACACTCACCGGTGGTGTTCTGACAATTTGTGTGGACCCTTGGTACCATTGCGATCTTTAATCTTTATATTGTCTTGACAGCTCTTCTTTTTTGCTGTACTACACTCGACGTTGTAGTAATGACAATTTGTGTGAACCCTTGGTACCATTGCGATCTTTAATCTTTATATTGTCTTGACAGCTCTTCTTTTTTGCTCTACTACACTCACCGGTGGAGTTCTGACAATTTCTGTGGATCGTTGGTACCAATGCGACCTCTAATTTTTAGACTTTTCTGACAGATCTTTTTTTTAAGTACTACACTCGACGTTGTAGTAATGACAATTTGTGTGGACCCTTGGAACCATTGCGATCTTTAATCTTTATATTGTCTTGACAGCTCTTCTTTTTTGCTGTACCACACTCACCGGTGGTGTTCTGACTATTTCTGTGGATCGTTGGTACCAATACGACCTATAATTTCTAAATTTTTCTGACAGATATTTTTTTTTGATGTACTACACTCGACGTTGTAGTAATGACAATTTGTGTGGATCCTTGGTACCATTGCGATCTTTAATCTTTATATTGTCTTGACAGCTCTTCTTTTTTGCTGTACGACACTCACCGGTGGTGTTCTGACAATTTCTGTGGATCGTTGGTACCAATGCGACCACTAATTTTTAGACTTTTCTGACACAACTTTTTTTTTATGTACTACACTCGACGTTGTAGTAATGACAATTTGTGTGGATCCTTGGTATCATTGCGAACTTCAATCTTTATATTGTCTTGACAGCTCTTCTTTTTTGCTGTACTACACTCGACGTTATAGTAATGACAATTTGTGTGGATCCTTGGTACCATTGCGATCTTTAATCTTTATATTGTCTTGACAGTTCTTCTTTTTTGCTGTACTACACTCACCGGTGGTGTTCTGACAATTTCTGTGGATCGTTGGTACCAATGCGACCTCTAATTTTTAGACTTTTCTGACAGCTCTTCTTTTTTGCTGTACTACACTCACCGGTGGTGTTCTGACAATTTGTGTGGACCCTTGGTACCATTGCGATCTTTAATCTTTATATTGTCTTGACAGCTCTTCTTTTTTGCTGTACTACACTCGACGTTGTAGTAATGACAATTTGTGTGAACCCTTGGTACCATTGCGATCTTTAATCTTTATATTGTCTTGACAGTTCTTCTTTTTTGCTGTACTACACTCACCGGTGGTGTTCTGACAATTTCTGTGGATCGTTGGTACCAATGCGACCTCTAATTTTTAGACTTTTCTGACAGCTCTTCTTTTTTGCTGTACTACACTCACCGGTGGTGTTCTGACAATTTGTGTGGACCCTTGGTACCATTGCGATCTTTAATCTTTATATTGTCTTGACAGCTCTTCTTTTTTGCTGTACCACACTCACCGGTGGTGTTCTGACTATTTCTGTGGATCGTTGGTACCAATGCGACCTATAATTTCTAAATTTTTCTGACAGATATTTTTTTTTTTATGTACTACACTCGACGTTGTAGTAATGACAATTTGTGTGGATCCTTGGTATCATTGCGAACTTCAATCTTTATATTGTCTTGACAGCTCTTCTTTTTTGCTGTACTACACTCATCGGTGGTGTTCTGACAATTTCTGTGGATCGTTGGTACCAATGCGACCTCTAATTTTTAGTCTTTTCTGACAGATCTTTTTTTTTTATGTACTACACTCGACGTTGTAGTAATGACAATTTGTGTGGATCCTTGGTATCATTGCGATCTTTAATCTTTATATTGTCTTGACAGCTCTTCTTTTTTGCTGTACTACACTCACCGGTTGTGTTTTGACAATTTCTGTGGATCGTTGGTACCAATGCGACCTCTAATTTTTAGACTTTTCTGACAAATCTTTTTTTTTATGTACTACACTCGACGTTGTAGTAATGACAATTTGTGTGGACCCTTGGTACCATTGCGATCTTTAATCTTTATATTGTCTTGACAGCTCTTCTTTTTTGCTGTACTACACTCGACGTTGTAGTAATGACAATTTGTGTAGATCCTTGGTACCATTGCGATCTTTCATCTTTATGTTGTCTTGACAGCTCTTCTTTTTTGCTGTACCACACTCACCGGTGGTGTTCTGACTATTTCTGTGGATCGTTGGTACCAATGCGACCTATAATTTCTAAATTTTTCTGACAGATATTTTTTTTTTGATGTACTACACTCGACGTTGTAGTAATGACAATTTGTGTGGATCCTTGGTACCATAGCGATCTTTAATCTTTATATTGTCTTGACAGCTCTTCTTTTTTGCTGTACGACACTCACCGGTGGTGTTCTGACAATTTCTGTGGATCGTTGGTACCAATGCGACCTCTAATTTTTAGACTTTTCTGACAGATCTTTTTTTTGATGTACTACACTCGACGTTGTAGTAATGACAATTTGTGTGGACCCTTGGTACCATTGCGATCTTTAATCTTTATATTGTCTTGACAGCTCTTCTTTTTTGCTGTACTACACTCGACGTTCTAGTAATGACAATTTGTGTGGATCCTTGGTACCATTGCGATCTTTAATCTTTATATTGTCTGGACAGCTCTTCTTTTTTGCTGTACGACACTCACCTTTGGTGTTCTGACAATTTCTGTGGATCGTTGGTACCAATGCGACCTCTAATTTTTAGACATTTCTGACAGCTCTTCTTTTTTGCTGTACTACACTCACCGGTGGTGTTCTGACAATTTGTGTGGACCCTTGGTACCATTGCGATCTTTAATCTTTATATTGTCTTGACAGCTCTTCTTTTTTGCTGTACTACACTCGACGTTGTAGTAATGACAATTTGTGTGAACCCTTGGTACCATTGCGATCTTTAATCTTTATATTGTCTTGACAGCTCTTCTTTTTTGCTCTACTACACTCACCGGTGGTGTTCTGACAATTTCTGTGGATCGTTGGTACCAATGCGACCTCTAATTTTTAGACTTTTCTGACAGATCTTTTTTTTTTAAGTACTACACTCGACGTTGTAGTAATGACAATTTGTGTGGACCCTTGGAACCATTGCGATCTTTAATCTTTATATTGTCTTGACAGCTCTTCTTTTTTGCTGTACCACACTCACCGGTGGTGTTCTGACAATTTGTGTGGACCCTTGGTACCATTGCGATCTTTAATCTTTATATTGTCTTCACAGCTCTTCTTTTTTGCTGTACGACACTCACCGGTGGTGTTCTGACAATTTCTGTGGATCGTTGGTACCAATGCGACCTCTAATTTTTAGACTTTTCTGACAGATCTTTTTTTTGATGTACTACACTCGACGTTGTAGTAATGACAATTTGTGTGGACCCTTGGTACCATTGCGATCTTTAATCTTTATATTGTCTTGACAGCTCTTCTTTTTTGCTGTACTACACTCATCGGTGGTGTTCTGACAATTTCTGTGGATCGTTGGTACCAATGCGACCTCTAATTTTTAGTCTTTTCTGACAGATCTTTTTTTCTTTATGTACTACACTCGACGTTGTAGTAATGACAATTTGTGTGGATCGTTGGTACCAATGCGACCTATAATTTCTAAATTTTTCTGACAGATATTTTTTTTTTGATGTACTACACTCGACGTTATAGTAATGACAATTTGTGTGGATCCTTGGTACCATTGCGATCTTTGATCTTTATATTGTCTTGACAGCTCTTCTTTTTTGCTGTACTACACTCATCGGTGGTGTTCTGACAATTTCTGTGGATCGTTGGTACCAATGCGACCTCTAATTTTTAGTCTTTTCTGACAGATCTTTTTTTTTTATGTACTACACTCGACGTTGTAGTAATGACAATTTGTGTGGACCCTTGGTACCATTGCGATCTTTAATCTTTATATTGTCTTGACAGCTCTTCTTTTTTGCTGTACTACACTCACCGGTTGTGTTTTGACAATTTCTGTGGATCGTTGGTACCAATGCGACCTCTAATTTTTAGACTTTTCTGACAGCTCTTCTTTTTTGCTGTACTACACTCACCGGTGGTGTTCTGACAATTTGTGTGGACCCTTGGTACCATTGCGATCTTTAATCTTTATATTGTCTTGACAGCTCTTCTTTTTTGCTGTACTACACTCGACGTTATAGTAATGACAATTTGTGTGGATCCTTGGTACCATTGCGATCTTTAATCTTTATATTGTCTTCACAGTTCTTCTTTTTTGTTGTACTACACTCGACGTTGTAGTAATGACAATTTGTGTGAACCGTTGGTACCATTGCGATCTTTAATCTTTATATTGTCTTGACAGCTCTTCTTTTTTGCTCTACTACACTCACCGGTGGTGTTCTGACAATTTCTGTGGATCGTTGGTACCAATGCGACCTCTAATTTTTAGACTTTTCTGACAGATCTTTTTTTTAAGTACTACACTCGACGTTGTAGTAATCACAATTTGTGTGGACCCT
This sequence comes from Lasioglossum villosulum, assembly GCA_963971365.1. Taxonomy (NCBI): domain Eukaryota; kingdom Metazoa; phylum Arthropoda; class Insecta; order Hymenoptera; family Halictidae; genus Lasioglossum; species Lasioglossum villosulum. The sequence continues at coordinate 27,332,072 of OZ020497.1, forward strand.
TGGAACCATTGCGATCTTTAATCTTTATATTGTCTTGACAGCTCTTCTTTTTTGCTGTACCACACTCACCGGTGGTGTTCTGACTATTTCTGTGGATCGTTGGTACCAATACGACCTATAATTTCTAAATTTTTCTGACAGATATTTTTTTTTGATGTACTACACTCGACGTTGTAGTAATGACAATTTGTGTGGATCCTTGGTACCATTGCGATCTTTAATCTTTATATTGTCTTGACAGCTCTTCTTTTTTGCTGTACTACACTCGACGTTCTAGTAATGACAATTTGTGTGGATCCTTGGTACCATTGCGATCTTTAATCTTTATATTGTCTGGACAGCTCTTCTTTTTTGCTGTACGACACTCACCTGTGGTGTTCTGACAATTTCTGTGGATCGTTGGTACCAATGCGACCTCTAATTTTTAGACTTTTCTGACAGCTCTTCTTTTTTGCTGTACTACACTCACCGGTGGTGTTCTGACAATTTGTGTGGACCCTTGGTACCATTGCGATCTTTAATCTTTATATTGTCTTGACAGCTCTTCTTTTTTGCTGTACTACACTCGACGTTGTAGTAATGACAATTTGTGTGAACCCTTGGTACCATTGCGATCTTTAATCTTTATATTGTCTGGACAGCTCTTCTTTTTTGCTGTACGACACTCATCGGTGGTGTTCTGACAATTTCTGTGGATCGTTGGTACCAATGCGACCTCTAATTTTTAGACTTTTCTGACAAATCTTTTTTTTTATGTACTACACTCGACGTTGTAGTAATGACAATTTGTGTTGACCCTTGGTACCATTGCGATCTTTAATCTTTATATTGTCTTGACAGCTCTTCTTTTTTGCTGTACTACACTCGACGTTGTAGTAATGACAATTTGTGTAGATCCTTGGTACCATTGCGATCTTTCATCTTTATGTTGTCTTGACAGCTCTCCTTTTTTGCTGTACCACACTCACCGGTGGTGTTCTGACTATTTCTGTGGATCGTTGGTACCAATGCGACCTATAATTTCTAAATTTTTCTGACAGATATTTTTTTTTGATGTACTACACTCGACGTTGTAGTAATGACAATTTGTGTGGATCCTTGGTACCATTGCGATCTTTAATCTTTATATTGTCTTGACAGCTCTTCTTTTTTGCTGTACGACACTCACCGGTGGTGTTCTGACAATTTCTGTGGATCGTTGGTACCAATGCGACCTCTAATTTTTAGACTTTTCTGACAGCTCTTCTTTTTTGCTGTACTACACTCACCGGTGGTGTTCTGACAATTTGTGTGGACCCTTGGTACCATTGCGATCTTTAATCTTTATATTGTCTTGACAGCTCTTCTTTTTTGCTGTACTACACTCGACGTTGTAGTAATGACAATTTGTGTGAACCCTTGGTACCATTGCGATCTTTAATCTTTATATTGTCTTGACAGTTCTTCTTTTTTGCTGTACTACACTCACCGGTGGTGTTCTGACAATTTCTGTGGATCGTTGGTACCAATGCGACCTCTAATTTTTAGACTTTTCTGACAGCTCTTCTTTTTTGCTGTACTACACTCACCGGTGGTGTTCTGACAATTTGTGTGGACCCTTGGTACCATTGCGATCTTTAATCTTTATATTGTCTTGACAGCTCTTCTTTTTTGCTGTACTACACTCGACGTTGTAGTAATGACAATTTGTGTGAACCCTTGGTACCATTGCGATCTTTAATCTTTATATTGTCTTGACAGTTCTTCTTTTTTGCTGTACTACACTCACCGGTGGTGTTCTGACTATTTCTGTGGATCGTTGGTACCAATGCGACCTATAATTTCTAAATTTTTCTGACAGATATTTTTTTTTTGATGTACTACACTCGACGTTGTAGTAATGACAATTTGTGTGGACCCTTGGTACCATTGCGATCTTTAATCTTTATATTGTCTTGACAGTTCTTCTTTTTTGCTGTACTACACTCACCGGTGGTGTTCTGACAATTTCTGTGGATCGTTGGTACCAATGCGACCTCTAATTTTTAGACTTTTCTGACAGCTCTTCTTTTTTGCTGTACTACACTCACCGGTGGTGTTCTGACAATTTGTGTGGACCCTTGGTACCATTGCGATCTTTAATCTTTATATTGTCTTGACAGCTCTTCTTTTTTGCTGTACTACACTCGACGTTGTAGTAATGACAATTTGTGTGAACCCTTGGTACCATTGCGATCTTTAATCTTTATATTGTCTTGACAGCTCTTCTTTTTTTATGTACTACACTCGACGTTGTAGTAATGACAATTTGTGTGGACCCTTGGTACCATTGCGATCTTTAATCTTTATATTGTCTTGACAGCTCTTCTTTTTTGCTGTACTACACTCGACGTTCTAGTAATGACAATTTGTGTGGATCCTTGGTACCATTGCGATCTTTAATCTTTATATTGTCTGGACAGCTCTTCTTTTTTGCTGTACGACACTCACCTGTGGTGTTCTGACAATTTCTGTGGATCGTTGGTACCAATGCGACCTCTAATTTTTAGACTTTTCTGACAGCTCTTCTTTTTTGCTGTACTACACTCACCGGTGGTGTTCTGACAATTTGTGTGGACCCTTGGTACCATTGCGATCTTTAATCTTTATACTGTCTTGACAGCTCTTCTTTTTTGCTGTACTACACTCGACGTTGTAGTAATGACAATTTGTGTGAACCCTTGGTACCATTGCGATCTTTAATCTTTATATTGTCTTGACAGTTCTTCTTTTTTGCTGTACTACACTCACCGGTGGTGTTCTGACTATTTCTGTGGATCGTTGGTACCAATGCGACCTATAATTTCTAAATTTTTCTGACAGATATTTTTTTTTTTGATGTACTACACTCGACGTTGTAGTAATGACAATTTGTGTGGATCCTTGGTACCATTGCGATCTTTAATCTTTATATTGTCTTGACAGCTCTTCTTTTTTGCTGTACGACACTCACCGGTGGTGTTCTGACAATTTCTGTGGATCGTTGGTACCAATGCGACCTCTAATTTGTAGACTTTTCTGACAGATCTTTTTTTTGATGTACTACACTCGACGTTGTAGTAATGACAATTTGTGTGGACCCTTGGTACCATTGCGATCTTTAATCTTTATATTGTCTTGACAGCTCTTCTTTTTTGCTGTACTACACTCGACGTTCTAGTAATGACAATTTGTGTGGATCCTTGGTACCATTGCGATCTTTAATCTTTATATTGTCTGGACAGCTCTTCTTTTTTGCTGTACGACACTCACCTCTGGTGTTCTGACAATTTCTGTGGATCGTTGGTACCAATGCGACCTCTAATTTTTAGACTTTTCTGACAGATCTTTTTTTTTAAGTACTACACTCGACGTTGTAGTAATGACAATTTGTGTGGACCCTTGGTACCATTGCGATCTTTAATCTTTATATTGTCTTGACAGCTCTTCTTTTTTGCTGTACTACACTCGACGTTGTAGTAATGACAATTTGTGTGGACCCTTGGTACCATTGCGATCTTTAATCTTTATATTGTCTTGACAGCTCTTCTTTTTTGCTGCACTACACTCACCGGTGGTGTTCTGACAATTTCTGTGGATCGTTGGTACAAATGCGACCTCTAATTTTTAGACTTTTCTGACAGATCTTCTTTTTTAAGTACTACACTCGACGTTGTAGTAATGACAATTTGTGTGGACCCTTGGTACCATTGCGATCTTTAATCTTTATATTGTCTTGACAGCTCTTCTTTTTTGCTGTACGACACTCACCGGTGGTGTTCTGACAATTTCTGTGGATCGCTGGTACCAATGCGACCTCTAATTTTTAGACTTTTCTGACAGATCTTTTTTTTTTAAGTACTACACTCGACGTTGTAGTAATGACAATTTGTGTGGACCCTTGGTACCATTGCGATCTTTAATCTTTATATTGTCTTGACAGCTCTTCTTTTTTGCTGTACTACACTCGACGTTGTAGTAATGACAATTTGTGTGGATCCTTGGTACCATTGCGATCTTTAATCTTTATATTGTCTGGACAGCTCTTCTTTTTTGCTGTACGACACTCACCTGTGGTGTTCTGACAATTTCTGTGGATCGTTGGTACCAATGCGACCTCTAATTTTTAGACTTTTCTGACAGCTCTTCTTTTTTGCTGTACTACACTCACCGGTGGTGTTCTGACAATTTGTGTGGACCCTTGGTACCATTGCGATCTTTAATCTTTATATTGTCTTGACAGCTCTTCTTTTTTGCTGTACTACACTCGACGTTGTAGTAATGACAATTTGTGTGAACCCTTGGTACCATTGCGATCTTTAATCTTTATATTGTCTTGACAGCTCTTCTTTTTTGCTCTACTACACTAACCGGTGGTGTTCTGACAATTTCTGTGGATCGTTGGTACCAATGCGACCTCTAATTTTTAGACTTTTCTGACAGATCTTTTTTTTTTAAGTACTACACTCGACGTTGTAGTAATGACAATTTGTGTGGACCCTTGGAACCATTGCGATCTTTAATCTTTATATTGTCTTGACAGCTCTTCTTTTTTGCTGTACCACACTCACCGGTGGTGTTCTGACAATTTGTGTGGACCCTTGGTACCATTGCGATCTTTAATCTTTATATTGTCTTGACAGCTCTTCTTTTTTGCTGTACGACACTCACCGGTGGTGTTCTGACAATTTCTGTGGATCGTTGGTACCAATGCGACCTCTAATTTTTAGACTTTTCTGACAGATCTTTTTTTTGATGTACTACACTCGACGTTGTAGTAATGACAATTTGTGTGGACCCTTGGTACCATTGCGATCTTTAATCTTTATATTGTCTTGACAGCTCTTCTTTTTTGCTGTACTACACTCATCGGTGGTGTTCTGACAATTTCTGTGGATCGTTGGTACCAATGCGACCTCTAATTTTTAGTCTTTTCTGACAGATCTTTTTTTCTTTATGTACTACACTCGACGTTGTAGTAATGACAATTTGTGTGGATCCTTGGTACCATTGCGATCTTTAATCATTATATTGTCTTGACAGCTCTTCTTTTTTGCTGTACTACACTCGACGTTATAGTAATGACAATTTGTGTGGATCCTTGGTACCATTGCGATCTTTGATCTTTATATTGTCTTGACAGCTCTTCTTTTTTGCTGTACTACACTCATCGGTGGTGTTCTGACAATTTCTGTGGATCGTTGGTACCAATGCGACCTCTAATTTTTAGTCTTTTCTGACAGATCTTTTTTTTTTTATGTACTACACTCGACGTTGTAGTAATGACAATTTGTGTGGACCCTTGGTACCATTGCGATCTTTAATCTTTATATTGTCTTGACAGCTCTTCTTTTTTGCTGTACTACACTCACCGGTTGTGTTTTGACAATTTCTGTGGATCGTTGGTACCAATGCGACCTCTAATTTTTAGACTTTTCTGACAGCTCTTCTTTTTTGCTGTACTACACTCACCGGTGGTGTTCTGACAATTTGTGTGGACCCTTGGTACCATTGCGATCTTTAATCTTTATATTGTCTTGACAGCTCTTCTTTTTTGCTGTACTACACTCGACGTTGTAGTAATGACAATTTGTGTAGATCCTTGGTACCATTGCGATCTTTAATCTTTATATTGTCTTGACAGCTCTTCTTTTTTGCTGTACTACACTCGACGTTGTAGTAATGACAATTTGTGTGGATCCTTGGTACCATAGCGATCTTTAATCTTTATATTGTCTTGACAGCTCTTCTTTTTTGCTGTACTACACTCACCGGTGGTGTTCTGACAATTTGTGTGGACCCTTGGTACCATTGCGATCTTTAATCTTTATATTGTCTTGACAGCTCTTCTTTTTTGCTGTACTACACTCGACGTTGTAGTAATGACAATTTGTGTGAACCCTTGGTACCATTGCGATCTTTAATCTTTATATTGTCTTGACAGCTCTTCTTTTTTGCTCTACTACACTAACCGGTGGTGTTCTGACAATTTCTGTGGATCGTTGGTACCAATGCGACCTCTAATTTTTAGTCTTTTCTGACAGATCTTTTTTTTTTATGTACTACACTCGACTTTGTAGTAATGACAATTTGTGTGGACCCTTGGTACCATTGCGATCTTGAATCTTTATATTGTCTTGACAGCTCTTCTTTTTTGCTGTACTACACTCGACGTTGTAGTAATGACAATTTGTGTAGATCCTTGGTACCATTGCGATCTTTCATCTTTATGTTGTCTTGACAGCTCTTCTTTTTTGCTGTACCACACTCACCGGTGGTGTTCTGACTATTTCTGTGGATCGTTGGTACCAATGCGACCTATAATTTCTAAATTTTTCTGACAGATATTTTTTTTTGATGTACTACACTCGACGTTGTAGTAATGACAATTTGTGTGGATCCTTGGTACCATTGCGATCTTTAATCTTTATATTGTCTTGACAGCTCTTCTTTTTTGCTGTACGACACTCACCGGTGGTGTTCTGACAATTTCTGTGGATCGTTGGTACCAATGCGACCTCTAATTTTTAGACTTTTCTGACAGCTCTTCTTTTTTGCTGTACTACACTCACCGGTGGTGTTCTGACAATTTGTGTGGACCCTTGGTACCATTGCGATCTTTAATCTTTATATTGTCTTGACAGCTCTTCTTTTTTGCTGTACTACACTCGACGTTGTAGTAATGACAATTTGTGTGAACCCTTGGTACCATTGCGATCTTTAATCTTTATATTGTCTTGACAGTTCTTCTTTTTTGCTGTACTACACTCACCGGTGGTGTTCTGACAATTTCTGTGGATCGTTGGTACCAATGCGACCTCTAATTTTTAGACTTTTCTGACAGCTCTTCTTTTTTGCTGTACTACACTCACCGGTGGTGTTCTGACAATTTCTGTGGATCGTTGGTACCAATGCGACCTCTAATTTTTAGACTTTTCTGACAGCTCTTCTTTTTTGCTGTACGACACTCACCGGTGGTGTTCTGACAATTTCTGTGGATCGTTGGTACCAATGCGACCTCTAATTTTTAGACTTTTCTGACAGATCTTTTTTTTTATGTACTACACTCGACGTTGTAGTAATGACAATTTGTGTGGACCCTTGGTACCATTGCGATCTTTAATCTTTATATTGTCTTGACAGTTCTTCTTTTTTGCTGTACTACACTCACCGGTGGTGTTCTGACAATTTCTGTGGATCGTTGGTACCAATGCGACCTCTAATTTTTAGACTTTTCTGACAGCTCTTCTTTTTTGCTGTACTACACTCACCGGTGGTGTTCTGACAATTTGTGTGGACCCTTGGTACCATTGCGATCTTTAATCTTTATATTGTCTTGACAGCTCTTCTTTTTTGCTGTACTACACTCGACGTTGTAGTAATGACAATTTGTGTGAACCCTTGGTACCATTGCGATCTTTAATCTTTATATTGTCTTGACAGTTCTTCTTTTTTGCTGTACTACACTCACCGGTGGTGTTCTGACTATTTCTGTGGATCGTTGGTACCAATGCGACCTATAATTTCTAAATTTTTCTGACAGATATTTTTTTTTTGATGTACTACACTCGACGTTGTAGTAATGACAATTTGTGTGGATCCTTGGTACCATTGCGATCTTTAATCTTTATATTGTCTTGACAGCTCTTCTTTTTTGCTGTACGACACTCACCGGTGGTGTTCTGACAATTTCTGTGGATCGTTGGTACCAATGCGACCTCTAATTTTTAGACTTTTCTGACAGATCTTTTTTTTTATGTACTACACTCGACGTTGTAATAATGACAATTTGTGTGGACCCTTGGTACCATTGCGATCTTTAATCTTTATATTGTCTTGACAGCTCTTCTTTTTTGCTGTACTACACTCGACGTTCTAGTAATGACAATTTGTGTGGATCCTTGGTACCATTGCGATCTTTAATCTTTATATTGTCTTGACAGCTCTTCTTTTTTGCTGTACGACACTCACCTGTGGTGTTCTGACAGTTTCTGTGGATCGTTGGTACCAATGCGACCTCTAATTTTTAGACTTTTCTGACAGATCTTTTTTTTTTAAGTACTACACTCGACGTTGTAGTAATGACAATTTGTGTGGACCCTTGGAACCATTGCGATCTTTAATCTTTATATTGTCTTGACAGCTCTTCTTTTTTGCTGTACTACACTCGACGTTGTAGTAATGACAATTTGTGTGGACCCTTGGAACCATTGCGATCTTTATTCTTTATATTGTCTTGACAGCTCTTCTTTTTTGCTGTACTACACTCGACGTTCTAGTAATGACAATTTGTGTGGATCCTTGGTACCATTGCGATCTTTAATCTTTATATTGTCTTGACAGCTCTTCTTTTATGCTGTACTACACTCGACGTTGTAGTAATGACAATTTGTGTGAACCCTTGGTACCATTGCGATCTTTAATCTTTATATTGTCTTGACAGCTCTTCTTTTTTGCTCTACTACACTAACCGGTGGTGTTCTGACAGTTTCTGTGGATCGTTGGTACCAATGCGACCTCTAATTTTTAGACTTTTCTGACAGATCTTTTTTTTTTAAGTACTACACTCGACGTTGTAGTAATGACAATTTGTGTGGACCCTTGGAACCATTGCGATCTTTAATCTTTATATTGTCTTGACAGCTCTTCTTTTTTGCTGTACTACACTCGACGTTGTAGTAATGACAATTTGTGTGGACCCTTGGAACCATTGCGATCTTTATTCTTTATATTGTCTTGACAGCTCTTCTTTTTTGCTGTACTACACTCGACGTTCTAGTAATGACAATTTGTGTGGATCCTTGGTACCATTGCGATCTTTAATCTTTATATTGTCTTGACAGCTCTTCTTTTATGCTGTACTACACTCGACGTTGTAGTAATGACAATTTGTGTGAACCCTTGGTACCATTGCGATCTTTAATCTTTATATTGTCTTGACAGCTCTTCTTTTTTGCTCTACTACACTAACCGGTGGTGTTCTGACAATTTCTGTGGATCGTTGGTACCAATGCGACCTCTAATTTTTAGTCTTTTCTGACAGATCTTTTTTTTTATGTACTACACTCGACGTTGTAGTAATGTCAATTTGTGTGGACCCTTGGTACCATTGCGATCTTTAATCTTTATATTGTCTTGACAGCTCTTCTTTTTTGCTGTACTACACTCGACGTTGTAGTAATGACAATTTGTGTAGATCCTTGGTACCATTGCGATCTTTCATCTTTATGTTGTCTTGACAGCTCTTCTTTTTTGCTGTACCACACTCACCGGTGGTGTTCTGACTATTTCTGTGGATCGTTGGTACCAATGCGACCTATAATTTCTAAATTTTTCTGACAGATATTTTTTTTTGATGTACTACACTCGACGTTGTAGTAATGACAATTTGTGTGGATCCTTGGTACCATTGCGATCTTTAATCTTTATATTGTCTTGACAGCTCTTCTTTTTTGCTGTACGACACTCACCGGTGGTGTTCTGACAATTTCTGTGGATCGTTGGTACCAATGCGACCTCTAATTTTTAGACTTTTCTGACAGCTCTTCTTTTTTGCTGTACTACACTCACCGGTGGTGTTCTGACAATTTGTGTGGACCCTTGGTACCATTGCGATCTTTAATCTTTATATTGTCTTGACAGCTCTTCTTTTTTGCTGTACTACACTCGACGTTGTAGTAATGACAATTTGTGTGAACCCTTGGTACCATTGCGATCTTTAATCTTTATATTGTCTTGACAGTTCTTCTTTTTTGCTGTACTACACTCACCGGTGGTGTTCTGACTATTTCTGTGGATCGTTGGTACCAATGCGACCTATAATTTCTAAATTTTTCTGACAGATATTTTTTTTTTGATGTACTACACTCGACGTTGTAGTAATGACAATTTGTGTGGATCCTTGGTACCATTGCGATCTTTAATCTTTATATTGTCTTGACAGCTCTTCTTTTTTGCTGTACGACACTCACCGGTGGTGTTCTGACAATTTCTGTGGATCGTTGGTACCAATGCGACCTATAATTTCTAAATTTTTCTGACAGATATTTTTTTTTTGATGTACTACACTCGACGTTGTAGTAATGACAATTTGTGTGGATCCTTGGTACCATTGCGATCTTTAATCTTTATATTGTCTTGACAGCTCTTCTTTTTTGCTGTACGACACTCACCGGTGGTGTTCTGACAATTTCTGTGGATCGTTGGTACCAATGCGACCTCTAATTTTTAGACTTTTCTGACAGATCTTTTTTTTGATGTACTACACTCGACGTTGTAGTAATGACAATTTGTGTGGACCCTTGGTACCATTGCGATCTTTAATCTTTATATTGTCTTGACAGTTCTTCTTTTTTGCTGTACTACACTCACCGGTGGTGTTCTGACAATTTCTGTGGATCGTTGGTACCAATGCGACCTCTAATTTTTAGACTTTTCTGACAGCTCTTCTTTTTTGCTGTACTACACTCACCGGTGGTGTTCTGACAATTTGTGTGGACCCTTGGTACCATTGCGATCTTTAATCTTTATATTGTCTTGACAGCTCTTCTTTTTTGCTGTACTACACTCGACGTTGTAGTAATGACAATTTGTGTGAACCCTTGGTACCATTGCGATCTTTAATCTTTATATTGTCTTGACAGTTCTTCTTTTTTGCTGTACTACACTCACCGGTGGTGTTCTGACTATTTCTGTGGATCGTTGGTACCAATGCGACCTATAATTTCTAAATTTTTCTGACAGATATTTTTTTTTTGATGTACTACACTCGACGTTGTAGTAATGACAATTTGTGTGGATCCTTGGTACCATTGCGATCTTTAATCTTTATATTGTCTTGACAGCTCTTCTTTTTTGCTGTACGACACTCACCGGTGGTGTTCTGACAATTTCTGTGGATCGTTGGTACCAATGCGACCTCTAATTTTTAGACTTTTCTGACAGATCTTTTTTTTTATGTACTACACTCGACGTTGTAGTAATGACAATTTGTGTGGACCCTTGGTACCATTGCGATCTTTAATCTTTATATTGTCTTGACAGCTCTTCTTTTTTGCTGTACTACACTCGACGTTCTAGTAATGACAATTTGTGTGGATCCTTGGTACCATTGCGATCTTTAATCTTTATATTGTCTGGACAGCTCTTCTTTTTTGCTGTACGACACTCACCTGTGGTGTTCTGACAATTTCTGTGGATCGTTGGTACCAATGCGACCTCTAATTTTTAGACTTTTCTGACAGATCTTTTTTTTTTAAGTACTACACTCGACGTTGTAGTAATGACAATTTGTGTGGACCCTTGGAACCATTGCGATCTTTAATCTTTATATTGTCTTGACAGCTCTTCTTTTTTGCTGTACTACACTCGACGTTGTAGTAATGACAATTTGTGTGGACCCTTGGAACCATTGCGATCTTTAATCTTTATATTGTCTTGACAGCTCTTCTTTTTTGCTGTACTACACTCGACGTTCTAGTAATGACAATTTGTGTGGATCCTTGGTACCATTGCGATCTTTAATCTTTATATTGTCTTGACAGCTCTTCTTTTTTGCTGTACTACACTCGACGTTGTAGTAATGACAATTTGTGTGAACCCTTGGTACCATTGCGATCTTTAATCTTTATATTGTCTTGACAGCTCTTCTTTTTTGCTCTACTACACTAACCGGTGGTGTTCTGACAATTTCTGTGGATCGTTGGTACCAATGCGACCTCTAATTTTTAGTCTTTTCTGACAGATCTTTTTTTTTATGTACTACACTCGACGTTGTAGTAATGACAATTTGTGTGGACCCTTGGTACCATTGCGATCTTTAATCTTTATATTGTCATGACAGCTCTTCTTTTTTGCTGTACTACACTCGACGTTGTAGTAATGACAATTTGTGTAGATCCTTGGTACCATTGCGATCTTTCATCTTTATGTTGTCTTGACAGCTCTTCTTTTTTGCTGTACCACACTCACCGGTGGTGTTCTGACTATTTCTGTGGATCGTTGGTACCAATGCGACCTATAATTTCTAAATTTTTCTGACAGATATTTTTTTTTGATGTACTACACTCGACGTTGTAGTAATGACAATTTGTGTGGATCCTTGGTACCATTGCGATCTTTAATCTTTATATTGTCTTGACAGCTCTTCTTTTTTGCTGTACGACACTCACCGGTGGTGTTCTGACAATTTCTGTGGATCGTTGGTACCAATGCGACCTCTAATTTTTAGACTTTTCTGACAGCTCTTCTTTTTTGCTGTACTACACTCACCGGTGGTGTTCTGACAATTTGTGTGGACCCTTGGTACCATTGCGATCTTTAATCTTTATATTGTCTTGACAGCTCTTCTTTTTTGCTGTACTACACTCGACGTTGTAGTAATGACAATTTGTGTGAACCCTTGGTACCATTGCGATCTTTAATCTTTATATTGTCTTGACAGTTCTTCTTTTTTGCTGTACTACACTCACCGGTGGTGTTCTGACAATTTCTGTGGATCGTTGGTACCAATGCGACCTCTAATTTTTAGACTTTTCTGACAGCTCTTCTTTTTTGCTGTACTACACTCACCGGTGGTGTTCTGACAATTTGTGTGGACCCTTGGTACCATTGCGATCTTTAATCTTTATATTGTCTTGACAGCTCTTCTTTTTTGCTGTACTACACTCGACGTTGTAGTAATGACAATTTGTGTGAACCCTTGGTACCATTGCGATCTTTAATCTTTATATTGTCTTGACAGTTCTTCTTTTTTGCTGTACTACACTCACCGGTGGTGTTCTGACTATTTCTGTGGATCGTTGGTACCAATGCGACCTATAATTTCTAAATTTTTCTGACAGATATTTTTTTTTTGATGTACTACACTCGACGTTGTAGTAATGACAATTTGTGTGGATCCTTGGTACCATTGCGATCTTTAATCTTTATATTGTCTTGACAGCTCTTCTTTTTTGCTGTACGACACTCACCGGTGGTGTTCTGACAATTTCTGTGGATCGTTGGTACCAATGCGACCTCTAATTTTTAGACTTTTCTGACAGATCTTTTTTTTGATGTACTACACTCGACGTTGTAGTAATGACAATTTGTGTGGACCCTTGGTACCATTGCGATCTTTAATCTTTATATTGTCTTGACAGCTCTTCTTTTTTGCTGTACTACACTCGACGTTGTAGTAATGACAATTTGTGTGAACCCTTGGTACCATTGCGATCTTTAATCTTTATATTGTCTTGACAGTTCTTCTTTTTTGCTGTACTACACTCACCGGTGGTGTTCTGACAATTTCTGTGGATCGTTGGTACCAATGCGACCTCTAATTTTTAGACTTTTCTGACAGCTCTTCTTTTTTGCTGTACTACACTCACCGGTGGTGTTCTGACAATTTCTGTGGATCGTTGGTACCAATGCGACCTCTAATTTTTAGACTTTTCTGACAGCTCTTCTTTTTTGCTGTACGACACTCACCGGTGGTGTTCTGACAATTTCTGTGGATCGTTGGTACCAATGCGACCTCTAATTTTTAGACTTTTCTGACAGATCTTTTTTTTTATGTACTACACTCGACGTTGTAGTAATGACAATTTGTGTGGACCCTTGGTACCATTGCGATCTTTAATCTTTATATTGTCTTGACAGTTCTTCTTTTTTGCTGTACTACACTCACCGGTGGTGTTCTGACAATTTCTGTGGATCGTTGGTACCAATGCGACCTCTAATTTTTAGACTTTTCTGACAGCTCTTCTTTTTTGCTGTACTACACTCACCGGTGGTGTTCTGACAATTTGTGTGGACCCTTGGTACCATTGCGATCTTTAATCTTTATATTGTCTTGACAGCTCTTCTTTTTTGCTGTACTACACTCGACGTTGTAGTAATGACAATTTGTGTGAACCCTTGGTACCATTGCGATCTTTAATCTTTATATTGTCTTGACAGTTCTTCTTTTTTGCTGTACTACACTCACCGGTGGTGTTCTGACTATTTCTGTGGATCGTTGGTACCAATGCGACCTATAATTTCTAAATTTTTCTGACAGATATTTTTTTTTTGATGTACTACACTCGACGTTGTAGTAATGACAATTTGTGTGGATCCTTGGTACCATTGCGATCTTTAATCTTTATATTGTCTTGACAGCTCTTCTTTTTTGCTGTACGACACTCACCGGTGGTGTTCTGACAATTTCTGTGGATCGTTGGTACCAATGCGACCTCTAATTTTTAGACTTTTCTGACAGATCTTTTTTTTTATGTACTACACTCGACGTTGTAATAATGACAATTTGTGTGGACCCTTGGTACCATTGCGATCTTTAATCTTTATATTGTCTTGACAGCTCTTCTTTTTTGCTGTACTACACTCGACGTTCTAGTAATGACAATTTGTGTGGATCCTTGGTACCATTGCGATCTTTAATCTTTATATTGTCTTGACAGCTCTTCTTTTTTGCTGTACGACACTCACCTGTGGTGTTCTGACAGTTTCTGTGGATCGTTGGTACCAATGCGACCTCTAATTTTTAGACTTTTCTGACAGATCTTTTTTTTTTAAGTACTACACTCGACGTTGTAGTAATGACAATTTGTGTGGACCCTTGGAACCATTGCGATCTTTAATCTTTATATTGTCTTGACAGCTCTTCTTTTTTGCTGTACTACACTCGACGTTGTAGTAATGACAATTTGTGTGGACCCTTGGAACCATTGCGATCTTTATTCTTTATATTGTCTTGACAGCTCTTCTTTTTTGCTGTACTACACTCGACGTTCTAGTAATGACAATTTGTGTGGATCCTTGGTACCATTGCGATCTTTAATCTTTATATTGTCTTGACAGCTCTTCTTTTATGCTGTACTACACTCGACGTTGTAGTAATGACAATTTGTGTGAACCCTTGGTACCATTGCGATCTTTAATCTTTATATTGTCTTGACAGCTCTTCTTTTTTGCTCTACTACACTAACCGGTGGTGTTCTGACAGTTTCTGTGGATCGTTGGTACCAATGCGACCTCTAATTTTTAGACTTTTCTGACAGATCTTTTTTTTTTAAGTACTACACTCGACGTTGTAGTAATGACAATTTGTGTGGACCCTTGGAACCATTGCGATCTTTAATCTTTATATTGTCTTGACAGCTCTTCTTTTTTGCTGTACTACACTCGACGTTGTAGTAATGACAATTTGTGTGGACCCTTGGAACCATTGCGATCTTTATTCTTTATATTGTCTTGACAGCTCTTCTTTTTTGCTGTACTACACTCGACGTTCTAGTAATGACAATTTGTGTGGATCCTTGGTACCATTGCGATCTTTAATCTTTATATTGTCTTGACAGCTCTTCTTTTATGCTGTACTACACTCGACGTTGTAGTAATGACAATTTGTGTGAACCCTTGGTACCATTGCGATCTTTAATCTTTATATTGTCTTGACAGCTCTTCTTTTTTGCTCTACTACACTAACCGGTGGTGTTCTGACAATTTCTGTGGATCGTTGGTACCAATGCGACCTCTAATTTTTAGTCTTTTCTGACAGATCTTTTTTTTTATGTACTACACTCGACGTTGTAGTAATGTCAATTTGTGTGGACCCTTGGTACCATTGCGATCTTTAATCTTTATATTGTCTTGACAGCTCTTCTTTTTTGCTGTACTACACTCGACGTTGTAGTAATGACAATTTGTGTAGATCCTTGGTACCATTGCGATCTTTCATCTTTATGTTGTCTTGACAGCTCTTCTTTTTTGCTGTACCACACTCACCGGTGGTGTTCTGACTATTTCTGTGGATCGTTGGTACCAATGCGACCTATAATTTCTAAATTTTTCTGACAGATATTTTTTTTTGATGTACTACACTCGACGTTGTAGTAATGACAATTTGTGTGGATCCTTGGTACCATTGCGATCTTTAATCTTTATATTGTCTTGACAGCTCTTCTTTTTTGCTGTACGACACTCACCGGTGGTGTTCTGACAATTTCTGTGGATCGTTGGTACCAATGCGACCTCTAATTTTTAGACTTTTCTGACAGCTCTTCTTTTTTGCTGTACTACACTCACCGGTGGTGTTCTGACAATTTGTGTGGACCCTTGGTACCATTGCGATCTTTAATCTTTATATTGTCTTGACAGCTCTTCTTTTTTGCTGTACTACACTCGACGTTGTAGTAATGACAATTTGTGTGAACCCTTGGTACCATTGCGATCTTTAATCTTTATATTGTCTTGACAGTTCTTCTTTTTTGCTGTACTACACTCACCGGTGGTGTTCTGACTATTTCTGTGGATCGTTGGTACCAATGCGACCTATAATTTCTAAATTTTTCTGACAGATATTTTTTTTTTGATGTACTACACTCGACGTTGTAGTAATGACAATTTGTGTGGATCCTTGGTACCATTGCGATCTTTAATCTTTATATTGTCTTGACAGCTCTTCTTTTTTGCTGTACGACACTCACCGGTGGTGTTCTGACAATTTCTGTGGATCGTTGGTACCAATGCGACCTATAATTTCTAAATTTTTCTGACAGATATTTTTTTTTTGATGTACTACACTCGACGTTGTAGTAATGACAATTTGTGTGGATCCTTGGTACCATTGCGATCTTTAATCTTTATATTGTCTTGACAGCTCTTCTTTTTTGCTGTACGACACTCACCGGTGGTGTTCTGACAATTTCTGTGGATCGTTGGTACCAATGCGACCTCTAATTTTTAGACTTTTCTGACAGATCTTTTTTTTGATGTACTACACTCGACGTTGTAGTAATGACAATTTGTGTGGACCCTTGGTACCATTGCGATCTTTAATCTTTATATTGTCTTGACAGTTCTTCTTTTTTGCTGTACTACACTCACCGGTGGTGTTCTGACAATTTCTGTGGATCGTTGGTACCAATGCGACCTCTAATTTTTAGACTTTTCTGACAGCTCTTCTTTTTTGCTGTACTACACTCACCGGTGGTGTTCTGACAATTTGTGTGGACCCTTGGTACCATTGCGATCTTTAATCTTTATATTGTCTTGACAGCTCTTCTTTTTTGCTGTACTACACTCGACGTTGTAGTAATGACAATTTGTGTGAACCCTTGGTACCATTGCGATCTTTAATCTTTATATTGTCTTGACAGTTCTTCTTTTTTGCTGTACTACACTCACCGGTGGTGTTCTGACTATTTCTGTGGATCGTTGGTACCAATGCGACCTATAATTTCTAAATTTTTCTGACAGATATTTTTTTTTTGATGTACTACACTCGACGTTGTAGTAATGACAATTTGTGTGGATCCTTGGTACCATTGCGATCTTTAATCTTTATATTGTCTTGACAGCTCTTCTTTTTTGCTGTACGACACTCACCGGTGGTGTTCTGACAATTTCTGTGGATCGTTGGTACCAATGCGACCTCTAATTTTTAGACTTTTCTGACAGATCTTTTTTTTTATGTACTACACTCGACGTTGTAGTAATGACAATTTGTGTGGACCCTTGGTACCATTGCGATCTTTAATCTTTATATTGTCTTGACAGCTCTTCTTTTTTGCTGTACTACACTCGACGTTCTAGTAATGACAATTTGTGTGGATCCTTGGTACCATTGCGATCTTTAATCTTTATATTGTCTGGACAGCTCTTCTTTTTTGCTGTACGACACTCACCTGTGGTGTTCTGACAATTTCTGTGGATCGTTGGTACCAATGCGACCTCTAATTTTTAGACTTTTCTGACAGATCTTTTTTTTTTAAGTACTACACTCGACGTTGTAGTAATGACAATTTGTGTGGACCCTTGGAACCATTGCGATCTTTAATCTTTATATTGTCTTGACAGCTCTTCTTTTTTGCTGTACTACACTCGACGTTGTAGTAATGACAATTTGTGTGGACCCTTGGAACCATTGCGATCTTTAATCTTTATATTGTCTTGACAGCTCTTCTTTTTTGCTGTACTACACTCGACGTTCTAGTAATGACAATTTGTGTGGATCCTTGGTACCATTGCGATCTTTAATCTTTATATTGTCTTGACAGCTCTTCTTTTTTGCTGTACTACACTCGACGTTGTAGTAATGACAATTTGTGTGAACCCTTGGTACCATTGCGATCTTTAATCTTTATATTGTCTTGACAGCTCTTCTTTTTTGCTCTACTACACTAACCGGTGGTGTTCTGACAATTTCTGTGGATCGTTGGTACCAATGCGACCTCTAATTTTTAGTCTTTTCTGACAGATCTTTTTTTTTATGTACTACACTCGACGTTGTAGTAATGACAATTTGTGTGGACCCTTGGTACCATTGCGATCTTTAATCTTTATATTGTCATGACAGCTCTTCTTTTTTGCTGTACTACACTCGACGTTGTAGTAATGACAATTTGTGTAGATCCTTGGTACCATTGCGATCTTTCATCTTTATGTTGTCTTGACAGCTCTTCTTTTTTGCTGTACCACACTCACCGGTGGTGTTCTGACTATTTCTGTGGATCGTTGGTACCAATGCGACCTATAATTTCTAAATTTTTCTGACAGATATTTTTTTTTGATGTACTACACTCGACGTTGTAGTAATGACAATTTGTGTGGATCCTTGGTACCATTGCGATCTTTAATCTTTATATTGTCTTGACAGCTCTTCTTTTTTGCTGTACGACACTCACCGGTGGTGTTCTGACAATTTCTGTGGATCGTTGGTACCAATGCGACCTCTAATTTTTAGACTTTTCTGACAGCTCTTCTTTTTTGCTGTACTACACTCACCGGTGGTGTTCTGACAATTTGTGTGGACCCTTGGTACCATTGCGATCTTTAATCTTTATATTGTCTTGACAGCTCTTCTTTTTTGCTGTACTACACTCGACGTTGTAGTAATGACAATTTGTGTGAACCCTTGGTACCATTGCGATCTTTAATCTTTATATTGTCTTGACAGTTCTTCTTTTTTGCTGTACTACACTCACCGGTGGTGTTCTGACAATTTCTGTGGATCGTTGGTACCAATGCGACCTCTAATTTTTAGACTTTTCTGACAGCTCTTCTTTTTTGCTGTACTACACTCACCGGTGGTGTTCTGACAATTTGTGTGGACCCTTGGTACCATTGCGATCTTTAATCTTTATATTGTCTTGACAGCTCTTCTTTTTTGCTGTACTACACTCGACGTTGTAGTAATGACAATTTGTGTGAACCCTTGGTACCATTGCGATCTTTAATCTTTATATTGTCTTGACAGTTCTTCTTTTTTGCTGTACTACACTCACCGGTGGTGTTCTGACTATTTCTGTGGATCGTTGGTACCAATGCGACCTATAATTTCTAAATTTTTCTGACAGATATTTTTTTTTTGATGTACTACACTCGACGTTGTAGTAATGACAATTTGTGTGGATCCTTGGTACCATTGCGATCTTTAATCTTTATATTGTCTTGACAGCTCTTCTTTTTTGCTGTACGACACTCACCGGTGGTGTTCTGACAATTTCTGTGGATCGTTGGTACCAATGCGACCTCTAATTTTTAGACTTTTCTGACAGATCTTTTTTTTGATGTACTACACTCGACGTTGTAGTAATGACAATTTGTGTGGACCCTTGGTACCATTGCGATCTTTAATCTTTATATTGTCTTGACAGTTCTTCTTTTTTGCTGTACTACACTCACCGGTGGTGTTCTGACAATTTCTGTGGATCGTTGGTACCAATGCGACCTCTAATTTTTAGACTTTTCTGACAGCTCTTCTTTTTTGCTGTACTACACTCACCGGTGGTGTTCTGACAATTTGTGTGGACCCTTGGTACCATTGCGATCTTTAATCTTTATATTGTCTTGACAGCTCTTCTTTTTTGCTGTACTACACTCGACGTTGTAGTAATGACAATTTGTGTGAACCCTTGGTACCATTGCGATCTTTAATCTTTATATTGTCTTGACAGTTCTTCTTTTTTGCTGTACTACACTCACCGGTGGTGTTCTGACTATTTCTGTGGATCGTTGGTACCAATGCGACCTATAATTTCTAAATTTTTCTGACAGATATTTTTTTTTTGATGTACTACACTCGACGTTGTAGTAATGACAATTTGTGTGGATCCTTGGTACCATTGCGATCTTTAATCTTTATATTGTCTTGACAGCTCTTCTTTTTTGCTGTACGACACTCACCGGTGGTGTTCTGACAATTTCTGTGGATCGTTGGTACCAATGCGACCTCTAATTTTTAGACTTTTCTGACAGATCTTTTTTTTTATGTACTACACTCGACGTTGTAGTAATGACAATTTGTGTGGACCCTTGGTACCATTGCGATCTTTAATCTTTATATTGTCTTGACAGCTCTTCTTTTTTGCTGTACTACACTCGACGTTCTAGTAATGACAATTTGTGTGGATCCTTGGTACCATTGCGATCTTTAATCTTTATATTGTCTGGACAGCTCTTCTTTTTTGCTGTACGACACTCACCTGTGGTGTTCTGACAATTTCTGTGGATCGTTGGTACCAATGCGACCTCTAATTTTTAGACTTTTCTGACAGATCTTTTTTTTTTAAGTACTACACTCGACGTTGTAGTAATGACAATTTGTGTGGACCCTTGGAACCATTGCGATCTTTAATCTTTATATTGTCTTGACAGCTCTTCTTTTTTGCTGTGCTACACTCGACGTTCTAGTAATGACAATTTGTGTGGATCCTTGGTACCATTGCGATCTTTAATCTTTATATTGTCTTGACAGCTCTTCTTTTTTGCTGTACTACACTCGACGTTATAGTAATGACACTTTGTGTGGATCCTTGGTACCATTGCGATCTTTAATCTTTATATTGTCTTGACAGCTCTTCTTTTTTGCTGTACGACACTCACCGGTGGTGTTCTGACAATTTCTGTGGATCGTTGGTACCAATGCGACCTCTAATTTTTAGACTTTTCTGACAGATCTTTTTTTTTATGTACTACACTCGACGTTGTAGTAATGACAATTTGTGTGGACCCTTGGTACCATTGCGATCTTTAATCTTTATATTGTCTTGACAGCTCTTCTTTTTTGCTGTACTACACTCGACGTTCTAGTAATGACAATTTGTGTGGACCCTTGGTACCATTGCGATCTTTAATCTTTATATTGTCTTGACAGCTCTTCTTTTTTGCTGTACTACACTCGACGTTCTAGTAATGACAATTTGTGTGGATCCTTGGTACCATTGCGATCTTTAATCTTTATATTGTCTGGACAGCTCTTCTTTTTTGCTGTACGACACTCACCTGTGGTGTTCTGACAATTTCTGTGGATCGTTGGTACCAATGCGACCTCTAATTTTTAGACTTTTCTGACAGCTCTTCTTTTTTGCTGTACTACACTCACCGGTGGTGTTCTGACAATTTGTGTGGACCCTTGGTACCATTGCGATCTTTAATCTTTATATTGTCTTGACAGCTCTTCTTTTTTGCTGTACTACACTCGACGTTGTAGTAATGACAATTTGTGTGAACCCTTGGTACCATTGCGATCTTTAATCTTTATATTGTCTTGACAGCTCTTCTTTTTTGCTCTACTACACTAACCGGTGGTGTTCTGACAATTTCTGTGGATCGTTGGTACCAATGCGACCTCTAATTTTTAGTCTTTTCTGACAGATCTTTTTTTTTTATGTACTACACTCGACGTTGTAGTAATGACAATTTGTGTGGACCCTTGGTACCATTGCGATCTTTAATCTTTATATTGTCTTGACAGCTCTTCTTTTTTGCTGTACTACACTCGACGTTGTAGTAATGACAATTTGTGTAGATCCTTGGTACCATTGCGATCTTTCATCTTTATGTTGTCTTGACAGCTCTTCTTTTTTGCTGTACCACACTCACCGGTGGTGTTCTGACTATTTCTGTGGATCGTTGGTACCAATGCGACCTATAATTTCTAAATTTTTCTGACAGATATTTTTTTTTGATGTACTACACTCGACGTTGTAGTAATGACAATTTGTGTGGATCCTTGGTACCATTGCGATCTCTAATCTTTATATTGTCTTGACAGCTCTTCTTTTTTGCTGTACGACACTCACCGGTGGTGTTCTGACAATTTCTGTGGATCGTTGGTACCAATGCGACCTCTAATTTTTAGACTTTTCTGACAGCTCTTCTTTTTTGCTGTACTACACTCACCGGTGGTGTTCTGACAATTTGTGTGGACCCTTGGTACCATTGCGATCTTTAATCTTTATATTGTCTTGACAGCTCTTCTTTTTTGCTGTACTACACTCGACGTTGTAGTAATGACAATTTGTGTGAACCCTTGGTACCATTGCGATCTTTAATCTTTATATTGTCTTGACAGTTCTTCTTTTTTGCTGTACTACACTCACCGGTGGTGTTCTGACAATTTCTGTGGATCGTTGGTACCAATGCGACCTCTAATTTTTAGACTTTTCTGACAGCTCTTCTTTTTTGCTGTACTACACTCACCGGTGGTGTTCTGACAATTTGTGTGGACCCTTGGTACCATTGCGATCTTTAATCTTTATATTGTCTTGACAGCTCTTCTTTTTTGCTGTACTACACTCGACGTTGTAGTAATGACAATTTGTGTGAACCCTTGGTACCATTGCGATCTTTAATCTTTATATTGTCTTGACAGTTCTTCTTTTTTGCTGTACTACACTCACCGGTGGTGTTCTGACTATTTCTGTGGATCGTTGGTACCAATGCGACCTATAATTTCTAAATTTTTCTGACAGATATTTTTTTTTTGATGTACTACACTCGACGTTGTAGTAATGACAATTTGTGTGGATCCTTGGTACCATTGCGATCTTTAATCTTTATATTGTCTTGACAGCTCTTCTTTTTTGCTGTACGACACTCACCGGTGGTGTTCTGACAATTTCTGTGGATCGTTGGTACCAATGCGACCTCTAATTTTTAGACTTTTCTGACAGATCTTTTTTTTGATGTACTACACTCGACGTTGTAGTAATGACAATTTGTGTGGACCCTTGGTACCATTGCGATCTTTAATCTTTATATTGTCTTGACAGTTCTTCTTTTTTGCTGTACTACACTCACCGGTGGTGTTCTGACAATTTCTGTGGATCGTTGGTACCAATGCGACCTCTAATTTTTAGACTTTTCTGACAGCTCTTCTTTTTTGCTGTACTACACTCACCGGTGGTGTTCTGACAATTTGTGTGGACCCTTGGTACCATTGCGATCTTTAATCTTTATATTGTCTTGACAGCTCTTCTTTTTTGCTGTACTACACTCGACGTTGTAGTAATGACAATTTGTGTGAACCCTTGGTACCATTGCGATCTTTAATCTTTATATTGTCTTGACAGTTCTTCTTTTTTGCTGTACTACACTCACCGGTGGTGTTCTGACTATTTCTGTGGATCGTTGGTACCAATGCGACCTATAATTTCTAAATTTTTCTGACAGATATTTTTTTTTTGATGTACTACACTCGACGTTGTAGTAATGACAATTTGTGTGGATCCTTGGTACCATTGCGATCTTTAATCTTTATATTGTCTTGACAGCTCTTCTTTTTTGCTGTACGACACTCACCGGTGGTGTTCTGACAATTTCTGTGGATCGTTGGTACCAATGCGACCTCTAATTTTTAGACTTTTCTGACAGATCTTTTTTTTTATGTACTACACTCGACGTTGTAGTAATGACAATTTGTGTGGACCCTTGGTACCATTGCGATCTTTAATCTTTATATTGTCTTGACAGCTCTTCTTTTTTGCTGTACGACACTCACCGGTGGTGTTCTGACAATTTCTGTGGATCGTTGGTACCAATGCGACCTCTAATTTTTAGACTTTTCTGACAGATCTTTTTTTTGATGTACTACACTCGACGTTGTAGTAATGACAATTTGTGTGGACCCTTGGTACCATTGCGATCTTTAATCTTTATATTGTCTTGACAGCTCTTCTTTTTTGCTGTACTACACTCGACGTTCTAGTAATGACAATTTGTGTGGATCCTTGGTACCATTGCGATCTTTAATCTTTATATTGTCTGGACAGCTCTTCTTTTTTGCTGTACGACACTCACCTGTGGTGTTCTGACAATTTCTGTGGATCGTTGGTACCAATGCGACCTCTAATTTTTAGACTTTTCTGACAGATCTTTTTTTTTTAAGTACTACACTCGACGTTGTAGTAATGACAATTTGTGTGGACCCTTGGAACCATTGCGATCTTTAATCTTTATATTGTCTTGACAGCTCTTCTTTTTTGCTGTACTACACTCGACGTTCTAGTAATGACAATTTGTGTGGATCCTTGGTACCATTGCGATCTTTAATCTTTATATTGTCTTGACAGCTCTTCTTTTTTGCTGTACTACACTCGACGTTGTAGTAATGACAATTTGTGTGAACCCTTGGTACCATTGCGATCTTTAATCTTTATATTGTCTTGACAGTTCTTCTTTTTTGCTGTACTACACTCACCGGTGGTGTTCTGACTATTTCTGTGGATCGTTGGTACCAATGCGACCTATAATTTCTAAATTTTTCTGACAGATATTTTTTTTTTGATGTACTACACTCGACGTTGTAGTAATGACAATTTGTGTGGATCCTTGGTACCATTGCGATCTTTAATCTTTATATTGTCTTGACAGCTCTTCTTTTTTGCTGTACGACACTCACCGGTGGTGTTCTGACAATTTCTGTGGATCGTTGGTACCAATGCGACCTCTAATTTTTAGACTTTTCTGACAGATCTTTTTTTTTATGTACTACACTCGACGTTGTAGTAATGACAATTTGTGTGGACCCTTGGTACCATTGCGATCTTTAATCTTTATATTGTCTTGACAGCTCTTCTTTTTTGCTGTACTACACTCGACGTTCTAGTAATGACAATTTGTGTGGATCCTTGGTACCATTGCGATCTTTAATCTTTATATTGTCTGGACAGCTCTTCTTTTTTGCTGTACGACACTCACCTGTGGTGTTCTGACAATTTCTGTGGATCGTTGGTACCAATGCGACCTCTAATTTTTAGACTTTTCTGACAGATCTTTTTTTTTTAAGTACTACACTCGACGTTGTAGTAATGACAATTTGTGTGGACCCTTGGAACCATTGCGATCTTTAATCTTTATATTGTCTTGACAGCTCTTCTTTTTTGCTGTACTACACTCGACGTTCTAGTAATGACAATTTGTGTGGATCCTTGGTACCATTGCGATCTTTAATCTTTATATTGTCTTGACAGCTCTTCTTTTTTGCTGTACTACACTCGACGTTATAGTAATGACACTTTGTGTGGATCCTTGGTACCATTGCGATCTTTAATCTTTATATTGTCTTGACAGCTCTTCTTTTTTGCTGTACGACACTCACCGGTGGTGTTCTGACAATTTCTGTGGATCGTTGGTACCAATGCGACCTCTAATTTTTAGACTTTTCTGACAGATCTTTTTTTTTATGTACTACACTCGACGTTGTAGTAATGACAATTTGTGTGGACCCTTGGTACCATTGCGATCTTTAATCTTTATATTGTCTTGACAGCTCTTCTTTTTTGCTGTACTACACTCGACGTTCTAGTAATGACAATTTGTGTGGACCCTTGGTACCATTGCGATCTTTAATCTTTATATTGTCTTGACAGCTCTTCTTTTTTGCTGTACTACACTCGACGTTCTAGTAATGACAATTTGTGTGGATCCTTGGTACCATTGCGATCTTTAATCTTTATATTGTCTGGACAGCTCTTCTTTTTTGCTGTACGACACTCACCTGTGGTGTTCTGACAATTTCTGTGGATCGTTGGTACCAATGCGACCTCTAATTTTTAGACTTTTCTGACAGCTCTTCTTTTTTGCTGTACTACACTCACCGGTGGTGTTCTGACAATTTGTGTGGACCCTTGGTACCATTGCGATCTTTAATCTTTATATTGTCTTGACAGCTCTTCTTTTTTGCTGTACTACACTCGACGTTGTAGTAATGACAATTTGTGTGAACCCTTGGTACCATTGCGATCTTTAATCTTTATATTGTCTTGACAGCTCTTCTTTTTTGCTCTACTACACTAACCGGTGGTGTTCTGACAATTTCTGTGGATCGTTGGTACCAATGCGACCTCTAATTTTTAGTCTTTTCTGACAGATCTTTTTTTTTTATGTACTACACTCGACGTTGTAGTAATGACAATTTGTGTGGACCCTTGGTACCATTGCGATCTTTAATCTTTATATTGTCTTGACAGCTCTTCTTTTTTGCTGTACTACACTCGACGTTGTAGTAATGACAATTTGTGTAGATCCTTGGTACCATTGCGATCTTTCATCTTTATGTTGTCTTGACAGCTCTTCTTTTTTGCTGTACCACACTCACCGGTGGTGTTCTGACTATTTCTGTGGATCGTTGGTACCAATGCGACCTATAATTTCTAAATTTTTCTGACAGATATTTTTTTTTGATGTACTACACTCGACGTTGTAGTAATGACAATTTGTGTGGATCCTTGGTACCATTGCGATCTTTAATCTTTATATTGTCTTGACAGCTCTTCTTTTTTGCTGTACGACACTCACCGGTGGTGTTCTGACAATTTCTGTGGATCGTTGGTACCAATGCGACCTCTAATTTTTAGACTTTTCTGACAGCTCTTCTTTTTTGCTGTACTACACTCACCGGTGGTGTTCTGACAATTTGTGTGGACCCTTGGTACCATTGCGATCTTTAATCTTTATATTGTCTTGACAGCTCTTCTTTTTTGCTGTACTACACTCGACGTTGTAGTAATGACAATTTGTGTGAACCCTTGGTACCATTGCGATCTTTAATCTTTATATTGTCTTGACAGTTCTTCTTTTTTGCTGTACTACACTCACCGGTGGTGTTCTGACAATTTCTGTGGATCGTTGGTACCAATGCGACCTCTAATTTTTAGACTTTTCTGACAGCTCTTCTTTTTTGCTGTACTACACTCACCGGTGGTGTTCTGACAATTTGTGTGGACCCTTGGTACCATTGCGATCTTTAATCTTTATATTGTCTTGACAGCTCTTCTTTTTTGCTGTACTACACTCGACGTTGTAGTAATGACAATTTGTGTGAACCCTTGGTACCATTGCGATCTTTAATCTTTATATTGTCTTGACAGTTCTTCTTTTTTGCTGTACTACACTCACCGGTGGTGTTCTGACTATTTCTGTGGATCGTTGGTACCAATGCGACCTATAATTTCTAAATTTTTCTGACAGATATTTTTTTTTTGATGTACTACACTCGACGTTGTAGTAATGACAATTTGTGTGGATCCTTGGTACCATTGCGATCTTTAATCTTTATATTGTCTTGACAGCTCTTCTTTTTTGCTGTACGACACTCACCGGTGGTGTTCTGACAATTTCTGTGGATCGTTGGTACCAATGCGACCTCTAATTTTTAGACTTTTCTGACAGATCTTTTTTTTGATGTACTACACTCGACGTTGTAGTAATGACAATTTGTGTGGACCCTTGGTACCATTGCGATCTTTAATCTTTATATTGTCTTGACAGTTCTTCTTTTTTGCTGTACTACACTCACCGGTGGTGTTCTGACAATTTCTGTGGATCGTTGGTACCAATGCGACCTCTAATTTTTAGACTTTTCTGACAGCTCTTCTTTTTTGCTGTACTACACTCACCGGTGGTGTTCTGACAATTTGTGTGGACCCTTGGTACCATTGCGATCTTTAATCTTTATATTGTCTTGACAGCTCTTCTTTTTTGCTGTACTACACTCGACGTTGTAGTAATGACAATTTGTGTGAACCCTTGGTACCATTGCGATCTTTAATCTTTATATTGTCTTGACAGTTCTTCTTTTTTGCTGTACTACACTCACCGGTGGTGTTCTGACTATTTCTGTGGATCGTTGGTACCAATGCGACCTATAATTTCTAAATTTTTCTGACAGATATTTTTTTTTTGATGTACTACACTCGACGTTGTAGTAATGACAATTTGTGTGGATCCTTGGTACCATTGCGATCTTTAATCTTTATATTGTCTTGACAGCTCTTCTTTTTTGCTGTACGACACTCACCGGTGGTGTTCTGACAATTTCTGTGGATCGTTGGTACCAATGCGACCTCTAATTTTTAGACTTTTCTGACAGATCTTTTTTTTTATGTACTACACTCGACGTTGTAGTAATGACAATTTGTGTGGACCCTTGGTACCATTGCGATCTTTAATCTTTATATTGTCTTGACAGCTCTTCTTTTTTGCTGTACGACACTCACCGGTGGTGTTCTGACAATTTCTGTGGATCGTTGGTACCAATGCGACCTCTAATTTTTAGACTTTTCTGACAGATCTTTTTTTTGATGTACTACACTCGACGTTGTAGTAATGACAATTTGTGTGGACCCTTGGTACCATTGCGATCTTTAATCTTTATATTGTCTTGACAGCTCTTCTTTTTTGCTGTACTACACTCGACGTTCTAGTAATGACAATTTGTGTGGATCCTTGGTACCATTGCGATCTTTAATCTTTATATTGTCTGGACAGCTCTTCTTTTTTGCTGTACGACACTCACCTGTGGTGTTCTGACAATTTCTGTGGATCGTTGGTACCAATGCGACCTCTAATTTTTAGACTTTTCTGACAGATCTTTTTTTTTTAAGTACTACACTCGACGTTGTAGTAATGACAATTTGTGTGGACCCTTGGAACCATTGCGATCTTTAATCTTTATATTGTCTTGACAGCTCTTCTTTTTTGCTGTACTACACTCGACGTTCTAGTAATGACAATTTGTGTGGATCCTTGGTACCATTGCGATCTTTAATCTTTATATTGTCTTGACAGCTCTTCTTTTTTGCTGTACTACACTCGACGTTGTAGTAATGACAATTTGTGTGAACCCTTGGTACCATTGCGATCTTTAATCTTTATATTGTCTTGACAGCTCTTCTTTTTTGCTGTACTACACTCGACGTTATAGTAATGACACTTTGTGTGGATCCTTGGTACCATTGCGATCTTTAATCTTTATATTGTCTTGACAGTTCTTCTTTTTTGCTGTACTACACTCACCGGTGGTGTTCTGACAATTTCTGTGGATCGTTGGTACCAATGCGACCTCTAATTTTTAGACTTTTCTGACAGCTCTTCTTTTTTGCTGTACTACACTCACCGGTGGTGTTCTGACAATTTGTGTGGACCCTTGGTACCATTGCGATCTTTAATCTTTATATTGTCTTGACAGCTCTTCTTTTTTGCTGTACTACACTCGACGTTGTAGTAATGACAATTTGTGTGAACCCTTGGTACCATTGCGATCTTTAATCTTTATATTGTCTTGACAGTTCTTCTTTTTTGCTGTACTACACTCACCGGTGGTGTTCTGACAATTTCTGTGGATCGTTGGTACCAATGCGACCTCTAATTTTTAGACTTTTCTGACAGATCTTTTTTTTTAAGTACTACACTCGACGTTGTAGTAATGACAATTTGTGTGGAGCCTTGGAACCATTGCGATCTTTAATCTTTATATTGTCTTGACAGCTCTTCTTTTTTGCTGTACTACACTCGACGTTATAGTAATGACAATTTGTGTGGATCCTTGGTACCATTGCGATCTTTAATCTTTATATTGTCTTGACAGTTCTTCTTTTTTCCTATACTACACTCACCGGTGGTGTTCTGACAATTTCTGTGGATCGTTGGTACCAATGTGACCTCTAATTTTTAGACTTTTCAGACAGCTCTTCTTTTTTGCTGTACTACACTCACCGGTGGTGTTCTGACAATTTGTGTGGACCCTTGGTACCATTGCGATCTTTAATCTTTATATTGTCTTGACAGATCTTCTTTTTTGCTGTACTACACTCGACGTTGTAGTAATGACAATTTGTGTGAACCCTTGGTACCATTGCGATCTTTAATCTTTATATTGTCTTGACAGTTCTTCTTTTTTGCTGTACTACACTCACCGGTGGTGTTCTGACTATTTCTGTGGATCGTTGGTACCAATGCGACCTATAATTTCTAAATTTTTCTGACAGATATTTTTTTTTTGATGTACTACACTCGACGTTGTAGTAATGACAATTTGTGTGGATCCTTGGTACCATTGCGATCTTTAATCTTTATATTGTCTTGACAGCTCTTCTTTTTTGCTGTACGACACTCACCGGTGGTGTTCTGACAATTTCTGTGGATCGTTGGTACCAATGCGACCTCTAATTTTTAGACTTTTCTGACAGATCTTTTTTTTGATGTACTACACTCGACGTTGTAGTAATGACAATTTGTGTGGACCCTTGGTACCATTGCGATCTTTAATCTTTATATTGTCTTGACAGCTCTTCTTTTTTGCTGTACTACACTCACCGGTTGTGTTTTGACAATTTCTGTGGATCGTTGGTACCAATGCGACCTCTAATTTTTAGACTTTTCTGACAGCTCTTCTTTTTTGCTGTACTACACTCACCGGTGGTGTTCTGACAATTTGTGTGGACCCTTGGTACCATTGCGATCTTTAATCTTTATATTGTCTTGACAGCTCTTCTTTTTTGCTGTACTACACTCGACGTTGTAGTAATGACAATTTGTGTGAACCCTTGGTACCATTGCGATCTTTAATCTTTATATTGTCTTGACAGTTCTTCTTTTTTGCTGTACTACACTCACCGGTGGTGTTCTGATAATTTCTGTGGATCGTTGGTACCAATGCGACCTCTAATTTTTAGACTTTTCTGACAGCTCTTCTTTTTTGCTGTACTACACTCACCGGTGGTGTTCTGACAATTTGTGTGGACCCTTGGTACCATTGCGATCTTTAATCTTTATATTGTCTTGACAGCTCTTCTTTTTTGCTGTACGACACTCACCTGTGGTGTTCTGACAATTTCTGTGGATCGTTGGTACCAATGCGACCTCTAATTTTTAGACTTTTCTGACAGCTCTTCTTTTTTGCTGTACTACACTCACCGGTGGTGTTCTGACAATTTGTGTGGATCCTTGGTACCATTGCGATCTTTAATCTTTATATTGTCTTGACAGCTCTTCTTTTTTGCTGTACTACACTCGACGTTGTAGTAATGACAATTTGTGTGAACCCTTGGTACCATTGCGAACTTTAATCTTTATATTGTCTTTACAGCTCTTCTTTTTTGCTGTACTACACTCGACGTTATAGTAATGACAATTTGTGTGGATCCTTGGTACCATTGCGATCTTTAATCTTTATATTGTCTTCACAGTTCTTCTTTTTTGTTGTACTACACTCGACGTTGTAGTAATGACAATTTGTGTGAACCGTTGGTACCATTGCGATCTTTAATCTTTATATTGTCTTGACAGCTCTTCTTTTTTGCTCTACTACACTCACCGGTGGTGTTCTGACAATTTCTGTGGATCGTTGGTACCAATGCGACCTCTAATTTTTAGACTTTTCTGACAGATCTTTTTTTTAAGTACTACACTCGACGTTGTAGTAATGACAATTTGTGTGGACCCTTGGAACCATTGCGATCTTTAATCTTTATATTGTCTTGACAGCTCTTCTTTTTTGCTGTACCACACTCACCGGTGGTGTTCTGACTATTTCTGTGGATCGTTGGTACCAATACGACCTATAATTTCTAAATTTTTCTGACAGATATTTTTTTTTGATGTACTACACTCGACGTTGTAGTAATGACAATTTGTGTGGATCCTTGGTACCATTGCGATCTTTAATCTTTATATTGTCTTGACAGCTCTTCTTTTTTGCTGTACGACACTCACCGGTGGTGTTCTGACAATTTCTGTGGATCGTTGGTACCAATGCGACCACTAATTTTTAGACTTTTCTGACACAACTTTTTTTTTATGTACTACACTCGACGTTGTAGTAATGACAATTTGTGTGGATCCTTGGTATCATTGCGAACTTCAATCTTTATATTGTCTTGACAGCTCTTCTTTTTTGCTGTACTACACTCGACGTTATAGTAATGACAATTTGTGTGGATCCTTGGTACCATTGCGATCTTTAATCTTTATATTGTCTTGACAGTTCTTCTTTTTTGCTGTACTACACTCACCGGTGGTGTTCTGACAATTTCTGTGGATCGTTGGTACCAATGCGACCTCTAATTTTTAGACTTTTCTGACAGCTCTTCTTTTTTGCTGTACTACACTCACCGGTGGTGTTCTGACAATTTGTGTGGATCGTTGGTACCAATGCGACCTCTAATTTTTAGACTTTTCTGACAGATCTTTTTTTTAAGTACTACACTCGACGTTGTAGTAATGACAATTTGTGTGGACCCTTGGAACCATTGCGATCTTTAATCTTTATATTGTCTTGACAGCTCTTCTTTTTTGCTGTACCACACTCACCGGTGGTGTTCTGACTATTTCTGTGGATCGTTGGTACCAATACGACCTATAATTTCTAAATTTTTCTGACAGATATTTTTTTTTGATGTACTACACTCGACGTTGTAGTAATGACAATTTGTGTGGATCCTTGGTACCATTGCGATCTTTAATCTTTATATTGTCTTGACAGCTCTTCTTTTTTGCTGTACGACACTCACCGGTGGTGTTCTGACAATTTCTGTGGATCGTTGGTACCAATGCGACCACTAATTTTTAGACTTTTCTGACACAACTTTTTTTTTATGTACTACACTCGACGTTGTAGTAATGACAATTTGTGTGGATCCTTGGTATCATTGCGAACTTCAATCTTTATATTGTCTTGACAGCTCTTCTTTTTTGCTGTACTACACTCGACGTTATAGTAATGACAATTTGTGTGGATCCTTGGTACCATTGCGATCTTTAATCTTTATATTGTCTTGACAGTTCTTCTTTTTTGCTGTACTACACTCACCGGTGGTGTTCTGACAATTTCTGTGGATCGTTGGTACCAATGCGACCTCTAATTTTTAGACTTTTCTGACAGCTCTTCTTTTTTGCTGTACTACACTCACCGGTGGTGTTCTGACAATTTGTGTGGACCCTTGGTACCATTGCGATCTTTAATCTTTATATTGTCTTGACAGCTCTTCTTTTTTGCTGTACTACACTCGACGTTGTAGTAATGACAATTTGTGTGAACCCTTGGTACCATTGCGATCTTTAATCTTTATATTGTCTTGACAGCTCTTCTTTTTTGCTGTACCACACTCACCGGTGGTGTTCTGACTATTTCTGTGGATCGTTGGTACCAATGCGACCTATAATTTCTAAATTTTTCTGACAGATATTTTTTTTTTATGTACTACACTCGACGTTGTAGTAATGACAATTTGTGTGGATCCTTGGTATCATTGCGAACTTCAATCTTTATATTGTCTTGACAGCTCTTCTTTTTTGCTGTACTACACTCATCGGTGGTGTTCTGACAATTTCTGTGGATCGTTGGTACCAATGCGACCTCTAATTTTTAGTCTTTTCTGACAGATCTTTTTTTTTTATGTACTACACTCGACGTTGTAGTAATGACAATTTGTGTGGACCCTTGGTACCATTGCGATCTTTAATCTTTATATTGTCTTGACAGCTCTTCTTTTTTGCTGTACTACACTCACCGGTTGTGTTTTGACAATTTCTGTGGATCGTTGGTACCAATGCGACCTCTAATTTTTAGACTTTTCTGACAAATCTTTTTTTTTATGTACTACACTCGACGTTGTAGTAATGACAATTTGTGTGGACCCTTGGTACCATTGCGATCTTTAATCTTTATATTGTCTTGACAGCTCTTCTTTTTTGCTGTACTACACTCGACGTTGTAGTAATGGCAATTTGTGTGAACCCTTGGTACCATTGCGATCTTTAATCTTTATATTGTCTTGACAGCTCTTCTTTTTTGCTGTACCACACTCACCGGTGGTGTTCTGACTATTTCTGTGGATCGTTGGTACCAATGCGACCTATAATTTCTAAATTTTTCTGACAGATATTTTTTTTTTGATGTACTACACTCGACGTTGTAGTAATGACAATTTGTGTGGATCCTTGGTACCATAGCGATCTTTAATCTTTATATTGTCTTGACAGCTCTTCTTTTTTGCTGTACGACACTCACCGGTGGTGTTCTGACAATTTCTGTGGATCGTTGGTACCAATGCGACCTCTAATTTTTAGACTTTTCTGACAGATCTTTTTTTTGATGTACTACACTCGACGTTGTAGTAATGACAATTTGTGTGGACCCTTGGTACCATTGCGATCTTTAATCTTTATATTGTCTTGACAGCTCTTCTTTTTTGCTGTACTACACTCGACGTTCTAGTAATGACAATTTGTGTGGATCCTTGGTACCATTGCGATCTTTAATCTTTATATTGTCTGGACAGCTCTTCTTTTTTGCTGTACGACACTCACCTGTGGTGTTCTGACAATTTCTGTGGATCGTTGGTACCAATGCGACCTCTAATTTTTAGACTTTTCTGACAGCTCTTCTTTTTTGCTGTACTACACTCACCGGTGGTGTTCTGACAATTTGTGTGGACCCTTGGTACCATTGCGATCTTTAATCTTTATATTGTCTTGACAGATCTTCTTTTTTGCTGTACTACACTCGACGTTGTAGTAATGACAATTTGTGTGAACCCTTGGTACCATTGCGATCTTTAATCTTTATATTGTCTTGACAGCTCTTCTTTTTTGCTCTACTACACACACCGGTGGTGTTCTGACAATTTCTGTGGATCGTTGGTACCAATGCGACCTCTAATTTTTAGACTTTTCTGACAGATCTTTTTTTTTTAAGTACTACACTCGACGTTGTAGTAATGACAATTTGTGTGGACCCTTGGAACCATTGCGATCTTTAATCTTTATATTGTCTTGACAGCTCTTCTTTTTTGCTGTACCACACTCACCGGTGGTGTTCTGACAATTTGTGTGGACCCTTGGTACCATTGCGATCTTTAATCTTTATATTGTCTGGACAGCTCTTCTTTTTTGCTGTACGACACTCACCTGTGGTGTTCTGACAATTTCTGTGGATCGTTGGTACCAATGCGACCTCTAATTTTTAGACTTTTCTGACAGATCTTTTTTTTTTAAGTAATACACTCGACGTTGTAGTAATGACAATTTGTGTGGACCCTTGGAACCATTGCGATCTTTAATCTTTATATTGTCTTGACAGCTCATCTTTTTGGCTGTACTACACTCATCGGTGGTGTTCTGACAATTTCTGTGGATCGTTGGTACCAATGCGACCTCTAATTTTTAGTCTTTTCTGACAGATCTTTTTTTTTTTATGTACTACACTCGACGTTGTAGTAATGACAATTTGTGTGGACCCTTGGTACCATTGCGATCTTTAATCTTTATATTGTCTTGACAGCTCTTCTTTTTTGCTGTACTACACTCACCGGTTGTGTTTTGACAATTTCTGTGGATCGTTGGTACCAATGCGACCTCTAATTTTTAGACTTTTCTGACAAATCTTTTTTTTTATGTACTACACTCGACGTTGTAGTAATGACAATTTGTGTGGACCCTTGGTACCATTGCGATCTTTAATCTTTATATTGTCTTGACAGCTCTTCTTTTTTGCTGTACTACACTCGACGTTGTAGTAATGACAATTTGTGTAGATCCTTGGTACCATTGCGATCTTTCATCTTTATGTTGTCTTGACAGCTCTTCTTTTTTGCTGTACCACACTCACCGGTGGTGTTCTGACTATTTCTGTGGATCGTTGGTACCAATGCGACCTATAATTTCTAAATTTTTCTGACAGATATTTTTTTTTTGATGTACTACACTCGACGTTGTAGTAATGACAATTTGTGTGGATCCTTGGTACCATAGCGATCTTTAATCTTTATATTGTCTTGACAGCTCTTCTTTTTTGCTGTACTACACTCGACGTTGTAGTAATGACAATTTGTGTGAACCCTTGGTACCATTGCGATCTTTAATCTTTATATTGTCTTGACAGTTCTTCTTTTTTGCTGTACGACACTCACCTGTGGTGTTCTGACAATTTCTGTGGATCGTTGGTACCAATGCGACCTCTAATTTTTAGACTTTTCTGACAGCTCTTCTTTTTTGCTGTACTACACTCACCGGTGGTGTTCTGACAATTTGTGTGGACCCTTGGTACCATTGCGATCTTTAATCTTTATATTGTCTTGACAGCTCTTCTTTTTTGCTGTACTACACTCGACGTTCTAGTAATGACAATTTGTGTGGATCCTTGGTACCATTGCGATCTTTAATCTTTATATTGTCTGGACAGCTCTTCTTTTTTGCTGTACGACACTCACCTGTGGTGTTCTGACAATTTCTGTGGATCGTTGGTACCAATGCGACCTCTAATTTTTAGACTTTTCTGACAGATATTTTTTTTTGATGTACTACACTCGACGTTGTAGTAATGACAATTTGTGTGGATCCTTGGTACCATTGCGATCTTTAATCTTTATATTGTCTTGACAGCTCTTCTTTTTTCTGTACTACACTCACCGGTGGCGTTCTGACAATTTCTGTGGATCGTTGGTGCCAATGCGACCTCTAATTTTTAGACTTTTCTGACAGCTCTTCTTTTTTGCTGTACTACACTCACCGGTGGTGTTCTGACAATTTGTGTGGACCCTTGGTACCATTGCGATCTTTAATCTTTATATTGTCTTGACAGCTCTTCTTTTTTGCTGTACTACACTCGACGTTGTAGTAATGACAATTTGTGTGAACCCTTGGTACCATTGCGATCTTTAATCTTTATATTGTCTTGACAGTTCTTCTTTTTTGCTGTACTACACTCACCGGTGGTGTTCTGACTATTTCTGTGGATCGTTGGTACCAATGCGACCTATAATTTCTAAATTTTTCTGACAGATATTTTTTTTTGATGTACTACACTCGACGTTGTAGTAATGACAATTTGTGTGGATCCTTGGTACCATTGCGATCTTTAATCTTTATATTGTCTTGACAGCTCTTCTTTTTTGCTGTACGACACTCACCGGTGGTGTTCTGACAATTTCTGTGGATCGTTGGTACCAATGCGACCTCTAATTTTTAGACTTTTCTGACAGATCTTTTTTTTGATGTACTACACTCGACGTTGTAGTAATGACAATTTGTGTGGACCCTTGGTACCATTGCGATCTTTAATCTTTATATTGTCTTGACAGTTCTTCTTTTTTGCTGTACTACACTCACCGGTGGTGTTCTGACAATTTCTGTGGATCGTTGGTACCAATGCGACCTCTAATTTTTAGACTTTTCTGACAGCTCTTCTTTTTTGCTGTACTACACTCACCGGTGGTGTTCTGACAATTTGTGTGGACCCTTGGTACCATTGCGATCTTTAATCTTTATATTGTCTTGACAGCTCTTCTTTTTTGCTGTACTACACTCGACGTTGTAGTAATGACAATTTGTGTGAACCCTTGGTACCATTGCGATCTTTAATCTTTATATTGTCTTGACAGTTCTTCTTTTTTGCTGTACTACACTCACCGGTGGTGTTCTGACTATTTCTGTGGATCGTTGGTACCAATGCGACCTATAATTTCTAAATTTTTCTGACAGATATTTTTTTTTTGATGTACTACACTCGACGTTGTAGTAATGACAATTTGTGTGGATCCTTGGTACCATTGCGATCTTTAATCTTTATATTGTCTTGACAGCTCTTCTTTTTTGCTGTACGACACTCACCGGTGGTGTTCTGACAATTTCTGTGGATCGTTGGTACCAATGCGACCTCTAATTTTTAGACTTTTCTGACAGATCTTTTTTTTTATGTACTACACTCGACGTTGTAGTAATGACAATTTGTGTGGACCCTTGGTACCATTGCGATCTTTAATCTTTATATTGTCTTGACAGCTCTTCTTTTTTGCTGTACTACACTCGACGTTCTAGTAATGACAATTTGTGTGGATCCTTGGTACCATTGCGATCTTTAATCTTTATATTGTCTGGACAGCTCTTCTTTTTTGCTGTACGACACTCACCTGTGGTGTTCTGACAATTTCTGTGGATCGTTGGTACCAATGCGACCTCTAATTTTTAGACTTTTCTGACAGATCTTTTTTTTTTAAGTACTACACTCGACGTTGTAGTAATGACAATTTGTGTGGACCCTTGGAACCATTGCGATCTTTAATCTTTATATTGTCTTGACAGCTCTTCTTTTTTGCTGTACGACACTCACCGGTGGTGTTCTGACAATTTCTGTGGATCGTTGGTACCAATGCGACCTCTAATTTTTAGACTTTTCTGACAGATCTTTTTTTTTATGTACTACACTCGACGTTGTAGTAATGACAATTTGTGTGGACCCTTGGTACCATTGCGATCTTTAATCTTTATATTGTCTTGACAGCTCTTCTTTTTTGCTGTACTACACTCGACGTTCTAGTAATGACAATTTGTGTGGATCCTTGGTACCATTGCGATCTTTAATCTTTATATTGTCTGGACAGCTCTTCTTTTTTGCTGTACTACACTCACCGGTTGTGTTTTGACAATTTCTGTGGATCGTTGGTACCAATGCGACCTCTAATTTTTAGACTTTTCTGACAAATCTTTTTTTTTATGTACTACACTCGACATAGTAGTAATGACAATTTGTGTTGACCCTTGGTACCATTGCGATCTTTAATCTTTATATTGTCTTGACAGCTCTTCTTTTTTGCTGTACTACACTCGACGTTGTAGTAATGACAATTTGTGTAGATCCTTGGTACCATTGCGATCTTTCATCTTTATGTTGTCTTGACAGCTCTTCTTTTTTGCTGTACCACACTCACCGGTGGTGTTCTGACTATTTCTGTGGATCGTTGGTACCAATGCGACCTATAATTTCTAAATTTTTCTGACAGATATTTTTTTTTGATGTACTACACTCGACGTTGTAGTAATGACAATTTGTGTGGATCCTTGGTACCATTGCGATCTTTAATCTTTATATTGTCTTGACAGCTCTTCTTTTTTGCTGTACGACACTCACCGGTGGTGTTCTGACAATTTCTGTGGATCGTTGGTACCAATGCGACCTCTAATTTTTAGACTTTTCTGACAGCTCTTCTTTTTTGCTGTACTACACTCACCGGTGGTGTTCTGACAATTTGTGTGGACCCTTGGTACCATTGCGATCTTTAATCTTTATATTGTCTTGACAGCTCTTCTTTTTTGCTGTACTACACTCGACGTTGTAGTAATGACAATTTGTGTGAACCCTTGGTACCATTGCGATCTTTAATCTTTATATTGTCTTGACAGTTCTTCTTTTTTCTGTACTACACTCACCGGTGGCGTTCTGACAATTTCTGTGGATCGTTGGTGCCAATGCGACCTCTAATTTTTAGACTTTTCTGACAGCTCTTCTTTTTTGCTGTACTACACTCACCGGTGGTGTTCTGACAATTTGTGTGGACCCTTGGTACCATTGCGATCTTTAATCTTTATATTGTCTTGACAGCTCTTCTTTTTTGCTGTACTACACTCGACGTTGTAGTAATGACAATTTGTGTGAACCCTTGGTACCATTGCGATCTTTAATCTTTATATTGTCTTGACAGTTCTTCTTTTTTGCTGTACTACACTCACCGGTGGTGTTCTGACTATTTCTGTGGATCGTTGGTACCAATGCGACCTATAATTTCTAAATTTTTCTGACAGATATTTTTTTTTGATGTACTACACTCGACGTTGTAGTAATGACAATTTGTGTGGATCCTTGGTACCATTGCGATCTTTAATCTTTATATTGTCTTGACAGCTCTTCTTTTTTGCTGTACGACACTCACCGGTGGTGTTCTGACAATTTCTGTGGATCGTTGGTACCAATGCGACCTCTAATTTTTAGACTTTTCTGACAGATCTTTTTTTTGATGTACTACACTCGACGTTGTAGTAATGACAATTTGTGTGGACCCTTGGTACCATTGCGATCTTTAATCTTTATATTGTCTTGACAGTTCTTCTTTTTTGCTGTACTACACTCACCGGTGGTGTTCTGACAATTTCTGTGGATCGTTGGTACCAATGCGACCTCTAATTTTTAGACTTTTCTGACAGCTCTTCTTTTTTGCTGTACTACACTCACCGGTGGTGTTCTGACAATTTGTGTGGACCCTTGGTACCATTGCGATCTTTAATCTTTATATTGTCTTGACAGCTCTTCTTTTTTGCTGTACTACACTCGACGTTGTAGTAATGACAATTTGTGTGAACCCTTGGTACCATTGCGATCTTTAATCTTTATATTGTCTTGACAGTTCTTCTTTTTTGCTGTACTACACTCACCGGTGGTGTTCTGACTATTTCTGTGGATCGTTGGTACCAATGCGACCTATAATTTCTAAATTTTTCTGACAGATATTTTTTTTTTGATGTACTACACTCGACGTTGTAGTAATCACAATTTGTGTGGATCCTTGGTACCATTGCGATCTTTAATCTTTATATTGTCTTGACAGCTCTTCTTTTTTGCTGTACGACACTCACCGGTGGTGTTCTGACAATTTCTGTGGATCGTTGGTACCAATGCGACCTCTAATTTTTAGACTTTTCTGACAGATCTTTTTTTTTTATGTACTACACTCGACGTTGTAGTAATGACAATTTGTGTGGACCCTTGGTACCATTGCGATCTTTAATCTTTATATTGTCTTGACAGCTCTTCTTTTTTGCTGTACTACACTCGACGTTCTAGTAATGACAATTTGTGTGGATCCTTGGTACCATTGCGATCTTTAATCTTTATATTGTCTGGACAGCTCTTCTTTTTTGCTGTACGACACTCACCTGTGGTGTTCTGACAATTTCTGTGGATCGTTGGTACCAATGCGACCTCTAATTTTTAGACTTTTCTGACAGATCTTTTTTTTTTAAGTACTACACTCGACGTTGTAGTAATGACAATTTGTGTGGACCCTTGGAACCATTGCGATCTTTAATCTTTATATTGTCTTGACAGCTCTTCTTTTTTGCTGTACTACACTCGACGTTGTAGTAATGACAATTTGTGTAGATCCTTGGTACCATTGCGATCTTTCATCTTTATGTTGTCTTGACAGCTCTTCTTTTTTGCTGTACCACACTCACCGGTGGTGTTCTGACTATTTCTGTGGATCGTTGGTACCAATGCGACCTATAATTTCTAAATTTTTCTGACAGATATTTTTTTTTGATGTACTACACTCGACGTTGTAGTAATGACAATTTGTGTGGATCCTTGGTACCATTGCGATCTTTAATCTTTATATTGTCTTGACAGCTCTTCTTTTTTGCTGTACGACACTCACCGGTGGTGTTCTGACAATTTCTGTGGATCGTTGGTACCAATGCGACCTCTAATTTTTAGACTTTTCTGACAGCTCTTCTTTTTTGCTGTACTACACTCACCGGTGGTGTTCTGACAATTTGTGTGGACCCTTGGTACCATTGCGATCTTTAATCTTTATATTGTCTTGACAGCTCTTCTTTTTTGCTGTACTACACTCGACGTTGTAGTAATGACAATTTGTGTGAACCCTTGGTACCATTGCGATCTTTAATCTTTATATTGTCTTGACAGTTCTTCTTTTTTCTGTACTACACTCACCGGTGGCGTTCTGACAATTTCTGTGGATCGTTGGTGCCAATGCGACCTCTAATTTTTAGACTTTTCTGACAGCTCTTCTTTTTTGCTGTACTACACTCACCGGTGGTGTTCTGACAATTTGTGTGGACCCTTGGTACCATTGCGATCTTTAATCTTTATATTGTCTTGACAGCTCTTCTTTTTTGCTGTACTACACTCGACGTTGTAGTAATGACAATTTGTGTGAACCCTTGGTACCATTGCGATCTTTAATCTTTATATTGTCTTGACAGTTCTTCTTTTTTG
The DNA here is from genome assembly GCA_963971365.1 of Lasioglossum villosulum. Lineage (NCBI taxonomy): Eukaryota > Metazoa > Arthropoda > Insecta > Hymenoptera > Halictidae > Lasioglossum > Lasioglossum villosulum. Next base: position 27,373,905 of record OZ020497.1, read on the forward strand.
CTGTACTACACTCACCGGTGGTGTTCTGACTATTTCTGTGGATCGTTGGTACCAATGCGACCTATAATTTCTAAATTTTTCTGACAGATATTTTTTTTTGATGTACTACACTCGACGTTGTAGTAATGACAATTTGTGTGGATCCTTGGTACCATTGCGATCTTTAATCTTTATATTGTCTTGACAGCTCTTCTTTTTTGCTGTACGACACTCACCGGTGGTGTTCTGACAATTTCTGTGGATCGTTGGTACCAATGCGACCTCTAATTTTTAGACTTTTCTGACAGATCTTTTTTTTGATGTACTACACTCGACGTTGTAGTAATGACAATTTGTGTGGACCCTTGGTACCATTGCGATCTTTAATCTTTATATTGTCTTGACAGTTCTTCTTTTTTGCTGTACTACACTCACCGGTGGTGTTCTGACAATTTCTGTGGATCGTTGGTACCAATGCGACCTCTAATTTTTAGACTTTTCTGACAGCTCTTCTTTTTTGCTGTACTACACTCACCGGTGGTGTTCTGACAATTTGTGTGGACCCTTGGTACCATTGCGATCTTTAATCTTTATATTGTCTTGACAGCTCTTCTTTTTTGCTGTACTACACTCGACGTTGTAGTAATGACAATTTGTGTGAACCCTTGGTACCATTGCGATCTTTAATCTTTATATTGTCTTGACAGTTCTTCTTTTTTGCTGTACTACACTCACCGGTGGTGTTCTGACTATTTCTGTGGATCGTTGGTACCAATGCGACCTATAATTTCTAAATTTTTCTGACAGATATTTTTTTTTTGATGTACTACACTCGACGTTGTAGTAATCACAATTTGTGTGGATCCTTGGTACCATTGCGATCTTTAATCTTTATATTGTCTTGACAGCTCTTCTTTTTTGCTGTACGACACTCACCGGTGGTGTTCTGACAATTTCTGTGGATCGTTGGTACCAATGCGACCTCTAATTTTTAGACTTTTCTGACAGATCTTTTTTTTTTATGTACTACACTCGACGTTGTAGTAATGACAATTTGTGTGGACCCTTGGTACCATTGCGATCTTTAATCTTTATATTGTCTTGACAGCTCTTCTTTTTTGCTGTACTACACTCGACGTTCTAGTAATGACAATTTGTGTGGATCCTTGGTACCATTGCGATCTTTAATCTTTATATTGTCTGGACAGCTCTTCTTTTTTGCTGTACGACACTCACCTGTGGTGTTCTGACAATTTCTGTGGATCGTTGGTACCAATGCGACCTCTAATTTTTAGACTTTTCTGACAGATCTTTTTTTTTTAAGTACTACACTCGACGTTGTAGTAATGACAATTTGTGTGGACCCTTGGAACCATTGCGATCTTTAATCTTTATATTGTCTTGACAGCTCTTCTTTTTTGCTGTACTACACTCGACGTTCTAGTAATGACAATTTGTGTGGATCCTTGGTACCATTGCGATCTTTAATCTTTATATTGTCTTGACAGCTCTTCTTTTTTGCTGTACTACACTCGACGTTGTAGTAATGACAATTTGTGTGAACCCTTGGTACCATTGCGATCTTTAATCTTTATATTGTCTTGACAGCTCTTCTTTTTTGCTGTACTACACTCGACGTTATAGTAATGACACTTTGTGTGGATCCTTGGTACCATTGCGATCTTTAATCTTTATATTGTCTTGACAGTTCTTCTTTTTTGCTGTACTACACTCACCGGTGGTGTTCTGACAATTTCTGTGGATCGTTGGTACCAATGCGACCTCTAATTTTTAGACTTTTCTGACAGCTCTTCTTTTTTGCTGTACTACACTCACCGGTGGTGTTCTGACAATTTGTGTGGACCCTTGGTACCATTGCGATCTTTAATCTTTATATTGTCTTGACAGCTCTTCTTTTTTGCTGTACTACACTCGACGTTGTAGTAATGACAATTTGTGTGAACCCTTGGTACCATTGCGATCTTTAATCTTTATATTGTCTTGACAGTTCTTCTTTTTTGCTGTACTACACTCACCGGTGGTGTTCTGACAATTTCTGTGGATCGTTGGTACCAATGCGACCTCTAATTTTTAGTCTTTTCTGACAGATCTTTTTTTCTTTATGTACTACACTCGACGTTGTAGTGATGACAATTTGTGTGGACCCTTGGTACCATTGCGATCTTTAATCTTTATATTGTCTTGACAGCTCTTCTTTTTTGCTGTACGACACTCACCTGTGGTGTTCTGACAATTTCTGTGGATCGTTGGTACCAATGCGACCTCTAATTTTTAGACTTTTCTGACAGCTCTTCTTTTTTGCTGTACTACACTCACCGGTGGTGTTCTGACAATTTGTGTGGACCCTTGGTACCATTGCGATCTTTAATCTTTATATTGTCTTGACAGCTCTTCTTTTTTGCTGTACTACACTCGACGTTGTAGTAATGACAATTTGTGTGAACCCTTGGTACCATTGCGAACTTTAATCTTTATATTGTCTTGACAGCTCTTCTTTTTTGCTGTACTACACTCGACGTTATAGTAATGACAATTTGTGTGGATCCTTGGTACCATTGCGATCTTTAATCTTTATATTGTCTTCACAGTTCTTCTTTTTTGTTGTACTACACTCGACGTTGTAGTAATGACAATTTGTGTGAACCGTTGGTACCATTGCGATCTTTAATCTTTATATTGTCTTGACAGCTCTTCTTTTTTGCTCTACTACACTCACCGGTGGTGTTCTGACAATTTCTGTGGATCGTTGGTACCAATGCGACCTCTAATTTTTAGACTTTTCTGACAGATCTTTTTTTTTAAGTACTACACTCGACGTTGTAGTAATGACAATTTGTGTGGACCCTTGGAACCATTGCGATCTTTAATCTTTATATTGTCTTGACAGCTCTTCTTTTTTGCTGTACCACACTCACCGGTGGTGTTCTGACTATTTCTGTGGATCGTTGGTACCAATACGACCTATAATTTCTAAATTTTTCTGACAGATATTTTTTTTTGATGTACTACACTCGACGTTGTAGCAATGACAATTTGTGTGGATCCTTGGTATCATTGCGAACTTCAATCTTTATATTGTCTTGACAGCTCTTCTTTTTTGCTGTACTACACTCGACGTTATAGTAATGACAATTTGTGTGGATCCTTGGTACCATTGCGATCTTTAATCTTTATATTGTCTTGACAGTTCTTCTTTTTTCCTGTACTACACTCACCGGTGGTGTTCTGACAATTTCTGTGGATCGTTGGTACCAATGTGACCTCTAATTTTTAGACTTTTCTGACAGCTCTTCTTTTTTGCTGTACTACACTCACCGGTGGTGTTCTGACAATTTGTGTGGACCCTTGGTACCATTGCGATCTTTAATCTTTATATTGTCTTGACAGATCTTCTTTTTTGCTGTACTACACTCGACGTTGTAGTAATGACAATTTGTGTGAACCCTTGGTACCATTGCGATCTTTAATCTTTATATTGTCTTGACAGTTCTTCTTTTTTGCTGTACTACACTCACCGGTGGTGTTCTGACTATTTCTGTGGATCGTTGGTACCAATGCGACCTATAATTTCTAAATTTTTCTGACAGATATTTTTTTTTTTATGTACTACACTCGACGTTGTAGTAATGACAATTTGTGTGGATCCTTGGTACCATTGCGATCTTTAATCTTTATATTGTCTTGACAGCTCTTCTTTTTTGCTGTACGACACTCACCGGTGGTGTTCTGACAATTTCTGTGGATCGTTGGTACCAATGCGACCTCTAATTTTTAGACTTTTCTGACAGATCTTTTTTTTGATGTACTACACTCGACGTTGTAGTAATGACAATTTGTGTGGACCCTTGGTACCATTGCGATCTTTAATCTTTATATTGTCTTGACAGCTCTTCTTTTTTGCTGTACGACACTCACCGGTGGTGTTCTGACAATTTCTGTGGATCGTTGGTACCAATGCGACCTCTAATTTTTAGACTTTTCTGACAGATCTTTTTTTTGATGTACTACACTCGACGTTGTAGTAATGACAATTTGTGTGGACCCTTGGTACCATTGCGATCTTTAATCTTTATATTGTCTTGACAGCTCTTCTTTTTTGCTGTACTACACTCGACGTTCTAGTAATGACAATTTGTGTGGATCCTTGGTACCATTGCGATCTTTAATCTTTATATTGTCTGGACAGCTCTTCTTTTTTGCTGTACGACACTCACCTCTGGTGTTTTGACAACTTCTGTGGATCGTTGGTACCAATGCGACCTCTAATTTTTAGACTTTTCTGACAGATCTTTTTTTTTTAAGTACTACACTCGACGTTGTAGTAATGACAATTTGTGTGGACCCTTGGTACCATTGCGATCTTTAATCTTTATATTGTCTTGACAGCTCTTCTTTTTTGCTGTACTACACTCGACGTTGTAGTAATGACAATTTGTGTGGACCCTTGGTACCATTGCGATCTTTAATCTTTATATTGTCTTGACAGCTCTTCTTTTTTGCTGCACTACACTCACCGGTGGTGTTCTGACAATTTCTGTGGATCGTTGGTACCAATACGACCTATAATTTCTAAATTTTTCTGACAGATATTTTTTTTTGATGTACTACACTCGACGTTGTAGTAATGACAATTTGTGTGGATCCTTGGTACCATTGCGATCTTTAATCTTTATATTGTCTTGACAGTTCTTCTTTTTTGCTGTACTACACTCACCGGTGGTGTTCTGACAATTTCTGTGGATCGTTGGTACCAATGCGACCTCCAATTTTTAGACTTTTCTGACAGCTCTTCTTTTTTGCTGTACTACACTCGACGTTGTAGTAATGACAATTTGTGTGGATCCTTGGTATCATTGCGAACTTCAATCTTTATATTGTCTTGACAGCTCTTCTTTTTTGCTGTACTACACTCGAAGTTATAGTAATGACAATTTGTGTGGATCCTTGGTACCATTGCGATCTTTAATCTTTATATTGTCTTGACAGTTCTTCTTTTTTCCTGTACTACACTCACCGGTGGTGTTCTGACAATTTCTGTGGATCGTTGGTACCAATGCGACCTCTAATTTTTAGACTTTTCTGACAGCTCTTCTTTTTTGCTGTACTACACTCACCGGTGGTGTTCTGACAATTTGTGTGGACCCTTGGTACCATTGCGATCTTTAATCTTTATATTGTCTTGACAGCTCTTCTTTTTTGCTGTACTACACTCGACGTTGTAGTAATGACAATTTGTGTGAACCCTTGGTACCATTGCGATCTTTAATCTTTATATTGTCTTGACAGTTCTTCTTTTTTGCTGTACTACACTCACCGGTGGTGTTCTGACTATTTCTGTGGATCGTTGGTACCAATGCGACCTATAATTTCTAAATTTTTCTGACAGATATTTTTTTTTTGATGTACTACACTCGACGTTGTAGTAATGACAATTTGTGTGGATCCTTGGTACCATTGCGATCTTTAATCTTTATATTGTCTTGACAGCTCTTCTTTTTTGCTGTACGACACTCACCGGTGGTGTTCTGACAATTTCTGTGGATCGTTGGTACCAATGCGACCTCTAATTTTTAGACTTTTCTGACAGATCTTTTTTTTGATGTACTACACTCGACGTTGTAGTAATGACAATTTGTGTGGACCCTTGGTACCATTGCGATCTTTAATCTTTATATTGTCTTGACAGCTCTTCTTTTTTGCTGTACTACACTCGACGTTCTAGTAATGACAATTTGTGTGGATCCTTGGTACCATTGCGATCTTTAATCTTTATATTGTCTGGACAGCTCTTCTTTTTTGCTGTACGACACTCACCTCTGGTGTTCTGACAATTTCTGTGGATCGTTGGTACCAATGCGACCTCTAATTTTTAGACTTTTCTGACAGATCTTTTTTTTTTAAGTACTACACTCGACGTTGTAGTAATGACAATTTGTGTGGACCCTTGGTACCATTGCGATCTTTAATCTTTATATTGTCTTGACAGCTCTTCTTTTTTGCTGTACTACACTCGACGTTGTAGTAATGACAATTTGTGTGGACCCTTGGTACCATTGCGATCTTTAATCTTTATATTGTCTTGACAGCTCTTCTTTTTTGCTGCACTACACTCACCGGTGGTGTTCTGACAATTTCTGTGGATCGTTGGTACAAATGCGACCTCTAATTTTTAGACTTTTCTGACAGATCTTTTTTTTTAAGTACTACACTCGACGTTGTAGTAATGACAATTTGTGTGGACCCTTGGTACCATTGCGATCTTTAATCTTTATATTGTCTTGACAGCTCTTCTTTTTTGCTGTACGACACTCACCGGTGGTGTTCTGACAATTTCTGTGGATCGTTGGTACCAATGCGACCTCTATTTTTTAGACTTTTCTGACAGATCTTTTTTTTTAAGTACTACACTCGACGTTGTAGTAATGACAATTTGTGTGGACCCTTGGTACCATTGCGATCTTTAATCTTTATATTGTCTTGACAGCTCTTCTTTTTTGCTGTACTACACTCACCGGTGGTGTTCTGGCAATTTCTGTGGATCGTTGGTACCAATGCGACCTCTAATTTTTAGACTTTTCTGACAGATCTTTTTTTTTAAGTACTACACTCGACGTTGTAGTAATGACAATTTGTGTGGACCCTTGGTACCATTGCGATCTTTAATCTTTATATTGTCTTGACAGCTCTTCTTTTTTGCTGTACCACACTCACCGGTGGTGTTCTGACAATTTCTGTGGATCGTTGGTACCAATGCGACCTCTAATTTTTAGACTTTTCTGACAGATCTTTTTTTTTTAAGTACTACACTCGACGTTGTAGTAATGACAATTTGTGTGGACCCTTGGAACCATTGCGATCTTTAATCTTTATATTGTCTTGACAGCTCTTCTTTTTTGCTGTACTACACTCACCGGTGGTGTTCTGACAATTTGTGTGGACCCTTGGTACCATTGCGATCTTTAATCTTTATATTGTCTTGACAGCTCTTCTTTTTTGCTGTACTACACTCGACGTTGTAGTAATGACAATTTGTGTGAACCCTTGGTACCATTGCGATCTTTAATCTTTATATTGTCTTGACAGTTCTTCTTTTTTGCTGTACTACACTCACCGGTGGTGTTCTGACAATTTCTGTGGATCGTTGGTACCAATGCGACCTCTAATTTTTAGACTTTTCTGACAGCTCTTCTTTTTTGCTGTACTACACTCACCGGTGGTGTTCTGACAATTTGTGTGGACCCTTGGTACCATTGCGATCTTTAATCTTTATATTGTCTTGACAGCTGTTCTTTTTTGCTGTACTACACTCGACGTTGTAGTAATGACAATTTGTGTGAACCCTTGGTACCATTGCGATCTTTAATCTTTATATTGTCTTGACAGTTCTTCTTTTTTGCTGTACTACACTCACCGGTGGTGTTCTGACAATTTCTGTGGATCGTTGGTACCAATGCGACCTCTAATTTTTAGTCTTTTCTGACAGATCTTTTTTTCTTTATGTACTACACTCGACGTTGTAGTAATGACAATTTGTGTGAACCCTTGGTACCATTGCGATCTTTAATCTTTATATTGTCTTGACAGTTCTTCTTTTTTGCTGTACTACACTCACCGGTGGTGTTCTGACTATTTCTGTGGATCGTTGGTACCAATGCGACCTATAATTTCTAAATTTTTCTGACAGATATTTTTTTTTTGATGTACTACACTCGACGTTGTAGTAATGACAATTTGTGTGGATCCTTGGTACCATTGCGATCTTTAATCTTTATATTGTCTTGACAGCTCTTCTGTTTTGCTGTACTACACTCGACGTTCTAGTAATGACAATTTGTGTGGATCCTTGGTACCATTGCGATCTTTAATCTTTATATTGTCTGGACAGCTCTTCTTTTTTGCTGTACGACACTCACCTGTGGTGTTCTGACAATTTCTGTGGATCGTTGGTACCAATGCGACCTCTAATTTTTAGACTTTTCTGACAGATCTTTTTTTTTTAAGTACTACACTCGACGTTGTAGTAATGACAATTTGTGTGGACCCTTGGAACCATTGCGATCTTTAATCTTTATATTGTCTTGACAGCTCTTCTTTTTTGCTGTACCACACTCACCGGTGGTGTTCTGACTATTTCTGTGGATCGTTGGTACCAATGCGACCTATAATTTCTAAATTTTTCTGACAGATATTTTTTTTTGATGTACTACACTCGACGTTGTAGTAATGACAATTTGTGTGGATCCTTGGTACCATTGCGATCTTTAATCTTTATATTGTCTTGACAGCTCTTCTTTTTTGCTGTACGACACTCACCGGTGGTGTTCTGACAATTTCTGTGGATCGTTGGTACCAATGCGACCTCTAATTTTTAGACTTTTCTGACAGCTCTTCTTTTTTGCTGTACTACACTCACCGGTGGTGTTCTGACAATTTGTGTGGACCCTTGGTACCATTGCGATCTTTAATCTTTATATTGTCTTGACAGCTCTTCTTTTTTGCTGTACTACACTCGACGTTGTAGTAATGACAATTTGTGTGAACCCTTGGTACCATTGCGATCTTTAATCTTTATATTGTCTTGACAGTTCTTCTTTTTTGCTGTACTACACTCACCGGTGGTGTTCTGACAATTTCTGTGGATCGTTGGTACCAATGCGACCTCTAATTTTTAGTCTTTTCTGACAGATCTTTTTTTCTTTATGTACTACACTCGACGTTGTAGTAATGACAATTTGTGTGGAACCTTGGTACCATTGCGATCTTTAATCTTTATATTGTCTTGACAGCTCTTCTTTTTTGCTGTACGACACTCACCTGTGGTGTTCTGACAATTTCTGTGGATCGTTGGTACCAATGCGACCTCTAATTTTTAGACTTTTCTGACAGCTCTTCTTTTTTGCTGTACTACACTCACCGGTGGTGTTCTGACAATTTGTGTGGACCCTTGGTACCATTGCGATCTTTAATCTTTATATTGTCTTGACAGCTCTTCTTTTTTGCTGTACTACACTCGACGTTGTAGTAATGACAATTTGTGTGAACCCTTGGTACCATTGCGAACTTTAATCTTTATATTGTCTTGACAGCTCTTCTTTTTTGCTGTACTACACTCGACGTTATAGTAATGACAATTTGTGTGGACCCTTGGTACCATTGCGATCTTTAATCTTTATATTGTCTTCACAGTTCTTCTTTTTTGTTGTACTACACTCGACGTTGTAGTAATGACAATTTGTGTGAACCCTTGGTACCATTGCGATCTTTAATCTTTATATTGTCTTGACAGTTCTTCTTTTTTGCTGTACTACACTCACCGGTGGTGTTCTGACAATTTCTGTGGATCGTTGGTACCAATGCGACCTCTAATTTTTAGACTTTTCTGACAACTCTTCTTTTTTGCTGTACTACACTCACCGGTGGTGTTCTGACAATTTGTGTGGACCCTTGGTACCATTGCGATCTTTAATCTTTATATTGTCTTGACAGCTCTTCTTTTTTGCTGTACTACACTCGACGTTGTAGTAATGACAATTTGTGTGAACCCTTGGTACCATTGCGATCTTTAATCTTTATATTGTCTTGACAGTTCTTCTTTTTTGCTGTACTACACTCACCGGTGGTGTTCTGACAATTTCTGTGGATCGTTGGTACCAATGCGACCTCTAATTTTTAGTCTTTTCTGACAGATCTTTTTTTCTTTATGTACTACACTCGACGTTGTAGTAATGACAATTTGTGTGGACCCTTGGTACCATTGCGATCTTTAATCTTTATATTGTCTTGACAGCTCTTCTTTTTTGCTGTACGACACTCACCTGTGGTGTTCTGACAATTTCTGTGGATCGTTGGTACCAATGCGACCTCTAATTTTTAGACTTTTCTGACAGCTCTTCTTTTTTGCTGTACTACACTCACCGGTGGTGTTCTGACAATTTGTGTGGACCCTTGGTACCATTGCGATCTTTAATCTTTATATTGTCTTGACAGCTCTTCTTTTTTGCTGTACTACACTCGACGTTATAGTAATGACAATTTGTGTGGATCCTTGGTACCATTGCGATCTTTAATCTTTATATTGTCTTGACAGTTCTTCTTTTTTCCTGTACTACACTCACCGGTGGTGTTCTGACAATTTCTGTGGATCGTTGGTACCAATGCGACCTCTAATTTTTAGACTTTTCTGACAGCTCTTCTTTTTTGCTGTACTACACTCGACGTTGTAGTAATGACAATTTGTGTGAACCCTTGGTACCATTGCGAACTTTAATCTTTATATTGTCTTGACAGCTCTTCTTTTTTGCTGTACTACACTCGACGTTATAGTAATGACAATTTGTGTGGACCCTTGGTACCATTGCGATCTTTAATCTTTATATTGTCTTCACAGTTCTTCTTTTTTGTTGTACTACACTCGACGTTGTAGTAATGACAATTTGTGTGAACCCTTGGTACCATTGCGATCTTTAATCTTTATATTGTCTTGACAGTTCTTCTTTTTTGCTGTACTACACTCACCGGTGGTGTTCTGACAATTTCTGTGGATCGTTGGTACCAATGCGACCTCTAATTTTTAGACTTTTCTGACAGCTCTTCTTTTTTGCTGTACTACACTCACCGGTGGTGTTCTGACAATTTGTGTGGACCCTTGGTACCATTGCGATCTTTAATCTTTATATTGTCTTGACAGCTCTTCTTTTTTGCTGTACTACACTCGACGTTGTAGTAATGACAATTTGTGTGAACCCTTGGTACCATTGCGATCTTTAATCTTTATATTGTCTTGACAGTTCTTCTTTTTTGCTGTACTACACTCACCGGTGGTGTTCTGACAATTTCTGTGGATCGTTGGTACCAATGCGACCTCTAATTTTTAGTCTTTTCTGACAGATCTTTTTTTCTTTATGTACTACACTCGACGTTGTAGTAATGACAATTTGTGTGGACCCTTGGTACCATTGCGATCTTTAATCTTTATATTGTCTTGACAGCTCTTCTTTTTTGCTGTACGACACTCACCTGTGGTGTTCTGACAATTTCTGTGGATCGTTGGTACCAATGCGACCTCTAATTTTTAGACTTTTCTGACAGCTCTTCTTTTTTGCTGTACTACACTCACCGGTGGTGTTCTGACAATTTGTGTGGACCCTTGGTACCATTGCGATCTTTAATCTTTATATTGTCTTGACAGCTCTTCTTTTTTGCTGTACTACACTCGACGTTGTAGTAATGACAATTTGTGTGAACCCTTGGTACCATTGCGAACTTTAATCTTTATATTGTCTTGACAGCTCTTCTTTTTTGCTGTACTACACTCGACGTTATAGTAATGACAATTTGTGTGGATCCTTGGTACCATTGCGATCTTTAATCTTTATATTGTCTTCACAGTTCTTCTTTTTTGTTGTACTACACTCGACGTTGTAGTAATGACAATTTGTGTGAACCGTTGGTACCATTGCGATCTTTAATCTTTATATTGTCTTGACAGCTCTTCTTTTTTGCTGTACGACACTCACCTGTGGTGTTCTGACAATTTCTGTGGATCGTTGGTACCAATGCGACCTCTAATTTTTAGACTTTTCTGACAGATCTTTTTTTTTTAAGTACTACACTCGTCGTTGTAGTAATGACAATTTGTGTGGACCCTTGGAACCATTGCGATCTTTAATCTTTATATTGTCTTGACAGCTCTTCTTTTTTGCTGTACCACACTCACCGGTGGTGTTCTGACTATTTCTGTGGATCGTTGGTACCAATGCGACCTATAATTTCTAAATTTTTCTGACAGATATTTTTTTTTGATGTACTACACTCGACGTTGTAGTAATGACAATTTGTGTGGATCCTTGGTACCATTGCGATCTTTAATCTTTATATTGTCTTGACAGCTCTTCTTTTTTGCTGTACGACACTCACCGGTGGTGTTCTGACAATTTCTGTGGATCGTTGGTACCAATGCGACCTCTAATTTTTAGACTTTTCTGACAGCTCTTCTTTTTTGCTGTACTACACTCACCGGTGGTGTTCTGACAATTTGTGTGGACCCTTGGTACCATTGCGATCTTTAATCTTTATATTGTCTTGACAGCTCTTCTTTTTTGCTGTACTACACTCGACGTTGTAGTAATGACAATTTGTGTGAACCCTTGGTACCATTGCGATCTTTAATCTTTATATTGTCTTGACAGTTCTTCTTTTTTGCTGTACTACACTCACCGGTGGTGTTCTGACAATTTCTGTGGATCGTTGGTACCAATGCGACCTCTAATTTTTAGTCTTTTCTGACAGATCTTTTTTTCTTTATGTACTACACTCGACGTTGTAGTAATGACAATTTGTGTGGACCCTTGGTACCATTGCGATCTTTAATCTTTATATTGTCTTGACAGCTCTTCTTTTTTGCTGTACGACACTCACCTGTGGTGTTCTGACAATTTCTGTGGATCGTTGGTACCAATGCGACCTCTAATTTTTAGACTTTTCTGACAGCTCTTCTTTTTTGCTGTACTACACTCACCGGTGGTGTTCTGACAATTTGTGTGGACCCTTGGTACCATTGCGATCTTTAATCTTTATATTGTCTTGACAGCTCTTCTTTTTTGCTGTACTACACTCGACGTTGTAGTAATGACAATTTGTGTGAACCCTTGGTACCATTGCGAACTTTAATCTTTATATTGTCTTGACAGCTCTTCTTTTTTGCTGTACTACACTCGACGTTATAGTAATGACAATTTGTGTGGATCCTTGGTACCATTGCGATCTTTAATCTTTATATTGTCTTCACAGTTCTTCTTTTTTGTTGTACTACACTCGACGTTGTAGTAATGACAATTTGTGTGAACCGTTGGTACCATTGCGATCTTTAATCTTTATATTGTCTTGACAGCTCTTCTTTTTTGCTCTACTACACTCACCGGTGGTGTTCTGACAATTTCTGTGGATTGTTGGTAAAAATGCGACCTCTAATTTTTAGACTTTTCTGACAGCTCTTCTTTTTTGCTGTACTACACTCACCGGTGGTGTTCTGACAATTTGTGTGGACCCTTGGTACCATTGCGATCTTTAATCTTTATATTGTCTTGACAGCTCTTCTTTTTTGCTGTACTACACTCGACGTTGTAGTAATGACAATTTGTGTGAACCCTTGGTACCATTGCGATCTTTAATCTTTATATTGTCTTGACAGTTCTTCTTTTTTGCTGTACTACACTCACCGGTGGTGTTCTGACTATTTCTGTGGATCGTTGGTACCAATGCGACCTATAATTTCTAAATTTTTCTGACAGATATTTTTTTTTTGATGTACTACACTCGACGTTGTAGTAATGACAATTTGTGTGGATCCTTGGTACCATTGCGATCTTTAATCTTTATATTGTCTTGACAGCTCTTCTTTTTTGCTGTACGACACTCACCGGTGGTGTTCTGACAATTTCTGTGGATCGTTGGTACCAATGCGACCTCTAATTTTTAGACTTTTCTGACAGATCTTTTTTTTGATGTACTACACTCGACGTTGTAGTAATGACAATTTGTGTGGACCCTTGGTACCATTGCGATCTTTAATCTTTATATTGTCTTGACAGCTCTTCTTTTTTGCTGTACTACACTCGACGTTCTAGTAATGACAATTTGTGTGGATCCTTGGTACCATTGCGATCTTTAATCTTTATATTGTCTGGACAGCTCTTCTTTTTTGCTGTACGACACTCACCTCTGGTGTTCTGACAATTTCTGTGGATCGTTGGTACCAATGCGACCTCTAATTTTTAGACTTTTCTGACAGATCTTTTTTTTTAAGTACTACACTCGACGTTGTAGTAATGACAATTTGTGTGGACCCTTGGTACCATTGCGATCTTTAATCTTTATATTGTCTTGACAGCTCTTCTTTTTTGCTGTACTACACTCGACGTTGTAGTAATGACAATTTGTGTGGACCCTTGGTACCATTGCGATCTTTAATCTTTATATTGTCTTGACAGCTCTTCTTTTTTGCTGCACTACACTCACCGGTGGTGTTCTGACAATTTCTGTGGATCGTTGGTACAAATGCGACCTCTAATTTTTAGACTTTTCTGACAGATCTTTTTTTTTTAAGTACTACACTCGACGTTGTAGTAATGACAATTTGTGTGGACCCTTGGTACCATTGCGATCTTTAATCTTTATATTGTCTTGACAGCTCTTCTTTTTTGCTGTACGACACTCACCGGTGGTGTTCTGACAATTTCTGTGGATCGTTGGTACCAATGCGACCTCTAATTTTTAGACTTTTCTGACAGATCTTTTTTTTTTAAGTACTACACTCGACGTTGTAGTAATGACAATTTGTGTGGACCCTTGGTACCATTGCGATCTTTAATCTTTATATTGTCTTGACAGCTCTTCTTTTTTGCTGTACCACACTCACCGGTGGTGTTCTGACAATTTCTGTGGATCGTTGGTACCAATGCGACCTCTAATTTTTAGACTTTTCTGACAGATCTTTTTTTTTTAAGTACTACACTCGACGTTGTAGTAATGACAATTTGTGTGGACCCTTGGAACCATTGCGATCTTTAATCTTTATATTGTCTTGACAGCTCTTCTTTTTTGCTGTACTACACTCACCGGTGGTGTTCTGACAATTTGTGTGGACCCTTGGTACCATTGCGATCTTTAATCTTTATATTGTCTTGACAGCTCTTCTTTTTTGCTGTACTACACTCGACGTTGTAGTAATGACAATTTGTGTGAACCCTTGGTACCATTGCGATCTTTAATCTTTATATTGTCTTGACAGTTCTTCTTTTTTGCTGTACTACACTCACCGGTGGTGTTCTGACAATTTCTGTGGATCGTTGGTACCAATGCGACCTCTAATTTTTAGACTTTTCTGACAGCTCTTCTTTTTTGCTGTACTACACTCACCGGTGGTGTTCTGACAATTTGTGTGGACCCTTGGTACCATTGCGATCTTTAATCTTTATATTGTCTTGACAGCTCTTCTTTTTTGCTGTACTACACTCGACGTTGTAGTAATGACAATTTGTGTGAACCCTTGGTACCATTGCGATCTTTAATCTTTATATTGTCTTGACAGTTCTTCTTTTTTGCTGTACTACACTCACCGGTGGTGTTCTGACAATTTCTGTGGATCGTTGGTACCAATGCGACCTCTAATTTTTAGTCTTTTCTGACAGATCTTTTTTTCTTTATGTACTACACTCGACGTTGTAGTAATGACAATTTGTGTGAACCCTTGGTACCATTGCGATCTTTAATCTTTATATTGTCTTGACAGTTCTTCTTTTTTGCTGTACTACACTCACCGGTGGTGTTCTGACTATTTCTGTGGATCGTTGGTACCAATGCGACCTATAAATTCTAAATTTTTCTGACAGATATTTTTTTTTTGATGTACTACACTCGACGTTGTAGTAATGACAATTTGTGTGGATCCTTGGTACCATTGCGATCTTTAATCTTTATATTGTCTTGACAGCTCTTCTTTTTTGCTGTACTACACTCGACGTTCTAGTAATGACAATTTGTGTGGATCCTTGGTACCATTGCGATCTTTAATCTTTATATTGTCTGGACAGCTCTTCTTTTTTGCTGTACGACACTCACCTGTGGTGTTCTGACAATTTCTGTGGATCGTTGGTACCAATGCGACCTCTAATTTTTAGACTTTTCTGACAGATCTTTTTTTTTTAAGTACTACACTCGACGTTGTAGTAATGACAATTTGTGTGGACCCTTGGAACCATTGCGATCTTTAATCTTTATATTGTCTTGACAGCTCTTCTTTTTTGCTGTACCACACTCACCGGTGGTGTTCTGACTATTTCTGTGGATCGTTGGTACCAATGCGACCTATAATTTCTAAATTTTTCTGACAGATATTTTTTTTTCATGTACTACACTCGACGTTGTAGTAATGACAATTTGTGTGGATCCTTGGTACCATTGCGATCTTTAATCTTTATATTGTCTTGACAGCTCTTCTTTTTTGCTGTACGACACTCACCGGTGGTGTTCTGACAATTTCTGTGGATCGTTGGTACCAATGCGACCTCTAATTTTTAGACTTTTCTGACAGCTCTTCTTTTTTGCTGTACTACACTCACCGGTGGTGTTCTGACAATTTGTGTGGACCCTTGGTACCATTGCGATCTTTAATCTTTATATTGTCTTGACAGCTCTTCTTTTTTGCTGTACTACACTCGACGTTGTAGTAATGACAATTTGTGTGAACCCTTGGTACCATTGCGATCTTTAATCTTTATATTGTCTTGACAGTTCTTCTTTTTTGCTGTACTACACTCACCGGTGGTGTTCTGACAATTTCTGTGGATCGTTGGTACCAATGCGACCTCTAATTTTTAGTCTTTTCTGACAGATCTTTTTTTCTTTATGTACTACACTCGACGTTGTAGTAATGACAATTTGTGTGGACCCTTGGTACCATTGCGATCTTTAATCTTTATATTGTCTTGACAGCTCTTCTTTTTTGCTGTACGACACTCACCGGTGGTGTTCTGACAATTTCTGTGGATCGTTGGTACCAATGCGACCTCTAATTTTTAGACTTTTCTGACAGATCTTTTTTTTTATGTACTACACTCGACGTTGTAGTAATGACAATTTGTGTGGACCCTTGGTACCATTGCGATCTTTAATCTTTATATTGTCTTGACAGCTCTTCTTTTTTGCTGTACGACACTCACCTGTGGTGTTCTGACAATTTCTGTGGATCGTTGGTACCAATGCGACCTCTAATTTTTAGACTTTTCTGACAGCTCTTCTTTTTTGCTGTACTACACTCACCGGTGGTGTTCTGACAATTTGTGTGGACCCTTGGTACCATTGCGATCTTTAATCTTTATATTGTCTTGACAGCTCTTCTTTTTTGCTGTACTACACTCGACGTTGTAGTAATGACAATTTGTGTGAACCCTTGGTACCATTGCGAACTTTAATCTTTATATTGTCTTGACAGCTCTTCTTTTTTGCTGTACTACACTCGACGTTATAGTAATGACAATTTGTGTGGACCCTTGGTACCATTGCGATCTTTAATCTTTATATTGTCTTCACAGTTCTTCTTTTTTGTTGTACTACACTCGACGTTGTAGTAATGACAATTTGTGTGAACCCTTGGTACCATTGCGATCTTTAATCTTTATATTGTCTTGACAGTTCTTCTTTTTTGCTGTACTACACTCACCGGTGGTGTTCTGACAATTTCTGTGGATCGTTGGTACCAATGCGACCTCTAATTTTTAGACTTTTCTGACAGCTCTTCTTTTTTGCTGTACTACACTCACCGGTGGTGTTCTGACAATTTGTGTGGACCCTTGGTACCATTGCGATCTTTAATCTTTATATTGTCTTGACAGCTCTTCTTTTTTGCTGTACTACACTCGACGTTGTAGTAATGACAATTTGTGTGAACCCTTGGTACCATTGCGATCTTTAATCTTTATATTGTCTTGACAGTTCTTCTTTTTTGCTGTACTACACTCACCGGTGGTGTTCTGACAATTTCTGTGGATCGTTGGTACCAATGCGACCTCTAATTTTTAGTCTTTTCTGACAGATCTTTTTTTCTTTATGTACTACACTCGACGTTGTAGTAATGACAATTTGTGTGGACCCTTGGTACCATTGCGATCTTTAATCTTTATATTGTCTTGACAGCTCTTCTTTTTTGCTGTACGACACTCACCTGTGGTGTTCTGACAATTTCTGTGGATCGTTGGTACCAATGCGACCTCTAATTTTTAGACTTTTCTGACAGCTCTTCTTTTTTGCTGTACTACACTCACCGGTGGTGTTCTGACAATTTGTGTGGACCCTTGGTACCATTGCGATCTTTAATCTTTATATTGTCTTGACAGCTCTTCTTTTTTGCTGTACTACACTCGACCTTGTAGTAATGACAATTTGTGTGAACCCTTGGTACCATTGCGAACTTTAATCTTTATATTGTCTTGACAGCTCTTCTTTTTTGCTGTACTACACTCGACGTTATAGTAATGACAATTTGTGTGGATCCTTGGTACCATTGCGATCTTTAATCTTTATATTGTCTTCACAGTTCTTCTTTTTTGTTGTACTACACTCGACGTTGTAGTAATGACAATTTGTGTGAACCGTTGGTACCATTGCGATCTTTAATCTTTATATTGTCTTGACAGCTCTTCTTTTTTGCTGTACGACACTCACCTGTGGTGTTCTGACAATTTCTGTGGATCGTTGGTACCAATGCGACCTCTAATTTTTAGACTTTTCTGACAGATCTTTTTTTTTTAAGTACTACACTCGACGTTGTAGTAATGACAATTTGTGTGGACCCTTGGAACCATTGCGATCTTTAATCTTTATATTGTCTTGACAGCTCTTCTTTTTTGCTGTACCACACTCACCGGTGGTGTTCTGACTATTTCTGTGGATCGTTGGTACCAATGCGACCTATAATTTCTAAATTTTTCTGACAGATATTTTTTTTTGATGTACTACACTCGACGTTGTAGTAATGACAATTTGTGTGGATCCTTGGTACCATTGCGATCTTTAATCTTTATATTGTCTTGACAGCTCTTCTTTTTTGCTGTACGACACTCACCGGTGGTGTTCTGACAATTTCTGTGGATCGTTGGTACCAATGCGACCTCTAATTTTTAGACTTTTCTGACAGCTCTTCTTTTTTGCTGTACTACACTCACCGGTGGTGTTCTGACAATTTGTGTGGACCCTTGGTACCATTGCGATCTTTAATCTTTATATTGTCTTGACAGCTCTTCTTTTTTGCTGTACTACACTCGACGTTGTAGTAATGACAATTTGTGTGAACCCTTGGTACCATTGCGATCTTTAATCTTTATATTGTCTTGACAGTTCTTCTTTTTTGCTGTACTACACTCACCGGTGGTGTTCTGACTATTTCTGTGGATCGTTGGTACCAATGCGACCTATAATTTCTAAATTTTTCTGACAGATATTTTTTTTTTGATGTACTACACTCGACGTTGTAGTAATGACAATTTGTGTGGATCCTTGGTACCATTGCGATCTTTAATCTTTATATTGTCTTGACAGCTCTTCTTTTTTGCTGTACTACACTCGACGTTCTAGTAATGACAATTTGTGTGGATCCTTGGTACCATTGCGATCTTTAATCTTTATATTGTCTGGACAGCTCTTCTTTTTTGCTGTACGACACTCACCTGTGGTGTTCTGACAATTTCTGTGGATCGTTGGTACCAATGCGACCTCTAATTTTTAGACTTTTCTGACAGATCTTTTTTTTTTAAGTACTACACTCGACGTTGTAGTAATGACAATTTGTGTGGACCCTTGGAACCATTGCGATCTTTAATCTTTATATTGTCTTGACAGCTCTTCTTTTTTGCTGTACCACACTCACCGGTGGTGTTCTGACTATTTCTGTGGATCGTTGGTACCAATGCGACCTATAATTTCTAAATTTTTCTGGCAGATATTTTTTTTTCATGTACTACACTCGACGTTGTAGTAATGACAATTTGTGTGGATCCTTGGTACCATTGCGATCTTTAATCTTTATATTGTCTTGACAGCTCTTCTTTTTTGCTGTACGACACTCACCGGTGGTGTTCTGACAATTTCTGTGGATCGTTGGTACCAATGCGACCTCTAATTTTTAGACTTTTCTGACAGCTCTTCTTTTTTGCTGTACTACACTCACCGGTGGTGTTCTGACAATTTGTGTGGACCCTTGGTACCATTGCGATCTTTAATCTTTATATTGTCTTCACAGCTCTTCTTTTTTGCTGTACTACACTCGACGTTGTAGTAATGACAATTTGTGTGAACCCTTGGTACCATTGCGATCTTTAATCTTTATATTGTCTTGACAGTTCTTCTTTTTTGCTGTACTACACTCACCGGTGGTGTTCTGACAATTTCTGTGGATCGTTGGTACCAATGCGACCTCTAATTTTTAGTCTTTTCTGACAGATCTTTTTTTCTTTATGTACTACACTCGACGTTGTAGTAATGACAATTTGTGTGGACCCTTGGTACCATTGCGATCTTTAATCTTTATATTGTCTTGACAGCTCTTCTTTTTTGCTGTACGACACTCACCTGTGGTGTTCTGACAATTTCTGTGGATCGTTGGTACCAATGCGACCTCTAATTTTTAGACTTTTCTGACAGCTCTTCTTTTTTGCTGTACTACACTCACCGGTGGTGTTCTGACAATTTGTGTGGACCCTTGGTACCATTGCGATCTTTAATCTTTATATTGTCTTGACAGCTCTTCTTTTTTGCTGTACTACACTCGACGTTGTAGTAATGACAATTTGTGTGAACCCTTGGTACCATTGCGAACTTTAATCTTTATATTGTCTTGACAGCTCTTCTTTTTTGCTGTACTACACTCGACGTTATAGTAATGACAATTTGTGTGGACCCTTGGTACCATTGCGATCTTTAATCTTTATATTGTCTTCACAGTTCTTCTTTTTTGTTGTACTACACTCGACGTTGTAGTAATGACAATTTGTGTGAACCCTTGGTACCATTGCGATCTTTAATCTTTATATTGTCTTGACAGTTCTTCTTTTTTGCTGTACTACACTCACCGGTGGTGTTCTGACAATTTCTGTGGATCGTTGGTACCAATGCGACCTCTAATTTTTAGACTTTTCTGACAGCTCTTCTTTTTTGCTGTACTACACTCACCGGTGGTGTTCTGACAATTTGTGTGGACCCTTGGTACCATTGCGATCTTTAATCTTTATATTGTCTTGACAGCTCTTCTTTTTTGCTGTACGACACTCACCTGTGGTGTTCTGACAATTTCTGTGGATCGTTGGTACCAATGCGACCTCTAATTTTTAGACTTTTCTGACAGCTCTTCTTTTTTGCTGTACTACACTCACCGGTGGTGTTCTGACAATTTGTGTGGACCCTTGGTACCATTGCGATCTTTAATCTTTATATTGTCTTGACAGCTCTTCTTTTTTGCTGTACTACACTCGACGTTGTAGTAATGACAATTTGTGTGAACCCTTGGTACCATTGCGAACTTTAATCTTTATATTGTCTTGACAGCTCTTCTTTTTTGCTGTACTACACTCGACGTTATAGTAATGACAATTTGTGTGGATCCTTGGTACCATTGCGATCTTTAATCTTTATATTGTCTTCACAGTTCTTCTTTTTTGTTGTACTACACTCGACGTTGTAGTAATGACAATTTGTGTGAACCGTTGGTACCATTGCGATCTTTAATCTTTATATTGTCTTGACAGCTCTTCTTTTTTGCTGTACGACACTCACCTGTGGTGTTCTGACAATTTCTGTGGATCGTTGGTACCAATGCGACCTCTAATTTTTAGACTTTTCTGACAGATCTTTTTTTTTTAAGTACTACACTCGACGTTGTAGTAATGACAATTTGTGTGGACCCTTGGAACCATTGCGATCTTTAATCTTTATATTGTCTTGACAGCTCTTCTTTTTTGCTGTACCACACTCACCGGTGGTGTTCTGACTATTTCTGTGGATCGTTGGTACCAATGCGACCTATAATTTCTAAATTTTTCTGACAGATATTTTTTTTTGATGTACTACACTCGACGTTGTAGTAATGACAATTTGTGTGGATCCTTGGTACCATTGCGATCTTTAATCTTTATATTGTCTTGACAGCTCTTCTTTTTTGCTGTACGACACTCACCGGTGGTGTTCTGACAATTTCTGTGGATCGTTGGTACCAATGCGACCTCTAATTTTTAGACTTTTCTGACAGCTCTTCTTTTTTGCTGTACTACACTCACCGGTGGTGTTCTGACAATTTGTGTGGACCCTTGGTACCATTGCGATCTTTAATCTTTATATTGTCTTGACAGCTCTTCTTTTTTGCTATACTACACTCGACGTTGTAGTAATGACAATTTGTGTGAACCCTTGGTACCATTGCGATCTTTAATCTTTATATTGTCTTGACAGTTCTTCTTTTTTGCTGTACTACACTCACCGGTGGTGTTCTGACAATTTCTGTGGATCGTTGGTACCAATGCGACCTCTAATTTTTAGTCTTTTCTGACAGATCTTTTTTTCTTTATGTACTACACTCGACGTTGTAGTAATGACAATTTGTGTGGACCCTTGGTACCATTGCGATCTTTAATCTTTATATTGTCTTGACAGCTCTTCTTTTTTGCTGTACGACACTCACCTGTGGTGTTCTGACAATTTCTGTGGATCGTTGGTACCAATGCGACCTCTAATTTTTAGACTTTTCTGACAGCTCTTCTTTTTTGCTGTACTACACTCACCGGTGGTGTTCTGACAATTTGTGTGGACCCTTGGTACCATTGCGATCTTTAATCTTTATATTGTCTTGACAGCTCTTCTTTTTTGCTGTACTACACTCGACGTTGTAGTAATGACAATTTGTGTGAACCCTTGGTACCATTGCGAACTTTAATCTTTATATTGTCTTGACAGCTCTTCTTTTTTGCTGTACTACACTCGACGTTATAGTAATGACAATTTGTGTGGATCCTTGGTACCATTGCGATCTTTAATCTTTATATTGTCTTCACAGTTCTTCTTTTTTGTTGTACTACACTCGACGTTGTAGTAATGACAATTTGTGTGAACCGTTGGTACCATTGCGATCTTTAATCTTTATATTGTCTTGACAGCTCTTCTTTTTTGCTCTACTACACTCACCGGTGGTGTTCTGACAATTTCTGTGGATTGTTGGTACCAATGCGACCTCTAATTTTTAGACTTTTCTGACAGATCTTTTTTTTCAGTACTACACTCGACGTTGTAGTAATGACAATTTGTGTGGACCCTTGGAACCATTGCGATCTTTAATCTTTATATTGTCTTGACAGCTCTTCTTTTTTGCTGTACCACACTCACCGGTGGTGTTCTGACTATTTCTGTGGATCGTTGGTACCAATACGACCTCTAATTTTTAGACTTTTCTGACAGATCTTTTTTTTTTAAGTACTACACTCGACGTTGTAGTAATGACAATTTGTGTGGACCCTTGGAACCATTGCGATCTTTAATCTTTATATTGTCTTGACAGCTCTTCTTTTTTGCTGTACCACACTCACCGGTGGTGTTCTGACAATTTCTGTGGATCGTTGGTACCAATGCGACCTCTAATTTTTAGACTTTTCTGACAGCTCTTCTTTTTTGCTGTACTACACTCACCGGTGGTGTTCTGACAATTTGTGTGGACCCTTGGTACCATTGCGATCTTTAATCTTTATATTGTCTTGACAGCTCTTCTTTTTGGCTGTACTACACTCGACGTTGTAGTAATGACAATTTGTGCGAACCCTTGGTACCATTGCGATCATTAATCTTTATATTGTCTTGACAGTTCTTCTTTTTTGCTGTACTACACTCACCGGTGGTGTTCTGACAATTTCTGTGGATCGTTGGTACCAATGCGACCTCTAATTTTTAGTCTTTTCTGACAGATCTTTTTTTCTTTATGTACTACACTCGACGTTGTAGTAATGACAATTTGTGTGGACCCTTGGTACCATTGCGATCTTTAATCTTTATATTGTCTTGACAGCTCTTCTTTTTTGCTGTACGACACTCACCTGTGGTGTTCTGACAATTTCTGTGGATCGTTGGTACCAATGCGACCTATAATTTTTAGACTTTTCTGACAGCTCTTCTTTTTTGCTGTACTACACTCACCGGTGGTGTTCTGACAATTTGTGTGGACCCTTGGTACCATTGCGATCTTTAATCTTTATATTGTCTTGACAGCTCTTCTTTTTTGCTGTACTACACTCGACGTTGTAGTAATGACAATTTGTGTGAACCCTTGGTACCATTGCGAACTTTAATCTTTATATTGTCTTGACAGCTCTTCTTTTTTGCTGTACTACACTCGACGTTATAGTAATGACAATTTGTGTGAACCGTTGGTACCATTGCGATCTTTAATCTTTATATTGTCTTGACAGCTCTTCTTTTTTGCTCTACTACACTCACCGGTGGTGTTCTGACAATTTCTGTGGATCGTTGGTACCAATGCGACCTCTAATTTTTAGACTTTTCTGACAGATCTTTTTTTTTCAGTACTACACTCGACGTTGTAGTAATGACAATTTGTGTGGACCCTTGGAACCATTGCGATCTTTAATCTTTATATTGTCTTGACAGCTCTTCTTTTTTGCTGTACCACACTCACCGGTGGTGTTCTGACTATTTCTGTGGATCGTTGGTACCAATACGACCTATAATTTCTAAATTTTTCTGACAGATATTTTTTTTTGATGTACTACACTCGACGTTGTAGTAATGACAATTTGTGTGGATCCTTGGTACCATTGCGATCTTTAATCTTTATATTGTCTTGACAGCTCTTCTTTTTTGCTGTACGACACTCACCGGTGGTGTTCTGACAATTTCTGTGGATCGTTGGTACCAATGCGACCTATAATTTCTAAATTTTTCTGACAGATATTTTTTTTTGATGTACTACACTCGACGTTGTAGTAATGACAATTTGTGTGGATCCTTGGTACCATTGCGATCTTTAATCTTTATATTGTCTTGACAGCTCTTCTTTTTTGCTGTACGACACTCACCGGTGGTGGTCTGACAATTTCTGTGGATCGTTGGTACCAATGCGACCTCTAATTTTTAGACTTTTCTGACAGATCTTTTTTTTGATGTACTACACTCGACGTTGTAGTAATGACAATTTGTGTGGACCCTTGGTACCATTGCGATCTTTAATCTTTATATTGTCTTGACAGCTCTTCTTTTTTGCTGTACTACACTCGACGTTCTAGTAATGACAATTTGTGTGGATCCTTGGTACCATTGCGATCTTTAATCTTTATATTGTCTGGACAGCTCTTCTTTTTTGCTGTACGACACTCACCTGTGGTGTTCTGACAATTTCTGTGGATCGTTGGTACCAATGCGACCTCTAATTTTTAGACTTTTCTGACAGCTCTTCTTTTTTGCTGTACTACACTCACCGGTGGTGTTCTGACAATTTGTGTGGACCCTTGGTACCATTGCGATCTTTAATCTTTATATTGTCTTGACAGCTCTTCTTTTTTGCTGTACTACACTCGACGTTGTAGTAATGACAATTTGTGTGAACCCTTGGTACCATTGCGATCTTTAATCTTTATATTGTCTTGACAGCTCTTCTTTTTTGCTCTACTACACTCACCGGTGGTGTTCTGACAATTTCTGTGGATCGTTGGTACCAATGCGACCTCTAATTTTTAGACTTTTCTGACAGATCTTTTTTTTTTAAGTACTACACTCGACGTTGTAGTAATGACAATTTGTGTGGACCCTTGGAACCATTGCGATCTTTAATCTTTATATTGTCTTGACAGCTCTTCTTTTTTGCTGTACCACACTCACCGGTGGTGTTCTGACAATTTCTGTGGATCGTTGGTACCAATGCGACCTCTAATTTTTAGACTTTTCTGACAGATCTTTTTTTTGATGTACTACACTCGACGTTGTAGTAATGACAATTTGTGTGGACCCTTGGTACAATTGCGATCTTTAATCTTTATATTGTCTTGACAGCTCTTCTTTTTTGCTCTACTACACTCACCGGTGGTGTTCTGACAATTTCTGTGGATCGTTGGTACCAATGCGACCTCTAATTTTTAGACTTTTCTGACAGATCTTTTTTTTTTTAAGTACTACACTCGACGTTGTAGTAATGACAATTTGTGTGGACCCTTGGAACCATTGCCATCTTTAATCTTTATATTGTCTTGACAGCTCTTCTTTTTTGCTGTACCACACTCACCGGTGGTGTTCTGACTATTTCTGTGGATCGTTGGTACCAATGCGACCTATAATTTCTAAATTTTTCTGACAGATATTTTTTTTTTATGTACTACACTCGACGTTGTAGTAATGACAATTTGTGTGGATCCTTGGTGCCATTGCGATCTTTAATCTTTATATTGTCTTGACAGCTCTTCTTTTTTGCTGTACGACACTCACCGGTGGTGTTCTGACAATTTCTGTGGATCGTTGGTACCAATGCGACCTCTAATTTTTAGACTTTTCTGACAGATCTTTTTTTTGATGTACTACACTCGACGTTGTAGTAATGACAATTTGTGTGGACCCTTGGTACCATTGCGATCTTTAATCTTTATATTGTCTTGACAGCTCTTCTTTTTTGCTCTACTACACTCACCGGTGGTGTTCTGACAATTTCTGTGGATCGTTGGTACCAATGCGACCTCTAATTTTTAGACTTTTCTGACAGATCTTTTTTTTTTAAGTACTACACTCGACGTTGTAGTAATGACAATTTGTGTGGACCCTTGGAACCATTGCGATCTTTAATCTTTATATTGTCTTGACAGCTCTTCTTTTTTGCTGTACCACACTCACCGGTGGTGTTCTGACTATTTCTGTGGATCGTTGGTACCAATGCGACCTATAATTTCTAAATTTTCCTGACAGATATTTTTTTTTGATGTACTACACTCGACGTTGTAGTAATGGCAATTTGTGTGGATCCTTGGTACCATTGCGATCTTTAATCTTTATATTGTCTTGACAGCTCTTCTTTTTTGCTGTACGACACTCACCGGTGGTGTTCTGACAATTTCTGTGGATCGTTGGTACCAATGCGACCTCTAATTTTTAGACTTTTCTGACAGCACTTCTTTTTTGCTGTACTACACTCACCGGTGGTGTTCTGACAATTTGTGTGGACCCTTGGTACCATTGCGATCTTTAATCTTTATATTGTCTTGACAGCTCTTCTTTTTTGCTGTACTACACTCGACGTTGTAGTAATGACAATTTGTGTGAACCCTTGGTACCATTGCGATCTTTAATCTTTATATTGTCTTGACAGTTCTTCTTTTTTGCTGTACTACACTCACCGGTGGTGTTCTGACAATTTCTGTGGATCGTTGGTACCAATGCGACCTCTAATTTTTAGACTTTTCTGACAGCTCTTCTTTTTTGCTGTACTACACTCACCGGTGGTGTTCTGACAATTTGTGTGGACCCTTGGTACCATTGCGATCTTTAATCTTTATATTGTCTTGACAGCTCTTCTTTTTTGCTGTACTACACTCGACGTTGTAGTAATGACAATTTGTGTGAACCCTTGGTACCATTGCGATCTTTAATCTTTATATTGTCTTGACAGTTCTTCTTTTTTGCTGTACTACACTCACCGGTGGTGTTCTGACAATTTCTGTGGATCGTTGGTACCAATGCGACCTCTAATTTTTAGACTTTTCTGACAGCTCTTCTTTTTTGCTGTACTACACTCACCGGTGGTGTTCTGACAATTTGTGTGGACCCTTGGAACCATTGCGATCTTTAATCTTTATATTGTCTTGACAGCTCTTCTTTTTTGCTGTACCACACTCACCGGTGGTGTTCTGACTATTTCTGTGGATCGTTGGTACCAATACGACCTATAATTTCTAAATTTTTCTGACAGATATTTTTTTTTGATGTACTACACTTGACGTTGTAGTAATGACAATTTGTGTGGATCCTTGGTACCATTACGATCTTTAATCTTTATATTGTCTTGACAGCTCTTCTTTTTTGCTGTACGACACTCACCGGTGGTGTTCTGACAATTTCTGTGGATCGTTGGTACCAATGCGACCACTAATTTTTAGACTTTTCTGACACAACTTTTTTTTTATGTACTACACTCGACGTTGTAGTAATGACAATTTGTGTGGATCCTTGGTATCATTGCGAACTTCAATCTTTATATTGTCTTGACAGCTCTTCTTTTTTGCTGTACTACACTCATCGGTGGTGTTCTGACAATTTGTGTGGATCCTTGGTACCATTGCGATCTTTAATCTTTATATTGTCTTGACAGTTCTTCTTTTTTGCTGTACTACACTCACCGGTGGTGTTCTGACAATTTCTGTGGATCGTTGGTACCAATGCGACCTCTAATTTTTAGCCTTTTCTGACAGCTCTTCTTTTTTGCTGTACTACACTCACCGGTGGTGTTCTGACAATTTGTGTGGACCCTTGGTACCATTGCGATCTTTAATCTTTATATTGTCTTGACAGCTCTTCTTTTTTGCTGTACTACACTCGACGTTGTAGTAATGACAATTTGTGTGAACCCTTGGTACCATTGCGATCTTTAATCTTTATATTGTCTTGACAGTTCTTCTTTTTTGCTGTACTACACTCACCGGTGGTGTTCTGACTATTTCTGTGGATCGTTGGTACCAATGCGACCTATAATTTCTAAATTTTTCTGACAGATATTTTTTTTTTGATGTACTACACTCGACGTTGTAGTAATGACAATTTGTGTGGATCCTTGGTACCATTGCGATCTTTAATCTTTATATTGTCTTGACAGCTCTTCTTTTTTGCTGTACGACACTCACCGGTGGTGTTCTGACAATTTCTGTGGATCGTTGGTACCAATGCGACCTCTAATTTTTAGACTTTTCTGACAGCTCTTCTTTTTTGCTGTACTACACTCACCGGTGGTGTTCTGACAATTTGTGTGGACCCTTGGTACCATTGCGATCTTTAATCTTTATATTGTCTTGACAGCTCTTCTTTTTTGCTGTACGACACTCACCGGTGGTGTTCTGACAATTTCTGTGGATCGTTGGTACCAATGCGACCTCTAATTTTTAGACTTTTCTGACAGCTCTTCTTTTTTGCTGTACTACACTCACCGGTGGTGTTCTGACAATTTGTGTGGACCCTTGGTACCATTGCGATCTTTAATCTTTATATTGTCTTGACAGCTCTTCTTTTTTGCTGTACTACACTCGACGTTGTAGTAATGACAATTTGTGTGAACCCTTGGTACCATTGCGATCTTTAATCTTTATATTGTCTTGACAGTTCTTCTTTTTTGCTGTACTACACTCACCGGTGGTGTTCTGACAATTTCTGTGGATCGTTGGTACCAATGCGACCTCTAATTTTTAGACTTTTCTGACAGCTCTTCTTTTTTGCTGTACTACACTCACCGGTGGTGTTCTGACAATTTGTGTGGACCCTTGGTACCATTGCGATCTTTAATCTTTATATTGTCTTGACAGCTCTTCTTTTTTGCTGTACTACACTCGACGTTGTAGTAATGACAATTTGTGTGAACCCTTGGTACCATTGCGATCTTTAATCTTTATATTGTCTTGACAGTTCTTCTTTTTTGCTGTACTACACTCACCGGTGGTGTTCTGACAATTTCTGTGGATCGTTGGTACCAATGCGACCTCTAATTTTTAGACTTTTCTGACAGCTCTTCTTTTTTGCTGTACTACACTCACCGGTGGTGTTCTGACAATTTGTGTGGACCCTTGGTACCATTGCGATCTTTAATCTTTATATTGTCTTGACAGCTCTTCTTTTTTGCTGTACTACACTCGACGTTGTAGTAATGACAATTTGTGTGAACCCTTGGTACCATTGCGAACTTTAATCTTTATATTGTCTTGACAGCTCTTCTTTTTTGCTGTACTACACTCGACGTTATAGTAATGACAATTTGTGTGGATCCTTGGTACCATTGCGATCTTTAATCTTTATATTGTCTTCACAGTTCTTCTTTTTTGTTGTACTACACTCGACGTTGTAGTAATGACAATTTGTGTGAACCGTTGGTACCATTGCGATCTTTAATCTTTATATTGTCTTGACAGCTCTTCTTTTTTGCTCTACTACACTCACCGGTGGTGTTCTGACAATTTCTGTGGATCGTTGGTACCAATGCGACCTCTAATTTTTAGACTTTTCTGACAGATCTTTTTTTTTCAGTACTACACTCGACGTTGTAGTAATGACAATTTGTGTGGATCCTTGGTACCATTGCGATCTTTAATCTTTATATTGTCTTGACAGCTCTTCTTTTTTGCTGTACGACACTCACCGGTGGTGTTCTGACAATTTCTGTGGATCGTTGGTACCAATGCGACCTATAATTTCTAAATTTTTCTGACAGATATTTTTTTTTTGATGTACTACACTCGACGTTGTAGTAATGACAATTTGTGTGGATCCTTGGTACCATTGCGATCTTTAATCTTTATATTGTCTTGACAGCTCTTCTTTTTTGCTGTACGACACTCACCGGTGGTGTTCTGACAATTTCTGTGGATCGTTGGTACCAATGCGACCTCTAATTTTTAGACTTTTCTGACAGATCTTTTTTTTGATGTACTACACTCGACGTTGTAGTAATGACAATTTGTGTGGACCCTTGGTACCATTGCGATCTTTAATCTTTATATTGTCTTGACAGCTCTTCTTTTTTGCTGTACTACACTCGACGTTCTAGTAATGACAATTTGTGTGGATCCTTGGTACCATTGCGATCTTTAATCTTTATATTGTCTGGACAGCTCTTCTTTTTGCTGTACGACACTCACCTGTGGTGTTCTGACAATTTCTGTGGATCGTTGGTACCAATGCGACCTCTAATTTTTAGACTTTTCTGACAGCTCTTCTTTTTTGCTGTACTACACTCACCGGTGGTGTTCTGACAATTTGTGTGGACCCTTGGTACCATTGCGATCTTTAATCTTTATATTGTCTTGACAGCTCTTCTTTTTTGCTGTACTACACTCGACGTTGTAGTAATGACAATTTGTGTGAACCCTTGGTACCATTGCGATCTTTAATCTTTATATTGTCTTGACAGCTCTTCTTTTTTGCTCTACTACACTCACCGGTGGTGTTCTGACAATTTCTGTGGATCGTTGGTACCAATGCGACCTCTAATTTTTAGACTTTTCTGACAGATCTTTTTTTTTTAAGTACTACACTCGACGTTGTAGTAATGACAATTTGTGTGGACCCTTGGAACCATTGCGATCTTTAATCTTTATATTGTCTTGACAGCTCTTCTTTTTTGCTGTACCACACTCACCGGTGGTGTTCTGACTATTTCTGTGGATCGTTGGTACCAATGCGACCTATAATTTCTAAATTTTTCTGACAGATATTTTTTTTTGATGTACTACACTCGACGTTGTAGTAATGACAATTTGTGTGGATCCTTGGTACCATTGCGATCTTTAATCTTTATATTGTCTTGACAGCTCTTCTTTTTTGCTGTACGACACTCACCGGTGGTGTTCTGACAATTTCTGTGGATCGTTGGTACCAATGCGACCTCTAATTTTTAGACTTTTCTGACAGATCTTTTTTTTAAGTACTACACTCGACGTTGTAGTAATGACAATTTGTGTGGACCCTTGGAACCATTGCGATCTTTAATCTTTATATTGTCTTGACAGCTCTTCTTTTTTGCTGTACCACACTCACCGGTGGTGTTCTGACTATTTCTGTGGATCGTTGGTACCAATGCGACCTATAATTTCTAAATTTTTCTGACAGATATTTTTTTTTTATGTACTACACTCGACGTTGTAGTAATGACAATTTGTGTGGATCCTTGGTACCATTGCGATCTTTAATCATTATATTGTCTTGACAGCTCTTCTTTTTTGCTGTACGACACTCACCGGTGGTGTTCTGACAATTTCTGTGGATCGTTGGTACCAATGCGACCTCTAATTTTTAGACTTTTCTGACAGATCTTTTTTTTGATGTACTACACTCGACGTTGTAGTAATGACAATTTGTGTGGACCCTTGGTACCATTGCGATCTTTAATCTTTATATTGTCTTGACAGCTCTTCTTTTTTGCTCTACTACACTCACCGGTGGTGTTCTGACAATTTCTGTGGATCGTTGGTACCAATGCGACCTCTAATTTTTAGACTTTTCTGACAGATCTTTTTTTTTTAAGTACTACACTCGACGTTGTAGTAATGACAATTTGTGTGGACCCTTGGAACCATTGCGATCTTTAATCTTTATATTGTCTTGACAGCTCTTCTTTTTTGCTGTACCACACTCACCGGTGGTGTTCTGACTATTTCTGTGGATCGTTGGTACCAATGCGACCTATAATTTCTAAATTTTTCTGACAGATATTTTTTTTTGATGTACTACACTCGACGTTGTAGTAATGGCAATTTGTGTGGATCCTTGGTACCATTGCGATCTTTAATCTTTATATTGTCTTGACAGCTCTTCTTTTTTGCTGTACGACACTCACCGGTGGTGTTCTGACAATTTCTGTGGATCGTTGGTACCAATGCGACCTCTAATTTTTAGACTTTTCTGACAGCTCTTCTTTTTTGCTGTACTACACTCACCGGTGGTGTTCTGACAATTTGTGTGGACCCTTGGTACCATTGCGATCTTTAATCTTTATATTGTCTTGACAGCTCTTCTTTTTTGCTGTACTACACTCGACGTTGTAGTGATGACAATTTGTGTGAACCCTTGGTACCATTGCGATCTTTAATCTTTATATTGTCTTGCCAGTTCTTCTTTTTTGCTGTACTACACTCACCGGTGGTGTTCTGACTATTTCTGTGGATCGTTGGTACCAATGCGACCTATAATTTCTAAATTTTTCTGACAGATATTTTTTTTTTATGTACTACACTCGACGTTGTAGTAATGACAATTTGTGTGGATCCTTGGTACCATTGCGATCTTTAATCATTATATTGTCTTGACAGCTCTTCTTTTTTGCTGTACGACACTCACCGGTGGTGTTCTGACAATTTCTGTGGATCGTTGGTACCAATGCGACCTCTAATTTTTAGACTTTTCTGACAGATCTTTTTTTTGATGTACTACACTCGACGTTGTAGTAATGACAATTTGTGTGGACCCTTGGTACCATTGCGATCTTTAATCTTTATATTGTCTTGACAGCTCTTCTTTTTTGCTCTACTACACTCACCGGTGGTGTTCTGACAATTTCTGTGGATCGTTGGTACCAATGCGACCTCTAATTTTTAGACTTTTCTGACAGATCTTTTTTTTTTAAGTACTACACTCGACGTTGTAGTAATGACAATTTGTGTGGACCCTTGGAACCATTGCGATCTTTAATCTTTATATTGTCTTGACAGCTCTTCTTTTTTGCTGTACCACACTCACCGGTGGTGTTCTGACTATTTCTGTGGATCGTTGGTACCAATGCGACCTATAATTTCTAAATTTTTCTGACAGATATTTTTTTTTGATGTACTACACTCGACGTTGTAGTAATGGCAATTTGTGTGGATCCTTGGTACCATTGCGATCTTTAATCTTTATATTGTCTTGACAGCTCTTCTTTTTTGCTGTACGACACTCACCGGTGGTGTTCTGACAATTTCTGTGGATCGTTGGTACCAATGCGACCTCTAATTTTTAGACTTTTCTGACAGCTCTTCTTTTTTGCTGTACTACACTCACCGGTGGTGTTCTGACAATTTGTGTGGACCCTTGGTACCATTGCGATCTTTAATCTTTATATTGTCTTGACAGCTCTTCTTTTTTGCTGTACTACACTCGACGTTGTAGTAATGACAATTTGTGTGAACCCTTGGTACCATTGCGATCTTTAATCTTTATATTGTCTTGCCAGTTCTTCTTTTTTGCTGTACTACACTCACCGGTGGTGTTCTGACAATTTCTGTGGATCGTTGGTACCAATGCGACCTCTAATTTATAGTCTTTTCTGACAGATCTTTTTTTCTTTATGTACTACACTCGACGTTGTAGTAATGACAATTTGTGTGGACCCTTGGTACCATTGCGATCTTTAATCTTTATATTGTCTTGACAGCTCTTCTTTTTTGCTGTACGACACTCACCTGTGGTGTTCTGACAATTTCTGTGGATCGTTGGTACCAATGCGACCTCTAATTTTTAGACTTTTCTGACAGCTCTTCTTTTTTGCTGTACTACACTCACCGGTGGTGTTCTGACAATTTGTGTGGACCCTTGGTACCATTGCGATCTTTAATCTTTATATTGTCTTGACAGCTCTTCTTTTTTGCTGTACTACACTCGACGTTGTAGTAATGACAATTTGTGTGAACCCTTGGTACCATTGCGAACTTTAATCTTTATATTGTCTTGACAGCTCTTCTTTTTTGCTGTACTACACTCGACGTTATAGTAATGACAATTTGTGTGGATCCTTGGTACCATTGCGATCTTTAATCTTTATATTGTCTTCACAGTTCTTCTTTTTTGTTGTACTACACTCGACGTTGTAGTAATGACAATTTGTGTGAACCGTTGGTACCATTGCGATCTTTAATCTTTATATTGTCTTGACAGCTCTTCTTTTTTGCTCTACTACACTCACCGGTGGTGTTCTGACAATTTCTGTGGATCGTTGGTACCAATGCGATCTCTAATTTTTAGACTTTTCTGACAGATCTTTTTTTTTAAGTACTACACTCGACGTTGTAGTAATGACAATTTGTGTGGACCCTTGGAACCATTGCGATCTTTAATCTTTATATTGTCTTGACAGCTCTTCTTTTTTGCTGTACCACACTCACCGGTGGTGTTCTGACTATTTCTGTGGATCGTTGGTACCAATACGACCTATAATTTCTAAATTTTTCTGACAGATATTTTTTTTTGATGTACTACACTCGACGTTGTAGTAATGACAATTTGTGTGGATCCTTGGTACCATTGCGATCTTTAATCTTTATATTGTCTTGACAGTTCTTCTTTTTTGCTGTACTACACTCACCGGTGGTGTTCTGACAATTTCTGTGGATCGTTGGTACCAATGCGACCTCTAATTTTTAGACTTTTCTGACAGCTCTTCTTTTTTGCTGTACTACACTCACCGGTGGTGTTCGGACAATTTGTGTGGACCCTTGGTACCATTGCGATCTTTAATCTTTATATTGTCTTGACAGCTCTTCTTTTTTGCTGTACTACACTCGACGTTGTAGTAATGACAATTTGTGTGAACCCTTGGTACCATTGCGATCTTTAATCTTTATATTGTCTTGACAGTTCTTCTTTTTTGCTGTACTACACTCACCGGTGGTGTTCTGACTATTTCTGTGGATCGTTGGTACCAATGCGACCTATAATTTCTAAATTTTTCTGACAGATATTTTTTTTTTGATGTACTACACTCGACGTTGTAGTAATGACAATTTGTGTGGATCCTTGGTACCATTGCGATCTTTAATCTTTATATTGTCTTGACAGCTCTTCTTTTTTGCTGTACGACACTCACCGGTGGTGTTCTGACAATTTCTGTGGATCGTTGGTACCAATGCGACCTCTAATTTTTAGACTTTTCTGACAGCTCTTCTTTTTTGCTGTACTACACTCACCGGTGGTGTTCTGACAATTTGTGTGGACCCTTGGTACCATTGCGATCTTTAATCTTTATATTGTCTTGACAGCTCTTCTTTTCTGCTGTACTACACTCACCTGTGGTGTTCTGACAATTTCTGTGGATCGTTGGTACCAATGCGACCTCTAATTTTTAGACTTTTCTGACAGCTCTTCTTTTTTGCTGTACTACACTCACCGGTGGTGTTCTGACAATTTGTGTGGACCCTTGGTACCATTGCGATCTTTAATCTTTATATTGTCTTGACAGCTCTTCTTTTTTGCTGTACTACACTCGACGTTGTAGTAATGACAATTTGTGTGAACCCTTGGTACCATTGCGATCTTTAATCTTTATATTGTCTTGACAGCTCTTCTTTTTTGCTCTACTACACTCACCGGTGGTGTTCTGACAATTTCTGTGGATCGTTGGTACCAATGCGACCTCTAATTTTTAGACTTTTCTGACAGATCTTTTTTTTTTATGTACTACACTCGACGTTGTAGTAATGACAATTTGTGTGGATCCTTGGTATCATTGCGAACTTCAATCTTTATATTGTCTTGACAGCTCTTCTTTTTTGCTGTACTACACTCGACGTTATAGTAATGACAATTTGTGTGGATCCTTGGTACCATTGCGATCTTTAATCTTTATATTGTCTTGACAGTTCTTCTTTTTTGCTGTACTACACTCACCGGTGGTGTTCTGACAATTTCTGTGGATCGTTGGTACCAATGCGACCTCTAATTTTTAGACTTTTCTGACAGCTCTTCTTTTTTGCTGTACTACACTCACCGGTGGTGTTCTGACAATTTGTGTGGACCCTTGGTACCATTGCGATCTTTAATCTTTATATTGTCTTGACAGCTCTTCTTTTTTGCTGTACTACACTCGACGTTGTAGTAATGACAATTTGTGTGAACCCTTGGTACCATTGCGATCTTTAATCTTTATATTGTCTTGACAGTTCTTCTTTTTTGCTGTACTACACTCACCGGTGGTGTTCTGACTATTTCTGTGGATCGTTGGTACCAATGCGACCTATAATTTCTAATTTTTTCTGACAGATATTTTTTTTTTGATGTACTACACTCGACGTTGTAGTAATGACAATTTGTGTGGATCCTTGGTACCATTGCGATCTTTAATCTTTATATTGTCTTGACAGCTCTTCTTTTTTGCTGTACGACACTCACCGGTGGTGTTCTGACAATTTCTGTGGATCGTTGGTACCAATGCGACCTCTAATTTTTAGACTTTTCTGACAGATCTTTTTTTTGATGTACTACACTCGACGTTGTAGTAATGACAATTTGTGTGGACCCTTGGTACCATTGCGATCTTTAATCTTTATATTGTCTTGACAGCTCTTCTTTTTTGCTGTACTACACTCGACGTTGTAGTAATGACAATTTGTGTGAACCCTTGGTACCATTGCGATCTTTAATCTTTATATTGTCTTGACAGCTCTTCTTTTTTGCTCTACTACACTCACCGGTGGTGTTCTGACAATTTCTGTGGATCGTTGGTACCAATGCGACCTCTAATTTTTAGACTTTTCTGACAGATCTTTTTAATTTATGTACTACACTCGACGTTGTAGTAATGACAATTTGTGTGGACCCTTGGTACCATTGCGAACTTTAATCTTTATATTGTCTTGACAGCTCTTCTTTTTTGCTGTACTACACTCACCGGTGGTGTTCTGACAATTTCTGTGGATCGTTGGTACCAATGCGACCTCTAATTTTTAGACTTTTCTGACAGCTCTTCTTTTTTGCTGTACTACACTCACCGGTGGTGTTCTGACAATTTGTGTGGACCCTTGGTACCATTGCGATCTTTAATCTTTATATTGTCTTGACAGCTCTTCTTTTTTGCTGTACTACACTCGACGTTGTAGTAATGACAATTTGTGTGAACCCTTGGAACCATTGCGATCTTTAATCTTTATATTGTCTTGACAGCTCTTCTTTTTTGCTGTACCACACTCACCGGTGGTGTTCTGACTATTTCTGTGGATCGTTGGTACCAATGCGACCTATAATTTCTAAATTTTTCTGACAGGTATTTTTTTTTGATGTACTACACTCGACGTTGTAGTAATGACAATTTGTGTGGATCCTTGGTACAATTGCGATCTTTAATCTTTATATTGTCTTGACAGCTCTTCTTTTTTGCTGTACGACACTCACCGGTGGTGTTCTGACAATTTCTGTGGATCGTTGGTACCAATGCGACCTCTAATTTTTAGACTTTTCTGACAGCTCTTCTTATTTGCTGTACTACACTCACCGGTGGTGTTCTGACAATTTGTGTGGACCCTTGGTACCATTGCGATCTTTAATTTTTATATTGTCTTGACAGCTCTTCTTTTTTGCTGTACTACACTCGACGTTGTAGTAATGACAATTTGTGTGAACCCTTGGTACCATTGCGATCTTTAATCTTTATATTGTCTTGACAGTTCTTCTTTTTTGCTGTACGACACTCACCTGTGGTGTTCTGACAATTTCTGTGGATCGTTGGTACCAATGCGACCTCTAATTTTTAGACTTTTCTGACAGCTCTTCTTTTTTGCTGTACTACACTCACCGGTGGTGTTCTGACAATTTGTGTGGACCCTTGGTACCATTGCGATCTTTAATCTTTATATTGTCTTGACAGCTCTTCTTTTTTGCTGTACTACACTCGACGTTGTAGTAATGACAATTTGTGTGAACCCTTGGTACCATTGCGATCTTTAATCTTTATATTGTCTTGACAGCTCTTCTTTTTTGCTCTACTACACTCACCGGTGGTGTTCTGACAATTTCTGTGGATCGTTGGTACCAATGCGACCTCTAATTTTTAGACTTTTCTGACAGATCTTTTTTTTTTAAGTACTACACTCGACGTTGTAGTAATGACAATTTGTGTGGATCCTTGGTACCATTGCGATCTTTAATCTTTATATTGTCTTGACAGCTCTTCTTTTTTGCTGTACTACACTCGACGTTGTAGTAATGACAATTTGTGCGAACCCTTGGTACCATTGCGATCTTTAATCTTTATATTGTCTTGACAGTTCTTCTTTTTTGCTGTACGACACTCACCTGTGGGGTTCTGACAATTTCTGTGGATCGTTGGTACCAATGCGACCTCTAATTTTTAGACTTTTCTGACAGCTCTTCTTTTTTGCTGTACTACACTCACCGGTGGTGTTCTGACAATTTGTGTGGACCCTTGGTACCATTGCGATCTTTAATCTTTATATTGTCTTGACAGCTCTTCTTTTTTGCTGTACTACACTCGACGTTGTAGTAATGACAATTTGTGTGAACCCTTGGTACCATTGCGATCTTTAATCTTTATATTGTCTTGACAGTTCTTCTTTTTTGCTCTACTACACTCACAGGTGGTGTTCTGACAATTTCTGTGGATCGTTGGTACCAATGCGACCTCTAATTTTTAGACTTTTCTGACAGATCTTTTTTTTTTAAGTACTACACTCGACGTTGTAGTAATGACAATTTGTGTGGACCCTTGGAACCATTGCGATCTTTAATCTTTATATTGTCTTGACAGCTCTTCTTTTTTGCTGTACCACACTCACCGGTGGTGTTCTGACTATTTCTGTGGATCGTTGGTACCAATGCGACCTATAATTTCTAAATTTTTCTGACAGATATTTTTTTTTGATGTACTACACTCGACGTTGTAGTAATGACAATTTGTGTGGATCCTTGGTACCATTGCGATCTTTAATCTTTATATTGTCTTGACAGCTCTTCTTTTTTGCTGTACGACACTCACCGGTGGTGTTCTGACAATTTCTGTGGATCGTTGGTACCAATGCGACCTCTAATTTTTAGACTTTTCTGACACAACTTTTTTTTTATGTACTACACTCGACGTTGTAGTAATGACAATTTGTGTGGATCCTTGGTATCATTGCGAACTTCAATCTTTATATTGTCTTGACAGCTCTTCTTTTTTGCTGTACTACACTCGACGTTATAGTAATGACAATTTGTGTGGATCCTTGGTACCATTGCGATCTTTAATCTTTATATTGTCTTGACAGTTCTTCTTTTTTTTGTACTACACTCACCGGTGGTGTTCTGACAATTTCTGTGGATCGTTGGTACCAATGCGACCTCTAATTTTTAGACTTTTCTGACAGCTCTTCTTTTTTGCTGTACTACACTCACCGGTGGTGTTCTGACAATTTGTGTGGACCCTTGGTACCATTGCGATCTTTAATCTTTATATTGTCTTGACAGCTCTTCTTTTTTGCTGTACTACACTCGACGTTGTAGTAATGACAATTTGTGTGAACCCTTGGTACCATTGCGATTTTTAATCTTTATATTGTCTTGACAGTTCTTCTTTTTTGCTGTACTACACTCACCGGTGGTGTTCTGACTATTTCTGTGGATCGTTGGTACCAATGCGACCTATAATTTCTAAATTTTTCTGACAGATATTTTTTTTTTGATGTACTACACTCGACGTTGTAGTAATGACAATTTGTGTGGATCCTTGGTACCATTGCGATCTTTAATCTTTATATTGTCTTGACAGCTCTTCTTTTTTGCTGTACGACACTCACCGGTGGTGTTCTGACAATTTCTGTGGATCGTTGGTACCAATGCGACCTCTAATTTTTAGACTTTTCTGACAGATCTTTTTTTTGATGTACTACACTCGACGTTGTAGTAATGACAATTTGTGTGGACCCTTGGTACCATTGCGATCTTTAATCTTTATATTGTCTTGACAGCTCTTCTTTTTTGCTGTACTACACTCGACGTTCTAGTAATGACAATTTGTGTGGATCCTTGGTACCATTGCGATCTTTAATCTTTATATTGTCTGGACAGCTCTTCTTTTTTGCTGTACGACACTCACCTGTGGTGTTCTGACAATTTCTGTGGATCGTTGGTACCAATGCGACCTCTAATTTTTAGACTTTTCTGACAGCTCTTCTTTTTTGCTGTACTACACTCACCGGTGGTGTTCTGACAATTTGTGTGGACCCTTGGTACCATTGCGATCTTTAATCTTTATATTGTCTTGACAGCTCTTCTTTTTTGCTGTACTACACTCGACGTTGTAGTAATGACAATTTGTGTGAACCCTTGGTACCATTGCGATCTTTAATCTTTATATTGTCTTGACAGCTCTTCTTTTTTGCTCTACTACACTCACCGGTGGTGTTCTGACAATTTCTGTGGATCGTTGGTACCAATGCGACCTCTAATTTTTAGACTTTTCTGACAGATCTTTTTAATTTATGTACTACACTCGACGTTGTAGTAATGACAATTTGTGTGGACCCTTGGTACCATTGCGAACTTTAATCTTTATATTGTCTTGACAGCTCTTCTTTTTTGCTGTACTACACTCACCGGTGGTGTTCTGACAATTTCTGTGGATCGTTGGTACCAATGCGACCTCTAATTTTTAGACTTTTCTGACAGCTCTTCTTTTTTGCTGTACTACACTCACCGGTGGTGTTCTGACAATTTGTGTGGACCCTTGGTACCATTGCGATCTTTAATCTTTATATTGTCTTGACAGCTCTTCTTTTTTGCTGTACTACACTCGACGTTGTAGTAATGACAATTTGTGTGAACCCTTGGAACCATTGCGATCTTTAATCTTTATATTGTCTTGACAGCTCTTCTTTTTTGCTGTACCACACTCACCGGTGGTGTTCTGACTATTTCTGTGGATCGTTGGTACCAATGCGACCTATAATTTCTAAATTTTTCTGACAGGTATTTTTTTTTGATGTACTACACTCGACGTTGTAGTAATGACAATTTGTGTGGATCCTTGGTACCATTGCGATCTTTAATCTTTATATTGTCTTGACAGCTCTTCTTTTTTGCTGTACTACACTCGACGTTGTAGTAATGACAATTTGTGTGAACCCTTGGTACCATTGCGATCTTTAA
Organism: Lasioglossum villosulum; assembly: GCA_963971365.1. Classification (NCBI taxonomy): domain Eukaryota; kingdom Metazoa; phylum Arthropoda; class Insecta; order Hymenoptera; family Halictidae; genus Lasioglossum; species Lasioglossum villosulum. The sequence continues at coordinate 27,415,068 of OZ020497.1, forward strand.
TCTTTATATTGTCTTGACAGTTCTTCTTTTTTGCTGTACGACACTCACCTGTGGGGTTCTGACAATTTCTGTGGATCGTTGGTACCAATGCGACCTCTAATTTTTAGACTTTTCTGACAGCTCTTCTTTTTTGCTGTACTACACTCACCGGTGGTGTTCTGACAATTTGTGTGGACCCTTGGTACCATTGCGATCTTTAATCTTTATATTGTCTTGACAGCTCTTCTTTTTTGCTGTACTACACTCGACGTTGTAGTAATGACAATTTGTGTGAACCCTTGGTACCATTGCGATCTTTAATCTTTATATTGTCTTGACAGTTCTTCTTTTTTGCTCTACTACACTCACAGGTGGTGTTCTGACAATTTCTGTGGATCGTTGGTACCAATGCGACCTCTAATTTTTAGACTTCTCTGACAGATCTTTTTTTTTTAAGTACTACACTCGACGTTGTAGTAATGACAATTTGTGTGGACCCTTGGAACCATTGCGATCTTTAATCTTTATATTGTCTTGACAGCTCTTCTTTTTTGCTGTACCACACTCACCGGTGGTGTTCTGACTATTTCTGTGGATCGTTGGTACCAATGCGACCTATAATTTCTAAATTTTTCTGACAGATATTTTTTTTTGATGTACTACACTCGACGTTGTAGTAATGACAATTTGTGTGGATCCTTGGTACCATTGCGATCTTTAATCTTTATATTGTCTTGACAGCTCTTCTTTTTTGCTGTACGACACTCACCGGTGGTGTTCTGACAATTTCTGTGGATCGTTGGTACCAATGCGACCTCTAATTTTTAGACTTTTCTGACACAACTTTTTTTTTATGTACTACACTCGACGTTGTAGTAATGACAATTTGTGTGGATCCTTGGTATCATTGCGAACTTCAATCTTTATATTGTCTTGACAGCTCTTCTTTTTTGCTGTACTACACTCGACGTTATAGTAATGACAATTTGTGTGGATCCTTGGTACCATTGCGATCTTTAATCTTTATATTGTCTTGACAGTTCTTCTTTTTTGCTGTACTACACTCACCGGTGGTGTTCTGACAATTTCTGTGGATCGTTGGTACCAATGCGACCTCTAATTTTTAGACTTTTCTGACAGCTCTTCTTTTTTGCTGTACTACACTCACCGGTGGTGTTCTGACAATTTGTGTGGTCCCTTGGTACCATTGCGATCTTTAATCTTTATATTGTCTTGACAGCTCTTCTTTTTTGCTGTACTACACTCGACGTTGTAGTAATGACAATTTGTGTGAACCCTTGGTACCATTGCGATCTTTAATCTTTATATTGTCTTGACAGTTCTTCTTTTTTGCTGTACTACACTCACCGGTGGTGTTCTGACTATTTCTGTGGATCGTTGGTACCAATGCGACCTATAATTTCTAAATTTTTCTGACAGATATTTTTTTTTTGATGTACTACACTCGACGTTGTAGTAATGACAATTTGTGTGGATCCTTGGTACCATTGCGATCTTTAATCTTTATATTGTCTTGACAGCTCTTCTTTTTTGCTGTACGACACTCACCGGTGGTGTTCTGACAATTTCTGTGGATCGTTGGTACCAATGCGACCTCTAATTTTTAGACTTTTCTGACAGATCTTTTTTTTGATGTACTACACTCGACGTTGTAGTAATGACAATTTGTGTGGACCCTTGGTACCATTGCGATCTTTAATCTTTATATTGTCTTGACAGCTCTTCTTTTTTGCTGTACTACACTCGACGTTCTAGTAATGACAATTTGTGTGGATCCTTGGTACCATTGCGATCTTTAATCTTTATATTGTCTGGACAGCTCTTCTTTTTTGCTGTACGACACTCACCTGTGGTGTTCTGACAATTTCTGTGGATCGTTGGTACCAATGCGACCTCTAATTTTTAGACTTTTCTGACAGCTCTTCTTTTTTGCTGTACTACACTCACCGGTGGTGTTCTGACAATTTGTGTGGACCCTTGGTACCATTGCGATCTTTAATCTTTATATTGTTTTGACAGCTCTTCTTTTTTGCTGTACTACACTCGACGTTGTAGTAATGACAATTTGTGTGAACCCTTGGTACCATTGCGATCTTTAATCTTTATATTGTCTTGACAGCTCTTCTTTTTTGCTCTACTACACTCACCGGTGGTGTTCTGACAATTTCTGTGGATCGTTGGTACCAATGCGACCTCTAATTTTTAGACTTTTCTGACAGATCTTTTTAATTTATGTACTACACTCGACGTTGTAGTAATGACAATTTGTGTGGACCCTTGGTACCATTGCGAACTTTAATCTTTATATTGTCTTGACAGCTCTTCTTTTTTGCTGTACTACACTCACCGGTGGTGTTCTGACAATTTCTGTGGATCGTTGGTACCAATGCGACCTCTAATTTTTAGACTTTTCTGACAGCTCTTCTTTTTTGCTGTACTACACTCACCGGTGGTGTTCTGACAATTTGTGTGGACCCTTGGTACCATTGCGATCTTTAATCTTTATATTGTCTTGACAGCTCTTCTTTTTTGCTGTACTACACTCGACGTTGTAGTAATGACAATTTGTGTGAACCCTTGGAACCATTGCGATCTTTAATCTTTATATTGTCTTGACAGCTCTTCTTTTTTGCTGTACCACACTCACCGGTGGTGTTCTGACTATTTCTGTGGATCGTTGGTACCAATGCGACCTATAATTTCTAAATTTTTCTGACAGGTATTTTTTTTTGATGTACTACACTCGACGTTGTAGTAATGACAATTTGTGTGGATCCTTGGTACCATTGCGATCTTTAATCTTTATATTGTCTTGACAGCTCTTCTTTTTTGCTGTACGACACTCACCGGTGGTGTTCTGACAATTTCTGTGGATCGTTGGTACCAATGCGACCTCTAATTTTTAGACTTTTCTGACAGCTCTTCTTATTTGCTGTACTACACTCACCGGTGGTGTTCTGACAATTTGTGTGGACCCTTGGTACCATTGCGATCTTTAATTTTTATATTGTCTTGACAGCTCTTCTTTTTTGCTGTACTACACTCGACGTTGTAGTAATGACAATTTGTGTGAACCCTTGGTACCATTGCGATCTTTAATCTTTATATTGTCTTGACAGTTCTTCTTTTTTGCTGTACGACACTCACCTGTGGTGTTCTGACAATTTCTGTGGATCGTTGGTACCAATGCGACCTCTAATTTTTAGACTTTTCTGACAGCTCTTCTTTTTTGCTGTACTACACTCACCGGTGGTGTTCTGACAATTTGTGTGGACCCTTGGTACCATTGCGATCTTTAATCTTTATATTGTCTTGACAGCTCTTCTTTTTTGCTGTACTACACTCGACGTTGTAGTAATGACAATTTGTGTGAACCCTTGGTACCATTGCGATCTTTAATCTTTATATTGTCTTGACAGCTCTTCTTTTTTGCTCTACTACACTCACCGGTGGTGTTCTGACAATTTCTGTGGATCGTTGGTACCAATGCGACCTCTAATTTTTAGACTTTTCTGACAGATCTTTTTTTTTTAAGTACTACACTCGACGTTGTAGTAATGACAATTTGTGTGGACCCTTGGAACCATTGCGATCTTTAATCTTTATATTGTCTTGACAGCTCTTCTTTTTTGCTGTACCACACTCACCGGTGGTGTTCTGACTATTTCTGTGGATCGTTGGTACCAATGCGACCTATAATTTCTAAATTTTTCTGACAGATATTTTTTTTTGATGTACTACACTCGACGTTGTAGTAATGACAATTTGTGTGGATCCTTGGTACCATTGCGATCTTTAATCTTTATATTGTCTTGACAGCTCTTCTTTTTTGCTGTACGACACTCACCGGTGGTGTTCTGACAATTTCTGTGGATCGTTGGTACCAATGCGACCTCTAATTTTTAGACTTTTCTGACAGATCTTTTTTTTAAGTACTACACTCGACGTTGTAGTAATGACAATTTGTGTGGACCCTTGGAACCATTGCGATCTTTAATCTTTATATTGTCTTGACAGCTCTTCTTTTTTGCTGTACCACACTCACCGGTGGTGTTCTGACTATTTCTGTGGATCGTTGGTACCAATGCGACCTATAATTTCTAAATTTTTCTGACAGATATTTTTTTTTTATGTACTACACTCGACGTTGTAGTAATGACAATTTGTGTGGATCCTTGGTACCATTGCGATCTTTAATCTTTATATTGTCTTGACAGCTCTTCTTTTTTGCTGTACGACACTCACCGGTGGTGTTCTGACAATTTCTGTGGATCGTTGGTACCAATGCGACCTCTAATTTTTAGACTTTTCTGACAGATCTTTTTTTTGATGTACTACACTCGACGTTGTAGTAATGACAATTTGTGTGGACCCTTGGTACCATTGCGATCTTTAATCTTTATATTGTCTTGACAGCTCTTCTTTTTTGCTCTACTACACTCACCGGTGGTGTTCTGACAATTTCTGTGGATCGTTGGTACCAATGCGACCTCTAATTTTTAGACTTTTCTGACAGATCTTTTTTTTTTAAGTACTACACTCGACGTTGTAGTAATGACAATTTGTGTGGACCCTTGGAACCATTGCGATCTTTAATCTTTATATTGTCTTGACAGCTCTTCTTTTTTGCTGTACCACACTCACCGGTGGTGTTCTGACTATTTCTGTGGATCGTTGGTACCAATGCGACCTATAATTTCTAAATTTTTCTGACAGATATTTTTTTTTGATGTACTACACTCGACGTTGTAGTAATGGCAATTTGTGTGGATCCTTGGTACCATTGCGACCTTTAATCTTTATATTGTCTTCACAGCTCTTCTTTTTTGCTGTACGACACTCACCGGTGGTGTTCTGACAATTTCTGTGGATCGTTGGTACCAATGCGACCTCTAATTTTTAGACTTTTCTGACAGCTCTTCTTTTTTGCTGTACTACACTCACCGGTGGTGTTCTGACAATTTGTGTGGACCCTTGGTACCATTGCGATCTTTAATCTTTATATTGTCTTGACAGCTCTTCTTTTTTGCTCTACTACACTCACCGGTGGTGTTCTGACAATTTCTGTGGATCGTTGGTACCAATGCGACCTCTAATTTTTAGACTTTTCTGACAGATCTTTTTAATTTATGTACTACACTCGACGTTGTAGTAATGACAATTTGTGTGGACCCTTGGTACCATTGCGAACTTTAATCTTTATATTGTCTTGACAGCTCTTCTTTTTTGCTGTACTACACTCACCGGTGGTGTTCTGACAATTTCTGTGGATCGTTGGTACCAATGCGACCTCTAATTTTTAGACTTTTCTGACAGCTCTTCTTTTTTGCTGTACTACACTCACCGGTGGTGTTCTGACAATTTGTGTGGACCCTTGGTACCATTGCGATCTTTAATCTTTATATTGTCTTGACAGCTCTTCTTTTTTGCTGTACTACACTCGACGTTGTAGTAATGACAATTTGTGTGAACCCTTGGAACCATTGCGATCTTTAATCTTTATATTGTCTTGACAGCTCTTCTTTTTTGCTGTACCACACTCACCGGTGGTGTTCTGACTATTTCTGTGGATCGTTGGTACCAATGCGACCTATAATTTCTAAATTTTTCTGACAGGTATTTTTTTTTGATGTACTACACTCGACGTTGTAGTAATGACAATTTGTGTGGATCCTTGGTACCATTGCGATCTTTAATCTTTATATTGTCTTGACAGCTCTTCTTTTTTGCTGTACGACACTCACCGGTGGTGTTCTGACAATTTCTGTGGATCGTTGGTACCAATGCGACCTCTAATTTTTAGACTTTTCTGACAGCTCTTCTTATTTGCTGTACTACACTCACCGGTGGTGTTCTGACAATTTGTGTGGACCCTTGGTACCATTGCGATCTTTAATTTTTATATTGTCTTGACAGCTCTTCTTTTTTGCTGTACTACACTCGACGTTGTAGTAATGACAATTTGTGTGAACCCTTGGTACCATTGCGATCTTTAATCTTTATATTGTCTTGACAGTTCTTCTTTTTTGCTGTACGACACTCACCTGTGGTGTTCTGACAATTTCTGTGGATCGTTGGTACCAATGCGACCTCTAATTTTTAGACTTTTCTGACAGCTCTTCTTTTTTGCTGTACTACACTCACCGGTGGTGTTCTGACAATTTGTGTGGACCCTTGGTACCATTGCGATCTTTAATCTTTATATTGTCTTGACAGCTCTTCTTTTTTGCTGTACTACACTCGACGTTGTAGTAATGACAATTTGTGTGAACCCTTGGTACCATTGCGATCTTTAATCTTTATATTGTCTTGACAGCTCTTCTTTTTTGCTCTACTACACTCACCGGTGGTGTTCTGACAATTTCTGTGGATCGTTGGTACCAATGCGACCTCTAATTTTTAGACTTTTCTGACAGATCTTTTTTTTTTAAGTACTACACTCGACGTTGTAGTAATGACAATTTGTGTGGACCCTTGGAACCATTGCGATCTTTAATCTTTATATTGTCTTGACAGCTCTTCTTTTTTGCTGTACCACACTCACCGGTGGTGTTCTGACTATTTCTGTGGATCGTTGGTACCAATGCGACCTATAATTTCTAAATTTTTCTGACAGATATTTTTTTTTGATGTACTACACTCGACGTTGTAGTAATGACAATTTGTGTGGATCCTTGGTACCATTGCGATCTTTAATCTTTATATTGTTTTGACAGCTCTTCTTTTTTGCTGTACGACACTCACCGGTGGTGTTCTGACAATTTCTGTGGATCGTTGGTACCAATGCGACCTCTAATTTTTAGACTTTTCTGACAGATCTTTTTTTTAAGTACTACACTCGACGTTGTAGTAATGACAATTTGTGTGGACCCTTGGAACCATTGCGATCTTTAATCTTTATATTGTCTTGACAGCTCTTCTTTTTTGCTGTACCACACTCACCGGTGGTGTTCTGACTATTTCTGTGGATCGTTGGTACCAATGCGACCTATAATTTCTAAATTTTTCTGACAGATATTTTTTTTTTATGTACTACACTCGACGTTGTAGTAATGACAATTTGTGTGGATCCTTGGTACCATTGCGACTTTAATCTTTATATTGTCTTGACAGCTCTTCTTTTTTGCTGTACGACACTCACCGGTGGTGTTCTGACAATTTCTGTGGATCGTTGGTACCAATGCGACCTCTAATTTTTAGACTTTTCTGACAGATCTTTTTTTTGATGTACTACACTCGACGTTGTAGTAATGACAATTTGTGTGGACCCTTGGTACCATTGCGATCTTTAATCTTTATATTGTCTTGACAGCTCTTCTTTTTTGCTCTACTACACTCACCGGTGGTGTTCTGACAATTTCTGTGGATCGTTGGTACCAATGCGACCTCTAATTTTTAGACTTTTCTGACAGATCTTTTTTTTTTAAGTACTACACTCGACGTTGTAGTAATGACAATTTGTGTGGACCCTTGGAACCATTGCGATCTTTAATCTTTATATTGTCTTGACAGCTCTTCTTTTTTGCTGTACCACACTCACCGGTGGTGTTCTGACTATTTCTGTGGATCGTTGGTACCAATGCGACCTATAATTTCTAAATTTTTCTGACAGATATTTTTTTTTGATGTACTACACTCGACGTTGTAGTAATGGCAATTTGTGTGGATCCTTGGTACCATTGCGACCTTTAATCTTTATATTGTCTTCACAGCTCTTCTTTTTTGCTGTACGACACTCACCGGTGGTGTTCTGACAATTTCTGTGGATCGTTGGTACCAATGCGACCTCTAATTTTTAGACTTTTCTGACAGCTCTTCTTTTTTGCTGTACTACACTCACCGGTGGTGTTCTGACAATTTGTGTGGACCCTTGGTACCATTGCGATCTTTAATCTTTATATTGTCTTGACAGCTCTTCTTTTTTGCTGTACTACACTCGACGTTGTAGTAATGACAATTTGTGTGAACCCTTGGTACCATTGCGATCTTTAATCTTTATATTGTCTTGCCAGTTCTTCTTTTTTGCTGTACTACACTCACCGGTGGTGTTCTGACAATTTCTGTGGATCGTTGGTACCAATGCGACCTCTAATTTTTAGTCTTTTCTGACAGATCTTTTTTTCTTTATGTACTACACTCGACGTTGTAGTAATGACAATTTGTGTGGACCCTGGGTACCATTGCGATCTTTAATCTTTATATTGTCTTGACAGTTCTTCTTTTTTGCTGTACGACACTCACCTGTGGTGTTCTGACAATTTCTGTGGATCGTTGGTACCAATGCGACCTCTAATTTTTAGACTTTTCTGACAGCTCTTCTTTTTTGCTGTACTACACTCACCGGTGGTGTTCTGACAATTTGTGTGGACCCTTGGTACCATTGCGATCTTTAATCTTTATATTGTCTTGACAGCTCTTCTTTTTTGCTGTACTACACTCGACGTTGTAGTAATGACAATTTGTGTGAACCCTTGGTACCATTGCGATCTTTAATCTTTATATTGTCTTGACAGCTCTTCTTTTTTGCTCTACTACACTCACCGGTGGTGTTCTGACAATTTCTGTGGATCGTTGGTACCAATGCGACCTCTAATTTTTAGACTTTTCTGACAGATCTTTTTTTTTTAAGTACTACACTCGACGTTGTAGTAATGACAATTTGTGTGGACCCTTGGAACCATTGCGATCTTTAATCTTTATATTGTCTTGACAGCTCTTCTTTTTTGCTGTACCACACTCACCGGTGGTGTTCTGACTATTTCTGTGGATCGTTGGTACCAATGCGACCTATAATTTCTAAATTTTTCTGACAGATATTTTTTTTTGATGTACTACACTCGACGTTGTAGTAATGACAATTTGTGTGGATCCTTGGTACCATTGCGATCTTTAATCTTTATATTGTCTTGACAGCTCTTCTTTTTTGCTGTACGACACTCACCGGTGGTGTTCTGACAATTTCTGTGGATCGTTGGTACCAATGCGACCTCTAATTTTTAGACTTTTCTGACAGATCTTTTTTTTAAGTACTACACTCGACGTTGTAGTAATGACAATTTGTGTGGACCCTTGGAACCATTGCGATCTTTAATCTTTATATTGTCTTGACAGCTCTTCTTTTTTGCTGTACCACACTCACCGGTGGTGTTCTGACTATTTCTGTGGATCGTTGGTACCAATGCGACCTATAATTTCTAAATTTTTCTGACAGATATTTTTTTTTTATGTACTACACTCGACGTTGTAGTAATGACAATTTGTGTGGATCCTTGGTACCATTGCGATCTTTAATCTTTATATTGTCTTGACAGCTCTTCTTTTTTGCTGTACGACACTCACCGGTGGTGTTCTGACAATTTCTGTGGATCGTTGGTACCAATGCGACCTCTAATTTTTAGACTTTTCTGACAGATCTTTTTTTTGATGTACTACACTCGACGTTGTAGTAATGACAATTTGTGTGGACCCTTGGTACCATTGCGATCTTTAATCTTTATATTGTCTTGACAGCTCTTCTTTTTTGCTCTACTACACTCACCGGTGGTGTTCTGACAATTTCTGTGGATCGTTGGTACCAATGCGACCTCTAATTTTTAGACTTTTCTGACAGATCTTTTTTTTTTTAAGTACTACACTCGACGTTGTAGTAATGACAATTTGTGTGGACCCTTGGAACCATTGCGATCTTTAATCTTTATATTGTCTTGACAGCTCTTCTTTTTTGCTGTACCACACTCACCGGTGGTGTTCTGACTATTTCTGTGGATCGTTGGTACCAATGCGACCTATAATTTCTAAATTTTTCTGACAGATATTTTTTTTTGATGTACTACACTCGACGTTGTAGTAATGGCAATTTGTGTGGATCCTTGGTACCATTGCGACCTTTAATCTTTATATTGTCTTCACAGCTCTTCTTTTTTGCTGTACGACACTCACCGGTGGTGTTCTGACAATTTCTGTGGATCGTTGGTACCAATGCGACCTCTAATTTTTAGACTTTTCTGACAGCTCTTCTTTTTTGCTGTACTACACTCACCGGTGGTGTTCTGACAATTTGTGTGGACCCTTGGTACCATTGCGATCTTTAATCTTTATATTGTCTTGACAGCTCTTCTTTTTTGCTGTACTACACTCGACGTTGTAGTAATGACAATTTGTGTGAACCCTTGGTACCATTGCGATCTTTAATCTTTATATTGTCTTGCCAGTTCTTCTTTTTTGCTGTACTACACTCACCGGTGGTGTTCTGACAATTTCTGTGGATCGTTGGTACCAATGCGACCTCTAATTTTTAGTCTTTTCTGACAGATCTTTTTTTCTTTATGTACTACACTCGACGTTGTAGTAATGACAATTTGTGTGGACCCTTGGTACCATTGCGATCTTTAATCTTTATATTGTCTTGACAGCTCTTCTTTTTTGCTGTACGACACTCACCTGTGGTGTTCTGACAATTTCTGTGGATCGTTGGTACCAATGCGACCTCTAATTTTTAGACTTTTCTGACAGCTCTTCTTTTTTGCTGTACTACACTCACCGGTGGTGTTCTGACAATTTGTGTGGACCCTTGGTACCATTGCGATCTTTAATCTTTATATTGTCTTGACAGCTCTTCTTTTTTGCTGTACTACACTCGACGTTGTAGTAATGACAATTTGTGTGAACCCTTGGTACCATTGCGAACTTTAATCTTTATATTGTCTTGACAGCTCTTCTTTTTTGCTGTACTACACTCGACGTTATAGTAATGACAATTTGTGTGGATCCTTGGTACCATTGCGATCTTTAATCTTTATATTGTCTTCACAGTTCTTCTTTTTTGTTGTACTACACTCGACGTTGTAGTAATGACAATTTGTGTGAACCGTTGGTACCATTGCGATCTTTAATCTTTATATTGTCTTGACAGCTCTTCTTTTTTGCTCTACTACACTCACCGGTGGTGTTCTGACAATTTCTGTGGATCGTTGGTACCAATGCGATCTCTAATTTTTAGACTTTTCTGACAGATCTTTTTTTTTAAGTACTACACTCGACGTTGTAGTAATGACAATTTGTGTGGACCCTTGGAACCATTGCGATCTTTAATCTTTATATTGTCTTGACAGCTCTTCTTTTTTGCTGTACCACACTCACCGGTGGTGTTCTGACTATTTCTGTGGATCGTTGGTACCAATACGACCTATAATTTCTAAATTTTTCTGACAGATATTTTTTTTTGATGTACTACACTCGACGTTGTAGTAATGACAATTTGTGTGGATCCTTGGTACCATTGCGATCTTTAATCTTTATATTGTCTTGACAGTTCTTCTTTTTTGCTGTACTACACTCACCGGTGGTGTTCTGACAATTTCTGTGGATCGTTGGTACCAATGCGACCTCTAATTTTTAGACTTTTCTGACAGCTCTTCTTTTTTGCTGTACTACACTCACCGGTGGTGTTCGGACAATTTGTGTGGACCCTTGGTACCATTGCGATCTTTAATCTTTATATTGTCTTGACAGCTCTTCTTTTTTGCTGTACTACACTCGACGTTGTAGTAATGACAATTTGTGTGAACCCTTGGTACCATTGCGATCTTTAATCTTTATATTGTCTTGACAGTTCTTCTTTTTTGCTGTACTACACTCACCGGTGGTGTTCTGACTATTTCTGTGGATCGTTGGTACCAATGCGACCTATAATTTCTAAATTTTTCTGACAGATATTTTTTTTTTGATGTACTACACTCGACGTTGTAGTAATGACAATTTGTGTGGATCCTTGGTACCATTGCGATCTTTAATCTTTATATTGTCTTGACAGCTCTTCTTTTTTGCTGTACGACACTCACCGGTGGTGTTCTGACAATTTCTGTGGATCGTTGGTACCAATGCGACCTCTAATTTTTAGACTTCTCTGACAGCTCTTCTTTTTTGCTGTACTACACTCACCGGTGGTGTTCTGACAATTTGTGTGGACCCTTGGTACCATTGCGATCTTTAATCTTTATATTGTCTTGACAGCTCTTCTTTTCTGCTGTACTACACTCACCTGTGGTGTTCTGACAATTTCTGTGGATCGTTGGTACCAATGCGACCTCTAATTTTTAGACTTTTCTGACAGCTCTTCTTTTTTGCTGTACTACACTCACCGGTGGTGTTCTGACAATTTGTGTGGACCCTTGGTACCATTGCGATCTTTAATCTTTATATTGTCTTGACAGCTCTTCTTTTTTGCTGTACTACAGTCGACGTTGTAGTAATGACAATTTGTGTGAACCCTTGGTACCATTGCGATCTTTAATCTTTATATTGTCTTGACAGCTCTTCTTTTTTGCTCTACTACACTCACCGGTGGTGTTCTGACAATTTCTGTGGATCGTTGGTACCAATGCGACCTCTAATTTTTAGACTTTTCTGACAGATCTTTTTTTTTTAAGTACTACACTCGACGTTGTAGTAATGACAATTTGTGTGGATCCTTGGTACCATTGCGATCTTTAATCTTTATATTGTCTTGACAGCTCTTCTTTTTTGCTGTACGACACTCACCGGTGGTGTTCTGAGAATTTCTGTGGATCGTTGGTACCAATGCGACCTCTAATTTTTAGACTTTTCTGACACAACTTTTTTTTTATGTACTACACTCGACGTTGTAGTAATGACAATTTGTGTGGATCCTTGGTATCATTGCGAACTTCAATCTTTATATTGTCTTGACAGCTCTTCTTTTTTGCTGTACTACACTCGACGTTATAGTAATGACAATTTGTGTGGATCCTTGGTACCATTGCGATCTTTAATCTTTATATTGTCTTGACAGTTCTTCTTTTTTGCTGTACTACACTCACCGGTGGTGTTCTGACAATTTCTGTGGATCGTTGGTACCAATGCGACCTCTAATTTTTAGACTTTTCTGACAGCTCTTCTTTTTTGCTGTACTACACTCACCGGTGGTGTTCTGACAATTTGTGTGGACCCTTGGTACCATTGCGATCTTTAATCTTTATATTGTCTTGACAGCTCTTCTTTTTTGCTGTACTACACTCGACGTTGTAGTAATGACAATTTGTGTGAACCCTTGGTACCATTGCGATCTTTAATCTTTATATTGTCTTGACAGTTCTTCTTTTTTGCTGTACTACACTCACCGGTGGTGTTCTGACTATTTCTGTGGATCGTTGGTACCAATGCGACCTATAATTTCTAAATTTTTCTGACAGATATTTTTTTTTTGATGTACTACACTCGACGTTGTAGTAATGACAATTTGTGTGGATCCTTGGTACCATTGCGATCTTTAATCTTTATATTGTCTTGACAGCTCTTCTTTTTTGCTGTACGACACTCACCGGTGGTGTTCTGACAATTTCTGTGGATCGTTGGTACCAATGCGACCTCTAATTTTTAGACTTTTCTGACAGATCTTTTTTTTGATGTACTACACTCGACGTTGTAGTAATGACAATTTGTGTGGACCCTTGGTACCATTGCGATCTTTAATCTTTATATTGTCTTGACAGCTCTTCTTTTTTGCTGTACTACACTCGACGTTGTAGTAATGACAATTTGTGTGAACCCTTGGTACCATTGCGATCTTTAATCTTTATATTGTCTTGACAGCTCTTCTTTTTTGCTCTACTACACTCACCGGTGGTGTTCTGACAATTTCTGTGGATCGTTGGTACCAATGCGATCTCTAATTTTTAGACTTTTCTGACAGATCTTTTTTTTTAAGTACTACACTCGACGTTGTAGTAATGACAATTTGTGTGGACCCTTGGAACCATTGCGATCTTTAATCTTTATATTGTCTTGACAGCTCTTCTTTTTTGCTGTACCACACTCACCGGTGGTGTTCTGACTATTTCTGTGGATCGTTGGTACCAATACGACCTATAATTTCTAAATTTTTCTGACAGATATTTTTTTTTGATGTACTACACTCGACGTTGTAGTAATGACAATTTGTGTGGATCCTTGGTACCATTGCGATCTTTAATCTTTATATTGTCTTGACAGTTCTTCTTTTTTGCTGTACTACACTCACCGGTGGTGTTCTGACAATTTCTGTGGATCGTTGGTACCAATGCGACCTCTAATTTTTAGACTTTTCTGACAGCTCTTCTTTTTTGCTGTACTACACTCACCGGTGGTGTTCGGACAATTTGTGTGGACCCTTGGTACCATTGCGATCTTTAATCTTTATATTGTCTTGACAGCTCTTCTTTTTTGCTGTACTACACTCGACGTTGTAGTAATGACAATTTGTGTGAACCCTTGGTACCATTGCGATCTTTAATCTTTATATTGTCTTGACAGTTCTTCTTTTTTGCTGTACTACACTCACCGGTGGTGTTCTGACTATTTCTGTGGATCGTTGGTACCAATGCGACCTATAATTTCTAAATTTTTCTGACAGATATTTTTTTTTTGATGTACTACACTCGACGTTGTAGTAATGACAATTTGTGTGGATCCTTGGTACCATTGCGATCTTTAATCTTTATATTGTCTTGACAGCTCTTCTTTTTTGCTGTACGACACTCACCGGTGGTGTTCTGACAATTTCTGTGGATCGTTGGTACCAATGCGACCTCTAATTTTTAGACTTTTCTGACAGCTCTTCTTTTTTGCTGTACTACACTCACCGGTGGTGTTCTGACAATTTGTGTGGACCCTTGGTACCATTGCGATCTTTAATCTTTATATTGTCTTGACAGCTCTTCTTTTCTGCTGTACTACACTCACCTGTGGTGTTCTGACAATTTCTGTGGATCGTTGGTACCAATGCGACCTCTAATTTTTAGACTTTTCTGACAGCTCTTCTTTTTTGCTGTACTACACTCACCGGTGGTGTTCTGACAATTTGTGTGGACCCTTGGTACCATTGCGATCTTTAATCTTTATATTGTCTTGACAGCTCTTCTTTTTTGCTGTACTACACTCGACGTTGTAGTAATGACAATTTGTGTGAACCCTTGGTACCATTGCGATCTTTAATCTTTATATTGTCTTGACAGCTCTTCTTTTTTGCTCTACTACACTCACCGGTGGTGTTCTGACAATTTCTGTGGATCGTTGGTACCAATGCGACCTCTAATTTTTAGACTTTTCTGACAGATCTTTTTTTTTTAAGTACTACACTCGACGTTGTAGTAATGACAATTTGTGTGGATCCTTGGTACCATTGCGATCTTTAATCTTTATATTGTCTTGACAGCTCTTCTTTTTTGCTGTACGACACTCACCGGTGGTGTTCTGAGAATTTCTGTGGATCGTTGGTACCAATGCGACCTCTAATTTTTAGACTTTTCTGACACAACTTTTTTTTTATGTACTACACTCGACGTTGTAGTAATGACAATTTGTGTGGATCCTTGGTATCATTGCGAACTTCAATCTTTATATTGTCTTGACAGCTCTTCTTTTTTGCTGTACTACACTCGACGTTATAGTAATGACAATTTGTGTGGATCCTTGGTACCATTGCGATCTTTAATCTTTATATTGTCTTGACAGTTCTTCTTTTTTGCTGTACTACACTCACCGGTGGTGTTCTGACAATTTCTGTGGATCGTTGGTACCAATGCGACCTCTAATTTTTAGACTTTTCTGACAGCTCTTCTTTTTTGCTGTACTACACTCACCGGTGGTGTTCTGACAATTTGTGTGGACCCTTGGTACCATTGCGATCTTTAATCTTTATATTGTCTTGACAGCTCTTCTTTTTTGCTGTACTACACTCGACGTTGTAGTAATGACAATTTGTGTGAACCCTTGGTACCATTGCGATCTTTAATCTTTATATTGTCTTGACAGTTCTTCTTTTTTGCTGTACTACACTCACCGGTGGTGTTCTGACTATTTCTGTGGATCGTTGGTACCAATGCGACCTATAATTTCTAAATTTTTCTGACAGATATTTTTTTTTTGATGTACTACACTCGACGTTGTAGTAATGACAATTTGTGTGGATCCTTGGTACCATTGCGATCTTTAATCTTTATATTGTCTTGACAGCTCTTCTTTTTTGCTGTACGACACTCACCGGTGGTGTTCTGACAATTTCTGTGGATCGTTGGTACCAATGCGACCTCTAATTTTTAGACTTTTCTGACAGATCTTTTTTTTGATGTACTACACTCGACGTTGTAGTAATGACAATTTGTGTGGACCCTTGGTACCATTGCGATCTTTAATCTTTATATTGTCTTGACAGCTCTTCTTTTTTGCTGTACTACACTCGACGTTGTAGTAATGACAATTTGTGTGAACCCTTGGTACCATTGCGATCTTTAATCTTTATATTGTCTTGACAGCTCTTCTTTTTTGCTCTACTACACTCACCGGTGGTGTTCTGACAATTTCTGTGGATCGTTGGTACCAATGCGACCTCTAATTTTTAGACTTTTCTGACAGATCTTTTTAATTTATGTACTACACTCGACGTTGTAGTAATGACAATTTGTGTGGACCCTTGGTACCATTGCGAACTTTAATCTTTATATTGTCTTGACAGCTCTTCTTTTTTGCTGTACTACACTCACCGGTGGTGTTCTGACAATTTCTGTGGATCGTTGGTACCAATGCGACCTCTAATTTTTAGACTTTTCTGACAGCTCTTCTTTTTTGCTGTACTACACTCACCGGTGGTGTTCTGACAATTTGTGTGGACCCTTGGTACCATTGCGATCTTTAATCTTTATATTGTCTTGACAGCTCTTCTTTTTTGCTGTACTACACTCGACGTTGTAGTAATGACAATTTGTGTGAACCCTTGGAACCATTGCGATCTTTAATCTTTATATTGTCTTGACAGCTCTTCTTTTTTGCTGTACCACACTCACCGGTGGTGTTCTGACTATTTCTGTGGATCGTTGGTACCAATGCGACCTATAATTTCTAAATTTTTCTGACAGGTATTTTTTTTTGATGTACTACACTCGACGTTGTAGTAATGACAATTTGTGTGGATCCTTGGTACCATTGCGATCTTTAATCTTTATATTGTCTTGACAGCTCTTCTTTTTTGCTGTACGACACTCACCGGTGGTGTTCTGACAATTTCTGTGGATCGTTGGTACCAATGCGACCTCTAATTTTTAGACTTTTCTGACAGCTCTTCTTATTTGCTGTACTACACTCACCGGTGGTGTTCTGACAATTTGTGTGGACCCTTGGTACCATTGCGATCTTTAATCTTTATATTGTCTTCACAGTTCTTCTTTTTTGTTGTACTACACTCGACGTTGTAGTAATGACAATTTGTGTGGACCCTTGGTACCATTGCGATCTTTAATCTTTATATTGTCTTGACAGCTCTTCTTTTTTGCTGTACTACACTCGACGTTGTAGTAATGACAATTTGTGTGGATCCTTGGTACCATTGCGATCTTTAATCTTTATATTGTCTTGACAGCTCTTCTTTTTTGCTGTACCACACTCACCGGTGGTGTTCTGACTATTTCTGTGGATCGTTGGTACCAATGCGACCTCTAATTTTTAGACTTTTCTGACAGCTCTTCTTATTTGCTGTACTACACTCACCGGTGGTGTTCTGACAATTTGTGTGGACCCTTGGTACCATTGCGATCTTTAATCTTTATATTGTCTTCACAGTTCTTCTTTTTTGTTGTACTACACTCGACGTTGTAGTAATGACAATTTGTGTGGACCCTTGGTACCATTGCGATCTTTAATCTTTATATTGTCTTGACAGCTCTTCTTTTTTGCTGTACTACACTCGACGTTGTAGTAATGACAATTTGTGTCAACCCTTGGTACCATTGCGATCTTTAATCTTTATATTGTCTTGACAGCTCTTCTTTTTTGCTGTACCACACTCACCGGTGGTGTTCTGACTATTTCTGTGGATCGTTGGTACCAATGCGACCTATAATTTCTAAATTTTTCTGACAGGTATTTTTTTTTGATGTACTACACTCGACGTTGTAGTAATGACAATTTGTGTGGATCCTTGGTACCATTGCGATCTTTAATCTTTATATTGTCTTGACAGCTCTTCTTTTTTGCTGTACGACACTCACCGGTGGTGTTCTGACAATTTCTGTGGATCGTTGGTACCAATGCGACCTCTAATTTTTAGACTTTTCTGACAGCTCTTCTTATTTGCTGTACTACACTCACCGGTGGTGTTCTGACAATTTGTGTGGACCCTTGGTACCATTGCGATCTTTAATCTTTATATTGTCTTCACAGTTCTTCTTTTTTGTTGTACTACACTCGACGTTGTAGTAATGACAATTTGTGTGGACCCTTGGTACCATTGCGATCTTTAATCTTTATATTGTCTTGACAGCTCTTCTTTTTTGCTGTACTACACTCGACGTTGTAGTAATGACAATTTGTGTCAACCCTTGGTACCATTGCGATCTTTAATCTTTATATTGTCTTGACAGCTCTTCTTTTTTGCTGTACCACACTCACCGGTGGTGTTCTGACTATTTCTGTGGATCGTTGGTACCAATGCGACCTATAATTTCTAAATTTTTCTGACAGGTATTTTTTTTTGATGTACTACACTCGACGTTGTAGTAATGACAATTTGTGTGGATCCTTGGTACCATTGCGATCTTTAATCTTTATATTGTCTTGACAGCTCTTCTTTTTTGCTGTACGACACTCACCGGTGGTGTTCTGACAATTTCTGTGGATCGTTGGTACCAATGCGACCTCTAATTTTTAGACTTTTCTGACAGCTCTTCTTATTTGCTGTACTACACTCACCGGTGGTGTTCTGACAATTTGTGTGGACCCTTGGTACCATTGCGATCTTTAATTTTTATATTGTCTTGACAGCTCTTCTTTTTTGCTGTACTACACTCGACGTTGTAGTAATGACAATTTGTGTGAACCCTTGGTACCATTGCGATCTTTAATCTTTATATTGTCTTGACAGTTCTTCTTTTTTGCTGTACTACACTCACCGGTGGTGTTCTGACAATTTCTGTGGATCGTTGGTACCAATGCGACCTCTAATTTTTAGTCTTTTCTGACAGATCTTTTTTCTTTATGTACTACACTCGACGTTGTAGTAATGACAATTTGTGTGGACCCTTGGTACCATTGCGAACTTTAATCTTTATATTGTCTTGACAGCTCTTCTTTTTTGCTGTACTACACTCGACGTTATAGTAATGACAATTTGTGTGGATCCTTGGTACCATTGCGATCTTTAATCTTTATATTGTCTTCACAGTTCTTCTTTTTTGTTGTACTACACTCGACGTTGTAGTAATGACAATTTGTGTGAACCGTTGGTACCATTGCGATCTTTAATCTTTATATTGTCTTGACAGCTCTTCTTTTTTGCTGTACTACACTCGACGTTGTAGTAATGACAATTTGTGTCAACCCTTGGTACCATTGCGATCTTTAATCTTTATATTGTCTTGACAGCTCTTCTTTTTTGCTGTACTACACTCACCGGTGGTGTTCTGACAATTTCTGTGGATCGTTGGTACCAATGCGACCTCTAATTTTTAGACTTTTCTGACAGATCTTTTTTTTTAAGTACTACACTCGACGTTGTAGTAATGACAATTTGTGTGGACCCTTGGTACCATTGCGATCTTTAAACTTTATATTGTCTTGACAGCTCTTCTTTTTTGCTGTACCACACTCACCGGTGGTGTTCTGACTATTTCTGTGTATCGTTGGTACCAATGCGACCTATAATTTCTAAATTTTTCTGACAGATATTTTTTTTTTGATGTACTACACTCGACGTTGTAGTAATGACAATTTGTGTGGATCCTTGGTTCCATTGCGATCTTTAATCTTTATATTGTCTTGACAGCTCTTCTTTTTTGCTGTACTACACTCACCGGTGGTGTTCTGACAATTTTTGTGGATCGTTGGTACCAATGCGACCTCTAATTTTTAGACTTTTCTGACAGATCTTTTTTTTGATGTACTACACTCGACGTTGTAGTAATGACAATTTGTGTGGACCCTTGGTACCATTGCGATCTTTAATCTTTATATTGTCTTGACAGCTCTTCTTTTTTGCTGTACTACACTCGACGTTCTAGTAATGACAATTTGTGTGGATCCTTGGTACCATTGCGATCTTTAATCTTTATATTGTCTTGACAGCTCTTCTTTTTTGCTGTACGACACTCACCTGTGGTGTTCTGACAATTTCTGTGGATCGTTGGTACCAATGCGACCTCTAATTTTTAGACTTTTCAGACAGCTCTTCTTTTTTGCTGTACTACACTTGACGGTGTAGTAATGACAATTTGTGTGGATCGTTGGTATCATTGCGATCTTTAATCTCTATATTGTCTTGACAGCTCTTCTTTTTTGCTGTACTACACTCACCGGTGGTGTTCTGACAATTTCTGTGGTTCGTTGGTACCAATGCGAACTCTAATTTTTAGACTTTTCTGACAGATCTTTTTTTTATGTACTACACTTGACGGTGTAGTAATGACAATTTGTGTGGATCCGTGGTATCATTGCGATCTTTAATCTCTATATTGTCTTGACAGCTCTTCTTTTTTGCTGTACGACACTCACCGGTGGTGTTCTGACAATTTCTGTGGATCGTTGGTACCAATGCGACCTCTAATTTTTAGACTTTTCTGACAGATCTTTTTTTTGATGTACTACACTCGACGTTGTAGTAATGACAATTTGTGAGGACCCTTGGTACCATTGCGATCTTTAATCTTTATATTGTCTTGACAGCTCTTCTTTTTTGCTGTACTACACTCGACGTTGTAGTAATGACAATTTGTGTGGATCGTTGGTACCATTGGGATCTTTCATCTTTATATTGTCTTGACAGCTCTTCTTTTTTGCTGTACTACATCCACCGGTGGTGTTCTGACAATTTGTGTGGTTCGTTGGTACCAATGCGAACTCTAATTTTTAGATTTTTCTGACAGATCTTTTTTTTTATGTACTACACTTGACGGTGTAGTAATGACAATTTGTGTGGATCCTTGGTATCATTGCGATCTTTAATCTCTATATTGTCTTGACAGCTCTTCTGTTTTGCTGTACTACACTCACCGGTTGTGTTTTGACAATTTCTGTGGATCGTTGGTACCAATGCGACCTCTAAGTTTTAGACTTTTCTGACAAATCTTTTTTTTTATGTACTACACTCGACGTTGTAGTAATGACAATTTGTGTGGACCCTTGGTACCATTGCGATCTTTAATCTTTATATTGTCTTGACAGCTCTTCTTTTTTGCTGTACTACACTCGACGTTGTAGTAATGACAATTTGTGTAGATCCTTGGTACCATTGCGATCTTTCATCTTTATGTTGTCTTGACAGCTCTTCTTTTTTGCTGTACCACACTCACCGGTGGTGTTCTGACTATTTCTGTGGATCGTTGGTACCAATGCGACCTCTAATTTTTAGACTTTTCTGACAAATCTTTTTTTTTTAAGTACTACACTCGACGTTGTAGTAATGACAATTTGTGTGGACCCTTGGTACCATTGCGATCTTTAATCTTTATATTGTCTTGACAGCTCTTCTTTTTTGCTGTACCACACTCACCGGTGGTGTTCTGACTATTTCTGTGGATCGTTGGTACCAATACGACCTATAATTTCTAAATTTTTCTGACAGATATTTTTTTTTTGATGTACTACACTCGACGTTGTAGTAATGACAATTTGTGTGGATCCTTGGTACCATTGCGATCTTTAATCTTTATATTGTCTTGACAGCTCTTCTTTTTTGCTGTACGACACTCACCGGTGGTGTTCTGACAATTTCTGTGGATCGTTGGTACCAATGCGACCTCTAATTTTTAGACTTTTCTGACAGATCTTTTTTTTGATGTACTACACTCGACGTTGTAGTAATGACAATTTGTGTGGACCCTTGGTACCATTGCGATCTTTAATCTTTATATTGTCTTGACAGCTCTTCTTTTTTGCTGTACTACACTCGACGTTCTAGTAATGACAATTTGTGTGGATCCTTGGTACCATTGCGATCTTTAATCTTTATATTGTCTTGACAGCTCTTCTTTTTTGCTGTACGACACTCACCTGTGGTGTTCTGACAATTTCTGTGGATCGTTGGTACCAATGCGACCTCTAATTTTTAGACTTTTCTGACAGCTCTTCTTTTTTGCTGTACTACATCCACCGGTGGTGTTCTGACAATTTCTGTGGTTCGTTGGTACCAATGCGAACTCTAATTTTTAGATTTTTCTGACAGATCTTTTTTTTATGTACTACACTAGACGGTGTAGTAATGACAATTTGTGTGGATCCTTGGTATCATTGCGATCTTTAATCTCTATATTGTCTTGACAGCTCTTCTTTTTTGCTGTACTACACTCACCGGTGGTGTTCTGACAATTTCTGTGGATCGTTGGTACCAATGCGACCTCTAATTTTTAGACTTTTCTGACAGATCTTTTTTTTTTATGTACTACACTCGACGTTGTAGTAATGACAATTTGTGTGGATCCTTGGTACCATTGCGATCTTTAATCTTTATATTGTCTTGACAGCTCTTCTTTTTTGCTGTACGACACTCAGCGGTGGTGTTCTGACAATTTCTGTGGATCGTTGGTACCAATGCGACCTCTAATTTTTAGACTTTTCTGACAAATCTTTTTTTTGATGTACTACACTCGACGTTGTAGTAATGACAATTTGTGTGGACCCTTGGTACCATTGCGATCTTTAATCTTTATATTGTCTTGACAGCTCTTCTTTTTTGCTGTACTACACTCGACGTTCTAGTAATGACAATTTGTGTGGATCCTTGGTTCCATTGCGATCTTTAATCTTTATATTGTCGTGACAGCTCTTCTTTTTTGCTGTACGACACTCACCTGTGGTGTTCTGACAATTTCTGTGGATCGTTGGTACCAATGCGACCTCTAATTTTTAGACTTTTCTGACAGCTCTTCTTTTTTGCTGTACTACACTCACTGGTGGTGTTCTGACAATTTGTGTGGACCCTTGGTACCATTGCGATCTTTAATCTTTATATTGTCTTGACAGCTCTTCTTTTTTGCTGTACTACACTCGACGTTGTAGTAATGACAATTTGTGTGGATCGTTGGTACCATTGGGATCTTTCATCTTTATATTGTCTTGACAGCTCTTCTTTTTTGCTGTACTACATCCACCGGTGGTGTTCTGACAATTTCTGTGGTTCGTTGGTACCAATGCGAACTCTAATTTTTAGACTTTTCTGACAGATCTTTTTTTTTTAAGTACTACACTCGACGTTGTAGTAATGACAATTTGTGTGGATCCTTGGTATCATTGCGATCTTTAATCTCTATATTGTCTTGACAGCTCTTCTGTTTTGCTGTACTACACTCACCGGTTGTGTTTTGACAATTTCTGTGGATCGTTGGTACCAATGCGACCTCTAATTTTTAGACTTTTCTGACAAATCTTTTTTTTTATGTACTACACTCGACGTTGTAGTAATGACAATTTGTGTGGACCCTTGGTACCATTGCGATCTTTAATCTTTATATTGTCTTGACAGCTCTTCTTTTTTGCTGTACTACACTCGACGTTGTAGTAATGACAATTTGTGTAGATCCTTGGTACCATTGCGATCTTTCATCTTTATGTTGTCTTGACAGCTCTTCTTTTTTGCTGTACCACACTCACCGGTGGTGTTCTGACTATTTCTGTGGATCGTTGGTACCAATGCGACCTCTAATTTTTAGACTTTTCTGACAGATCTTTTTTTTTTAAGTACTACACTCGACGTTGTAGTAATGACAATTTGTGTGGACCCTTGGTACCATTGCGATCTTCAATCTTTATATTGTCTTGACAGCTCTTCTTTTTTGCTGTACCACACTCACCGGTGGTGTTCTGACTATTTCTGTGGATCGTTGGTACCAATGCGACCTATAATTTCTAAATTTTTCTGACAGATATTTTTTTTTTGATGTACTACACTCGACGTTGTAGTAATGACAATTTGTGTGGATCCTTGGTACCATTGCGATCTTTAATCTTTATATTGTCTTGACAGCTCTTCTTTTTTGCTGTACTACACTCGACGTTGTAGTAATGACAATTTGTGTAGATCCTTGGTACCATTGCGATCTTTCATCTTTATGTTGTCTTGACAGCTCTTCTTTTTTGCTGTACCACACTCACCGGTGGTGTTCTGACTATTTCTGTGGATCGTTGGTACCAATGCGACCTCTAATTTTTAGACTTTTCTGACAAATCTTTTTTTTGATGTACTACACTCGACGTTGTAGTAATGACAATTTGTGTGGACCCTTGGTACCATTGCGATCTTTAATCTTTATATTGTCTTGACAGCTCTTCTTTTTTGCTGTACTACACTCGACGGTCTAGTAATGACAATTTGTGTGGATCCTTGGTTCCATTGCGATCTTTAATCTTTATATTGTCGTGACAGCTCTTCTTTTTTGCTGTACGACACTCACCTGTGGTGTTCTGACAATTTCTGTGGATCGTTGGTACCAATGCGACCTCTAATTTTTAGACTTTTCTGACAGCTCTTCTTTTTTGCTGTACTACACTCACTGGTGGTGTTCTGACAATTTGTGTGGACCCTTGGTACCATTGCGATCTTTAATCTTTATATTGTCTTGACAGCTCTTCTTTTTTGCTGTACTACACTCGACGTTGTAGTAATGACAATTTGTGTGGATCGTTGGTACCATTGCGATCTTTCATCTTTATATTGTCTTGACAGCTCTTCTTTTTTGCTGTACTACATCCACCGGTGGTGTTCTGACAATTTCTGTGGTTCGTTGGTACCAATGCGAACTCTAATTTTTAGACTTTTCTGACAAATCTTTTTTTTGATGTACTACACTCGACGTTGTAGTAATGACAATTTGTGTGGACCCTTGGTACCATTGCGATCTTTAATCTTTATATTGTCTTGACAGCTCTTCTTTTTTGCTGTACTACACTCGACGGTGTAGTAATGACAATTTGTGTAGAACCTTGGTACCATTGCGATCTTTCATCTTTATGTTGTCTTGACAGCTCTTCTTTTTTGCTGTACCACACTCACCGGTGATGTTCTGACTATTTCTGTGGATCGTTGGTACCAATGCGACCTCTAATTTTTAGACTTTTCTGACAGATCTTTTTTTTTTAAGTACTACACTCGACGTTGTAGTAATGACAATTTGTGTGGACCCTTGGTACCATTGCGATCTTCAATCTTTATATTGTCTTGACAGCTCTTCTTTTTTGCTGTACCACACTCACCGGTGGTGTTCTGACTATTTCTGTGGATCGTTGGTACCAATGCGACCTATAATTTCTAAATTTTTCTGACAGATATTTTTTTTTTGATGTACTACACTCGACGTTGTAGTAATGACAATTTGTGTGGATCCTTGGTACCATTGCGATCTTTAATCTTTATATTGTCTTGACAGCTCTTCTTTTTTGCTGTATGACACTCACCGGTGGTGTTCTGACAATTTCTGTGGATCGTTGGTACCAATGCGACCTCTAATTTTTAGACTTTTCTGACAGCTCTTCTTTTTTGCTGTACTACACTCACCGGTGGTGTTCTGACAATTTGTGTGGACCCTTGGTACCATTGCGATCTTTAATCTTTATATTGTCTTGACAGCTCTTCTTTTTTGCTGTACTACACTCGACGTTGTAGTAATGACAATTTGTGTAGATCCTTGGTACCATTGCGATCTTTCATCTTTCTGTTGTCTTGACAGCTCTTCTTTTTTGCTGTACCACACTCACCGGTGGTGTTCTGACTATTTCTGTGGATCGTTGGTACCAATGCGACCTCTAATTTTTAGACTTTTCTGACAGATCTTTTTTTTTTAAGTACTACACTCGACGTTGTAGTAATGAGAATTTGTGTGGACCCTTGGTACCATTGCGATCTTTAATCTTTATATTGTCTTGACAGCTCTTCTTTTTTGCTGTACTACACTCGACGTTGTAGTAATGACAATTTGTGTAGATCCTTGGTACCATTGCGATCTTTCATCTTTATGTTGTCTTGACAGCTCTTCTTTTTTGCTGTACGACACTCACCGGTGGTGTTCTGACAATTTCTGTGGATCGTTGGTACCAATGCGACCTCTAATTTTTAGACTTTTCTGACAGCTCTTCTTTTTTGCTGTACTACACTCACCGGTGGTGTTCTGACAATTTCTGTGGATCGTTGGTACCAATGCGACCTCTAATTTTTAGACTTTTCTGACAGATCTTTTTAATTTATGTACTACACTCGACGTTGTAGTAATGACAATTTGTGTGGACCCTTGGTACCATTGCGAACTTTAATCTTTATATTGTCTTGACAGCTCTTCTTTTTTGCTGTACTACACTCACCGGTGGTGTTCTGACAATTTCTGTGGATCGTTGGTACCAATGCGACCTCTAATTTTTAGACTTTTCTGACAGCTCTTCTTTTTTGCTGTACTACACTCACCGGTGGTGTTCTGACAATTTGTGTGGACCCTTGGTACCATTGCGATCTTTAATCTTTATATTGTCTTGACAGCTCTTCTTTTTTGCTGTACTACACTCGACGTTGTAGTAATGACAATTTGTGTGAACCCTTGGAACCATTGCGATCTTTAATCTTTATATTGTCTTGACAGCTCTTCTTTTTTGCTGTACCACACTCACCGGTGGTGTTCTGACTATTTCTGTGGATCGTTGGTACCAATGCGACCTATAATTTCTAAATTTTTCTGACAGGTATTTTTTTTTGATGTACTACACTCGACGTTGTAGTAATGACAATTTGTGTGGATCCTTGGTACCATTGCGATCTTTAATCTTTATATTGTCTTGACAGCTCTTCTTTTTTGCTGTACGACACTCACCGGTGGTGTTCTGACAATTTCTGTGGATCGTTGGTACCAATGCGACCTCTAATTTTTAGACTTTTCTGACAGCTCTTCTTATTTGCTGTACTACACTCACCGGTGGTGTTCTGACAATTTGTGTGGACCCTTGGTACCATTGCGATCTTTAATTTTTATATTGTCTTGACAGCTCTTCTTTTTTGCTGTACTACACTCGACGTTGTAGTAATGACAATTTGTGTGAACCCTTGGTACCATTGCGATCTTTAATCTTTATATTGTCTTGACAGTTCTTCTTTTTTGCTGTACTACACTCACCGGTGGTGTTCTGACAATTTCTGTGGATCGTTGGTACCAATGCGACCTCTAATTTTTAGTCTTTTCTGACAGATCTTTTTTCTTTATGTACTACACTCGACGTTGTAGTAATGACAATTTGTGTGGACCCTTGGTACCATTGCGAACTTTAATCTTTATATTGTCTTGACAGCTCTTCTTTTTTGCTGTACTACACTCGACGTTATAGTAATGACAATTTGTGTGGATCCTTGGTACCATTGCGATCTTTAATCTTTATATTGTCTTCACAGTTCTTCTTTTTTGTTGTACTACACTCGACGTTGTAGTAATGACAATTTGTGTGAACCGTTGGTACCATTGCGATCTTTAATCTTTATATTGTCTTGACAGCTCTTCTTTTTTGCTGTACTACACTCGACGTTGTAGTAATGACAATTTGTGTCAACCCTTGGTACCATTGCGATCTTTAATCTTTATATTGTCTTGACAGCTCTTCTTTTTTGCTGTACTACACTCACCGGTGGTGTTCTGACAATTTCTGTGGATCGTTGGTACCAATGCGACCTCTAATTTTTAGACTTTTCTGACAGATCTTTTTTTTTAAGTACTACACTCGACGTTGTAGTAATGACAATTTGTGTGGACCCTTGGTACCATTGCGATCTTTAAACTTTATATTGTCTTGACAGCTCTTCTTTTTTGCTGTACCACACTCACCGGTGGTGTTCTGACTATTTCTGTGTATCGTTGGTACCAATGCGACCTATAATTTCTAAATTTTTCTGACAGATATTTTTTTTTTGATGTACTACACTCGACGTTGTAGTAATGACAATTTGTGTGGATCCTTGGTTCCATTGCGATCTTTAATCTTTATATTGTCTTGACAGCTCTTCTTTTTTGCTGTACTACACTCACCGGTGGTGTTCTGACAATTTCTGTGGATCGTTGGTACCAATGCGACCTCTAATTTTTAGACTTTTCTGACAGATCTTTTTTTTGATGTACTACACTCGACGTTGTAGTAATGACAATTTGTGTGGACCCTTGGTACCATTGCGATCTTTAATCTTTATATTGTCTTGACAGCTCTTCTTTTTTGCTGTACTACACTCGACGTTCTAGTAATGACAATTTGTGTGGATCCTTGGTACCATTGCGATCTTTAATCTTTATATTGTCTTGACAGCTCTTCTTTTTTGCTGTACGACACTCACCTGTGGTGTTCTGACAATTTCTGTGGATCGTTGGTACCAATGCGACCTCTAATTTTTAGACTTTTCAGACAGCTCTTCTTTTTTGCTGTACTACACTCACCGGTGGTGTTCTGACAATTTGTGTGGACCCTTGGTACCATTGCGATCTTTAATCTTTATATTGTCTTGACAGCTCTTCTTTTTTGCTGTACTACACTCGACGTTGTAGTAATGACAATTTGTGTGGATCGTTGGTACCATTGGGATCTTTCATCTTTATATTGTCTTGACAGCTCTTCTTTTTTGCTGTACTACATCCACCGGTGGTGTTCTGACAATTTCTGTGGTTCGTTGGTACCAATGCGAACTCTAATTTTTAGATTTTTCTGACAGATCTTTTTTCTATGTACTACACTTGACGGTGTAGTAATGACAATTTGTGTGGATCCTTGGTATCATTGCGATCTTTAATCTCTATATTGTCTTGACAGCTCTTCTTTTTTGCTGTACTACACTCACCGGTGGTGTTCTGACAATTTCTGTGGTTCGTTGGTACCAATGCGAACTCTAATTTTTAGATTTTTCTGACAGATCTTTTTTTTATGTACTACACTTGACGGTGTAGTAATGACAATTTGTGTGGATCCGTGGTATCATTGCGATCTTTAATCTCTATATTGTCTTGACAGCTCTTCTTTTTTGCTGTACGACACTCACCGGTGGTGTTCTGACAATTTCTGTGGATCGTTGGTACCAATGCGACCTCTAATTTTTAGACTTTTCTGACAGATCTTTTTTTTGATGTACTACACTCGACGTTGTAGTAATGACAATTTGTGAGGACCCTTGGTACCATTGCGATCTTTAATCTTTATATTGTCTTGACAGCTCTTCTTTTTTGCTGTACTACACTCGACGTTGTAGTAATGACAATTTGTGTGGATCGTTGGTACCATTGGGATCTTTCATCTTTATATTGTCTTGACAGCTCTTCTTTTTTGCTGTACTACATCCACCGGTGGTGTTCTGACAATTTGTGTGGTTCGTTGGTACCAATGCGAACTCTAATTTTTAGATTTTTCTGACAGATCTTTTTTTTTATGTACTACACTTGACGGTGTAGTAATGACAATTTGTGTGGATCCTTGGTATCATTGCGATCTTTAATCTCTATATTGTCTTGACAGCTCTTCTGTTTTGCTGTACTACACTCACCGGTTGTGTTTTGACAATTTCTGTGGATCGTTGGTACCAATGCGACCTCTAAGTTTTAGACTTTTCTGACAAATCTTTTTTTTTATGTACTACACTCGACGTTGTAGTAATGACAATTTGTGTGGACCCTTG
The DNA here is from genome assembly GCA_963971365.1 of Lasioglossum villosulum. Classification (NCBI taxonomy): domain Eukaryota; kingdom Metazoa; phylum Arthropoda; class Insecta; order Hymenoptera; family Halictidae; genus Lasioglossum; species Lasioglossum villosulum. The sequence continues at coordinate 27,444,721 of OZ020497.1, forward strand.
GTACCATTGCGATCTTTAATCTTTATATTGTCTTGACAGCTCTTCTTTTTTGCTGTACTACACTCGACGTTGTAGTAATGACAATTTGTGTAGATCCTTGGTACCATTGCGATCTTTCATCTTTATGTTGTCTTGACAGCTCTTCTTTTTTGCTGTACCACACTCACCGGTGGTGTTCTGACTATTTCTGTGGATCGTTGGTACCAATGCGACCTCTAATTTTTAGACTTTTCTGACAAATCTTTTTTTTTTAAGTACTACACTCGACGTTGTAGTAATGACAATTTGTGTGGACCCTTGGTACCATTGCGATCTTTAATCTTTATATTGTCTTGACAGCTCTTCTTTTTTGCTGTACCACACTCACCGGTGGTGTTCTGACTATTTCTGTGGATCGTTGGTACCAATACGACCTATAATTTCTAAATTTTTCTGACAGATATTTTTTTTTTGATGTACTACACTCGACGTTGTAGTAATGACAATTTGTGTGGATCCTTGGTACCATTGCGATCTTTAATCTTTATATTGTCTTGACAGCTCTTCTTTTTTGCTGTACGACACTCACCGGTGGTGTTCTGACAATTTCTGTGGATCGTTGGTACCAATGCGACCTCTAATTTTTAGACTTTTCTGACAGATCTTTTTTTTGATGTACTACACTCGACGTTGTAGTAATGACAATTTGTGTGGACCCTTGGTACCATTGCGATCTTTAATCTTTATATTGTCTTGACAGCTCTTCTTTTTTGCTGTACTACACTCGACGTTCTAGTAATGACAATTTGTGTGGATCCTTGGTACCATTGCGATCTTTAATCTTTATATTGTCTTGACAGCTCTTCTTTTTTGCTGTACGACACTCACCTGTGGTGTTCTGACAATTTCTGTGGATCGTTGGTACCAATGCGACCTCTAATTTTTAGACTTTTCTGACAGCTCTTCTTTTTTGCTGTACTACATCCACCGGTGGTGTTCTGACAATTTCTGTGGTTCGTTGGTACCAATGCGAACTCTAATTTTTAGATTTTTCTGACAGATCTTTTTTTTATGTACTACACTAGACGGTGTAGTAATGACAATTTGTGTGGATCCTTGGTATCATTGCGATCTTTAATCTCTATATTGTCTTGACAGCTCTTCTTTTTTGCTGTACTACACTCACCGGTGGTGTTCTGACAATTCCTGTGGATCGTTGGTACCAATGCGACCTCTAATTTTTAGACTTTTCTGACAGATCTTTTTTTTTATGTACTACACTCGACGTTGTAGTAATGACAATTTGTGTGGATCCTTGGTACCATTGCGATCTTTAATCTTTATATTGTCTTGACAGCTCTTCTTTTTTGCTGTACGACACTCAGCGGTGGTGTTCTGACAATTTCTGTGGATCGTTGGTACCAATGCGACCTCTAATTTTTAGACTTTTCTGACAAATCTTTTTTTTGATGTACTACACTCGACGTTGTAGTAATGACAATTTGTGTGGACCCTTGGTACCATTGCGATCTTTAATCTTTATATTGTCTTGACAGCTCTTCTTTTTTGCTGTACTACACTCGACGTTCTAGTAATGACAATTTGTGTGGATCCTTGGTTCCATTGCGATCTTTAATCTTTATATTGTCGTGACAGCTCTTCTTTTTTGCTGTACGACACTCACCTGTGGTGTTCTGACAATTTCTGTGGATCGTTGGTACCAATGCGACCTCTAATTTTTAGACTTTTCTGACAGCTCTTCTTTTTTGCTGTACTACACTCACTGGTGGTGTTCTGACAATTTGTGTGGACCCTTGGTACCATTGCGATCTTTAATCTTTATATTGTCTTGACAGCTCTTCTTTTTTGCTGTACTACACTCGACGTTGTAGTAATGACAATTTGTGTGGATCGTTGGTACCATTGGGATCTTTCATCTTTATATTGTCTTGACAGCTCTTCTTTTTTGCTGTACTACATCCACCGGTGGTGTTCTGACAATTTCTGTGGTTCGTTGGTACCAATGCGAACTCTAATTTTTAGACTTTTCTGACAGATCTTTTTTTTTTAAGTACTACACTCGACGTTGTAGTAATGACAATTTGTGTGGATCCTTGGTATCATTGCGATCTTTAATCTCTATATTGTCTTGACAGCTCTTCTGTTTTGCTGTACTACACTCACCGGTTGTGTTTTGACAATTTCTGTGGATCGTTGGTACCAATGCGACCTCTAATTTTTAGACTTTTCTGACAAATCTTTTTTTTTTATGTACTACACTCGACGTTGTAGTAATGACAATTTGTGTGGACCCTTGGTACCATTGCGATCTTTAATCTTTATATTGTCTTGACAGCTCTTCTTTTTTGCTGTACTACACTCGACGTTGTAGTAATGACAATTTGTGTAGATCCTTGGTACCATTGCGATCTTTCATCTTTATGTTGTCTTGACAGCTCTTCTTTTTTGCTGTACCACACTCACCGGTGGTGTTCTGACTATTTCTGTGGATCGTTGGTACCAATGCGACCTCTAATTTTTAGACTTTTCTGACAGATCTTTTTTTTTTAAGTACTACACTCGACGTTGTAGTAATGACAATTTGTGTGGACCCTTGGTACCATTGCGATCTTCAATCTTTATATTGTCTTGACAGCTCTTCTTTTTTGCTGTACCACACTCACCGGTGGTGTTCTGACTATTTCTGTGGATCGTTGGTACCAATGCGACCTATAATTTCTAAATTTTTCTGACAGATATTTTTTTTTGATGTACTACACTCGACGTTGTAGTAATGACAATTTGTGTGGATCCTTGGTACCATTGCGATCTTTAATCTTTATATTGTCTTGACAGCTCTTCTTTTTTGCTGTACTACACTCGACGTTGTAGTAATGACAATTTGTGTAGATCCTTGGTACCATTGCGATCTTTCATCTTTATGTTGTCTTGACAGCTCTTCTTTTTTGCTGTACCACACTCACCGGTGGTGTTCTGACTATTTCTGTGGATCGTTGGTACCAATGCGACCTCTAATTTTTAGACTTTTCTGACAAATCTTTTTTTTGATGTACTACACTCGACGTTGTAGTAATGACAATTTGTGTGGACCCTTGGTACCATTGCGATCTTTAATCTTTATATTGTCTTGACAGCTCTTCTTTTTTGCTGTACTACACTCGACGTTCTAGTAATGACAATTTGTGTGGATCCTTGGTTCCATTGCGATCTTTAATCTTTATATTGTCGTGACAGCTCTTCTTTTTTGCTGTACGACACTCACCTGTGGTGTTCTGACAATTTCTGTGGATCGTTGGTACCAATGCGACCTCTAATTTTTAGACTTTTCTGACAGCTCTTCTTTTTTGCTGTACTACACTCACTGGTGGTGTTCTGACAATTTGTGTGGACCCTTGGTACCATTGCGATCTTTAATCTCTATATTGTCTTGACAGCTCTTCTTTTTTGCTGTACTACACTCACCGGTGGTGTTCTGACAATTTCTGTGGTTCGTTGGTACCAATGCGAACTCTAATTTTTAGATTTTTCTGACAGATCTTTTTTTTATGTACTACACTTGACGGTGTAGTAATGACAATTTGTGTGGATCCGTGGTATCATTGCGATCTTTAATCTCTATATTGTCTTGACAGCTCTTCTTTTTTGCTGTACGACACTCACCGGTGGTGTTCTGACAATTTCTGTGGATCGTTGGTACCAATGCGACCTCTAATTTTTAGACTTTTCTGACAGATCTTTTTTTTGATGTACTACACTCGACGTTGTAGTAATGACAATTTGTGAGGACCCTTGGTACCATTGCGATCTTTAATCTTTATATTGTCTTGACAGCTCTTCTTTTTTGCTGTACTACACTCGACGTTGTAGTAATGACAATTTGTGTGGATCGTTGGTACCATTGGGATCTTTCATCTTTATATTGTCTTGACAGCTCTTCTTTTTTGCTGTACTACATCCACCGGTGGTGTTCTGACAATTTCTGTGGTTCGTTGGTACCAATGCGAACTCTAATTTTTAGACTTTTCTGACAGATCTTTTTTTTTTAAGTACTACACTCGACGTTGTAGTAATGACAATTTGTGTGGATCCTTGGTATCATTGCGATCTTTAATCTCTATATTGTCTTGACAGCTCTTCTGTTTTGCTGTACTACACTCACCGGTTGTGTTTTGACAATTTCTGTGGATCGTTGGTACCAATGCGACCTCTAATTTTTAGACTTTTCTGACAAATCTTTTTTTTTTATGTACTACACTCGACGTTGTAGTAATGACAATTTGTGTGGACCCTTGGTACCATTGCGATCTTTAATCTTTATATTGTCTTGACAGCTCTTCTTTTTTGCTGTACTACACTCGACGTTGTAGTAATGACAATTTGTGTAGATCCTTGGTACCATTGCGATCTTTCATCTTTATGTTGTCTTGACAGCTCTTCTTTTTTGCTGTACCACACTCACCGGTGGTGTTCTGACTATTTCTGTGGATCGTTGGTACCAATGCGACCTCTAATTTTTAGACTTTTCTGACAGATCTTTTTTTTTTAAGTACTACACTCGACGTTGTAGTAATGACAATTTGTGTGGACCCTTGGTACCATTGCGATCTTCAATCTTTATATTGTCTTGACAGCTCTTCTTTTTTGCTGTACCACACTCACCGGTGGTGTTCTGACTATTTCTGTGGATCGTTGGTACCAATGCGACCTATAATTTCTAAATTTTTCTGACAGATATTTTTTTTTGATGTACTACACTCGACGTTGTAGTAATGACAATTTGTGTGGATCCTTGGTACCATTGCGATCTTTAATCTTTATATTGTCTTGACAGCTCTTCTTTTTTGCTGTACTACACTCGACGTTGTAGTAATGACAATTTGTGTAGATCCTTGGTACCATTGCGATCTTTCATCTTTATGTTGTCTTGACAGCTCTTCTTTTTTGCTGTACCACACTCACCGGTGGTGTTCTGACTATTTCTGTGGATCGTTGGTACCAATGCGACCTCTAATTTTTAGACTTTTCTGACAAATCTTTTTTTTGATGTACTACACTCGACGTTGTAGTAATGACAATTTGTGTGGACCCTTGGTACCATTGCGATCTTTAATCTTTATATTGTCTTGACAGCTCTTCTTTTTTGCTGTACTACACTCGACGTTCTAGTAATGACAATTTGTGTGGATCCTTGGTTCCATTGCGATCTTTAATCTTTATATTGTCGTGACAGCTCTTCTTTTTTGCTGTACGACACTCACCTGTGGTGTTCTGACAATTTCTGTGGATCGTTGGTACCAATGCGACCTCTAATTTTTAGACTTTTCTGACAGCTCTTCTTTTTTGCTGTACTACACTCACTGGTGGTGTTCTGACAATTTGTGTGGACCCTTGGTACCATTGCGATCTTTAATCTCTATATTGTCTTGACAGCTCTTCTTTTTTGCTGTACTACACTCACCGGTGGTGTTCTGACAATTTCTGTGGTTCGTTGGTACCAATGCGAACTCTAATTTTTAGATTTTTCTGACAGATCTTTTTTTTATGTACTACACTTGACGGTGTAGTAATGACAATTTGTGTGGATCCGTGGTATCATTGCGATCTTTAATCTCTATATTGTCTTGACAGCTCTTCTTTTTTGCTGTACGACACTCACCGGTGGTGTTCTGACAATTTCTGTGGATCGTTGGTACCAATGCGACCTCTAATTTTTAGACTTTTCTGACAGATCTTTTTTTTGATGTACTACACTCGACGTTGTAGTAATGACAATTTGTGAGGACCCTTGGTACCATTGCGATCTTTAATCTTTATATTGTCTTGACAGCTCTTCTTTTTTGCTGTACTACACTCGACGTTGTAGTAATGACAATTTGTGTGGATCGTTGGTACCATTGGGATCTTTCATCTTTATATTGTCTTGACAGCTCTTCTTTTTTGCTGTACTACATCCACCGGTGGTGTTCTGACAATTTGTGTGGTTCGTTGGTACCAATGCGAACTCTAATTTTTAGATTTTTCTGACAGATCTTTTTTTTTATGTACTACACTTGACGGTGTAGTAATGACAATTTGTGTGGATCCTTGGTATCATTGCGATCTTTAATCTCTATATTGTCTTGACAGCTCTTCTGTTTTGCTGTACTACACTCACCGGTTGTGTTTTGACAATTTCTGTGGATCGTTGGTACCAATGCGACCTCTAAGTTTTAGACTTTTCTGACAAATCTTTTTTTTTATGTACTACACTCGACGTTGTAGTAATGACAATTTGTGTGGACCCTTGGTACCATTGCGATCTTTAATCTTTATATTGTCTTGACAGCTCTTCTTTTTTGCTGTACCACACTCACCGGTGGTGTTCTGACTATTTCTGTGGATCGTTGGTACCAATACGACCTATAATTTCTAAATTTTTCTGACAGATATTTTTTTTTTGATGTACTACACTCGACGTTGTAGTAATGACAATTTGTGTGGATCCTTGGTACCATTGCGATCTTTAATCTTTATATTGTCTTGACAGCTCTTCTTTTTTGCTGTACGACACTCACCGGTGGTGTTCTGACAATTTCTGTGGATCGTTGGTACCAATGCGACCTCTAATTTTTAGACTTTTCTGACAGATCTTTTTTTTGATGTACTACACTCGACGTTGTAGTAATGACAATTTGTGTGGACCCTTGGTACCATTGCGATCTTTAATCTTTATATTGTCTTGACAGCTCTTCTTTTTTGCTGTACTACACTCGACGTTCTAGTAATGACAATTTGTGTGGATCCTTGGTACCATTGCGATCTTTAATCTTTATATTGTCTTGACAGCTCTTCTTTTTTGCTGTACGACACTCACCTGTGGTGTTCTGACAATTTCTGTGGATCGTTGGTACCAATGCGACCTCTAATTTTTAGACTTTTCTGACAGCTCTTCTTTTTTGCTGTACTACATCCACCGGTGGTGTTCTGACAATTTCTGTGGTTCGTTGGTACCAATGCGAACTCTAATTTTTAGATTTTTCTGACAGATCTTTTTTTTATGTACTACACTAGACGGTGTAGTAATGACAATTTGTGTGGATCCTTGGTATCATTGCGATCTTTAATCTCTATATTGTCTTGACAGCTCTTCTTTTTTGCTGTACTACACTCACCGGTGGTGTTCTGACAATTCCTGTGGATCGTTGGTACCAATGCGACCTCTAATTTTTAGACTTTTCTGACAGATCTTTTTTTTTATGTACTACACTCGACGTTGTAGTAATGACAATTTGTGTGGATCCTTGGTACCATTGCGATCTTTAATCTTTATATTGTCTTGACAGCTCTTCTTTTTTGCTGTACGACACTCAGCGGTGGTGTTCTGACAATTTCTGTGGATCGTTGGTACCAATGCGACCTCTAATTTTTAGACTTTTCTGACAAATCTTTTTTTTGATGTACTACACTCGACGTTGTAGTAATGACAATTTGTGTGGACCCTTGGTACCATTGCGATCTTTAATCTTTATATTGTCTTGACAGCTCTTCTTTTTTGCTGTACTACACTCGACGTTCTAGTAATGACAATTTGTGTGGATCCTTGGTTCCATTGCGATCTTTAATCTTTATATTGTCGTGACAGCTCTTCTTTTTTGCTGTACGACACTCACCTGTGGTGTTCTGACAATTTCTGTGGATCGTTGGTACCAATGCGACCTCTAATTTTTAGACTTTTCTGACAGCTCTTCTTTTTTGCTGTACTACACTCACTGGTGGTGTTCTGACAATTTGTGTGGACCCTTGGTACCATTGCGATCTTTAATCTTTATATTGTCTTGACAGCTCTTCTTTTTTGCTGTACTACACTCGACGTTGTAGTAATGACAATTTGTGTGGATCGTTGGTACCATTGGGATCTTTCATCTTTATATTGTCTTGACAGCTCTTCTTTTTTGCTGTACTACATCCACCGGTGGTGTTCTGACAATTTCTGTGGTTCGTTGGTACCAATGCGAACTCTAATTTTTAGACTTTTCTGACAGATCTTTTTTTTTTAAGTACTACACTCGACGTTGTAGTAATGACAATTTGTGTGGATCCTTGGTATCATTGCGATCTTTAATCTCTATATTGTCTTGACAGCTCTTCTGTTTTGCTGTACTACACTCACCGGTTGTGTTTTGACAATTTCTGTGGATCGTTGGTACCAATGCGACCTCTAATTTTTAGACTTTTCTGACAAATCTTTTTTTTTTATGTACTACACTCGACGTTGTAGTAATGACAATTTGTGTGGACCCTTGGTACCATTGCGATCTTTAATCTTTATATTGTCTTGACAGCTCTTCTTTTTTGCTGTACTACACTCGACGTTGTAGTAATGACAATTTGTGTAGATCCTTGGTACCATTGCGATCTTTCATCTTTATGTTGTCTTGACAGCTCTTCTTTTTTGCTGTACCACACTCACCGGTGGTGTTCTGACTATTTCTGTGGATCGTTGGTACCAATGCGACCTCTAATTTTTAGACTTTTCTGACAGATCTTTTTTTTTTAAGTACTACACTCGACGTTGTAGTAATGACAATTTGTGTGGACCCTTGGTACCATTGCGATCTTCAATCTTTATATTGTCTTGACAGCTCTTCTTTTTTGCTGTACCACACTCACCGGTGGTGTTCTGACTATTTCTGTGGATCGTTGGTACCAATGCGACCTATAATTTCTAAATTTTTCTGACAGATATTTTTTTTTGATGTACTACACTCGACGTTGTAGTAATGACAATTTGTGTGGATCCTTGGTACCATTGCGATCTTTAATCTTTATATTGTCTTGACAGCTCTTCTTTTTTGCTGTACTACACTCGACGTTGTAGTAATGACAATTTGTGTAGATCCTTGGTACCATTGCGATCTTTCATCTTTATGTTGTCTTGACAGCTCTTCTTTTTTGCTGTACCACACTCACCGGTGGTGTTCTGACTATTTCTGTGGATCGTTGGTACCAATGCGACCTCTAATTTTTAGACTTTTCTGACAAATCTTTTTTTTGATGTACTACACTCGACGTTGTAGTAATGACAATTTGTGTGGACCCTTGGTACCATTGCGATCTTTAATCTTTATATTGTCTTGACAGCTCTTCTTTTTTGCTGTACTACACTCGACGTTCTAGTAATGACAATTTGTGTGGATCCTTGGTTCCATTGCGATCTTTAATCTTTATATTGTCGTGACAGCTCTTCTTTTTTGCTGTACGACACTCACCTGTGGTGTTCTGACAATTTCTGTGGATCGTTGGTACCAATGCGACCTCTAATTTTTAGACTTTTCTGACAGCTCTTCTTTTTTGCTGTACTACACTCACTGGTGGTGTTCTGACAATTTGTGTGGACCCTTGGTACCATTGCGATCTTTAATCTCTATATTGTCTTGACAGCTCTTCTTTTTTGCTGTACTACACTCACCGGTGGTGTTCTGACAATTTCTGTGGTTCGTTGGTACCAATGCGAACTCTAATTTTTAGATTTTTCTGACAGATCTTTTTTTTATGTACTACACTTGACGGTGTAGTAATGACAATTTGTGTGGATCCGTGGTATCATTGCGATCTTTAATCTCTATATTGTCTTGACAGCTCTTCTTTTTTGCTGTACGACACTCACCGGTGGTGTTCTGACAATTTCTGTGGATCGTTGGTACCAATGCGACCTCTAATTTTTAGACTTTTCTGACAGATCTTTTTTTTGATGTACTACACTCGACGTTGTAGTAATGACAATTTGTGAGGACCCTTGGTACCATTGCGATCTTTAATCTTTATATTGTCTTGACAGCTCTTCTTTTTTGCTGTACTACACTCGACGTTGTAGTAATGACAATTTGTGTGGATCGTTGGTACCATTGGGATCTTTCATCTTTATATTGTCTTGACAGCTCTTCTTTTTTGCTGTACTACATCCACCGGTGGTGTTCTGACAATTTGTGTGGTTCGTTGGTACCAATGCGAACTCTAATTTTTAGATTTTTCTGACAGATCTTTTTTTTTATGTACTACACTTGACGGTGTAGTAATGACAATTTGTGTGGATCCTTGGTATCATTGCGATCTTTAATCTCTATATTGTCTTGACAGCTCTTCTGTTTTGCTGTACTACACTCACCGGTTGTGTTTTGACAATTTCTGTGGATCGTTGGTACCAATGCGACCTCTAAGTTTTAGACTTTTCTGACAAATCTTTTTTTTTATGTACTACACTCGACGTTGTAGTAATGACAATTTGTGTGGACCCTTGGTACCATTGCGATCTTTAATCTTTATATTGTCTTGACAGCTCTTCTTTTTTGCTGTACCACACTCACCGGTGGTGTTCTGACTATTTCTGTGGATCGTTGGTACCAATACGACCTATAATTTCTAAATTTTTCTGACAGATATTTTTTTTTTGATGTACTACACTCGACGTTGTAGTAATGACAATTTGTGTGGATCCTTGGTACCATTGCGATCTTTAATCTTTATATTGTCTTGACAGCTCTTCTTTTTTGCTGTACGACACTCACCGGTGGTGTTCTGACAATTTCTGTGGATCGTTGGTACCAATGCGACCTCTAATTTTTAGACTTTTCTGACAGATCTTTTTTTTGATGTACTACACTCGACGTTGTAGTAATGACAATTTGTGTGGACCCTTGGTACCATTGCGATCTTTAATCTTTATATTGTCTTGACAGCTCTTCTTTTTTGCTGTACTACACTCGACGTTCTAGTAATGACAATTTGTGTGGATCCTTGGTACCATTGCGATCTTTAATCTTTATATTGTCTTGACAGCTCTTCTTTTTTGCTGTACGACACTCACCGGTGGTGTTCTGACAATTTCTGTGGATCGTTGGTACCAATGCGACCTCTAATTTTTAGACTTTTCTGACAGATCTTTTTTTTTTATGTACTACACTCGACGTTGTAGTAATGACAATTTGTGTGGATCCTTGGTACCATTGCGATCTTTAATCTTTATATTGTCTTGACAGCTCTTCTTTTTTGCTGTACGACACTCAGCGGTGGTGTTCTGACAATTTCTGTGGATCGTTGGTACCAATGCGACCTCTAATTTTTAGACTTTTCTGACAAATCTTTTTTTTGATGTACTACACTCGACGTTGTAGTAATGACAATTTGTGTGGACCCTTGGTACCATTGCGATCTTTAATCTTTATATTGTCTTGACAGCTCTTCTTTTTTGCTGTACTACACTCGACGTTCTAGTAATGACAATTTGTGTGGATCCTTGGTTCCATTGCGATCTTTAATCTTTATATTGTCGTGACAGCTCTTCTTTTTTGCTGTACGACACTCACCTGTGGTGTTCTGACAATTTCTGTGGATCGTTGGTACCAATGCGACCTCTAATTTTTAGACTTTTCTGACAGCTCTTCTTTTTTGCTGTACTACACTCACTGGTGGTGTTCTGACAATTTGTGTGGACCCTTGGTACCATTGCGATCTTTAATCTTTATATTGTCTTGACAGCTCTTCTTTTTTGCTGTACTACACTCGACGTTGTAGTAATGACAATTTGTGTGGATCGTTGGTACCATTGGGATCTTTCATCTTTATATTGTCTTGACAGCTCTTCTTTTTTGCTGTACTACATCCACCGGTGGTGTTCTGACAATTTCTGTGGTTCGTTGGTACCAATGCGAACTCTAATTTTTAGACTTTTCTGACAGATCTTTTTTTTTTAAGTACTACACTCGACGTTGTAGTAATGACAATTTGTGTGGATCCTTGGTATCATTGCGATCTTTAATCTCTATATTGTCTTGACAGCTCTTCTGTTTTGCTGTACTACACTCACCGGTTGTGTTTTGACAATTTCTGTGGATCGTTGGTACCAATGCGACCTCTAATTTTTAGACTTTTCTGACAAATCTTTTTTTTTATGTACTACACTCGACGTTGTAGTAATGACAATTTGTGTGGACCCTTGGTACCATTGCGATCTTTAATCTTTATATTGTCTTGACAGCTCTTCTTTTTTGCTGTACTACACTCGACGTTGTAGTAATGACAATTTGTGTAGATCCTTGGTACCATTGCGATCTTTCATCTTTATGTTGTCTTGACAGCTCTTCTTTTTTGCTGTACCACACTCACCGGTGGTGTTCTGACTATTTCTGTGGATCGTTGGTACCAATGCGACCTCTAATTTTTAGACTTTTCTGACAGATCTTTTTTTTTTAAGTACTACACTCGACGTTGTAGTAATGACAATTTGTGTGGACCCTTGGTACCATTGCGATCTTCAATCTTTATATTGTCTTGACAGCTCTTCTTTTTTGCTGTACCACACTCACCGGTGGTGTTCTGACTATTTCTGTGGATCGTTGGTACCAAAGCGACCTATAATTTCTAAATTTTTCTGACAGATATTTTTTTTTTGATGTACTACACTCGACGTTGTAGTAATGACAATTTGTGTGGATCCTTGGTACCATTGCGATCTTTAATCTTTATATTGTCTTGACAGCTCTTCTTTTTTGCTGTACTACACTCGACGTTGTAGTAATGACAATTTGTGTAGATCCTTGGTACCATTGCGATCTTTCATCTTTATGTTGTCTTGACAGCTCTTCTTTTTTGCTGTACCACACTCACCGGTGGTGTTCTGACTATTTCTGTGGATCGTTGGTACCAATGCGACCTCTAATTTTTAGACTTTTCTGACAAATCTTTTTTTTGATGTACTACACTCGACGTTGTAGTAATGACAATTTGTGTGGACCCTTGGTACCATTGCGATCTTTAATCTTTATATTGTCTTGACAGCTCTTCTTTTTTGCTGTACTACACTCGACGTTGTAGTAATGACAATTTGTGTGAACCCTTGGTACCATTGCGATCTTTAATCTTTATATTGTCTTGCCAGCTCTTCTTTTTTGCTGTACGACACTCACCGGTGGTGTTCTGACAATTTCTGTGGTTCGTTGGTACCAATGCGAACTCTAATTTTTAGACTTTTCTGACAGATCTTTTTTTTTTAAGTACTACACTCGACGTTGTAGTAATGACAATTTGTGTGGATCCTTGGTATCATTGCGATCTTTAATCTCTATATTGTCTTGACAGCTCTTCTGTTTTGCTGTACTACACTCACCGGTTGTGTTTTGACAATTTCTGTGGATCGTTGGTACCAATGCGACCTCTAATTTTTAGACTTTTCTGACAAATCTTTTTTTTTATGTACTACACTCGACGTTGTAGTAATGACAATTTGTGTGGACCCTTGGTACCATTGCGATCTTTAATCTTTATATTGTCTTGACAGCTCTTCTTTTTTGCTGTACTACACTCGACGGTGTAGTAATGACAATTTGTGTAGATCCTTGGTACCATTGCGATCTTTCATCTTTATGTTGTCTTGACAGCTCTTCTTTTTTGCTGTACCACACTCACCGGTGATGTTCTGACTATTTCTGTGGATCGTTGGTACCAATGCGACCTCTAATTTTTAGACTTTTCTGACAGCTCTTCTTTTTTGCTGTACTACACTCACTGGTGGTGTTCTGACAATTTGTGTGGACCCTTGGTACCATTGCGATCTTTAATCTTTATATTGTCTTGACAGCTCTTCTTTTTTGCTGTACTACACTCGACGTTGTAGTAATGACAATTTGTGTGGATCGTTGGTACCATTGGGATCTTTCATCTTTATATTGTCTTGACAGCTCTTCTTTTTTGCTGTACTACATCCACCGGTGGTGTTCTGACAATTTCTGTGGTTCGTTGGTACCAATGCGAACTCTAATTTTTAGACTTTTCTGACAGATCTTTTTTTTTTAAGTACTACACTCGACGTTGTAGTAATGACAATTTGTGTGGATCCTTGGTATCATTGCGATCTTTAATCTCTATATTGTCTTGACAGCTCTTCTGTTTTGCTGTACTACACTCACCGGTTGTGTTTTGACAATTTCTGTGGATCGTTGGTACCAATGCGACCTCTAATTTTTAGACTTTTCTGACAAATCTTTTTTTTTATGTACTACACTCGACGTTGTAGTAATGACAATTTGTGTGGACCCTTGGTACCATTGCGATCTTTAATCTTTATATTGTCTTGACAGCTCTTCTTTTTTGCTGTACTACACTCGACGGTGTAGTAATGACAATTTGTGTAGATCCTTGGTACCATTGCGATCTTTCATCTTTATGTTGTCTTGACAGCTCTTCTTTTTTGCTGTACCACACTCACCGGTGATGTTCTGACTATTTCTGTGGATCGTTGGTACCAATGCGTCCTCTAATTTTTAGACTTTTCTGACAGATCTTTTTTTTTTAAGTACTACACTCGACGTTGTAGTAATGACAATTTGTGTGGACCCTTGGTACCATTGCGATCTTCAATCTTTATATTGTCTTGACAGCTCTTCTTTTTTGCTGTACCACACTCACCGGTGGTGTTCTGACTATTTCTGTGGATCGTTGGTACCAATGCGACCTATAATTTCTAAATATTTTTGACAGATATTTTTTTTTTTATGTACTACACTCGACGTTGTAGTAATGACAATTTGTGTGGATCCTTGGTACCATTGCGATCTTTAATCTTTATATTGTCTTGACAGCTCTTCTTTTTTGCTGTATGACACTCACCGGTGGTGTTCTGACAATTTCTGTGGATCGTTGGTACCAATGCGACCTCTAATTTTTAGACTTTTCTGACAGCTCTTCTTTTTTGCTGTACTACACTCACCGGTGGTGTTCTGACAATTTGTGTGGACCCTTGGTACCATTGCGATCTTTAATCTTTATATTGTCTTGACAGCTCTTCTTTTTTGCTGTACTACACTCGACGTTGCAGTAATGACAATTTGTGTAGATCCTTGGTACCATTGCGATCTTTCATCTTTCTGTTGTCTTGACAGCTCTTCTTTTTTGCTGTACCACACTCACCGGTGGTGTTCTGACTATTTCTGTGGATCGTTGGTACCAATGCGACCTCTAATTTTTAGACTTTTCTGACAGATCTTTTTTTTTTAAGTACTACACTCGACGTTGTAGTAATGACAATTTGTGTGGACCCTTGGTACCATTGCGATCTTCAATCTTTATATTGTCTTGACAGCTCTTCTTTTTTGCTGTACCACACTCACCGGTGGTGTTCTGACTATTTCTGTGGATCGTTGGTACCAATGCGACCTATAATTTCTAAATTTTTTTGACAGATATTTTTTTTTTGATGTACTACACTCGACGTTGTAGTAATGACAATTTGTGTGGATCCTTGGTACCATTGCGATCTTTAATCTTTATATTGTCTTGACAGCTCTTCTTTTTTGCTGTACTACACTCGACGTTGTAGTAATGACAATTTGTGTAGATCCTTGGTACCATTGCGATCTTTCATCTTTATGTTGTCTTGACAGCTCTTCTTTTTTGCTGTACCACACTCACCGGTGGTGTTCTGACTATTTCTGTGGATCGTTGGTACCAATGCGACCTCTAATTTTTAGACTTTTCTGACAAATCTTTTTTTTGATGTACTACACTCGACGTTGTAGTAATGACAATTTGTGTGGTCCCTTGGTACCATTGCGATCTTTAATCTTTATATTGTCTTGACAGCTCTTCTTTTTTGCTGTACTACACTCGACGGTGTAGTAATGACAATTTGTGTAGAACCTTGGTACCATTGCGATCTTTAATCTTTATATTGTCTTGACAGCTCTTCTTTTTTGCTGTATGACACTCACCGGTGGTGTTCTGACAATTTCTGTGGATCGTTGGTACCAATGCGACCTCTAATTTTTAGAATTTTCTGACAGCTCTTCTTTTTTGCTGTACTACACTCACCGGTGGTGTTCTGACAATTTGTGTGGACCCTTGGTACCATTGCGATCTTTAATCTTTATATTGTCTTGACAGCTCTTCTTTTTTGCTGTACTACACTCGACGTTGTAGTAATGACAATTTGTGTAGATCCTTGGTACCATTGCGATCTTTCATCTTTCTGTTGTCTTGACAGCTCTTCTTTTTTGCTGTACCACACTCACCGGTGGTGTTCTGACTATTTCTGTGGATCGTTGGTACCAATGCGACCTCTAATTTTTAGACTTTTCTGACAGATCTTTTTTTTTTAAGTACTACACTCGACGTTGTAGTAATGACAATTTGTGTGGACCCTTGGTACCATTGCGATCTTTAATCTTTATATTGTCTTGACAGCTCTTCTTTTTTGCTGTACTACACTCGACGTTGTAGTAATGACAATTAGTGTAGATCCTTGGTACCATTGCGATCTTTCATCTTTATGTTGTCTTGACAGCTCTTCTTTTTTGCTGTATGACACTCACCGGTGGTGTTCTGACAATTTCTGTGGATCGTTGGTACCAATGCGACCTCTAATTTTTAGACTTTTCTGACAGCTCTTCTTTTTTGCTGTACTACACTCACCGGTGGTGTTCTGACAATTTGTGTGGACCCTTGGTACCATTGCGATCTTTAATCTTTATATTGTCTTGACAGCTCTTCTTTTTTGCTGTACTACACTCGACGTTGTAGTAATGACAATTTGTGTAGATCCTTGGTACCATTGCGATCTTTCATCTTTATGTTGTCTTGACAGCTCTTCTTTTTTGCTGTACCACACTCACCGGTGGTGTTCTGACAATTTGTGTGGACCCTTGGTACCATTGCGATCTTTAATCTTTATATTGTCTTGACAGCTCTTCTTTTTTGCTGTACGACACTCACCGGTGGTGTTCTGACAATTTCTGTGGATCGTTGGTACCAATGCGACCTCTAATTTTTAGACTTTTCTGACAGCTCTTCTTTTTTGCTGTACTACACTCACCGGTGGTGTTCTGACAATTTGTGTGGACCCTTGGTACCATTGCGATCTTTAATCTTTATATTGTCTTGACAGCTCTTCTTTTTTGCTGTACTACACTCGACGTTGTAGTAATGACAATTTGTGTAGATCCTTGGTACCATTGCGATCTTTCATCTTTATGTTGTCTTGACAGCTCTTCTTTTTTGCTGTACCACACTCACCGGTGGTGTTCTGACTATTTCTGTGGATCGTTGGTACCAATGCGACCTCTAATTTTTAGACTTTTCTGACAGATCTTTTTTTTTTAAGTACTACACTCGACGTTGTAGTAATGACAATTTGTGTGGACCCTTGGTACCATTGCGATCTTCAATCTTTATATTGTCTTGACAGCTCTTCTTTTTTGCTGTACCACACTCACCGGTGGTGTTCTGACTATTTCTGTGGATCGTTGGTACCAATGCGACCTATAATTTCTAAATTTTTCTGACAGATATTTTTTTTTTGATGTACTACACTCGACGTTGTAGTAATGACAATTTGTGTGGATCCTTGGTACCATTGCGATCTTTAATCTTTATATTGTCTTGACAGCTCTTCTTTTTTGCTGTACGACACTCACCGGTGGTGTTCTGACAATTTCTGTGGATCGTTGGTACCAATGCGACCTCTAATTTTTAGACTTTTCTGACAGCTCTTCTTTTTTGCTGTACTACACTCACCGGTGGTGTTCTGACAATTTGTGTGGACCCTTGGTACCATTGCGATCTTTAATCTTTATATTGTCTTGACAGCTCTTCTTTTTTGCTGTACTACACTCGACGTTGTAGTAATGACAATTTGTGTAGATCCTTGGTACCATTGCGATCTTTCATCTTTATGTTGTCTTGACAGCTCTTCTTTTTTGCTGTACCACACTCACCGGTGGTGTTCTGACTATTTCTGTGGATCGTTGGTACCAATGCGACCTCTAATTTTTAGACTTTTCTGACAGATCTTTTTTTTTTAAGTACTACACTCGACGTTGTAGTAATGACAATTTGTGTGGACCCTTGGTACCATTGCGATCTTTAATCTTTATATTGTCTTGACAGCTCTTCTTTTTTGCTGTACCACACTCACCGGTGGTGTTCTGACTATTTCTGTGGATCGTTGGTACCAATGCGACCTATAATTTCTAAATTTTTCTGACAGATATTTTTTTTTTGATGTACTACACTCGACGTTGTAGTAATGACAATTTGTGTGGATCCTTGGTACCATTGCGATCTTTAATCTTTATATTGTCTTGACAGCTCTTCTTTTTTGCTGTACGACACTCACCTGTGGTGTTCTGACAATTTCTGTGGATCGTTGGTACCAATGCGACCTCTAATTTTTAGACTTTTCTGACAGCTCTTCTTTTTTGCTGTACTACACTCACCGGTGGTGTTCTGACAATTTGTGTGGACCCTTGGTACCATTGCGATCTTTAATCTTTATATTGTCTTGACAGCTCTTCTTTTTTGCTGTACTACACTCGACGTTGTAGTAATGACAATTTGTGTAGATCCTTGGTACCATTGCGATCTTTCATCTTTATGTTGTCTTGACAGCTCTTCTTTTTTGCTGTACCACACTCACCGGTGGTGTTCTGACTATTTCTGTGGATCGTTGGTACCAATGCGACCTCTAATTTTTAGACTTTTCTGACAGATCTTTTTTTTTTAAGTACTACACTCGACGTTGTAGTAATGACAATTTGTGTGGACCCTTGGTACCATTGCGATCTTCAATCTTTATATTGTCTTGACAGCTCTTCTTTTTTGCTGTACCACACTCACCGGTGGTGTTCTGACTATTTCTGTGGATCGTTGGTACCAATGCGACCTATAATTTCTAAATTTTTCTGACAGATATTTTTTTTTTGATGTACTACACTCGACGTTGTAGTAATGACAATTTGTGTGGATCCTTGGTACCATTGCGATCTTTAATCTTTATATTGTCTTGACAGCTCTTCTTTTTTGCTGTACGACACTCACCGGTGGTGTTCTGACAATTTCTGTGGATCGTTGGTACCAATGCGACCTCTAATTTTTAGACTTTTCTGACAGCTCTTCTTTTTTGCTGTACTACACTCACCGGTGGTGTTCTGACAATTTGTGTGGACCCTTGGTACCATTGCGATCTTTAATCTTTATATTGTCTTGACAGCTCTTCTTTTTTGCTGTACTACACTCGACGTTGTAGTAATGACAATTTGTGTAGATCCTTGGTACCATTGCGATCTTTCATCTTTATGTTGTCTTGACAGCTCTTCTTTTTTGCTGTACCACACTCACCGGTGGTGTTCTGACTATTTCTGTGGATCGTTGGTACCAATGCGACCTCTAATTTTTAGACTTTTCTGACAGATCTTTTTTTTTTAAGTACTACACTCGACGTTGTAGTAATGACAATTTGTGTGGACCCTTGGTACCATTGCGATCTTTAATCTTTATATTGTCTTGACAGCTCTTCTTTTTTGCTGTACCACACTCACCGGTGGTGTTCTGACTATTTCTGTGGATCGTTGGTACCAATGCGACCTATAATTTCTAAATTTTTCTGACAGATATTTTTTTTTTGATGTACTACACTCGACGTTGTAGTAATGACAATTTGTGTGGATCCTTGGTACCATTGCGATCTTTAATCTTTATATTGTCTTGACAGCTCTTCTTTTTTGCTGTACGACACTCACCTGTGGTGTTCTGACAATTTCTGTGGATCGTTGGTACCAATGCGACCTCTAATTTTTAGACTTTTCTGACAGCTCTTCTTTTTTGCTGTACTACACTCACCGGTGGTGTTCTGACAATTTGTGTGGACCCTTGGTACCATTGCGATCTTTAATCTTTATATTGTCTTGACAGCTCTTCTTTTTTGCTGTACTACACTCGACGTTGTAGTAATGACTATTTGTGTGGATCGTTGGTACCATTGGGATCTTTCATCTTTATATTGTCTTGACAGCTCTTCTTTTTTGCTATACTACATCCACCGGTGGTGTTCTGACAATTTCTGTGGTTCGTTGGTACCAATGCGAACTCTAATTTTTAGATTTTTCTGACAGATCTTTTTTTTATGTACTACACTTGACGGTGTAGTAATGACAATTTGTGTGGATCCTTGGTATCATTGCGATCTTTAATCTCTATATTGTCTTGACAGCTCTTCTTTTTTGCTGTACTACACTCACCGGTGGTGTTCTGACAATTTCTGTGGATCGTTGGTACCAATGCGACCTCTAATTTTTAGACTTTTCTGACAGATCTTTTTTTTTATGTACTACACTCGACGTTCTAGTAATGACAATTTGTGTGGATCCTTGGTTCCATTGCGATCTTTAATCTTTATATTGTCGTGACAGCTCTTCTTTTTTGCTGTACGACACTCACCTGTGGTGTTCTGACAATTTCTGTGGATCGTTGGTACCAATGCGACCTCTAATTTTTAGACTTTTCTGACAGCTCTTCTTTTTTGCTGTACTACACTCACTGGTGGTGTTCTGACAATTTGTGTGGACCCTTGGTACCATTGCGATCTTTAATCTTTATATTGTCTTGACAGCTCTTCTTTTTTGCTGTACTACACTCGACGTTGTAGTAATGACAATTTGTGTGGATCGTTGGTACCATTGGGATCTTTCATCTTTATATTGTCTTGACAGCTCTTCTTTTTTGCTGTACAACATCCACCGGTGGTGTTCTGACAATTTCTGTGGTTCGTTGGTACCAATGCGAACTCTAATTTTTAGACTTTTCTGACAGATCTTTTTTTTTAAGTACTACACTCGACGTTGTAGTAATGACAATTTGTGTGGATCCTTGGTACCATTGCGATCTTTAATCTTTATATTGTCTTGACAGCTCTTCTTTTTTGCTGTACTACACTCGACGTTGTAGTAATGACAATTTGTGTGAACCCTTGGTACCATTGCGATCTTTAATCTTTATATTGTCTTGCCAGTTCTTCTGTTTTGCTGTACTACACTCACCGGTTGTGTTTTGACAATTTCTGTGGATCGTTGGTACCAATGCGACCTCTAATTTTTAGACTTTTCTGACAAATCTTTTTTTTATGTACTACACTCGACGTTGTAGTAATGACAATTTGTGTGGACCCTTGGTACCATTGCGATCTTCAATCTTTATATTGTCTTGACAGCTCTTCTTTTTTGCTGTACCACACTCACCGGTGGTGTTCTGACTATTTCTGTGGATCGTTGGTACCAATGCGACCTATAATTTCTAAATTTTTCTGACAGATATTTTTTTTTTGATGTACTACACTCGACGTTGTAGTAATGACAATTTGTGTGGATCCTTGGTACCATTGCGATCTTTAATCTTTATATTGTCTTGACAGCTCTTCTTTTTTGCTGTACGACACTCACCGGTGGTGTTCTGACAATTTCTGTGGATCGTGGGTACCAATGCGACCTCTAATTTTTAGACTTTTCTGACAGCTCTTCTTTTTTGCTGTACTACACTCACCGGTGGTGTTCTGACAATTTGTGTGGACCCTTGGTACCATTGCGATCTTTAATCTTTATATTGTCTTGACAGCTCTTCTTTTTTGCTGTACTACACTCGACGTTGTAGTAATGACAATTTGTGTAGATCCTTGGTACCATTGCGATCTTTCATCTTTATGTTGTCTTGACAGCTCTTCTTTTTTGCTGTACCACACTCACCGGTGGTGTTCTGACTATTTCTGTGGATCGTTGGTACCAATGCGACCTCTAATTTTTAGACTTTTCTGACAGATCTTTTTTTTTTAAGTACTACACTCGACGTTGTAGTAATGACAATTTGTGTGGACCCTTGGTACCATTGCGATCTTTAATCTTTATATTGTCTTGACAGCTCTTCTTTTTTGCTGTACCACACTCACCGGTGGTGTTCTGACTATTTCTGTGGATCGTTGGTACCAATGCGACCTATAATTTCTAAATTTTTCTGACAGATATTTTTTTTTTGATGTACTACACTCGACGTTGTAGTAATGACAATTTGTGTGGATCCTTGGTACCATTGCGATCTTTAATCTTTATATTGTCTTGACAGCTCTTCTTTTTTGCTGTACGACACTCACCGGTGGTGTTCTGACAATTTCTGTGGATCGTTGGTACCAATGCGACCTCTAATTTTTAGACTTTTCTGACAGATCTTTTTTTTGATGTACTACACTCGACGTTGTAGTAATGACAATTTGTGTGGACCCTTGGTACCATTGCGATCTTTAATCTTTATATTGTCTTGACAGCTCTTCTTTTTTGCTGTACTACACTCGACGTTCTAGTAATGACAATTTGTGTGGATCCTTGGTACCATTGCGATCTTTAATCTTTATATTGTCTTGACAGCTCTTCTTTTTTGCTGTACGACACTCACCTGTGGTGTTCTGACAATTTCTGTGGATCGTTGGTACCAATGCCACCTCTAATTTTTAGACTTTTCTGACAGCTCTTCTTTTTTGCTGTACTACACTCACCGGTGGTGTTCTGACAATTTGTGTGGACCCTTGGTACCATTGCGATCTTTAATCTTTATATTGTCTTGACAGCTCTTCTTTTTTGCTGTACTACACTCGACGTTGTAGTAATGACTATTTGTGTGGATCCTTGGTACCATTGCGATCTTTAATCTTTATATTGTCTTGACAGCTCTTCTTTTTTGCTGTACGACACTCACCGGTGGTGTTCTGACAATTTGTGTGGACCCTTGGTACCATTGCGATCTTTAATCTTTATATTGTCTTGACAGCTCTTCTTTTTTGCTGTACTACACTCGACGTTGTAGTAATGACAATTTGTGTGGATCGTTGGTACCATTGGGATCTTTCATCTTTATATTGTCTTGACAGCTCTTCTTTTTTGCTGTACTACATCCACCGGTGGTGTTCTGACAATTTCTGTGGTTCGTTGGTACCAATGCGAACTCTAATTTTTAGATTTTTCTGACAGATCTTTTTTTTATGTACTACACTTGACGGTGTAGTAATGACAATTTGTGTGGATCCTTGGTATCATTGCGATCTTTAATCTCTATATTGTCTTGACAGCTCTTCTTTTTTGCTGTACTACACTCACCGATGGTGTTCTGACAATTTCTGTGGATCGTTGGTACCAATGCGACCTCTAATTTTTAGACTTTTCTGACAGATCTTTTTTTTTTATGTACTACACTCGACGTTGTAGTAATGACTATTTGTGTGGATCCTTGGTACCATTGCGATCCTTAATCTTTATATTGTCTTGACAGCTCTTCTTTTTTGCTGTACGACACTCAGCGGTGGTGTTCTGACAATTTCTGTGGATCGTTGGTACCAATGCGACCTCTAATTTTTAGACTTTTCTGACAAATCTTTTTTTTGATGTACTACACTCGACGTTGTAGTAATGACAATTTGTGTGGACCCTTGGTACCATTGCGATCTTTAATCTTTATATTGTCTTGACAGCTCTTCTTTTTTGCTGTACTACACTCGACGTTCTAGTAATGACAATTTGTGTGGATCCTTGGTTCCATTGCGATCTTTAATCTTTATATTGTCGTGACAGCTCTTCTTTTTTGCTGTACGACACTCACCTGTGGTGTTCTGAAAATTTCTGTGGATCGTTGGTACCAATGCGACCTCTAATTTTTAGACTTTTCTGACAGCTCTTCTTTTTTGCTGTACTACACTCACTGGTGGTGTTCTGACAATTTGTGTGGACCCTTGGTACCATTGCGATCTTTAATCTTTATATTGTCTTGACAGCTCTTCTTTTTTGCTGTACTACACTCGACGTTGTAGTAATGACAATTTGTGTGGATCGTTGGTACCATTGGGATCTTTCATCTTTATATTGTCTTGACAGCTCTTCTTTTTTGCTGTACTACATCCACCGGTGGTGTTCTGACAATTTCTGTGGTTCGTTGGTACCAATGCGAACTCTAATTTTTAGACTTTTCTGACAGATCTTTTTTTTTTAAGTACTACACTCGACGTTGTAGTAATGACAATTTGTGTGGATCCTTGGTACCATTGCGATCCTTAATCTTTATATTGTCTTGACAGCTCTTCTTTTTTGCTGTACGACACTCAGCGGTGGTGTTCTGACAATTTCTGTGGATCGTTGGTACCAATGCGACCTCTAATTTTTAGACTTTTCTGACAAATCTTTTTTTTGATGTACTACACTCGACGTTGTAGTAATGACAATTTGTGTGGACCCTTGGTACCATTGCGATCTTTAATCTTTATATTGTCTTGACAGCTCTTCTTTTTTGCTGTACTACACTCGACGTTCTA
Organism: Lasioglossum villosulum; assembly: GCA_963971365.1. Taxonomy (NCBI): domain Eukaryota; kingdom Metazoa; phylum Arthropoda; class Insecta; order Hymenoptera; family Halictidae; genus Lasioglossum; species Lasioglossum villosulum. Next base: position 27,468,863 of record OZ020497.1, read on the forward strand.
GTAATGACAATTTGTGTGGATCCTTGGTTCCATTGCGATCTTTAATCTTTATATTGTCGTGACAGCTCTTCTTTTTTGCTGTACGACACTCACCTGTGGTGTTCTGAAAATTTCTGTGGATCGTTGGTACCAATGCGACCTCTAATTTTTAGACTTTTCTGACAGCTCTTCTTTTTTGCTGTACTACACTCACTGGTGGTGTTCTGACAATTTGTGTGGACCCTTGGTACCATTGCGATCTTTAATCTTTATATTGTCTTGACAGCTCTTCTTTTTTGCTGTACTACACTCGACGTTGTAGTAATGACAATTTGTGTGGATCGTTGGTACCATTGGGATCTTTCATCTTTATATTGTCTTGACAGCTCTTCTTTTTTGCTGTACTACATCCACCGGTGGTGTTCTGACAATTTCTGTGGTTCGTTGGTACCAATGCGAACTCTAATTTTTAGACTTTTCTGACAGATCTTTTTTTTTTAAGTACTACACTCGACGTTGTAGTAATGACAATTTGTGTGGATCCTTGGTATCATTGCGATCTTTAATCTCTATATTGTCTTGACAGCTCTTCTGTTTTGCTGTACTACACTCACCGGTTGTGTTTTGACAATTTCTGTGGATCGTTGGTACCAATGCGACCTCTAATTTTTAGACTTTTCTGACAAATCTTTTTTTTTATGTACTACACTCGACGTTGTAGTAATGACAATTTGTGTGGACCCTTGGTACCATTGCGATCTTTAATCTTTATATTGTCTTGACAGCTCTTCTTTTTTGCTGTACTACACTCGACGTTGTAGTAATGACAATTTGTGTAGATCCTTGGTACCATTGCGATCTTTCATCTTTATGTTGTCTTGACAGCTCTTCTTTTTTGCTGTACCACACTCACCGGTGGTGTTCTGACTATTTCTGTGGATCGTTGGTACCAATGCGACCTCTAATTTTTAGACTTTTCTGACAAATCTTTTTTTTTTAAGTACTACACTCGACGTTGTAGTAATGACAATTTGTGTGGACCCTTGGTACCATTGCGATCTTTAATCTTTATATTGTCTTGACAGCTCTTCTTTTTTGCTGTACCACACTCACCGGTGGTGTTCTGACTATTTCTGTGGATCGTTGGTACCAATGCGACCTATAATTTCTAAATTTTTCTGACAGATATTTTTTTTTGATGTACTACACTCGACGTTGTAGTAATGACAATTTGTGTGGATCCTTGGTATCATTGCGATCTTTAATCTCTATATTGTCTTGACAGCTCTTCTTTTTTGCTGTACTACACTCACCGGTGGTGTTCTGACAATTTCTGTGGTTCGTTGGTACCAATGCGACCTCTAATTTTTAGACTTTTCTGACAGATCTTTTTTTTGATGTACTACACTCGACGTTGTAGTAATGACAATTTGTGTGGACCCTTGGTACCATTGCGATCTTTAATCTTTATATTGTCTTGACAGCTCTTCTTTTTTGCTGTACTACACTCGACGTTCTAGTAATGACAATTTGTGTGGATCCTTGGTACCATTGCGATCTTTAATCTTTATATTGTCTTGACAGCTCTTCTTTTTTGCTGTACGACACTCACCTGTGGTGTTCTGACAATTTCTGTGGATCGTTGGTACCAATGCGACCTCTAATTTTTAGACTTTTCTGACAGCTCTTCTTTTTTGCTGTACTACACTCACCGGTGGTGTTCTGACAATTTGTGTGGACCCTTGGTACCATTGCGATCTTTAATCTTTATATTGTCTTGACAGCTCTTCTTTTTTGCTGTACTACACTCGACGTTGTAGTAATGACAATTTGTGTGGATCGTTGGTACCATTGGGATCTTTCATCTTTATATTGTCTTGACAGCTCTTCTTTTTTGCTGTACTACATCCACCGGTGGTGTTCTGACAATTTCTGTGGTTCGTTGGTACCAATGCGAACTCTAATTTTTAGATTTTTCTGACAGATCTTTTTTTTATGTACTACACTTGACGGTGTAGTAATGACAATTTGTGTGGATCCTTGGTATCATTGCGATCTTTAATCTTTATATTGTCTTGACAGCTCTTCTTTTTTGCTGTACGACACTCAGCGGTGGTGTTCTGACAATTTCTGTGGATCGTTGGTACCAATGCGACCTCTAATTTTTAGACTTTTCTGACAAATCTTTTTTTTGATGTACTACACTCGACGTTGTAGTAATGACAATTTGTGTGGACCCTTGGTACCATTGCGATCTTTAATCTTTATATTGTCTTGACAGCTCTTCTTTTTTGCTGTACTACACTCGACGTTCTAGTAATGACAATTTGTGTGGATCCTTGGTTCCATTGCGATCTTTAATCTTTATATTGTCGTGACAGCTCTTCTTTTTTGCTGTACGACACTCACCTGTGGTGTTCTGACAATTTCTGTGGATCGTTGGTACCAATGCGACCTCTAATTTTTAGACTTTTCTGACAGCTCTTCTTTTTTGCTGTACTACACTCACTGGTGGTGTTCTGACAATTTGTGTGGACCCTTGGTACCATTGCGATCTTTAATCTTTATATTGTCTTGACAGCTCTTCTTTTTTGCTGTACTACACTCGACGTTGTAGTAATGACAATTTGTGTGGATCGTTGGTACCATTGGGATCTTTCATCTTTATATTGTCTTGACAGCTCTTCTTTTTTGCTGTACTACATCCACCGGTGGTGTTCTGACAATTTCTGTGGTTCGTTGGTACCAATGCGAACTCTAATTTTTAGACTTTTCTGACAGATCTTTTTTTTTTAAGTACTACACTCGACGTTGTAGTAATGACAATTTGTGTGGATCCTTGGTATCATTGCGATCTTTAATCTCTATATTGTCTTGACAGCTCTTCTGTTTTGCTGTACTACACTCACCGGTTGTGTTTTGACAATTTCTGTGGATCGTTGGTACCAATGCGACCTCTAATTTTTAGACTTTTCTGACAAATCTTTTTTTTTATGTACTACACTCGACGTTGTAGTAATGACAATTTGTGTGGACCCTTGGTACCATTGCGATCTTTAATCTTTATATTGTCTTGACAGCTCTTCTTTTTTGCTGTACTACACTCGACGTTGTAGTAATGACAATTTGTGTAGATCCTTGGTACCATTGCGATCTTTCATCTTTATGTTGTCTTGACAGCTCTTCTTTTTTGCTGTACCACACTCACCGGTGGTGTTCTGACTATTTCTGTGGATCGTTGGTACCAATGCGACCTCTAATTTTTAGACTTTTCTGACAGATCTTTTTTTTTTAAGTACTACACTCGACGTTGTAGTAATGACAATTTGTGTGGACCCTTGGTACCATTGCGATCTTCAATCTTTATATTGTCTTGACAGCTCTTCTTTTTTGCTGTACCACACTCACCGGTGGTGTTCTGACTATTTCTGTGGATCGTTGGTACCAATGCGACCTATAATTTCTAAATTTTTCTGACAGATCTTTTTTTTGATGTACTACACTCGACGTTGTAGTAATGACAATTTGTGTGGACCCTTGGTACCATTGCGATCTTTAATCTTTATATTGTCTTGACAGCTCTTCTTTTTTGCTGTACCACACTCACCGGTGGTGTTCTGACTATTTCTGTGGATCGTTGGTACCAATGCGACCTATAATTTCTAAATTTTTCTGACAGATATTTTTTTTTGATGTACTACACTCGACGTTGTAGTAATGACAATTTGTGTGGATCCTTGGTATCATTGCGATCTTTAATCTCTATATTGTCTTGACAGCTCTTCTTTTTTGCTGTACTACACTCACCGGTGGTGTTCTGACAATTTCTGTGGTTCGTTGGTACCAATGCGACCTCTAATTTTTAGACTTTTCTGACAGATCTTTTTTTTGATGTACTACACTCGACGTTGTAGTAATGACAATTTGTGTGGACCCTTGGTACCATTGCGATCTTTAATCTTTATATTGTCTTGACAGCTCTTCTTTTTTGCTGTACTACACTCGACGTTCTAGTAATGACAATTTGTGTGGATCCTTGGTACCATTGCGATCTTTAATCTTTATATTGTCTTGACAGCTCTTCTTTTTTGCTGTACGACACTCACCTGTGGTGTTCTGACAATTTCTGTGGATCGTTGGTACCAATGCGACCTCTAATTTTTAGACTTTTCTGACAGCTCTTCTTTTTTGCTGTACTACACTCACCGGTGGTGTTCTGACAATTTGTGTGGACCCTTGGTACCATTGCGATCTTTAATCTTTATATTGTCTTGACAGCTCTTCTTTTTTGCTGTACTACACTCGACGTTGTAGTAATGACAATTTGTGTGGATCGTTGGTACCATTGGGATCTTTCATCTTTATATTGTCTTGACAGCTCTTCTTTTTTGCTGTACTACATCCACCGGTGGTGTTCTGACAATTTCTGTGGTTCGTTGGTACCAATGCGAACTCTAATTTTTAGATTTTTCTGACAGATCTTTTTTTTATGTACTACACTTGACGGTGTAGTAATGACAATTTGTGTGGATCCTTGGTATCATTGCGATCTTTAATCTTTATATTGTCTTGACAGCTCTTCTTTTTTGCTGTACGACACTCAGCGGTGGTGTTCTGACAATTTCTGTGGATCGTTGGTACCAATGCGACCTCTAATTTTTAGACTTTTCTGACAAATCTTTTTTTTGATGTACTACACTCGACGTTGTAGTAATGACAATTTGTGTGGACCCTTGGTACCATTGCGATCTTTAATCTTTATATTGTCTTGACAGCTCTTCTTTTTTGCTGTACTACACTCGACGTTCTAGTAATGACAATTTGTGTGGATCCTTGGTTCCATTGCGATCTTTAATCTTTATATTGTCGTGACAGCTCTTCTTTTTTGCTGTACGACACTCACCTGTGGTGTTCTGACAATTTCTGTGGATCGTTGGTACCAATGCGACCTCTAATTTTTAGACTTTTCTGACAGCTCTTCTTTTTTGCTGTACTACACTCACTGGTGGTGTTCTGACAATTTGTGTGGACCCTTGGTACCATTGCGATCTTTAATCTTTATATTGTCTTGACAGCTCTTCTTTTTTGCTGTACTACACTCGACGTTGTAGTAATGACAATTTGTGTGGATCGTTGGTACCATTGGGATCTTTCATCTTTATATTGTCTTGACAGCTCTTCTTTTTTGCTGTACTACATCCACCGGTGGTGTTCTGACAATTTCTGTGGTTCGTTGGTACCAATGCGAACTCTAATTTTTAGACTTTTCTGACAGATCTTTTTTTTTTAAGTACTACACTCGACGTTGTAGTAATGACAATTTGTGTGGATCCTTGGTATCATTGCGATCTTTAATCTCTATATTGTCTTGACAGCTCTTCTGTTTTGCTGTACTACACTCACCGGTTGTGTTTTGACAATTTCTGTGGATCGTTGGTACCAATGCGACCTCTAATTTTTAGACTTTTCTGACAAATCTTTTTTTTTATGTACTACACTCGACGTTGTAGTAATGACAATTTGTGTGGACCCTTGGTACCATTGCGATCTTTAATCTTTATATTGTCTTGACAGCTCTTCTTTTTTGCTGTACTACACTCGACGTTGTAGTAATGACAATTTGTGTAGATCCTTGGTACCATTGCGATCTTTCATCTTTATGTTGTCTTGACAGCTCTTCTTTTTTGCTGTACCACACTCACCGGTGGTGTTCTGACTATTTCTGTGGATCGTTGGTACCAATGCGACCTCTAATTTTTAGACTTTTCTGACAGATCTTTTTTTTTTAAGTACTACACTCGACGTTGTAGTAATGACAATTTGTGTGGACCCTTGGTACCATTGCGATCTTCAATCTTTATATTGTCTTGACAGCTCTTCTTTTTTGCTGTACCACACTCACCGGTGGTGTTCTGACTATTTCTGTGGATCGTTGGTACCAATGCGACCTATAATTTCTAAATTTTTCTGACAGATATTTTTTTTTTGATGTACTACACTCGACGTTGTAGTAATGACAATTTGTGTGGATCCTTGGTACCATTGCGATCTTTAATCTTTATATTGTCTTGACAGCTCTTCTTTTTTGCTGTACGACACTCACCGGTGGTGTTCTGACAATTTCTGTGGATCGTTGGTACCAATGCGACCTCTAATTTTTAGACTTTTCTGACAGCTCTTCTTTTTTGCTGTACTACACTCACCGGTGGTGTTCTGACAATTTGTGTGGACCCTTGGTACCATTGCGATCTTTAATCTTTATATTGTCTTGACAGCTCTTCTTTTTTGCTGTACTACACTCGACGTTGTAGTAATGACAATTTGTGTAGATCCTTGGTACCATTGCGATCTTTCATCTTTATGTTGTCTTGACAGCTCTTCTTTTTTGCTGTACCACACTCACCGGTGGTGTTCTGACTATTTCTGTGGATCGTTGGTACCAATGCGACCTCTAATTTTTAGACTTTTCTGACAGATCTTTTTTTTTTAAGTACTACACTCGACGTTGTAGTAATGACAATTTGTGTGGACCCTTGGTACCATTGCGATCTTTAATCTTTATATTGTCTTGACAGCTCTTCTTTTTTGCTGTACTACACTCGACGTTGTAGTAATGACTATTTGTGTGGATCGTTGGTACCATTGGGATCTTTCATCTTTATATTGTCTTGACAGCTCTTCTTTTTTGCTATACTACATCCACCGGTGGTGTTCTGACAATTTCTGTGGTTCGTTGGTACCAATGCGAACTCTAATTTTTAGATTTTTCTGACAGATCTTTTTTTTAGGTACTACACTTGACGGTGTAGTAATGACAATTTGTGTGGATCCTTGGTATCATTGCGATCTTTAATCTCTATATTGTCTTGACAGCTCTTCTTTTTTGCTGTACTACACTCACCGGTGGTGTTCTGACAATTTCTGTGGATCGTTGGTACCAATGCGACCTCTAATTTTTAGACTTTTCTGACAGATCTTTTTTTTTATGTACTACACTCGACGTTGTAGTAATGACAATTTGTGTGGATCCTTGGTACCATTGCGATCTTTAATCTTTATATTGTCTTGACAGCTCTTCTTTTTTGCTGTACTACACTCGACGTTCTAGTAATGACAATTTGTGTGGATCCTTGGTACCATTGCGATCTTTAATCTTTATATTGTCTTGACAGCTCTTCTTTTTTGCTGTACTACACTCACCGGTGGTGTTCTGACAATTTCTGTGGATCGTTGGTACCAATGCGACCTCTAATTTTTAGACTTTTCTGACAGATATTTTTTTTTTATGTACTACACTCGACGTTGTAGTAATGACAATTTGTGTGGATCCTTGGTACCATTGCGATCTTTAATCTTTATATTGTCTTGACAGCTCTTCTTTTTTGCTGTACGACACTCACCGGTGGTGTTCTGACAATTTCTGTGGATCGTTGGTACCAATGCGACCTCTAATTTTTAGACTTTTCTGACAAATCTTTTTTTTTATGTACTACACTCGACGTTGTAGTAATGACAATTTGTGTGGACCCTTGGTACCATTGCGATCTTTAATCTTTATATTGTCTTGACAGCTCTTCTTTTTTGCTGTACTACACTCGACGTTGTAGTAATGACAATTTGTGTAGATCCTTGGTACCATTGGGATCTTTCATCTTTATATTGTCTTGACAGCTCTTCTTTTTTGCTGTACTACATCCACCGGTGGTGTTCTGACAATTTCTGTGGTTCGTTGGTACCAATGCGAACTCTAATTTTTAGATTTTTCTGACAGATCTTTTTTTTTATGTACTACACTTGACGGTGTAGTAATGACAATTTGTGTGGATCCTTGGTATCATTGCGATCTTTAATCTCTATATTGTCTTGACAGCTCTTCTGTTTTGCTGTACTACACTCACCGGTTGTGTTTTGACAATTTCTGTGGATCGTTGGTACCAATGCGACCTCTAATTTTTAGACTTTTCTGACAAATCTTTTTTTTTATGTACTACACTCGACGTTGTAGTAATGACAATTTGTGTGGACCCTTGGTACCATTGCGATCTTTAATCTTTATATTGTCTTGACAGCTCTTCTTTTTTGCTGTACTACACTCGACGTTGTAGTAATGACAATTTGTGTAGATCCTTGGTACCATTACGATCTTTCATCTTTATGTTGTCTTGACAGCTCTTCTTTTTTGCTGTACCACACTCACCGGTGGTGTTCTGACTATTTCTGTGGATCGTTGGTACCAATGCGACCTCTAATTTTTAGACTTTTCTGACAGATATTTTTTTTTTGATGTACTACACTCGACGTTGTAGTAATGACAATTTGTGTGGATCCTTGGTACCATTGCGATCTTTAATCTTTATATTGTCTTGACAGCTCTTCTTTTTTGCTGTACGACACTCACCGGTGGTGTTCTGACAATTTCTGTGGATCGTTGGTACCAATGCGACCTCTAATTTTTAGACTTTTCTGACAGATCTTTTTTTTGATGTACTACACTCGACGTTGTAGTAATGACAATTTGTGTGGACCCTTGGTACCATTGCGATCTTTAATCTTTATATTGTCTTGACAGCTCTTCTTTTTTGCTGTACTACACTCGACGTTCTAGTAATGACAATTTGTGTGGATCCTTGGTACCATTGCGATCTTTAATCTTTATATTGTCTTGACAGCTCTTCTTTTTTGCTGTACGACACTCACCTGTGGTGTTCTGACAATTTCTGTGGATCGTTGGTACCAATGCGACCTCTAATTTTTAGACTTTTCTGACAGCTCTTCTTTTTCGCTGTACTACACTCACCGGTGGTGTTCTGACAATTTGTGTGGACCCTTGGTACCATTGCGATCTTTAATCTTTATATTGTCTTGACAGCTCTTCTTTTTTGCTGTACTACACTCGACGTTGTAGTAATGACAATTTGTGTGGATCGTTGGTACCATTGGGATCTTTCATCTTTATATTGTCTTGACAGCTCTTCTTTTTTGCTGTACTACATCCACCGGTGGTGTTCTGACAATTTCTGTGGTTCGTTGGTACCAATGCGAACTCTAATTTTTAGATTTTTCTGACAGATCTTTTTTTTATGTACTACACTTGACGGTGTAGTAATGACAATTTGTGTGGATCCTTGGTATCATTGCGATCTTTAATCTCTATATTGTCTTGACAGCTCTTCTTTTTTGCTGTACTACACTCACCGGTGGTGTTCTGACAATTTCTGTGGATCGTTGGTACCAATGCGACCTCTAATTTTTAGACTTTTCTGACAGATCTTTTTTTTTTATGTACTACACTCGACGTTGTAGTAATGACAATTTGTGTGGATCCTTGGTACCATTGCGATCTTTAATCTTTATATTGTCTTGACAGCTCTTCTTTTTTGCTGTACGACACTCACCGGTGGTGTTCTGACAATTTCTGTGGATCGTTGGTACCAATGCGACCTCTAATTTTTAGACTTTTCTGACAGATCTTTTTTTTGATGTACTACACTCGACGTTGTAGTAATGACAATTTGTGTGGACCCTTGGTACCATTGCGATCTTTAATCTTTATATTGTCTTGACAGCTCTTCTTTATTGCTGTACTACACTCGACGTTCTAGTAATGACAATTTGTGTGGATCCTTGGTACCATTGCGATCTTTAATCTTTATATTGTCGTGACAGCTCTTCTTTTTTGCTGTACGACACTCACCTGTGGTGTTCTGACAATTTCTGTGGATCGTTGGTACCAATGCGACCTCTAATTTTTAGACTTTTCTGACAAATCTTTTTTTTTATGTACTACACTCGACGTTGTAGTAATGACAATTTGTGTGGACCCTTGGTACCATTGCGATCTTTAATCTTTATATTGTCTTGACAGCTCTTCTTTTTTGCTGTACTACACTCGACGTTGTAGTAATGACAATTTGTGTAGATCCTTGGTACCATTGCGATCTTTCATCTTTATGTTGTCTTGACAGCTCTTCTTTTTTGCTGTACCACACTCACCGGTGGTGTTCTGACTATTTCTGTGGATCGTTGGTACCAATGCGACCTATAATTTCTAAATTTTTCTGACAGATATTTTTTTTTGATGTACTACACTCGACGTTGTAGTAATGACAATTTGTGTGGATCCTTGGTACCATTGCGATCTTTAATCTTTCTATTGTCTGGACAGCTCTTCTTTTTTGCTGTACGACACTCACCGGTGGTGTTCTGACAATTTCTGTGGATCGTTGGTACCAATGCGACCTCTAATTTTTAGACTTTTCTGACAGATATTTTTTTTTTGATGTACTACACTCGACGTTGTAGTAATGACAATTTGTGTGGATCCTTGGTACCATTGCGATCTTTAATCTTTATATTGTCTTGACAGCTCTTCTTTTTTGCTGTACGACACTCACCGGTGGTGTTCTGACAATTTCTGTGGATCGTTGGTACCAATGCGACCTCTAATTTTTAGACTTTTCTGACAGATCTTTTTTTTGATGTACTACACTCGACGTTGTAGTAATGACAATTTGTGTGGACCCTTGGTACCATTGCGATCTTTAATCTTTATATTGTCTTGACAGCTCTTCTTTTTTGCTGTACTACCCTCGACGTTCTAGTAATGACAATTTGTGTGGATCCTTGGTACCATTGCGATCTTTAATCTTTATATTGTCTTGACAGCTCTTCTTTTTTGCTGTACGACACTCACCTGTGGTGTTCTGACAATTTCTGTGGATCGTTGGTACCAATGCGACCTCTAATTTTTAGACTTTTCTGACAGCTCTTCTTTTTTGCTGTACTACACTCACCGGTGGTGTTCTGACAATTTGTGTGGACCCTTGGTACCATTGCGATCTTTAATCTTTATATTGTCTTGACAGCTCTTCTTTTTTGCTGTACTACACTCGACGTTGTAGTAATGACAATTTGTGTGGATCGTTGGTACCATTGGGATCTTTCATCTTTATATTGTCTTGACAGCTCTTCTTATTTGCTGTACTACATCCACCGGTGGTGTTCTGACAATTTCTGTGGTTCGTTGGTACCAATGCGACCTCTAATTTTTAGACTTTTCTGACAAATCTTTTTTTTTATGTACTACACTCGACGTTGTAGTAATGACAATTTGTGTGGATCCTTGGTACCATTGCGATCTTTAATCTTTCTATTGTCTGGACAGCTCTTCTTTTTTGCTGTACGACACTCACCGGTGGTGTTCTGACAATTTCTGTGGATCGTTGGTACCAATGCGACCTCTAATTTTTAGACTTTTCTGACAGATCTTTTTTTTGATGTACTACACTCGACGTTGTAGTAATGACAATTTGTGTGGACCCTTGGTACCATTGCGATCTTTAATCTTTATATTGTCTTGACAGCTCTTCTTTTTTGTTGTACTACACTCGAAGCTATAGTAATGACAATTTGTGTGGATCCTTGGTACCATTGCGATCTTTAATCTTTATATTGTCTTGACAGTTCTTCTTTTTTGCTGTACTACACTCGCCGGTGGTGTTCTGACAATTTGTGTGGACCCTTGGTACCATTGCGATCTTTAATCTTTATATTGTCTTGACAGCTCTTCTTTTTTGCTGTACTACACTCGACGTTGTAGTAATGACAATTTGTGTGGATCGTTGGTACCATTGGGATCTTTCATCTTTATATTGTCTTGACAGCTCTTCTTATTTGCTGTACTACATCCACCGGTGGTGTTCTGACAATTTCTGTGGTTCGTTGGTACCAATGCGACCTCTAATTTTTAGACTTTTCTGACAAATCTTTTTTTTTATGTACTACACTCGACGTTGTAGTAATGACAATTTGTGTGGACCCTTGGTACCATTGCGATCTTTAATCTTTATATTGTCTTGACAGCTCTTCTTTTTTGCTGTACTACACTCGACGTTGTAGTAATGACAATTTGTGTAGATCCTTGGTACCATTGGGATCTTTCATCTTTATGTTGTCTTGACAGCTCTTCTTTTTTGCTGTACTACACTCACCGGTGGTGTTCTGACAATTTCTGGGGATCGTTGGTACCAATGCGACCTCTAATTTTTAGATATTTCTTCTTTTTTGATGTACTACACCCGACGTTGTAGTAATGATAATTTGTGTGGATCCTTGGTACCATTGCGAACTTCAATGTTTATATTGTCTTGATAGCTCTTCTTTTTTGCTGTACTACACTCACCGGTGGTGTTCTGACAATTTGTGTGGACCCTTGGTACCATTGCGATCTTTAATCTTTATATTGTCTTGACAGCTCTTCTTTTTTGCTGTACTACACTCGACGTTGTAGTAATGACAATTTGTGTGGATCGTTGGTACCATTGGGATCTTTCATCTTTATATTGTCTTGACAGCTCTTCTTTTTTGCTGTACTACATCCACCGGTGGTGTTCTGACAATTTCTGTGGTTCGTTGGTACCAATGCGAACTCTAATTTTTAGATTTTTCTGACAGATCTTTTTTTTATGTACTACACTTGACGGTGTAGTAATGACAATTTGTGTGGATCCTTGGTATCATTGCGATCTTTAATCTCTATATTGTCTTGACAGCTCTTCTTTTTTGCTGTACTACACTCACCGGTGGTGTTCTGACAATTTCTGTGGATCGTTGGTACCAATGCGACCTCTAATTTTTAGACTTTTCTGACAGATCTTTTTTTTTTATGTACTACACTCGACGTTGTAGTAATGACAATTTGTGTGGATCGTTGGTACCATTGGGATCTTTCATCTTTATATTGTCTTGACAGCTCTTCTTTTTTGCTGTACTACATCCACCGGTGGTGTTCTGACAATTTCTGTGGTTCGTTGGTACCAATGCGAACTCTAATTTTTAGATTTTTCTGACAGATCTTTTTTTTATGTACTACACTTGACGGTGTAGTAATGACAATTTGTGTGGATCCTTGGTATCATTGCGATCTTTAATCTCTATATTGTCTTGACAGCTCTTCTTTTTTGCTGTACCACACTCACCGGTGGTGTTCTGACTATTTCTGTGGATCGTTGGTACCAATGCGACCTATAATTTCTAAATTTTTCTGACAGATATTTTTTTTTGATGTACTACACTCGACGTTGTAGTAATGACAATTTGTGTGGATCCTTGGTACCATTGCGATCTTTAATCTTTCTATTGTCTGGACAGCTCTTCTTTTTTGCTGTACGACACTCACCGGTGGTGTTCTGACAATTTCTGTGGATCGTTGGTACCAATGCGACCTCTAATTTTTAGACTTTTCTGACAGATATTTTTTTTTTGATGTACTACACTCGACGTTGTAGTAATGACAATTTGTGTGGATCCTTGGTACCATTGCGATCTTTAATCTTTATATTGTCTTGACAGCTCTTCTTTTTTGCTGTACGACACTCACCGGTGGTGTTCTGACAATTTCTGTGGATCGTTGGTACCAATGCGACCTCTAATTTTTAGACTTTTCTGACAGATCTTTTTTTTGATGTACTACACTCGACGTTGTAGTAATGACAATTTGTGTGGACCCTTGGTACCATTGCGATCTTTAATCTTTATATTGTCTTGACAGCTCTTCTTTTTTGCTGTACTACACTCGACGTTCTAGTAATGACAATTTGTGTGGATCCTTGGTACCATTGCGATCTTTAATCTTTATATTGTCTTGACAGCTCTTCTTTTTTGCTGTACGACACTCACCTGTGGTGTTCTGACAATTTCTGTGGATCGTTGGTACCAATGCGACCTCTAATTTTTAGACTTTTCTGACAGCTCTTCTTTTTTGCTGTACTACACTCACCGGTGGTGTTCTGACAATTTGTGTGGACCCTTGGTACCATTGCGATCTTTAATCTTTATATTGTCTTGACAGCTCTTCTTTTTTGCTGTACTACACTCGACGTTGTAGTAATGACAATTTGTGTGGATCGTTGGTACCATTGGGATCTTTCATCTTTATATTGTCTTGACAGCTCTTCTTTTTTGCTGTACTACATCCACCGGTGGTGTTCTGACAATTTCTGTGGTTCGTTGGTACCAATGCGAACTCTAATTTTTAGATTTTTCTGACAGATCTTTTTTTTATGTACTACACTTGACGGTGTAGTAATGACAATTTGTGTGGATCCTTGGTATCATTGCGATCTTTAATCTCTATATTGTCTTGACAGCTCTTCTTTTTTGCTGTACTACACTCACCGGTGGTGTTCTGACAATTTCTGTGGATCGTTGGTACCAATGCGACCTCTAATTTTTAGACTTTTCTGACAGATCTTTTTTTTTTATGTACTACACTCGACGTTGTAGTAATGACAATTTGTGTGGATCCTTGGTACCATTGCGATCTTTAATCTTTATATTGTCTTGACAGCTCTTCTTTTTTGCTGTACGACACTCACCGGTGGTGTTCTGACAATTTCTGTGGATCGTTGGTACCAATGCGACCTCTAATTTTTAGACTTTTCTGACAGATCTTTTTTTTGATGTACTACACTCGACGTTGTAGTAATGACAATTTGTGTGGACCCTTGGTACCATTGCGATCTTTAATCTTTATATTGTCTTGACAGCTCTTCTTTTTTGCTGTACTACACTCGACGTTCTAGTAATGACAATTTGTGTGGATCCTTGGTACCATTGCGATCTTTAATCTTTATATTGTCGTGACAGCTCTTCTTTTTTGCTGTACGACACTCACCTGTGGTGTTCTGACAATTTCTGTGGATCGTTGGTACCAATGCGACCTCTAATTTTTAGACTTTTCTGACAGCTCTTCTTTTTTGCTGTACTACACTCACTGGTGGTGTTCTGACAATTTGTGTGGACCCTTGGTACCATTGCGATCTTTAATCTTTATATTGTCTTGACAGCTCTTCTTTTTTGCTGTACTACACTCGACGTTGTAGTAACGACAATTTGTGTGGATCGTTGGTACCATTGGGATCTTTCATCTTTATATTGTCTTGACAGCTCTTCTTTTTTGCTGTACTACATCCACCGGTGGTGTTCTGACAATTTCTGTGGTTCGTTGGTACCAATGCGACCTCTAATTTTTAGACTTTTCTGACAAATCTTTTTTTTTATGTACTACACTCGACGTTGTAGTAATGACAATTTGTGTGGATCCTTGGTACCATTGCGATCTTTAATCTTTCTATTGTCTGGACAGCTCTTCTTTTTTGCTGTACGACACTCACCGGTGGTGTTCTGACAATTTCTGTGGATCGTTGGTACCAATGCGACCTCTAATTTTTAGACTTTTCTGACAGATCTTTTTTTTGATGTACTACACTCGACGTTGTAGTAATGACAATTTGTGTGGACCCTTGGTACCATTGCGATCTTTAATCTTTATATTGTCTTGACAGCTCTTCTTTTTTGCTGTACTACACTCGACGTTGTAGTAATGACAATTTGTGTAGATCCTTGGTACCATTGCGATCTTTCATCTTTATGTTGTCTTGACAGCTCTTCTTTTTTGCTGTACCACACTCACCGGTGGTGTTCTGACTATTTCTGTGGATCGTTGGTACCAATGCGACCTATAATTTCTAAATTTTTCTGACAGATATTTTTTTTTTGATGTACTACACTCGACGTTGTAGTAATGACAATTTGTGTGGATCCTTGGTACCATTGCGATCTTTAATCTTTCTATTGTCTGGACAGCTCTTCTTTTTTGCTGTACGACACTCACCGGTGGTGTTCTGACAATTTCTGTGGATCGTTGGTACCAATGCGACCTCTAATTTTTAGACTTTTCTGACAGATCTTTTTTTTGATGTACTACACTCGACGTTGTAGTAATGACAATTTGTGTGAACCCTTGGTACCATTGCGATCTTTAATCTTTATATTGTCTTGACAGCTCTTCTTTTTTGTTGTACTACACTCGAAGCTATAGTAATGACAATTTGTGTGGATCCTTGGTACCATTGCGATTTTAATCTTTATATTGTCTTGACAGTTCTTCTTTTTTGCTGTACTACACTCGCCGGTGGTGTTCTGACAATTTGTGTGGACCCTTGGTACCATTGCGATCTTTAATCTTTATATTGTCTTGACAGCTCTTCTTTTTTGCTGTACTACACTCGACGTTGTAGTAATGACAATTTGTGTGGATCGTTGGTACCATTGGGATCTTTCATCTTTATATTGTCTTGACAGCTCTTCTTATTTGCTGTACTACATCCACCGGTGGTGTTCTGACAATTTCTGTGGTTCGTTGGTACCAATGCGACCTCTAATTTTTAGACTTTTCTGACAAATCTTTTTTTTTATGTACTACACTCGACGTTGTAGTAATGACAATTTGTGTGGACCCTTGGTACCATTGCGATCTTTAATCTTTATATTGTCTTGACAGCTCTTCTTTTTTGCTGTACTACACTCGACGTTGTAGTAATGACAATTTGTGTGGATCGTTGGTACCATTGGGATCTTTCATCTTTATATTGTCTTGACAGCTCTTCTTATTTGCTGTACTACATCCACCGGTGGTGTTCTGACAATTTCTGTGGTTCGTTGGTACCAATGCGACCTCTAATTTTTAGACTTTTCTGACAAATCTTTTTTTTTATGTACTACACTCGACGTTGTAGTAATGACAATTTGTGTGGATCCTTGGTACCATTGCGATCTTTAATCTTTCTATTGTCTGGACAGCTCTTCTTTTTTGCTGTACGACACTCACCGGTGGTGTTCTGACAATTTCTGTGGATCGTTGGTACCAATGCGACCTCTAATTTTTAGACTTTTCTGACAGATCTTTTTTTTGATGTACTACACTCGACGTTGTAGTAATGACAATTTGTGTGGACCCTTGGTACCATTGCGATCTTTAATCTTTATATTGTCTTGACAGCTCTTCTTTTTTGTTGTACTACACTCGAAGCTATAGTAATGACAATTTGTGTGGATCCTTGGTACCATTGCGATCTTTAATCTTTATATTGTCTTGACAGCTCTTCTTTTTTGCTGTACTACACTCGACGTTGTAGTAATGACAATTTGTGTGGATCGTTGGTACCATTGGGATCTTTCATCTTTATATTGTCTTGACAGCTCTTCTTATTTGCTGTACTACATCCACCGGTGGTGTTCTGACAATTTCTGTGGTTCGTTGGTACCAATGCGACCTCTAATTTTTAGACTTTTCTGACAAATCTTTTTTTTTATGTACTACACTCGACGTTGTAGTAATGACAATTTGTGTGGACCCTTGGTACCATTGCGATCTTTAATCTTTATATTGTCTTGACAGCTCTTCTTTTTTGCTGTACTACACTCGACGTTGTAGTAATGACAATTTGTGTAGATCCTTGGTACCATTGGGATCTTTCATCTTTATGTTGTCTTGACAGCTCTTCTTTTTTGCTGTACTACACTCACCGGTGGTGTTCTGACAATTTCTGGGGATCGTTGGTACCAATGCGACCTCTAATTTTTAGATATTTCTTCTTTTTTGATGTACTACACCCGACGTTGTAGTAATGATAATTTGTGTGGATCCTTGGTACCATTGCGAACTTCAATGTTTATATTGTCTTGATAGCTCTTCTTTTTTGCTGTACTACATTCAGCGGTGGTGTTCTGACAATTTCTGTGGATCGTTGGTACCAATGCGACCTCTAATTTTTAGACTTTTCTGACAAATCTTTTTTTTAAGTACTACACTCGACGTTGTAGTAATGACAATTTGTGTGGATCCTTGGTATCATTGCGATCTTTAATCTCTATATTGTCTTGACAGCTCTTCTGTTTTGCTGTACTACACTCACCGGTTGTGTTTTGACAATTTCTGTGGATCGTTGGTACCAATGCGACCTCTAATTTTTAGACTTTTCTGACAAATCTTTTTTTTTATGTACTACACTCGACGTTGTAGTAATGACAATTTGTGTGGACCCTTGGTACCATTGCGATCTTTAATCTTTATATTGTCTTGACAGCTCTTCTTTTTTGCTGTACTACACTCGACGTTGTAGTAATGACAATTTGTGTAGATCCTTGGTACCATTGCGATCTTTCATCTTTATGTTGTCTTGACAGCTCTTCTTTTTTGCTGTACGACACTCACCGGTGGTGTTCTGACAATTTCTGTGGATCGTTGGTACCAATGCGACCTCTAATTTTTAGACTTTTCTGACAGCTCTTCTTTTTTGCTGTACTACACTCACCGGTGGTGTTCTGACAATTTGTGTGGACCCTTGGTACCATTGCGATCTTTAATCTTTATATTGTCTTGACAGCTCTTCTTTTTTGCTGTACTACACTCGACGTTGTAGTAATGACAATTTGTGTAGATCCTTGGTACCATTGCGATCTTTCATCTTTATGTTGTCTTGACAGCTCTTCTTTTTTGCTGTACCACACTCACCGGTGGTGTTCTGACTATTTCTGTGGATCGTTGGTACCAATGCGACCTCTAATTTTTAGACTTTTCTGACAAATCTTTTTTTTTAAGTACTACACTCGACGTTGTAGTAATGACAATTTGTGTGGACCCTTGGTACCATTGCGATCTTTAATCTTTATATTGTCTTGACAGCTCTTCTTTTTTGCTGTACCACACTCACCGGTGGTGTTCTGACTATTTCTGTGGATCGTTGGTACCAATGCGACCTATAATTTCTAAATTTTTCTGACAGATATTTTTTTTTTGATGTACTACACTCGACGTTGTAGTAATGACAATTTGTGTGGATCCTTGGTACCATTGCGATCTTTAATCTTTATATTGTCTTGACAGCTCTTCTTTTTTGCTGTACGACACTCACCGGTGGTGTTCTGACAATTTCTGTGGATCGTTGGTACCAATGCGACCTCTAATTTTTAGACTTTTCTGACAGATCTTTTTTTTGATGTACTACACTCGACGTTGTAGTAATGACAATTTGTGTGGACCCTTGGTACCATTGCGATCTTTAATCTTTATATTGTCTTGACAGCTCTTCTTTTTTGCTGTACTACACTCGACGTTCTAGTAATGACAATTTGTGTGGATCCTTGGTACCATTGCGATCTTTAATCTTTATATTGTCTTGACAGCTCTTCTTTTTTGCTGTACGACACTCACCTGTGGTGTTCTGACAATTTCTGTGGATCGTTGGTACCAATGCGACCTCTAATTTTTAGACTTTTCTGACAGCTCTTCTTTTTTGCTGTACTACACTCACCGGTGGTGTTCTGACAATTTGTGTGGACCCTTGGTACCATTGCGATCTTTAATCTTTATATTGTCTTGACAGCTCTTCTTTTTTGCTGTACTACACTCGACGTTGTAGTAATGACTATTTGTGTGGATCGTTGGTACCATTGGGATCTTTCATCTTTATATTGTCTTGACAGCTCTTCTTTTTTGCTATACTACATCCACCGGTGGTGTTCTGACAATTTCTGTGGTTCGTTGGTACCAATGCGAACTCTAATTTTTAGATTTTTCTGACAGATCTTTTTTTTATGTACTACACTTGACGGTGTAGTAATGACAATTTGTGTGGATCCTTGGTATCATTGCGATCTTTAATCTCTATATTGTCTTGACAGCTCTTCTTTTTTGCTGTACTACACTCACCGGTGGTGTTCTGACAATTTCTGTGGATCGTTGGTACCAATGCGACCTCTAATTTTTAGACTTTTCTGACAGATCTTTTTTTTTATGTACTACACTCGACGTTGTAGTAATGACAATTTGTGTGGATCCTTGGTATCATTGCGATCTTTAATCTCTATATTGTCTTGACAGCTCTTCTTTTTTGCTGTACTACACTCACCGGTGGTGTTCTGACAATTTCTGTGGATCGTTGGTACCAATGCGACCTCTAATTTTTAGACTTTTCTGACAGATCTTTTTTTTTTATGTACTACACTCGACGTTGTAGTAATGACAATTTGTGTGGATCCTTGGTACCATTGCGATCTTTCATCTTTACATTGTCTTGACAGCTCTTCTTTTTTGCTGTACTACACTCGACGTTGTAGTAATGACAATTTGTGTGGATCCTTGGTACCATTGCGATCTTTAATCTTTATATTGTCTTGACAGCTCTTCTTTTTTGCTGTACGACACTCACCGGTGGTGTTCTGACAATTTCTGTGGATCGTTGGTACCAATGCGACCTCTAATTTTTAGACTTTTCTGACAGCTCTTCTTTTTTGCTGTACTACACTCACCGGTGGTGTTCTGACAATTTGTGTGGACCCTTGGTACCATTGCGATCTTTAATCTTTATATTGTCTTGACAGCTCTTCTTTTTTGCTGTACTACACTCGACGTTGTAGTAATGACAATTTGTGTAGATCCTTGGTACCATTGCGATCTTTCATCTTTATGTTGTCTTGACAGCTCTTCTTTTTTGCTGTACCACACTCACCGGTGGTGTTCTGACTATTTCTGTGGATCGTTGGTACCAATGCGACCTCTAATTTTTAGACTTTTCTGACAAATCTTTTTTTTTTAAGTACTACACTCGACGTTGTAGTAATGACAATTTGTGTGGACCCTTGGTACCATTGCGATCTTTAATCTTTATATTGTCTTGACAGCTCTTCTTTTTTGCTGTACCACACTCACCGGTGGTGTTCTGACTATTTCTGTGGATCGTTGGTACCAATGCGACCTATAATTTCTAAATTTTTCTGACAGATATTTTTTTTTTGATGTACTACACTCGACGTTGTAGTAATGACAATTTGTGTGGATCCTTGGTACCATTGCGATCTTTAATCTTTATATTGTCTTGACAGCTCTTCTTTTTTGCTGTACGACACTCACCGGTGGTGTTCTGACAATTTCTGTGGATCGTTGGTACCAATGCGACCTCTAATTTTTAGACTTTCCTGACAGATCTTTTTTTTGATGTACTACACTCGACGTTGTAGTAATGACAATTTGTGTGGACCCTTGGTACCATTGCGATCTTTAATCTTTATATTGTCTTGACAGCTCTTCTTTTTTGCTGTACTACACTCGACGTTCTAGTAATGACAATTTGTGTGGATCCTTGGTACCATTGCGATCTTTAATCTTTATATTGTCTTGACAGCTCTTCTTTTTTGCTGTACGACACTCACCTGTGGTGTTCTGACAATTTCTGTGGATCGTTGGTACCAATGCGACCTCTAATTTTTAGACTTTTCTGACAGCTCTTCTTTTTTGCTGTACTACACTCACCGGTGGTGTTCTGACAATTTGTGTGGACCCTTGGTACCATTGCGATCTTTAATCTTTATATTGTCTTGACAGCTCTTCTTTTTTGCTGTACTACACTCGACGTTGTAGTAATGACTATTTGTGTGGATCGTTGGTACCATTGGGATCTTTCATCTTTATATTGTCTTGACAGCTCTTCTTTTTTGCTATACTACATCCACCGGTGGTGTTCTGACAATTTCTGTGGTTCGTTGGTACCAATGCGAACTCTAATTTTTAGATTTTTCTGACAGATCTTTTTTTTATGTACTACACTTGACGGTGTAGTAATGACAATTTGTGTGGATCCTTGGTATCATTGCGATCTTTAATCTCTATATTGTCTTGACAGCTCTTCTTTTTTGCTGTACTACACTCACCGGTGGTGTTCTGACAATTTCTGTGGATCGTTGGTACCAATGCGACCTCTAATTTTTAGACTTTTCTGACAGATCTTTTTTTTTATGTACTACACTCGACGTTGTAGTAATGACAATTTGTGTGGATCCTTGGTACCATTGCGATCTTTAATCTTTATATTGTCTTGACAGCTCTTCTTTTTTGCTGTACGACACTCACCGGTGGTGTTCTGACAATTTCTGTGGATCGTTGCTACCAATGCGACCTCTAATTTTTAGACTTTTCTGACAGATCTTTTTTTTGATGTACTACACTCGACGTTGTAGTAATGACAATTTGTGTGGACCCTTGGTACCATTGCGATCTTTAATCTTTATATTGTCTTGACAGCTCTTCTTTTTTGATGTACTACACTCGACGTTCTAGTAATGACAATTTGTGTGGATCGTTGGTACCATTGCGATCTTTCATCTTTATGTTGTCTTGACAGCTCTTCTTTTTTGCTGTACCACACTCACCGGTGGTGTTCTGACTATTTCTGTGGATCGTTGGTACCAATGCGACCTCTAATTTTTAGACTTTTCTGACAAATCTTTTTTTTTTAAGTACTACACTCGACGTTGTAGTAATGACAATTTGTGTGGACCCTTGGTACCATTGCGATCTTTAATCTTTATATTGTCTTGACAGCTCTTCTTTTTTGCTGTACCACACTCACCGGTGGTGTTCTGACTATTTCTGTGGATCGTTGGTACCAATGCGACCTATAATTTCTAAATTTTTCTGACAGATATTTTTTTTTTGATGTACTACACTCGACGTTGTAGTAATGACAATTTGTGTGGATCCTTGGTACCATTGCGATCTTTAATCTTTATATTGTCTTGACAGCTCTTCTTTTTTGCTGTACGACACTCACCGGTGGTGTTCTGACAATTTCTGTGGATCGTTGGTACCAATGCGACCTCTAATTTTTAGACTTTCCTGACAGATCTTTTTTTTGATGTACTACACTCGACGTTGTAGTAATGACAATTTGTGTGGACCCTTGGTACCATTGCGATCTTTAATCTTTATATTGTCTTGACAGCTCTTCTTTTTTGCTGTACTACACTCGACGTTCTAGTAATGACAATTTGTGTGGATCCTTGGTACCATTGCGATCTTTAATCTTTATATTGTCTTGACAGCTCTTCTTTTTTGCTGTACGACACTCACCTGTGGTGTTCTGACAATTTCTGTGGATCGTTGGTACCAATGCGACCTCTAATTTTTAGACTTTTCTGACAGCTCTTCTTTTTTGCTGTACTACACTCACCGGTGGTGTTCTGACAATTTGTGTGGACCCTTGGTACCATTGCGATCTTTAATCTTTATATTGTCTTGACAGCTCTTCTTTTTTGCTGTACTACACTCGACGTTGTAGTAATGACTATTTGTGTGGATCGTTGGTACCATTGGGATCTTTCATCTTTATATTGTCTTGACAGCTCTTCTTTTTTGCTATACTACATCCACCGGTGGTGTTCTGACAATTTCTGTGGTTCGTTGGTACCAATGCGAACTCTAATTTTTAGATTTTTCTGACAGATCTTTTTTTTATGTACTACACTTGACGGTGTAGTAATGACAATTTGTGTGGATCCTTGGTATCATTGCGATCTTTAATCTCTATATTGTCTTGACAGCTCTTCTTTTTTGCTGTACTACACTCACCGGTGGTGTTCTGACAATTTCTGTGGATCGTTGGTACCAATGCGACCTCTAATTTTTAGACTTTTCTGACAGATCTTTTTTTTTATGTACTACACTCGACGTTGTAGTAATGACAATTTGTGTGGATCCTTGGTACCATTGCGATCTTTAATCTTTATATTGTCTTGACAGCTCTTCTTTTTTGCTGTACGACACTCACCGGTGGTGTTCTGACAATTTCTGTGGATCGTTGCTACCAATGCGACCTCTAATTTTTAGACTTTTCTGACAGATCTTTTTTTTGATGTACTACACTCGACGTTGTAGTAATGACAATTTGTGTGGACCCTTGGTACCATTGCGATCTTTAATCTTTATATTGTCTTGACAGCTCTTCTTTTTTGATGTACTACACTCGACGTTCTAGTAATGACAATTTGTGTGGATCGTTGGTACCATTGGGATCTTTCATCTTTATATTGTCTTGACAGCTCTTCTTTTTTGCTGTACTACATCCACCGGTGGTGTTCTGACAATTTCTGTGGTTCGTTGGTACCAATGCGAACTCTAATTTTTAGATTTTTCTGACAGATCTTTTTTTTTATGTACTACACTTGACGGTGTAGTAATGACAATTTGTGTGGATCCTTGGTATCATTGCGATCTTTAATCTCTATATTGTCTTGACAGCTCTTCTGTTTTGCTGTACTACACTCACCGGTTGTGTTTTGACAATTTCTGTGGATCGTTGGTACCAATGCGACCTCTAATTTTTAGACTTTTCTGACAAATCTTTTTTTTTATGTACTACACTCGACGTTGTAGTAATGACAATTTGTGTGGACCCTTGGTACCATTGCGATCTTTAATCTTTATATTGTCTTGACAGCTCTTCTTTTTTGCTGTACTACACTCACCGGTGGTGTTCTGACAATTTCTGTGGATCGTTGGTACCAATGCGACCTCTAATTTTTAGACTTTTCTGACAGATATTTTTTTTTTATGTACTACACTCGACGTTGTAGTAATGACAATTTGTGTGGATCCTTGGTACCATTGCGATCTTTAATCTTTATATTGTCTTGACAGCTCTCCTTTTTTGCTGTACGACACTCACCGGTGGTGTTCTGACAATTTCTGTGGATCGTTGGTACCAATGCGACCTCTAATTTTTAGACTTTTCTGACAGATCTTTTTTTTGATGTACTACACTCGACGTTGTAGTAATGACAATTTGTGTGGACCCTTGGTACCATTGCGATCTTTAATCTTTATATTGTCTTGACAGCTCTTCTTTTTTGCTGTACTACACTCGACGTTCTAGTAATGACAATTTGTGTGGATCCTTGGTACCATTGCGATCTTTAATCTTTATATTGTCTGGACAGCTCTTCTTTTTTGCTGTACGACACTCACCGGTGGTGTTCTGACAATTTCTGTGGATCGTTGGTACCAATGCGACCTCTAATTTTTAGACTTTTCTGAATAATCTTTTTTTTTATGTACTACACTCGACGTTGTAGTAATGACAATTTGTGTGGACCCTTGGTACCATTGCGATCTTTAATCTTTATATTGTCTTGACAGCTCTTCTTCTTTGCTGTACTACACTCGACGTTGTAGTAATGACAATTTGTGTAGATCCTTGGTACCATTGGGATCTTTCATCTTTATGTTGTCTTGACAGCTCTTCTTTTTTGCTGTACTACATCCACCGGTGGTGTTCTGACAATTTCTGTGGTTCGTTGGTACCAATGCGAACTCTAATTTTTAGATTTTTCTGACAGATCTTTTTTTTTATGTACTACACTTGACGGTGTAGTAATGACAATTTGTGTGGATCCTTGGTATCATTGCGATCTTTAATCTCTATATTGTCTTGACAGCTCTTCTGTTTTGCTGTACTACACTCACCGGTTGTGTTTTGACAATTTCTGTGGATCGTTGGTACCAATGCGACCTCTAATTTTTAGACTTTTCTGACAAATCTTTTTTTTTATGTACTACACTCGACGTTGTAGTAATGACAATTTGTGTGGACCCTTGGTACCATTGCGATCTTTAATCTTTATATTGTCTTGACAGCTCTTCTTTTTTGCTGTACTACACTCGACGTTGTAGTAATGACAATTTGTGTAGATCCTTGGTACCATTGCGATCTTTCATCTTTATGTTGTCTTGACAGCTCTTCTTTTTTGCTGTACCACACTCACCGGTGGTGTTCTGACTATTTCTGTGGATCGTTGGTACCAATGCGACCTATAATTTCTAAATTTTTCTGACAGATATTTTTTTTTGATGTACTACACTCGACGTTGTAGTAATGACAATTTGTGTGGATCCTTGGTACCATTGCGATCTTTAATCTTTCTATTGTCTGGACAGCTCTTCTTTTTTGCTGTACGACACTCACCGGTGGTGTTCTGACAATTTCTGTGGATCGTTGGTACCAATGCGACCTCTAATTTTTAGACTTTTCTGACAGATATTTTTTTTTTGATGTACTACACTCGACGTTGTAGTAATGACAATTTGTGTGGATCCTTGGTACCATTGCGATCTTTAATCTTTATATTGTCTTGACAGCTCTTCTTTTTTGCTGTACGACACTCACCGGTGGTGTTCTGACAATTTCTGTGGATCGTTGGTACCAATGCGACCTCTAATTTTTAGACTTTTCTGACAGATCTTTTTTTTGATGTACTACACTCGACGTTGTAGTAATGACAATTTGTGTGGACCCTTGGTACCATTGCGATCTTTAATCTTTATATTGTCTTGACAGCTCTTCTTTTTTGCTGTACTACACTCGACGTTCTAGTAATGACAATTTGTGTGGATCCTTGGTACCATTGCGATCTTTAATCTTTATATTGTCTTGACAGCTCTTCTTTTTTGCTGTACGACACTCACCTGTGGTGTTCTGACAATTTCTGTGGATCGTTGGTACCAATGCGACCTCTAATTTTTAGACTTTTCTGACAGCTCTTGTTTTTTGCTGTACTACACTCACCGGTGGTGTTCTGACAATTTGTGTGGACCCTTGGTACCATTGCGATCTTTAATCTTTATATTGTCTTGACAGCTCTTCTTTTTTGCTGTACTACACTCGACGTTGTAGTAATGACAATTTGTGTGGATCGTTGGTACCATTGGGATCTTTCATCTTTATATTGTCTTGACAGCTCTTCTTTTTTGCTGTACTACATCCACCGGTGGTGTTCTGACAATTTCTGTGGTTCGTTGGTACCAATGCGGACTCTAATTTTTAGATTTTTCTGACAGATCTTTTTTTTATGTACTACACTTGACGGTGTAGTAATGACAATTTGTGTGGATCCTTGGTATCATTGCGATCTTTAATCTCTATATTGTCTTGACAGCTCTTCTTTTTTGCTGTACTACACTCACCGGTGGTGTTCTGACAATTTCTGTGGATCGTTGGTACCAATGCGACCTCTAATTTTTAGACTTTTCTGACAGATCTTTTTTTTTTATGTACTACACTCGACGTTGTAGTAATGACAATTTGTGTGGATCCTTGGTACCATTGCGATCTTTAATCTTTATATTGTCTTGACAGCTCTTCTTTTTTGCTGTACGACACTCACCGGTGGTGTTCTGACAATTTCTGTGGATCGTTGGTACCAATGCGACCTCTAATTTTTAGACTTTTCTGACAGATCTTTTTTTTGATGTACTACACTCGACGTTGTAGTAATGACAATTTGTGTGGACCCTTGGTACCATTGCGATCTTTAATCTTTATATTGTCTTGACAGCTCTTCTTTTTTGCTGTACTACACTCGACGTTCTAGTAATGACAATTTGTGTGGATCCTTGGTACCATTGCGATCTTTAATCTTTATATTGTCGTGACAGCTCTTCTTTTTTACTGTACGACACTCACCTGTGGTGTTCTGACAATTTCTGTGGATCGTTGGTACCAATGCGACCTCTAATTTTTAGACTTTTCTGACAGCTCTTCTTTTTTGCTGTACTACACTCACTGGTGGTGTTCTGACAATTTGTGTGGACCCTTTGTACCATTGCGATCTTTAATCTTTATATTGTCTTCACAGCTCTTCTTTTTTGCTGTACTACACTCGACGTTGTAGTAATGACAATTTGTGTGGATCGTTGGTACCATTGGGATCTTTAATCTTTATATTGTCTTGACAGTTCTTCTTTTTTGCTGTACTACACTCACCGGTGGTGTTCTGACAATTTGTGTGGACCCTTTGTACCATTGCGATCTTTAATCTTTATATTGTCTTCACAGCTCTTCTTTTTTGCTGTACTACACTCGACGTTGTAGTAATGACAATTTGTGTGGATCGTTGGTACCATTGGGATCTTTAATCTTTATATTGTCTTGACAGTTCTTCTTTTTTGCTGTACTACACTCGCCGGTGGTGTTCTGACAATTTGTGTGGACCCTTGGTACCATTGCGATCTTTAATCTTTATATTGTCTTGACAGCTCTTCTTTTTTGCTGTACTACACTCGACGTTGTAGTAATGACAATTTGTGTGGATCGTTGGTACCATTGGGATCTTTCATCTTTATATTGTCTTGACAGCTCTTCTTATTTGCTGTACTACATCCACCGGTGGTGTTCTGACAATTTCTGTGGTTCGTTGGTACCAATGCGACCTCTAATTTTTAGACTTTTCTGACAAATCTTTTTTTTTATGTACTACACTCGACGTTGTAGTAATGACAATTTGTGTGGACCCTTGGTACCATTGCGATCTTTAATCTTTATATTGTCTTGACAGCTCTTCTTTTTTGCTGTACTACACTCGACGTTGTAGTAATGACAATTTGTGTAGATCCTTGGTACCATTGGGATCTTTCATCTTTATGTTGTCTTGACAGCTCTTCTTTTTTGCTGTACTACACTCACCGGTGGTGTTCTGACAATTTCTGGGGATCGTTGGTACCAATGCGACCTCTAATTTTTAGATATTTCTGACAGATCTTCTTTTTTGATGTACTACACCCGACGTTGTAGTAATGATAATTTGTGTGGATCCTTGGTACCATTGCGAACTTCAATGTTTATATTGTCTTGATAGCTCTTCTTTTTTGCTGTACTACATTCAGCGTTGGCGTTCTGACAATTTCTGTGGATCGTTGGTACCAATGCGACGTCTAATTTTTAGACTTTTCTGACAGATTTTTTTTTTATGTACTACACTCTACGTTGTAGTAATGACAATTTGTGTGGATCCTTGGTACCATTGCGATCTTTAATCTTTATATTGTCTTGACAATTCTTCTTTTTTGCTGTACGACACTCACCGGTGATGTTCTGACAATTTCTGTGTAGCGTTGGTCCCAATGCGACCTCTAATTTTTTGATTTTTCCGACAGATCTTTTTTTTATGTGCTCCACTCGACGTTGTAGTAATGACAATTTGTGTGGATCCTTGGTACCATTGCGAACTCTAATTTTTAGATTTTTCTGACAGATCTTTTTTTTTATGTACTACACTTGACGGTGTAGTAATGACAATTTGTGTGGATCCTTGGTATCATTGCGGTCTTTAATCTCTATATTGTCTTGACAGCTCTTCTTTTTTGCTGTACTACACTCACCGGTTGTGTTCTGACAATTTCTGTGGATCGTTGGTACCAATGCGACCTCTAATTTTTAGACTTTTCTGACAAATCTTTTTTTTTTATGTACTACACTCGACGTTGTAGTAATGACAATTTGTGTGGACCCTTGGTACCATTGCGATCTTTAATCTTTATATTGTCTTGACAGATCTTCTTTTTTGCTGTACTACATCCACCGGTGGTGTTCTGACAATTTCTGTGGATCGTTGGTACCATTGCGAACTCTAATTTTTAGATTTTTCTGACAGATCTTTTTTTTTTATGTACTACACTTGACGGTGTAGTAATGACAATTTGTGTGGATCCTTGGTATCATTGCGATCTTTAATCTCTATATTGTCTTGACAGCTCTTCTTTTTTGCTGTACTACACTCACCGGTTGTGTTCTGACAATTTCTGTGGATCGTTGGTACCAATGCGACCTCTAATTTTTAGACTTTTCTGACAAATCTTTTTTTTTTATGTACTACACTCGACGTTGTAGTAATGACAATTTGTGTGGACCCTTGGTACCATTGCGATCTTTAATCTTTATATTGTCTTGACAGCTCTTCTTTTTTGCTGTACTACATCCACCGGTGGTGTTCTGACAATTTCTGTGGATCGTTGGTACCAATGCGACCTCTAATTTTTAGATATTTCTGACAGATCTTCTTTTTTGATGTACTACACCCGACGTTGTAGTCATGATAGTTTGTGTGGATCCTTGGTACTATTGCTATCTTTACTCTTTATATTGTCTTGACAGCTCTTCGTTTTTGCTGTACTACACTCACCGGTGGTGTTCTGACACTTTCTGTGGATCGTTGGTACCAATGCGACCTATAGTTTTTATATTTTCTTCAGAGATCTTCTTTATTGCTGTACTTCACTCGCCGATGTTGTTCTGACAATTTCTGTGGAGCGTTGGTACTGTTACGTCCTTGTTGGGACGTTTTTAGAGAAATTAAAGAGTTAAAGATTTTAATAGGAGATATAACGCAGTTTTGAACCTACCTGCATTCACCGGCTTCGGTTCGGGTAATTGAGGGTACTTTTATATGAAAATGGCTTTACATAAGGATGTGGAACGAAGAAATCGCCGTTGGGTATTTTAATGATTTTAAAGATTGATTTTAAATGTAACAATTGACCAAAATATATTTTATAAATGAACAAATTCAGAATACATAGAATTGTGATTAAATATTACAAATGTTAGTATTTACCGATTGATGTTTCTCGCTTTGTTTCGTTAATTGTCTTTCGTCAGTAACGATGATGATGAAAATGATGCGGTGCTGACGACGATGATGTTGAAGATGTTAATAATATAATGACTTATAATCCGGCGGGTGTACACGCCTTTTCACTTAACACTTAAACTTCACTTGCAAAAAAAATTATGAATGATATGAATATGAATGATACAAATTTCGATTTTAGACTGTTGAGAGAGAGTAATACTTATGCGTTTTAACTTTGATTGACGACTGACTGCTCCTGATGAGGAGGCTCCCTTTATAGATTTGTTAATCCATTGTTCTTCGCTTAATCTTCTTATGGTGGATGCATGCTCATAAATTTCTTTGTAATCATTTTTCTTCTTAATCCATCGTCTATCTCTTGACCGGACGCTTGATATTCGATTCATTTGCACCGGTCTATTGTTCATCAATCTTTTATCAATTTTTATATTCTTCGATGACGAATAGATCTCAACGGAAGTTTCTTTTAGTTAATCGCTCGCATATTATGTTTCGAATTATTTCATTTGTTAACAATCTTATGTAGTTCGCTACAAAATATATCTTATAACTTTTCTTAATTCGATCGCTCGCAGTGCGGTATAAAATACAATAATTCAATATTCAATATAATATTTGATATGAAATTAATAAAACAAATAAGAAAAGAAATATATGATTAAGTTTATTAATTATTATTTATGATAGGACCACCGGACGTGACACCTCCCCCCTTAGAAAGCAAATTTCCAAGGGAAATTTGTTCAAACTCTTTGACTACTTTATTGAATTCAGATGTACTTGGTCTGTCGATCTTGGATCGTGTGTCTTGAAGGTCGTTGATTGACTCGTCAGCTGCTTGGATCTTGTTTCTTCGCTTATCTTCTCGGCGTATGAGGAAGTGTGTCAATGAACTGCATATGGCTCCGCACAAGGTGAATCCGCATCCGTATATCGAGTGTAGCTGATAACCATGTAGTATGGTGTTGAGTATCATCTTGATAAATTTGAAGATGACAAATATAGCTAACACTCCTGCACTAAAAGATCCGAATGTGATGAATCCATTCCAGAATTTTTTTGCTGCGCTTTCCGCTATTTTATCCAGTGTTTCTTCATTTAGCATGCCCATTATGGAAATCGAATTTGCTGGTATATTTTTTCCTGTCATGCCTCTGGCGACAGAATTTAATACAGCTGATTTCTCGGCAGGAAACATGATATGATCTTGTAATTTATCAAGATCATTTTGAGTGTAAATTCCACTGGTAGCCAATTTGAACGGATTAACGTAGTGCCATTCGGGTTCCTTCATTGGTTGTAATGTTTGAGGTGGTATAACTTCTATTGGTCTTGGTGATAATCTATGCCAATTTTGATCAATCTCATACATTACTGGTAAGACTGGATTACAATCTCTATGTGTTCCGTGGTTCGTAAGTATATGAGTTATAGGTGTCAGAAATTGTGATTTATTTCCGTGACTAACTGGTAACTCATTAAAACAATCTTCAGTGTGCCGAATTTTTACATTTACAGCAATACATTTAATTATATGTATTACTTCTCCGGCCACTAAAGCCATATGCCCAGGTTGTTTAGTTATTACTTGAGCAAATTCATCTGGTTTTAATGTTGCTATTGTTAAAGCATTGGTTAAAATTTGTTTTTCCAAATTACATTTCTGTGCAATAATATTTCTATAGAGATTAGTCATCTGATTTTTAATATGTCGTTCAACATAAACAAATTTAGAGTTTATGTAAGTAAAAATATCAAGATTTTCTACACGCATTGCCCTTTCACCGACGAATGTTCTTCCTTTAGTTGTTTCCAGAATGAACAATTTGGGATGTTCCGTTTGAAATAAGGTGTATCCACATATTGGTGTTTCACCTAACTTTGTCAATGCGAATGCTACTTCTCCTTTAGTCAATGCAAATACTGATGGGAATTCTTTTTGATCTAAACTATCTGTAATTTTTTATGCTAATCCTTCAAATAGAATATCATATTGTTCAAATTTGCAAGTTGATTCTGGAAAAGATTTCCAGAAAGTGTATCCATCTTCATTATCTAAACATATTCCATCTTGGAATACACACACGGTTCCTGATTTTAGCATTATTTTGTTTTTCTCTAATTGTACCGGCACTGATGATGTTCGCAATGTTATTTTTGCAATGGCCTGTACAATGACATTATCCCAAGATCCATATGGATCTGAGTATTGAGCTCCTTGGCATTTACCATTAACGTTTAGTTGTCCAGCTAACATAAAAGTTCTTGTTACAGTAGAATTCCCAGATAGCACACAGACATTTTGAAAACGTCTTAAATACGTCCGCTGTCGGACATTCAAGATATCTTATGGACGTCTTGAATGTCCTCCGAAAAGCCCACGAAAGGCCTACAAATGTCTTCTCAATGGCTTGTGTTACAAAACCGTACGTTTTAAAAACGTCCCAAGAATGTCCATTAAACGTCTAAAAAACGTTTTCTGGACGTCTAATGGACACTCTTGGGACGTTTTTAAAACGTACGGTTCTATAACACAGGCCGTTCAGAAAACTTTCGTAGGCCGTTCAGAAAACTTTCGTAGGCCGTTTGGAATACGTTCGTAGGCCGCTCAGAAAACTTTCGTAGGCCGTTCAGAAAACTTTCGTAGGCCGTTTGGAATACGTTCGTAGGCCGTTCAGAAAACTTTCGTAGGCCGTTATATATATATATATATATATATATATATATATATATATATATATATATATATTAGGAAATTTGATTGTAGGAAATATATATACATATATATACGTTTAATATATACATTTTATTGAAATAACAAAAAGCCTTTATAAATATAAAAAATCAAAAAATAATAAAAATTAAAAGTTTTTATTTATTCCGGCAGCTATTCTGTCCGCCGCCCTTTTCAGCCACATTTGAATGGCGATCTCCGTGCTTCTCCTAGTGGCAGTGCTGATTCCCTTTTCGGCAGCACCTTGAATAAGAATTTATTACTGTGTTAGTTTGTACATGAATCATCACTTTTATAATAACACTAAAATAAGGGGGATACTTACATATTACTAGGTTGGCTGTATTTAATTTATTAAAGGGCTTCTTCCCCATCCTGCCCAACCAGCTATATGTTACCGCCAGCTGGTTGATTATGAGTGTTGACAAAACTCTTTTCACAAACTGGTAGGCGTTCTCGTCGCCGATTTTGTGTAATTCTTGAACCTAAAATAAAAAGTTATTAATATTACATTCTGGTAACTATATCAAAATGAAAGATCAATTTCAGTTATTTTAAGTTAATTTATTACATCAATAAGCTTACGCCATCTTGGAATTCCTCGCCGCTATTTAAGATGTTCTCGAAAATAGAGGTCTCCTCTTCCGTTTTGACTGGAAATTTCAGCGGCGGAAGTCTCAGCAAGAACGGGACCCGATGATCTCCACCGGCTTTCAAACCGGCAGTCAAAAACACTAACACGAACAAATATTACGAACGATTACTGGAGGCACGTCTTCACGCTTCGAAGGGAACGTCGCGAATGAGGAACGCTCAGATCAAAAACAAAAGAGCAATAGTCTCGGCCGCGCAACAATGTAAATGTACGCGCGACCATTAGGCAACCAACTCCGTCAAACGCTTACCTTATGCTTATTTTAACACGCTCTTTAATCTAAGACATTTTTATTTACACAGAAAGTAAGGAAGTAGTTAATCTTTTTAACTTACATCTCATCAACGAATTTTTTAACTTCTGGTGATACAAACCAAAATAAAGTAACAATAAATAACAATAAGAATTGTTATAATAAATAATAAATAAATGAAAAGCGTGCGTTAAGATATGAATTATTTCTCTCTTCTTCTACTTATTATGTGGATTATTCTGCTTTTAATAAACTTTTTCGTTGTTAATAAACCACATATATTGTGCGAGTTGATCATATATACATACATACATACATACATACATATATATATATATATATATATATATATATATATATATATATATATAGAAAAAGACGTTTCCAAAATGTCTTATTTTGGACGTAAAACGAACGTTCTGAAAAAGACGTTTCCAAAATGTCTTATTTTGGACGTAAAACGAACGTTCTGAAAAAGACGTTTTCAAAACGTCTTATTTTGGACGTAAAATGAACGTTCTGAAAAAGACGTTTTCAAAACGTCTTATTTTGGACGTAAAACGAACGTTCTGAAAAAGACGTTTTCAAAACGTCTTATTTTGGACGTAAAACGAACATTCTGAAAAAGACGTTTTCAAAACGTCTTATTTTGGACGTAAAACGAACATTCTGAAAAAGACGTTTTCAAAACGTCTTATTTTGGACGTAAAATGAACATTCTGAAAAAGACGTTTTCAAAACGTCTTATTTTGGACGTAAAACGAACATTCTGAAAAAGACGTTTTCAAAACGTCTTATTTTGGACGTAAAACGAACGTTCTGAAAAAGACGTTTTCAAAACGTCTTATTTTGGACGTAAAATGAACGTTCTGAAAAAGACGTTTTCAAAACGTCTTATTTTGGACGTAAAACGAACGTTCTGAAAAAGACGTTTTCAAAACGTCTTATTTTGGACGTAAAACGAACATTCTGAAAAAGACGTTTTCAAAACGTCTTATTTTGGACGTAAAACGAACATTCTGAAAAAGACGTTTTCAAAACGTCTTATTTTGGACGTAAAACGAACGTTCTGAAAAAGATGTTTTCAAGACGTTTTTAACACGTCCTTCCAGGACGTAGGACGTTCGGACCTGAAATGGACGTAAAATGGACATCTTGAGGACGTCCTGTGCTATCTGGGTTAATTTTTAGTCCATCCAAGAGTATATTTCTTCCTATATATAATGTACCGAATAAGTGCATTTTTTTGCATTGTTCTTCGGATATTGATTCAATATATTTATTTATTCCATTTTGAACTGCTGATGTATGCGAATGCATACCACAATAACTAATTACTCTGGAAATTTCGATTTTGCATTGAATTATGTCGATATAGTTGAAATCAGATAGCTGAAGTAGTTGAATGTAAGCTTCTTCTGTCTTAGTAGCGGCGTGATTGATGTTGCAGTCATTGATGTTTTTTAGAGAAAATGTTGTCACATTTAGGTGGTGTCCATTACAATCATATCCGATAATAGTGTATGAGGATCGTATCAACATGAATATTAAGTAAAGCCTTAACATTTTCTGTAACAAATTTTATCGCTGCTTATTTTAACGAAATACGCATATTTTTCGCTAAAGTTAGTATCGCTTTTATCTGTTATATGTTAGTATGTTTTATATTTGCTAATGTGAAGCTAACGGAAGAATGTTATCATTAGTATTTGAACAATAATAGCATTCTTTTGTTAACTTGAGACCTTAACTTGAGTAATCTTATTTGTTAGTGTTTATTTATACAGTTTTGTCGAATGTTGAAACGTGGAGGAAAATAATAATAATAATAATAAAAATGTATATATATATATATATATATATATATATATATATATGTATATAAAAAAAATGATAATGTATATTATTTATTTAAACATAATACATAATGATAATATATTTTTTATTGTGTTAAAATGTTTTTCGTCTAGTTGTGTCTACAATTTCTGTTGTAGTCCAGGTCGACTGTGGGCTAATTTTAATTTATTTATATGTACAGTACGAGGGTTTCCATTAACTAAAATTTTAATATTTGGATTAGGTAAAATTTCTATAACTTTATGAGGTCCGGTATATTGATCGCTAAATTTTCCTTTAAATGGTTCCTTTATCAAATATATACCAGGTCTGCTACTTTAAAATTTTGTGGATTTATTTTTCGATCATAATAACGTTTTGATTTGGCTTTGGCTGCATTTAAATTTTTACGTGCAGATAATTGTAGTTCATTTATTGTTGAATGTAGATCTCGAAGGTATTCTTCATAAGTAGGTTCCAGGTTTTCTTTTACTGGATTGCTACTTGTTGGTTCACGAGCAATTTTTCCAAATACTAATTCATGCGGAGAGAATTTTGTTCCTTCATGTACGGATGTATTATATGAAAACATAGCCAAATCTAACCAATTATCCCAGTTGGTTGCATTATTTACGTATTGTTTCAAATATTCCCAGATAGCACAGACACATCTCAAAGATGTTCGAAAGATGTCTGCCGCAAGACATTCAAACATCTGAGAGATGTCGCCCTATGTCGGTTTGATGTCAGTTTTACCACCGACTAGATACAGGATAGACCTATCATCTTATGGGACTTGGTGTCTCATGTTGTGAATTACCGACTGTTCAAAAAATCAGAGGTTTTGGTATGCCCTCTACGACTTAAAGTGGCGAGTTTAGGAATTATGTTGAATTTCAGATATCGAAGGCGTAGTTGCCAAATGACATCCGAGAATATTCGTCGCATGGTTGCCAATTTACTGTTACTGCTCAGCGCGTATTTCTGCTATTTTCCACATTACAGTCATATGATATAATTCTGGAAAAGCAAACGAAAAAGGTCGAGTCAGTCAATACAAGATTAATTCAACCTGAATATTTCATCTGTGTTTAAATATAATGCTTCCTGTTTCTATAATCATTTTAAAGCTGAATAAATGCTTTTTTGATTTAAATAAACTGTCATTTATTGATAGTAAACGAAATAATAATTGTTGTTGAAAATTGAATGACCTATTTAACATTATTTTTATCTTGAAATTGATTCATATAAACTGTTGTCGGTTTCTTTGAACCTTCTGCTATAAAATACAATTTTCAAAAGGACGGAAAAATATTTAGAAGATCAGTTAACAAAAAATTTCAATGACAAGTTGTTATGCGAGGTTTTGTTACAAGTTCCGGCGTGTCTGTTATTATATGCGTTAATATTAAATATACAATTATTAGTTGTTTTTTCAAATATTTTCAAATGCTGTGCAAGAATTTATATTAATTATAAACAATAATTAAATGTATAATAAGTATGTATAAAACTCTGTCTATTTTTGGTCTGACTTATTATTATATCGCAAAAGCATACAGGAATTCAGATTTAATATATTGTTGATCTTTTAACATTATTTTTATCAGATTTGAAACAATAATCACTGTATTTTAGCAATTACATTTTTATTAGTTGTCTACAATTAAAAGATCACTATCAAATATGAAACAGGGTATGTAATAAATAGTACTATTTTATGTATTAATATATTTATTAAATAAACTAATATGCTATTCAGTCGTTGCCGCTCGCATGTATACTTTTCACATACACAATACATATGTACACTCATTCCCACTCGCGCCACATTTACACTTCATACCATATATTATTAGTGTCACGTGCGTAACAGACCTGGGAACCCGAGAAAGTCTGACAAAGGCTCGCATCTGGCCGGGCCCTTGGCGAACCGTCATAAAACAATTTCCCAAAAATTGCAAGCCGGCTGGGGACCCGTACGACCGAAAAACGGTAAAGCCAAAACTTTATAACACGAATAATAAACTTCCTACTCCCAAAGTCCCATACAGACCACACCCACAACTATATCTACGCCAATTAGAAAACAGACATTCATCCCCACAAACGCAAAACACAACCAATAGAAATGTACCTAAAACACAAAGTATCCAAGCATACACCCGCACTCACTCGAAAACCGAATCTCGAACCGAAAACACCTTTGCGAAACAGGAACACGGATTTTGTACGTTATCTATTTCTATTAATAAACAGTTTTGAGAGTTAATTCAATTCATTGTGAACTACCCAAATCTCGCCCCCGGGTAAAAGTATTTTCTTAATCACATGATTGTTCTTAAATCTTTGTAAAAATATTTTTGAATGATGTTCAGACTATTTCTAATTAATTTTTCGGAAAAATATTTTTTTAGTACTTTCGGCCTTTAGTCATTTACGGACTGTGTTACTTTCATCTTTACTGGATGTCTTATTTTAATTTTCATGAAAATTTTCATAAAAACCACTTGCTATATAATGCACATATGATTTAATTAACGATACTCTTGTTTATTTATTTCTCTTCTTATTGTTCAAAGCAACGTAGTTAATCATTAATAACAGGAACAAATTAAATTATGTCATCCTATAAAATAACAATATAGTTCCAAACATTACATTCATGTAATTACATGAGTATATATATAATTACATATATATTACATTTATAAAATACATGTATTAATATTTAGCTGTTTACAACATTTCGAATTTTGTAGTTAAACATATTCTTTATTGTGCGTACAGCAATCATTCGTTTATTATTTATTAAAAATATAAGGATTAACTAATCAAAACAATATTCTATGTATTCATTTTATGTATACAGCTATTTTTCATTTTAATTCTTATCATCACTGATCACCACCGACGAGATGTAACTCGTCTGTGCTACCACTAAGAAAGCTGTCAGCACAAACGAGGTATAGGAATCCTATGCCTATATCTCGTTTGTGCTGTCAGCTTATTTTAGAGCCAGCACCACCGACGAGACCCTGTTCGTGGCCCTAAACCGAGTTGGTAATACAGGAAATGACAAGAAAAATGGGCCAAGTGGCCCTGGCAAAAATGGCCACCGAAATACATTGGATGATAGGTCTATCCTGTATCTAGTCGGTGGTTTTACGTTGGTTTTACCAGAGAGTAAATGAGAGTGCTCACGCCCGGGTTTTGCCCGTGCCACTTTTGGCTGCACATCGAGTTTAGTCCGGATCAGCTCCTACATCGACTTTTCTAGCTCGGACAAGAACCTACATCGACTTTTTGTTTCTGGCAAGAGCCCACAGCGAGTCGCTGTCAGCAACTCTCACATTGAACAAGATCTTTGACCATCATCAGAACGTTTAGTTTATATTGTTTGCTTCGCAGCACCCGTATTATATTCCCTTTCTATAAAACAATTTTAACCTAAATGTTTTTTTCCAATTTTCGTCTCTCTCTCTCTCTCTCTCTCTCTTTCATGAAATGAAGGAAATATTCTGTATTAAATTATTTATGCAGTTATCTGCAAAAAATAATTATTCAATTAGGGTCAAATAAAAGGAACAATTACAGAAGTAGACACGTTATACGGAATAAATAATTTTATTTAAACAAGAAAGATCAGGCAACATTTTAGATCGACTTCCAACAAATTAGAAAATGTATAAGGTACTATTTAGTAATTATTGATAGGAATCCAATAACAATTAACTAGGCGAATGCCGATGAAGTATAAACCTTTTGGCAGGCAGCTATGACAGCGATGACTTCAAATAGGAAAATGCATTTTATTATTCACTTTGAAGGTTTTTTTACTTTATTTAAATATAATCTATTTAAATCTACTAAAAAAACACGGATTATTTATGTTTTTTTAAACAATTTTATATGCCCAAAAAATTCGGTTTATCAATTGTTTATGGACATTTATACTTTGTTTCAAAAATTGTATTTGTTTAAATAATTTAATTTACAACCATTAGACGCAGCTCGAAAATCTATCGAGTTTGGTCTCATTCTAATCAGAAGAACGCCGCGAAATCTGCTGACATGACTCTGTGAAATAATTATGTGAAATAACAAAGTCCAGCAATTGCATTTTTGCCAACTCGTACCCATATACCTGACTGACCGTCGGGTTGCCCGGTCGTGTTTATTGCACCACTTGGCCGCGGCCACAGAGCGGTCAGAGCCGAACTTGAGAGGTCTCGGTCGTCGAGAAATGTAAACATAGCTAATCCAAATTTCCAACTTCCTTATTTTTCATTATTTTTTTAGGACACTGCGATTACCATATTTGTGGCATTTTTCTAATGCAAAATGATACCAAACATGATACATTTCCGATGATATTTACTTGTGTAATAGACAGTTAAAGTTTCGGGCGCAAGGAAGGACAGTTGCCGGCGAGCCATTGAAATGTGCTGGCGACTAGGACTCTCTGCGTTTCTTTCTTTCCCATACGCTATCCTTGCTCGCGCCCGAAACTTTAACTGTCTATTACACAAGTAAATTATTTAAATTTAAATAGATTATATTTAAATAAAGTAAAAAAACCTTCAAAGTGAATAATAAAATGCATTTTCCTATTTGCAGTCATCGCTGTCATAGCTGCCTGCCAAAAGGTTTATACTTCATCGGCATTCGCCTAGTTAATTGTTATTGGATTCCTATCAATAATTACTAAATAGTACCTTATACATTTTCTAATTTGTTGGAAGTCGATCTAAAATGTTGCCTGATCTTTCTTGTTTAAATAAAATTATTTATTCCGTATAACGTGTCTACTTCTGTAATTGTTCCTTTTATTTGACCCTAATTGAATAATTATTTTTTGCAGATAACTGCATAAATAATTTAATACAGAATATTTCCTTCATTTCATGAAAGAGAGAGAGAGAGAGAGAGAGACGAAAATTGGAAAAAAACATTTAGGTTAAAATTGTTTTATAGAAAGGGAATATAATACGGGTGCTGCGAAGCAAACAATATAAACTAAACGTTCTGATGATGGTCAAAGATCTTGTTCAATGTGAGAGTTGCTGACAGCGACTCGCTGTGGGCTCTTGCCAGAAACAAAAAGTCGATGTAGGTTCTTGTCCGAGCTAGAAAAGTCGATGTAGGAGCTGATCCGGACTAAACTCGATGTGCAGCCAAAAGTGGCACGGGCAAAACCCGGGCGTGAGCACTCTCATTTACTCTCTGGTAGTTCCCCATTTTACATGTTTCGCGGAATAGTCAACTTTTGAGAGGCCTTCGATTAGACACAGTACGATTGGAAACTTAGCTATTGGACACATAACTTTTAGAAACAACATCATTGGACACAAGTACGATTGGACACATCTCTATTGGGCACAAGTACGATTGGACACATTTATATTGGGCACAAGTAGGATTGGAAACATCTCTATTGGGCACAGTACTTTTGGACACATCTTTATTGGGCACAGTACTTTTGGACACAAATGTACCAAGACCAAATAAAATGAATGGTTTTTGAAGTGTCATAAATTTTTGGTTATGTTTTTACTTGAAATATATTTTCGATAACTTTTGTTAAATTATAAAGACGATAGAAGTGTACATTCATTAAATGTAAAAACTCGGCATTCGTTTTAAACAATTGCGAAAGAAATGGTGAATAAAAAACATTTTTAATAGATACTCTTATGTTTTCACTACAAGTTCCCAAAAACTCATTGCTTTGATAGTTCTAGAATTATGACTCGATGAAAAAAGAGTGACACGTTCCTTTACACACACATCTGTAAAATCAACAACTTTTAAGATATCGAAAAATCCTTTGAGATTCGTTCATAGGTCACTAAAGATTACAACATATTTGAATTTCCAAATCTTTATTTAGCAAACTATTCAGTTACAAGCTGTTTACTCAGAATCTAATGGTGGTATCTTTTCGCACCACGAACATGCAATTATACTTGATCAATTATCTGCATAAACATGATAGAGTGCGTATGGTATATGTCTGACACATCTGAAAAACGAAATATTTTTTAAATATAAGTTGCGTACAATTTGCATGATGAATAAAAGTAAATATTTTATATACATATATTCCATAGAAGACTAAGTAGAATACTACGTATGTCACGTAATAGAAACTAGTACATAGTAAAATTAGCGTACATCAATTTTGCATGGGCCACTCCGAGTTTATCTATTAAATGGTAAAAATGTAGCTTCTGTTATTAGAAATTTAACCAATCAATTTCATTGTCACGTATTACAACTAATATAAATAATATTCTTTAAATCAGCATTTATATTTCTCATTCACAGCAATGGAACAAAGATTAATGTTTACACCCCATTCAAATTCCACGATACAGATTGTTTACTTTATAAACAAGTACTTATCAATAAAAAAAACCTTTACAAGACATAAAATGAAAAAAAAACAGAACTGTTTAGAGTCGAGTTTACTGTATTACCATTTTTTGTTCTTATGGAAACTTATGTACGTATCTACATACTGTAATTCTTCAAATATATTTGAATTCTAAAAAGCACTGCTTACTTGATCTTTCCTATACTTATTTCATACATTGGAAAGTTTCCAGCAAGGTTGAGAACAATTATTGCACAGAAATATTGCAAATTCCAGAGCAGTTATGGTAATTTAAAATACATTAATTACAATTTAACCGCAGGGTTACTTTTCAAGGTATATCATATAGTTAAAATTAAAAAGAAAACGGAATATGTATCTAAAACAAATCAATTACATTTATTATTCTAAAAGTTGTTGTGACTTGACACGCTGATTAACTGTTTTAAAACAAATTGTGTAAGGTACGATCAGATACGTCACGTATAAAGTTAGATTATTAATGCTCTTTTTATCTGAGTATATAATAGTTTTCAAGATCACTACTTGCATGTTACTCACCGCTAACACATTTTCTTGCCATAATCAGGATCTGACCATGTTCAAATTGAAGTAATTCAGCTATTTACTGATTCTGCTTCGTACGTAACCTGTAAAAGATAAATTTAAAAAACACAAAGTATCGTATTCATTCCTTACAAAAATCCTAATACTTTATAGGTAGAAAATACTTATCTAATTTATCTCCTTTACATCGAATTATTCAGGAGCTGTGAAAACAATTCTACACAGTCGTATGATTTTGGAATATTTCACTCTTCGCTGTAACTATTTATTTATTTATTTATTTATTTATTGATGCCGTAAACCATGTTTGGTTTATATAGCATACATTATGACTTACAATATAATATTTTTCAGAAAACTAATGAGGTATTAACATACTATAAGGAAAAATAAGTATAAATGGCAATAAGATTAATTTCAAAAATTAAATAATCTACGTATTCCGTTGCACGTATTACATTTACATTAAATGAATGTACACTTCTATCGTCTTTATAATTTAACAAAAGTTATAGAAAATATATTTCAAGTAAAAACATAACCAAAAATTTATGACACTTCAAAAGCCATTCATTTTATTTGGTCTCGGTACATTTGTGTCCAAAAGTACTGTGCCCAATAGAGATGTGTCCAAAAGTACTGTGCCCAATAGAGATGTTTCCAATCCTACTTGTGCCCAATATAAATGTGTCCAATCGTACTTGTGTCCAATCGTACTTGTGTCCAATGATGTTGTTTCTAAAAGTTATGTGTCCAATAGCTAAGTTTCCAATCGTACTGTGTCTAATCGAAGGCCTCTCCTAAATTTTACATTTTCTTGGCAGCTCTTCTGTATTGCTGTACTACACTCACCGGTGTAGTTCTGACAATTTCTATGGATCGTTGGCACCAATGCGACCTCTAATTTTTAGATTTTTCCGACACCTCTTCTTTTTTTGCTCTGTACTGCACTCACCGGTGTAGTTGTGATAATTTCTATGGATATTTAGTACCATTGCGACCTATAGTTTTTATATTTTCTTGACAACTCTTCTTCTTTGCTGTACTTCACTCACCGGTGGTATTCTGACAATTTCTGTGGATCGTTGGTACCAATGCGACCTCTAATTTTTAGACTTTTCTGACAGATCTTTTTTTTGATGTACTACACTCGACGTTGTAGTAATGACAATTTGTGTGGACCCTTGGTACCATTGCGATCTTTAATCTTTATATTGTCTTGACAGCTCTTCTTTTTTGCTGTACTACACTCGACGTTCTAGTAATGACAATTTGTGTGGATCCTTGGTACCATTGCGATCTTTAATCTTTATATTGTCGTGACAGCTCTTCTTTTTTGCTGTACGACACTCGACGTTGTAGTAATGACAATTTGTGTGGATCCTTGGTACCATTGCGACCTTTAATCTTTATATTGTCTTGACAGCTCATCTTTTTTTCTGTACTGCACTCACCGATGTTGTTCTGACAATTTCTGTGGATCGTTGGTACCAATGCGGCCTCTAATTTTTAGATTTTTCTGACAGCTCTTCTATTTTGCTGTACTACACCCGACGTTGTAGTAATGCCAATTTCTATGGCTCCTTGTTACCATTGCGAACACTAAATTTTACATTTTCTTGGCAGCTCTTCTGTATTGCTTAAGTACACTCACCGGTGTAGTTCTGACAATTTCTATGGATCGTTAGTACCATTGCGGCCTCTAATTTTTATGTTTTTCCTACACTTCTTCTTTTTTTGCTCTGTTCTACATTCACTGGTGTAGTTCTG
Source organism: Lasioglossum villosulum (assembly GCA_963971365.1). NCBI lineage: Eukaryota > Metazoa > Arthropoda > Insecta > Hymenoptera > Halictidae > Lasioglossum > Lasioglossum villosulum. Next base: position 27,513,138 of record OZ020497.1, read on the forward strand.
ATAATTTCTATGGATGTTTAGTAGCATTGCGGCCCCCAATTTTTTGGTTTTTCCGCCACCTCTTCTTTTTTGCTGTACTAAACTCGACGTTGTAGAAATGCCAATTTCTATGGATCCTTGCTACCATTGCGGCCTCTAATTTTTAGATTTTTCCGACACCTCTTCTTTTGTTGCTGTACTACACTCACCGGTGTAGTTCTGACAATTTCTATGGATTGTTAGTACCATTGCGGCTTCTAATTATTAGATTTTTCCGACACCTCTTCTTTTTTTGCTCTGTACTGCACTCACCGGTGTAGTTCTTATAATTTCTATGGATATTTAGTACCATTGCGACCTATAGTTTTTATATTTTCTTGACAGCTCTTCTGTTTTGCTGTACTACACTCACCGGTGTTGTTCTGACAATTTCTGTGGATCGTTGGTACCAATGCGGCCTCTAATTTTTAGATTTTTCTGACAGCTCTTCTATTTTGCTGTACTACACCCGACGTTGTAGTAATGCCAATTTCTATGGCTCCTTGTTACCATTGCGAACACTAAATGTTACATTTTCTTGGCAGCTCTTCTGTATTGCTGTAGTACACTCACCGGTGTAGTTCTGACAATTTCTATGGATCGTTAGTACCATTGCGGCCTCTAATTTTTATGTTTTTCCGACACTTCTTCTTTTTTTGCTCTGTTCTACATTCACTGGTGTAGTTCTGATAATTTCTATGGATGTTTAGTAGCATTGCGGCCCCCAATTTTTTGGTTTTTCCGACACCTCTTCTTTTTTGCTGTACTAAACTCGACGTTGTAGAAATGCCAATTTCTATGGATCCTTGCTACCATTGCGGCCTCTAATTTTTAGATTTTTCCGACACCTCTTCTTTTGTTGCTGTACTACACTCACCGGTGTAGTTCTGACAATTTCTATGGATCGTTAGTACCATTGCGGCTTCTAATTATTAGATTTTTCCGACACCTCTTCTTTTTTTGCTCTGTACTGCACTCACCGGTGTAGTTCTGATAATTTCTATGGATATTTAGTACCATTGCGACCTATAGTTTTTATATTTTCTTGACAGCTCTTCTGTTTTGCTGTACTACACTCGATGTTGTAGTAATGACAATTTCTATGGACCGTTGGTACCAATGCGGCCTCTAATTTTTAGATAATTCTGACAGATCTTCTTTTTTGATGTACTACACCCGACGTTGTAGTAATGGTAATTTGTGTGGATCCTTGGTACCATTGCGATCTTTAATCTTTATATTGTCTTGGCAGCTCTTCTGTTTTGCTGTACTACACTCACCGGTGTTGTTCTGACAATTTCTGTGGATCGTTGGTACCAATGCGACCTCTAATTTTTAGATAATTCTGACAGCTCTTCTATTTTGCTGTACTACACTCGACGTTGTAGTAATGCCAATTTCTATGGCTCCTTGTTACCATTGCGAACACTAAATTTTACATTTTGTTGGCAGCTCTTCTGTATTGCTGTACTACACCTGACGTTGTAGTAAAGCCAATTTCTATGGCTCCTTGTTACCATTGCGAACACTAAATTTTACATTTTCTTGGCAGCTCTTCTGTATTGCTGTACTACACTCACTGGTGTAGTGCTGACAATTTCTATGGATCGTTAGTACCATTGCGGCCTCTAATTTTTATGTTTTTTCGACACCTCTTCTTTTTTTGCTCTGTTCTACATTCACTGGTGTAGTTCTGATAATTTCTATGGATGTTTAGTAGCATTGCGGCCCCCAATTTTTTGGTTTTTCCGCCACCTCTTCTTTTTTGCTGTACTAAACTCGACATTGTGGAAATGCCAATTTCTATGGTTCCTTGCTGCCATTGCGGCCTCTAATATTTAGACTTTTCCGACACATCTCCTTTTTTTGCTCTGTACTACACTTACCGGTGTTGTTCTGACACTTTCTATGGATCGTTAGTACCGTTGCGACCTATAGTTTTTATATTTTCTTGACAGCTCTTCCGTTTTCCTGTACTACACTCACCGGTGTAGTTTTGATCATTTCTATGGATGTTTAGTAGCATTGCGGCCACTAATTTTTAGATTTTTCCGACACCTCTTCTTTTTTGCTGTACTAAACTCGACGTTGTAGAAATGCCAATTTCTATGGATCCTTGCTACCATTGCGGCCTCTAATTTTTAGATTTTTCCGACACCTCTTCTTTTGTTGCTGTACTACACTCACCGGTGTAGTTCTGACAATTTCTATGGATCGTTAGTACCATTGCGGCTTCTAATTATTAGATTTTTCCGACACCTCTTCTTTTTTTGCTCTGTACTGCACTCACCGGTGTAGTTCTGATAATTTCTATGGATATTTAGTACCATTGCGACCTATAGTTTTTATATTTTCTTGACAGCTCTTCTGTTTTGCTGTACTACACTCGATGTTGTAGTAATGACAATTTCTATGGACCGTTGGTACCAATGCGGCCTCTAATTTTTAGATAATTCTGACAGATCTTCTTTTTTGATGTACTACACCCGACGTTGTAGTAATGGTAATTTGTGTGGATCCTTGGTACCATTGCGATCTTTAATCTTTATATTGTCTTGGCAGCTCTTCTGTTTTGCTGTACTACACTCACCGGTGTTGTTCTGACAATTTCTGTGGATCGTTGGTACCAATGCGACCTCTAATTTTTAGATAATTCTGACAGCTCTTCTATTTTGCTGTACTACACTCGACGTTGTAGTAATGCCAATTTCTATGGCTCCTTGTTACCATTGCGAACACTAAATTTTACATTTTGTTGGCAGCTCTTCTGTATTGCTGTACTACACCTGACGTTGTAGTAAAGCCAATTTCTATGGCTCCTTGTTACCATTGCGAACACTAAATTTTACATTTTCTTGGCAGCTCTTCTGTATTGCTGTACTACACTCACTGGTGTAGTGCTGACAATTTCTATGGATCGTTAGTACCATTGCGGCCTCTAATTTTTATGTTTTTCCGACAGCTCTTCTTTTTTTGCTCTGTTCTACATTCACTGGTATAGTTCTGATAATTTCTATGGATGTTTAGTAGCATTGCGGCCCCCAATTTTTTGGTTTTTCCGCCACCTCTTCTTTTTTGCTGTACTAAACTTGACGTTGTAGAAATGCCAATTTCTATGGTTCCTTGCTGCCATTGCGGCCTCTAATTGACAGTATCGTAAAACTTTCATTGAATTCATTTGAATAATAATCTCATTTCTTTTTAAATTTCGGGTTCAATCACTTTCATAATTATTGGCCCATTTATAAATTTGTTTATGACAATACAAGCATAGATAAACATCATCTGCGATATTAGCACTTGACAGTAAGAGTTACATTTAATTCTTAGGATAGGCAACCCGCTATACTCTTCTCAGGGTTCATTCTCTTTTCTTTATCCGCATATGCTCCTCAGAAGTAATTACATAAAAGAACACTAAAATAATACTTCACCTACTTTTGCCTTAAACTTGAAACCAACAAAGTATGTTTCATTTATAATGCCACGTTTGAAAAAATACAAATAGAAAGAAATCAAACGTTCTATAATATTTAAAAATAGAAAGTGAGGAATTTTTATCTCGAGGAATGTACAAAGGTGAAATTGAAATATTATTATAATTTATCAATGAATCTAGACTTATTTATTTTTCTAATCAACCTGTACTTACTTCTCCATACTTATAAATAGTATATTATACAAATCGAGTGTCACTTGATTAGACTTAAATGAAATCAAGGAAGAATTAACAGTATGAAAATCTTTGTATGTACATATACAAAAATTTATATTGATGATACCAAATAATTTGTTTTATTCGAAAACGAAGGTGTGACACTGTGGATAACAAAGTTTAAACTAATTTAATAAAGAGTTAGAAACATGGAGACACCTTTTGTATATAACTTGAAAATATTTTCCATCGAATTCGAGCATTTCAATAGCGCCCCTGTATAATGATCAAAAAGTGCTTTTTCCAGCTGTGCAGCGGTGTATGCGGGGATCACATTTGTAAGGCATTGACATAACAGTTTCAGGTTGAGCCTTGTGTTGTGTAGTCGAAGTCTCCAGTATTGCACGCGCAGTGTCCCCTACGAGTTCAACGGTGCGTTTGTGCGTCCTTCACATAACTTCATACATAATTCTAATAACAATAAAATAATCAATTTCGTGGAGAAATATTTCAGTAAAATATTCATTAACACCACCATAATTCAGTGTACTACGCACATTATAAAATTGCAAATCTTCAATGTTTTATAACAGCATTTAATTCCACGATATCTAGTCGTAACAGTTAAAGTGTAGTCATCGAGATCTGTTCTTTACGGCTGCGTAAACTGTAAAGGTAACGGTGTAAACTTGAGTATTAATTAAATGTATTATATATTAGTTGTACAAATAAGGTTCTTTTAACACTTCATTTGTTCACAAGGAATTTCTTGTCATAGACGTTCATGAAACTTTGGGTAATCAATAGACTGCAGATGTTAAGGAATTATTACTGAAATGGGAAGACATATACATTAAAAATAGTGAGAATATTCGAAGAATCTGAAAATAATGTTGCGTTATTTTCGACTTACTAAAATTATTCGGAAAGTGAATAAAGGTGTATATATATATGTACAATAATAGTTCTGGTGTTCTGCTATTGAATTGCGAACAATTTTTATTTGACCTTAAAATTCACAGCCCATTTGTTGATAAGGAATTTCTTGACATAGAAATTCATGAAACTACAATGGATAATTAATTTAATAGACTGCGGATTTTATGGATTTTCTGGAAAAGTGGGAAGATGCATATATTCAAAACAGTGATAATATTCGAAGAATGTGAAAATACTGTTGTGTTTTATTTTACTTATAAAAATTAATCAGAAAATGAATAATGGTGTGTATATATTATATGTACAATAATAATTATTGTGTTCTGCAATGAATTGCAAAGAATTTTGTGTTGGCCTAAAAATTCGCAGTCTACAGTCAATTTTGAAATGATGTGAAGTGAAATTTGAGTAAGCGTTCTCGTTGCCGGTTTGAATGTTAAAGATTTCGTAAAGTAAGAGCGTCATGGGAGAAAGTGAAGGGAAACAAAAGCGTCATACGTTAACCATGGCGAGTCGTCAGCGAATGTATACTTTTGGAAGTACTATTGAAAAGGGCCGGATTTTTTGTTTCTGGTGAATATTTTTTGTTGGATGGGGAGGAGGGTCGTAGTCGTAGTCTTGATCATGCAGCCCGCATCTTTCATTGTACGCTGACTCGTCCCATACATCATCCTGTCAGTTACTCATCGTTTCTTCGATTCCCCTCTTCTTTTTTCTACTGCGTCACCTACAAGATTCGACGGTGTCCAGCCGAGCAGTGAGATATGCAAATTTAAACAAACGGGTAAATGGGTTCTCCATATACAAACGCTGAAGAATTTTCGACACCTCATCGAAGTCATTATCAGTTTACCCGAGAAAATTTATAGCTCGAACGGATTTTAATAAATCCAGAATAATCTATCGATTTTCTTATATCCATTGCACTCCTTTGTGTCGAGTACGACTCGACATTGAAGAAAGAAAAATGTCAATAAAAGGGACTTTCATATGTATGTATTTGCCCGGATAGCACCTGAACATCCGATGTACGTCCAGTGGACGTATGGACGTAAATTGGACGTCGTCGGACGTCCAGTGGACGTTCGTGCTATCTGGGTGGTTCTTCCTTTATTTCTTTAATTGTCTTATTTTTTAATTAAAAACAAATACAATTTACGACAAAGTTGGAGTAATATTTAATAACACATATTATAATATTTAATATTTAATAATATTTAATAACACTAAACCTACCACGAGGGATCAAATGGTCGATTTTAGATTTTTTATTTGACAATTGTTCGAATTGTAAAGTTACTTTCATGAGAATTTATTGAATTTATTTTTTCATTTCGGTATAGGGTAACTGCACCAGTGAATGAACATTTAAGAAATTGTTCAGGAAAATATTTTATTTAAAAAAAAACTATGTGAATTAAAGGAATCTCATATATGCCAAATAGCTCCCTATACTTCATTTGTCAAAAATAAATGAACACAAATACAATGAAATTATTATTATTCTTCTTTATTAAACGTTAAATAAAAAATATGAAAAATACCAGTCAATGAACACTACATTCTAGTAATTGAATAATGCTAGTCCAATCAATGAACAAAATTACTAAACAATATTCTCCTATTTATTTAACTCTTTAATCACAATTTTATCGCTAGTATGCCGTCCGGGTTAAAATTTGTTGAAATGTACCAAAGCGTTCATTTACTGGTGCCCGTTCATTCACTGGTGCAGTTACCCTATATTATAGTAAAAATCGCACAAAATGTAAATACATGTAATCTTGTTATTTTCGTAATACTGTATATTTTATAATATACGTAATACTGTACTATTTTCGTAACACGTCAGTCTCGTTTGATGGTCGGTATCTAGCTGCACGGTAGTGCACCAGCCAAGTTCTCGCACTACATCCTTTTACACGAAACAACTTGGCCGTTCTTTAGAGGCTTGTAACTTGGAACTGGACAGATGTAATTTCGTACATTTGTTAAGTGCTATCATGTCTCTATATTGGCAAAACATTAATCTTCCAACATTAGTAGGTTCCGAGATACAGGACCACAAAGATCACTAAATTTGTCACTGACTCACTGACAGATCATCAAAATCTTTTGGGTACTTCCCATTGACCTACAAGTTTGAAATTTGGTACATAGGTCCACCAAAACAAACACCCAAAGGAATAATTATCAAAATTTTAAATTTTACATTTTTTTTTAATTAAAAAAAAATGTTTCTCTTTTTAAATTGAATTCAACCATGGACTCTTGTATGAATTAGAACTTGTAAAAACAAAGTTTGAAAGCATATAGGGTATGCCCAACCACATGACGTATGTAGTCTTTTGAATTTTTCAAGCAAAAACAAAAATATTAAAAAAAATAATAATAAAATGCATTTATTTACTTAATGTCCGCCTTAAAGATAAAAAACCAAAAAGATAAAAAAATGGATGAAATTCCAACAAAAACATTTTGTATAAAACAATTCCGATAAATTGCAATTTTTGACAAAATTTTTTTTCGCATCCTGTGGCAACCTAATTGCTCTAGCTTCCCAAAAAACTTCAAATCGTATAATACGATATTTGAAAAGTTATCGCCTTTTTAAGAGTGTGTCAATACTTTTTTTACCCATTGTAGGTCCACCATAACAAACACCCAAAGGAATAATTATCAAAGTTTGAAATTTTACTTTTTTTATTTAAAAAAAATTTTGTTTCTTTTTAAATCGAATTCAACCATGGACGCTTGTACGAATTAGAACTTGTAAAAACAAAGTTTGAAATGATGAACTTTGAAATTTTACACCTTAAAAAAGCGTAACCTAAGTGGTGGGGATGATCAGCTGAGCTAGTCTTAAAAAATGGCTGTATCTCGGTAACGGTTCTTCCTACCGCAAAAATAACGAAATTTTCAAAATGCTTAACCCAAGCCATATAGGGTATGCCCAACCACGTGACGTATGTAGTATTTTGAATTTTTCAAGAAAAAAAAATAAAATGCATTTATTTATTTATTTACTTAATGTCCGCCTTAAAGATAAAAAATGTTTAGGTTTTAATGAATCAGGGATAAGAGTAATACCTAATTGATAATTGATGAAATTTAAACAAAAATTGATGAAATCCCATCAAAAACATCCTGTAAACAGGAGCCAAGTTCTCTATGGCCGTAAAAAGTTGTGAGATCAAACAAAATACGGCCAAGTTCGTTAGCTTAGAAATACCTGTTGCAATACTGAAAAAAGCGTTTGTCAAAATTAGTTTAAAAGAACGCTGCTTAATTTTGAAAGAGTTACATGGAGAGCTAAATTATTCAAACTTGGCCGCTACCAAACACCTTTTATGGCCATTGGTTTAAAAAGTAACGGCCAAGTTGAATAATTTAGCTCTCCATGTAACTCTTTAAAAATTAAACAGCGTTCTTTTATTCTAATTTTGACAAACGCTTTTTTCAGTATTGTATCAGGTATTCCTAACCTAACGAACTTGGCCGTATTTTGTTTGATCTCACAACTTTTTACGGCCATAGAGAACTTGGCTTCTGTTTACAGAATGTTTTTGTTGAGATAGGTTTCTACTTAAAATAAATAGCAATGAAGGAACTGTCCTTTGAAATAAATTTCGAATGAATAAACACTTAAAATAGAAGGGAGTTGTTGGTAAGAAAATTGAAAAGTAATTCATAGTGTAAATGGTTAAATAGTTTTACTCATCACTCCATGAAAATAGTGTTTTTATCGTTGAATAACGACACTAAATTTGTATGTGCTTCGGTGGTTTTAAAACTGATAGAACTGAATATAATGTCTTACGAATATTTTCATAAATAAATGTACAGAAAATAATCTTTCTTCTGCTATATATTTTACTACGCAACTAGCTGACCTGACAGACGTTGTCCTGTCCAAATTTCAATAAATTTGGTTGTGATTATTTTGTGAATTTGTGAAAAGTTATAGAATATACGTAAACAAAGTACAAAGTACAAAAGCTGCGACGTTCGTTTTTTTGTTGTATTGAAATATGATTCAAAAAGCACTTTTAGTTTTTCCCGAATTTCATGTTTCCGGGCAACTTTTCCAATTTTTTGTACTGTAAAAACCTGATTCGGACTACAACAAACATTTTTTAAAAAATTAGCCAAATCGGTCCAGCTGTTGTGACGTGATGTCATGACCAACGAACAGCAATTGATTTTTATTATATAAACAAAACTGAAGGAATCTTATCATTAACGTTTATGAACATTTTTTTTATTATCAATACATAATCACAAGCAATTTACTCGCATTGCACAGTATTATTAACGATATTGAATAATGAAGACTAATAATAGATTCTCTTTGAACAAGTTCTTTGATTAAATTGATTTATTTTTTTTATTACATAATAGATTAGATGTACGGATTTATAGCCGAGTATCGTACTAATTAAAAATAAACGATCACGCTGCAGATTTACTTTCAATTAACTCGCGCACGTACATAATAATGCACCATGAAGTCCGAGTAATTGATAAAAAATGTTATAAAAACAGAAGCTCTGCTACTGGGATGGTCAGGGATAAATGAAATATAATGTTGATCAACGAAAATAAAAAACCTTTCGATGTGCATAGTTGCTGCAACGTTCACTTCGAAGATAAGATTTACATATTCTGGTGATTGAATATTCAGCTTGAACGAATTGAAAATGATGGATCTCTAATTAGTCGTCGAATAGCATTTTTATGGGAATATTATTACTAGACTGCGGATGTTTATGCAATTTTCAATTTTTGTAGACGAATTTTCACAAACTCGAATCAAATAGAGTTTTACTTTCCGTGATAGGAGCCTTTTTAGATCCGAAATAAATTAAAATCACACTGGATTCTGTCGTATTTTATATCCCAGCATTTTTAAAAAATTTTCGAAAGACATAATTGGTTAAGCTAATTATTACATTTATTACATCACCACCTTTCTTCTTTTCTTCTTTTGCATTTTCTATCCTTGTGATAAATACAGTAATTTCTCAATCGTAGTCCTCGGTCGCCTCTGCAATCGTAGTCCAGTGCCTACCCATTCCACCGCCTGTCAACGCTGCGCCGGGCAGCAGGACGGCGATGTTTGATGTCGGCTCGGGTATATCGGTGTGAACACCACTACATTGACTCGAGTGAATCGAATTTTCAAATTACTTAATTTTCATTATTTTTTTATGAGATTTTACTGGCTTATTCCTAGCATTTTTCTGATTAAAATCATACCAAACACGATATAATTTGGCCAATATTTAGTGGTTTAATCGACGATGAAAGTTTCGAACGCAACGAAGAAGAGCGTATTGGAAAGAAAGAGACGCGAACAGTAGCCGCCGCCGCCGCGCCGGCACAGTTCAAAGGCCCGCGTGTTCTCGCAATGAATTGGCAATGACAGAATTGTTTAATTTCCATGATTGTTTTATGGGACTTTCACTACCTTATTTCTGGCATTTTTCTGATTAAAACAAGACCAAACACGATATAATTTGGCCAATATTTAGTGGTTTCATTGACGGTATGGAGTAACTGTAGGGAATGGAAGAAGACAGCGAGTGCAAAAAAATAAAAACTGTTCGCGTCTCTTTGTTTCCAATACGCTCGTCTTCGTTGCGTTCGAAACTTTCATCGTCGATTAAACCACTAAATATTGGCCAAATTATATCGTGTTTGGTATGATTTTAATCAGAGAAATGCCACGAATATGTTGGTGAAAGTTCCATAATGATATCATCGAAAATAAAGAAGCTAAGGTCTTGGTGTTTTATTGTGATGACGCACGGGCCTTTAAACTGTGCCGGCGACGGGGACACGCTTCGGCCACGCGATCCTATTTCATTCTGTCCTTTCTACGTTCGGCTTGTCGTTTGAAGTCTCAGCGCGGTAGGGTAGACGCAGTCATAAATCAAAAAATAGCCACCCTACTTGATCGTAGTCCATTCATAACACGGGTGTTGGGACTACGATTGAGAAATTACTGTAGCACGATGCCATAGAAAAGATCGTTGACCTCTTGACCTCGTACTTCAAGATCAAGGTTAATTCGATGCACCTTTCTTACGCGATTGTCCAATAAGCCGAGGATGTATAATTATACGTATAACCGGCTGAGTGGTCGACGTAAGCTATGTTTTAGCCGCCGTTATCAGAAGATAACGTAAAGAGTGGAAATTCTAAAATGTTTTAAACATTTGGTAGACAACAATGCTGATAGGACAGCATTTTGATAAAAAAGAAGTTTACTTGAACTTTTACCGTTAAAAGCAAAAGACAGCCGCAGTCACGCTAATGGGTTTTCTTCTATCCGCTAAGTTAATAATGTGCCTGGGTAAACACCCTTAGGGTCACGATAATCGCGTGAAACATTAAAATATCCTAACTGCATAAACTGATTAGAAGTCCATGATAGAACTTATTTTTAACTTCCTAATTCATAGGGAAGTTACTGTAATTTGATGTAGAAGTTTTTTATTAATTTCAAGATATATTCTGTAATTTATTTGGCATTATTTGTGATAAATTTTTTATTGTCAACCTTTCTTCTGAACGATTTTGTTAAAAAGCAAAAGAAATATATTAGCGAAATTTTAATCCGGAATTGTGATAACAAATTAATTATTTTAATCTTTCTGTATGCCGGAGGACAATTAAATCATTATTTTATTGTCCTCTGGTGCATCACAGTTTTTTAGCATTTTCTGTAATTGAAAACGAGAAATTGCGTTGTCTCAAATTATTTTAATATTTTTGATTTATGTACGATGGGGAAATATCAATTTTATTTTAAAAAATAAAGTAATAGTAGAAGTAATACTTTATATTAATACATTTAATATAATTAATATAATTAATATAATTAATATAATTAATATATTTAATACATTAATATATTTCGGATATATTTCAAGTTCTACGAAAATATATACAGGCAGGTCAGTTTAAATAAGAATAGATGAATGTCTCTTCAGGTTATTGTGATGCAACAAATATTTGTTACAAAATGTGCATGGTGTCCATGGATCAATATCTGGCGAAAATATTTTTTTCCTAAGGTCATTTTTATCAAGGTCATCGGTGCTCTTTGAAACATAACTACTTTCTTCTTGCATAAAGAAGAGATATTTAGGTGGCCTTACCACACAAAGGAACGTCAATTTTCGAAGATCAAGGTCATTTCAAGGTCATGTTACTATAGATATCTAAATGTATTTTTCGATCAGATAGACGATGCAATTAAAAAAATGTAGTTATATATCAAAAAACACCGATGACCTTGATAACTTCGAAAAAAATGATCTTTGGAAAAAAATATTCATTGCAGATATTGATCCATGGACATCATGCACATTACGTAACAAATATTTCTTGCATCACAATAACCTGAAGAGATATTTAGGTGTTCTTATTTAAACGGACCTGCCTGTATATATTTTCGTGGAACTTGAAATATATCCGAAAAATGTTGTATTAATATAAAGTATTACTTCTACTATTACTTTATTTTTTTAAATAAAATTGATATTTCCCCATCGTACATAAATCAAAAGTATTAAAATAATTTGAGACAACGCAATTTCTCGTTTCAATTCATCGGAATTGTAGCAAAAATACTAAAAGTTGCATTTTATAACTTTTTTATGTGGGCCAATATTGAAAATTTTAAAAATGCGTTTTGTAGACCTGTGTCAATTAAACATATTCTGAAAATTTCGTCAAAATCGGTCGACGTTGCAATGATATAAACGTTTAAATATGTTAAAAATTGCAAATTTTCACGATTTTCGACCTATAACTGCAGATTCTTACATCTTTCAATGCCTGTCGTTTTTTTCGCATCAACCGATTTCGTTGAAACTTTACCAGTGCAATAACTAACACAGATCTACAAAACGCATTTTTTAAATTTTCAATATTGGCCCACATAAAAAAGTTATAAAATGCAACTTTTAGTATTTTTGCTACAATTCCGATGAATTGCAATTTTTGACAAAATTTTTGTTCGCATCCTGTGGCAACCTACTTGCCCTAGCTTCCCAAAAAAAACAAAATCGTATTGTGATAAATGTATTCGAAAAGTATTGAAGTTGAAGTTTCGAAGTTTATATTTGCAGATTTTATTCGAGGTCTGAGCGATGCAGTCTAATACTACATTAACTGTCTTTCTTAGGCTCGAGCCATTTAAATTTTTATAAAGTAATGCAATGTGAGCTAGATTTAAACAGGATTTCAATCAAATGCTGAAGCTTGCACGATTTATTATAGCTTTCGATAAAAGCATATAAATTTCAATCATGTTTTTCTAAACGACAAAATTTTTTTTCGCATCCTGTGGCAAACTACTTGCTCTAGCTTCCCAAAAAAATTCAAATCGTACAATACGATATTTAAAAAGTTATCGCCTGTTTAAGAGTGTGCCAATACTTTTTTTACCCACTGTATGTTATTTTTATTAATTTCTAAAGTTCCGTGTCCGCTGTAACCGGGTGAGGAACGATAACTGGTACCTCTTTGTCATGATTAGATAATTTATTATCCCGTTTTTATGGTCAATAATTGTCTTGCCTTCTCCAGTCGTCGTTTCCATTGCGTAGTAGTTTCAGTCTTTGTGTTTCGTCCGCCAGTAGCGTGTACACAAAATTTCAGCAAGATTGGACTATGGGAAGTGGTTCAAAATTGGATTATAAGATTTGACGCAAGCAATAACACGGCAAGTTAATATAAGCGTGGTAAAATATGGCATGAACGTAGAATAAAGAAGTCCCCACTCTACCTTACCCTTCTACGACGCTATTCCCCCACTTCTTCTTTGTACTGTCAGAGAGAGGGTAACTTTTTCCCCTCCATTCGTGGTCTCTCCCCTCATCTGGCTAACTGTGACCCATTAGATTTATCAAATAAAATGATAGCACATATACATAGACAGCAAATACTTCAAACACCTTGAGGATATCAGTTACCTCAGTACACACATGCTATTACCACGCAAAACAAGAGAAGATTTATGATAAATGGTTTGAGGTTATATAATTAACACCTGTCGGCGTGCGCGCCTTACCTTCTGGCAAATTCATTGAAGCACAGTATACTTGCCTTTCAAAAATTAAAAATGCTTCAGATTCAGCTTCTCTCGTTGGCATTGTTAAGAATACAGATTGCTTCACCGAGCAAACGGGCAAAGCAATTAAGGATTACTTCTTACTTACATTCGTATAATTAAGTTTGACGACCCTGAATCCCGAATGAGGATCAGAGTCAATTAAGGAGGTCGCTTAATTAGTCAATTATTTCTCTAACAAACATCATTTCAGGATTTTCATTTTCGGACTAAAGTACTTCACCAAGAGCAAAATCTTTCTCAAATTTCACGTTCGTGCCACGCCATTTAAAGTTTCAAGATTTATAGCGACCGGGAATCAACGTTTACCAACTTTGGATTAGTGACCAATTAACAAGCGTAGTTAATTGAAACGCTGCGCTGGACGGTTTTTTTCTCGTTTCACATTTGAATCACAAACGAAGGAGACCCTTGTCTATTTGCGACCGAGTCTGGCAGACTTTTTACTCGCTTACATAGGAACGAGTGAATTACAAGAAAAGAGGAGAATAAAAAAATTTCGCATGACGCGGCCTCATGTCCTCAGTGTTCTTTGAATTTTAAAAAGTGCTTGTGTGCCCCAATATTCTACACATACGAAACTAGAAAAAAAGAGAAACAACGTTATCGATCCTTTTGAAGCCGTCAAGGTCGAATGCCTTCTTAAATCAATCTTCTTTTGCAACAAGTATCATTAAGACAGTTACTGATACAGGTTTTGTGGTCATCATATTATAGATTTGCTGTTGAACCAATCAATGCTTGTCATTTCTTCTGAAAACATATAAGCTGTTTATGTGCATCATCTGCTTAGAATTACTTAGATGACTTCACCGTTCAAGGTATCTGATACACACGCGATGTACAAACGCAACTGATATGAACTTCGCGAATTCATTTTGCACATGTTCAATTATCATTGTCCGGAATAATTTATAAAATATGTACATCCGTCCATTGAATATTTATCTAATATAGTACTTGACGAACAATATGATACTTCGTTTCACCATTTATGATCATTCGAAAGAGTGGCACGATTGCGATTTCCGTGGCCAGTGTTCGGATATTGCACACCGATTCGCACCTAACGGCCACCAGATGGCGGCGTCTTCAGCCTCAGTAACTGAAAAATGAGGTACCTTGAGTACCCCGCAGAATTTTACAAAATTATTAGTATACCGGGTGATTCACGAGAAACAGGCCACCTCAATAGATCTGTTAGGATTAGAGATGGAAGAAAATGTTAGAGAGAAAAGTTGTACTGTTAAAGGGGGCAAATATGGTGGTATAAAAAAATGTGCCGTTTGTAGTCGTTTTCAAGGTCTTTTAAAGGTCATTTACGATTTTTAAATAGCATCATATATTTTTCACTTCACAGTGTTGTAGCTGATGTCAAGACGAGTTCAATGATGTTGTACACTATGACCTTCAAATGACCTCGAACTAGAAAATTTGTGATAAAGCAATGATAATTTCAAAATGTGTAATCATTTTATTTGAACTAAATTAAATGTTCGAAATTATGATCTTGAACAGTAACACAAACATTTAAACGTTTTACAAGGCAATCAATTGTACTTCCAATTGTTTCTGTTGAAATTGATCTACAAGATCTAATTATTCTTTCTTGCATGTTCTCTGGTGTAGTCGGTTGATCCCGATATACATCATCTTTGAGTGTTCCCCACAAAAAGAAATCCAAAGGGGTAAGATCGGGTGAACGAGTTGGCCATAGTATGTGTCCATTACGTCCTATCCAGCGATTTGTAAATTTATTGTTTAGAAATTCTCTTACGGTACGCGAAGAATGAGCGGGACAGCCATCGTGTTGGTACCACATTACTTGACGAATTTCTAAAGGAATATCTTCTAACAATATTGGCAATGTTTCTTCTCAAAAAGTAAGGTATCTTGTTGCGTTTAATGTGCCGGGAATAAAATAGGGTCCAATTATTTTATTATTCAAAATCCCGCACGAAACGTTGACAGTCCAGGGTCGTTGTTTGTCCACTTGTCGTAACCATCGTGTATTCTCATTACTCCAGTAATGCATATTTCTTAAAATATGGCATAAACTAGAGGCATACATACCTCTAGTTTGTTGATAATCTTGTTTGTGTACACCTAGAGATCACCTTCCGTTAACGGGATACGTGTTATGAGACCGAATGTCTGAAGAAATTAAATTTCCGTTGATCAAACAGAGTAGTCAAACTTATATCTATTAATGAGTCCAAGGTCATTTGAAGGTCATAGTGTACCACATCATTGAACTCGTCTTGACATCAGCTACAACATTGTGAAGTGAAAAATATATGGCGCTATTTAAAAATCGTAAATGACCTTTAAAAGACCTTGAAAACGACTACAATCGGCACATTTTTTTATACCACCATATATGCCCCCTTTAACAGTACAACTTTTCTCTCTAACATTTTCTTCCATCTCTAGTCCTAACAGATCTATTGAGGTGGTCTGTTTCTCGTGAATCACCCGGTATACATATGAAAAGACAAGGGGTAAGCTACCCTTAAAAACGTTAGCAATTAAGTTTCTAGATGAAACACTCGTCCCGCCAATAATACTAGTACACTCCCGGCAATACAGGGTTATCCGTTTTAAACGGACAAACGTAAACCAGCTATAAAGAACCCCAAATGGAACAAGTTTTACCCCTGCCACTTTTTTTGTTTCGGCCTTGATTTCTAGAAAATTGCAAAAAACCATAATTTTTTTAGTTCACATAAACTTGAATACAAAAATATTTTGTTAACAAAAAAGATGCCCCTATTTATTTTAAACCAAACAAAGGAAAAATCATCAAGATTCATCACTGGAGTCCGGAGATATTCAAGTTTATGTGAACAAAAAAATTATGGTTTTTTGCAATTTTCTAGAAATCAAGGCCGAAACAAAAAAAGTGGCAGGGGTAAAACTTGTTCCATTTGGGGTTCTTTATAGCTGGTTTACGTTTGTCCGTTTAAAAACGGATGACCCTGTATAATTGCCTCAAGGCTCTTGCCGCTCTGCTACCTTATTCTAGACACGGCACTGTTTTTACCCTATCTGGTCAGTGCGTGGATCCGGGGCACCAATTCGCACGCGATGGCCACCAGATGGCGGCGTCTTCAGCTTCAGTAACAGAAAAATGGGGTACCTTAAGTACCCCGCAGAATTTTACAAAATTATTAGTATATACATATAAAAAGGCAAGGGGTTAAGCTACCCTTAAAACGTTAGCAATTAAGTTTCAAGATGAAACACTCGTCCCGGTACTATACCAGTACACTCCCGCCAATATAATTGCCTCAGGGCTCTGGTCACTCTGCTACCTTATTCTAGACACGGCACTGTTTTTGCGCCATCTAGTGGTCATCGCGTGCAAATTGGTGCCCCGGATCCACGCACTGCATCTGGTGGCCGTCGCGTGCGAATCGGTGCGCAATATCCGAACACTGATTTCCGTGGCCCCTCGTTTTGAGGTTATATTTGTGTTCTTGGGGTTACTTCAAGAAAAAAATTTAGATGTAACAGGGTGTCAAATCCTAGATTTAGATTTCCTGTTTTTTATAAACCTGCAAATATCTCGGAAACAATGTGTGATATAGTAAAATATATACAGACCTTTTTCTGTAGGAAATTGAATTTCCTATAAAAAACATTTTCAACATCTTTTTCCTTTTCAGAGATGAGCGGATCTCTTTTAGTTTTCGAGATATTCGAGACTACTCCTGGATTGTCGTATGCGTGCTCCCACGATCTAACCACAACTCACTCTGTTCACATAATCTTCCCATTGTAGACTGCGCAGCTGCAAAAATTGTTATAGGACATGAATTGTTGGAAATTTCATTTTCTACAAAAAATGTCTTGTTATTTTCTACAAAAAAAACTTGCAAATTTATAAAAAACAGGAAATCTACTGTACTGGCTAAACCAGGCCGATTTGACACCATGTTATACAGGGTGGGGCATTTTAAACAGGTCACCTGAATAACGTAGCTGCTATTGGTGTTAGGAAGAAATGTATCAGATGGAACTTGTATGGTATCTTGGAAGCATTATTCTGATGTTAGTAGCTTTTTTGAAGGCGGACGCGCAAAGGCCATATGAAGGTCAACTTCATTTTTTGAAATGGAATGAGGTATTTTTTAATACGTCAATCGATGCAGCTGGACATTCGTAATAAAAAAAAGTACTAACCTATGTATGTCGAAAAGTTAGTCGTTCAGTAGATATTTCAATGTAAAAAATATAAAAATATCATTACTGCCGTACTAAGACGTTAGCGTTTACTTACTAGTGTAGTACGACAGTAATGGTATTTTATGTTTTTTATATTGAAATATCTTCTGAACGATTAACTTTTCGACATACATAGGTTAATACTTTTTTATTACGAATGTCCAGCTGCATTGATTGACGTATTAAAAAATTCCTCATTTCATTTGAAAAAATGAAGTTGACCTTCATATGTTCTTTGCGCATCCACCTACAAAAAAGCTACTAACATCAGAATAATGCCCCCTCGATACCATACAAGTTCCATCTGATGCATTTCTTCCTAACACCAATAGCAGCCGCGTTATTCAGGTGACCTGTTTAAAATGCCCCACCCTGTATATACATTTTTTTCTTGAAACAACCCCAAAAACACAAATATAACCTCAAAATGAGGGACCACGGAATTCGTAATCTTCCCGAAAGAGTGATGAAAAGAATATTATTTGCATGCTACCTGTTAATAAATATGTTCTTCGGCTGTTCTTCCGTTTACCGTTCACCTCAGAATTCGATGAAATTTTGAAAATGGGTTCTTTTTTTTACTAAAACGACGATTGCCAGAAGGATTTTTGGCGAGTCGAAAAAAATTTTTCATCATTTCAATGTCGCGCTCTACCTTACCGACTTACCGACTTTCTACTTTATGTTCGTACTGTGCGCATGCGTCAATTAGAATGAGTTGTGGTTAGGTCGGAGTGGGGGCGGAGACAAAGCAAACGAAAATCCAGGAGTAGTCTTTAAAAATTTCTAGTTTACTTTATATATAGTGACTCTTACTAATATTCGGACACTCTTAAAGAGACGATAATATTTTTAATATTGCACTATACGATTTGAATTTTTTTAGGAAGCTGGAGCAATTAGTTTGCCACAGGATGTGAAAAGAAATATTATCAAAAATCGCAATTAATCGGAATTGTAGAAAAAATACTAAAAGTTGCATTTTACAACTTCTTTATGTGGGCCTGCATTAAAAGTTTAAAAAGTACATTTTGTAGATTTGTGTCAATTATTATTATACACTGTGAAAGTTTAATCGTACTAGGTTGATGCGGAAAAAAACGACAGGCATTGAAAGATGCAAGAATCCTTAGATTTACTGCAGTTGAAAGCCGAAAATCGTGAAAATCTGCAAATTTTACTGTCTTTAAATGTTTATAGGTTATTGTAACGTCGACCGATTTTTACGAAATTTTCAGAATGTTTTTAATTCACAAAGATCTACAAAACGAATTTTTTCAATTTTCAATGCAGGCCTACATAAAAAGTTGTAAAATGCAACTTTTTCTATTTTCTCCACAATTTCAATCAATTGCAATTTTTGAAAAAATTTGTTTTCAAATCCTGTAGTAAACTAATAGGACAAATATTAGGACGTTCTGAAGAAGACGATAATTTTTTTAATATTCTACTATTTGATTTGAAATTTTTGTGAGAAGTTAGAGAAATTAGTTCACTACAGAATAGTGAAATATTTATTCAAAAATAGCAATTGATCGGAGTTAGAGAAGAAATCCTAAAAGTTGCATTTTACAACGTCTTTATGTGGGCCTGCATTAAAAATCTAGAAAGTACATTCTGTGAAAGTTTCATCGTACAATCGATTTGGCAAAATTATCAGAATATGTTTAATTCACACAGATCTACAAAACGAATTTTTTCAATTTTCAATATAGGCCTACATAAAAAGTTGTAAAATGCAACTTTTTCTATTTTTTCAACAATTCCAATCAATTGTAATTTTTGAAAACATTGTTTTTCACATCCTGTAGTAAACTAATAGGACAAATATTAGGACGCTCTAAGGAAGACGATAATTTTTTAAATATTCTACTATTTGATTTGAAATTTTTTTGAGAAGCTAGAGAAATTAGTTCACTACAGAGAAGTGAAATATTTATTCAAAAATAGCAATTGATCGGAGTTAGAGAAGAAATCCGAAAAGTTGCATTTTACAATTTCTTTATGTGGGCCTGTATTAAAAAATTAAAAAGTACATTTTGTAGATCTGTGTCAATTATTATATACACTGTGAAAGTTTCATCGTACAATCGATTTGACAAAATTATCAGAATATGTTCAATTGAGACAGATTTACAAAACGTATTTTTTCAATTTTCAATATAGGCCTACATAAAAAGTTGTAAAATGCAACTTTTTCTATTTTCTCCACAATTTCAATCAATTCCAATTTTTGAAAAAATTTGTTTTCAAATCCTGTAGTAAACTAATAGGACAAATATTAGGACGTACTGAAGAAGACGATAATTTTTTTAATATTCTACTATTCGATTTGAAATTTTTGTGAGGAGTTAGAGAAATTAGTTGACTACAGAATAGTGAAATATTTATTTAAAAATAGCAATCGATCGGAGTTAGAGAAGAAATCCTAAAAGTTGCATTTTACAACTTCTTTATGTGGGCCTGCATTAAAAATTTAAAAAGTACATTTTGTAGGTCTGTGTCAATTATTATATGTATTCACTGCGAAAATTACATCTTACTCGGTTGATGCGGGGAAAAACGTCTGGCATTTAAAAATGTAAAAGTCCTTAGTTTTATTGCAGTTAGAGTCCAAAAATTGTGAAAATCTGTAATTTTTGCCATTTTTAAACTTTGTAGCTCATTGCAAGGTCAAACGATTTGACAAAATTATCAAAATATGTTTAATTGAGACAGATTTACAAAACGTATTTTTAAAATTTTCAATATAGATCCACATAAAAGAGTTGCAAAATGCAACTCTTTTAATATTTCTTCTACAATTCGATCAGTTGCTATTTTTGAAAAATATGTTCACAATCCTGTAGTAAACTAATTGTTCTAACATCCCAAAAAAGTTCAGATCGTATAATACAATATTAAAAAAGGTATAGTATTTTTAAGGGTCTCAGAATATTAGTGGGAGTCACTGTATGTGAATTTTCGTGTTTGAGAATTTACACTGATTGTCTTCCGAGCCTTCGGAACGGTTTCATCGTGTAAATAAAAAAATTAGTTTCTTACTGGATTTCAGTCTAGGAAAAACTAGTATATAAATCGGAATTCCTCTATTGTTTCGTGCGCACGTGTTCGGTGATGCGTGACGGATGTCACTGCTTTCATCGCATATAAATCGTAAAAATTCAATGACGACGCTCGGTCTCATTATCGGCATCATTCCAGCGTGGAAATAAGCCTTGAAAATTGATAAAACAAACGATTTAACGCGCTGCCGCGCACACTCCTCGAACGATAATCGACCGGTCAGGCTCTCACCGTTGATAAGTGATAATTCAGCAAAACTACATTACACGTATAATGTATATGTGGAGCAAGCAAAACGGCAGTGACTAATCAGGCTGACGCGCGTTAATTACGATGAAGCCAGACTTTCGACTGGGGGTCCAGGAAGAGGCGACCCAGACATTGGTAAATTAATTCCATTCTCCGCATTAATGCTTATCGTTGTACATGTTTTCATCGCTTTTAAATCCCCCTTCCTCTTCTACGAAATCTTTCATCTTTACCCATTTCGTTGCATTGATAGTATTAACATATTGCTCATATTCCATGCTACAATGCTGATCGTTAGAACCAAACAAAGAATCGAAACAGTAACAGTCGGGAGACAAAGTATTCGTACACATTTTCAAAACGAATAACTTTTTCAAAATTGGATCTAACAGCTTGAGTTTTTTTCAGACGTTAGAAGGATTAGTTTGCTAGTTACTGTGTAAATAATTTTTTTTTATTGTTATTGGTCGCATTTACTAAGGAAAAAGGAAAGGTACGATTTAAACATTTTTTATCTGCGTCTGTTATGAAAATTTAGAACATGTATTTTGTAAATCTAAGTCGGTTCTATGTATACACGTACTTCATTCAAACATTGTACAGGGTGTAAAAAAATAGGCGTTGCCGCAAAATTGTCCTTGACCTTGTATTTTAAGGGCAAATTTTTGTATTATTGCATTTTATTCTACGCACCATGGGGACAAAAAGTGTCAAGGAAACGATGGGTCAAAACTCAACTCACCCATGGTTCTCTTGATAGTTTTTGTCCCTATGACGCGTAGAATAAAATGCAATAATACAACAATTTTTCCTTAAAATGTAGGGTCAAAGACAATTTTTTTTCACAGATCGTCACCGATCCGAAGATGTAGAATACGCCTATGGCAGCCAGGACCAAACATTTTTTTACACCCTGTACATGTATTTCATTGAAATCGGCTAACGCATAAAAAAGCTATGGGCATTGTAAAATGTAAAAATGATTGAACTTAGGGTTTGCAATTCATTTAAATCGCAGATTTCTATGTGGATGCGCATTCCAATACTAATTGTCTTCGGTATTAAAACGCATATACAGTGACTCCCATTAATATTCGGACACTCTTAAAAAGACGATAACTGTTTTAATATTGTACTATACGATTTGAACATTTTTTTAGAAGCTAGAGCAATTAGTTTGCCACATGATGCGAAAAAATTTTTTGTGAAAAATCGCAATTCCTCTGAATTATCAAAAAAATACTAAAAGTTGCATTTTACAACTTTTTTATGTGGACCTATATTGAAAATTTAAAAAATACGTTTTGTAGATCTGTGTCAATTATATGCCCTGTGAAAGTTTCATCGCAATCGGCTGATGTGGAAAACAACGACAACGATTGAAAGATGCAAGAATCATTACATTTACTGCAGTTGAAGGCCGAAAATCGTGAAAATCTGCAATTTTTACCATATTTAAACGTTTGTAGCTCATTGCAACGTCGACCGATTTTGACGAAATTTTCAGAATATGTTTAATTGACACAGGTCTATAAAACGTATTTTTTAAAATTTTCAATATAGTGGGTCCACATAAAAAAGTTGTAAAATGCAACTTTTGGTATTTTTTTTATAATTCCGATTAATTGCAATTTTTGACAAAATTCTTTTTTCGCATCATGTGGCAAACTAATTGCTCTAGCTTCTAAAAAAATGTTCAAATCGTATAGTACAATATTAAAACAGTTATCGCCTTTTTAAGAGTGTCCGAATATTAATGGGAGTCACTGTATGTATTATGGATTATTCCAAGTTAGCCTAGGATCAAGGATGCGAACAAGAAGTTTCACTTCTGTCACGCATGGACTCCGCGCACTCGATTTTTTTGTAGCTACATTTATTTTAATACTTAAGTAATCTATTTCGAATATCTTCTTGAAAGTCAGAGAGACCTTGAGAGTATTGTAAATTTTTTTTATTGCATTCAAAGCTGTGCAATATTTTCAACAGCAAAAGCTATACATACTAATGAAAATTCATTTGCTAAGCATTGTACACGAAACGATTAAATCAACAATCTATTAGCAACGATAAAAATTCATCAGGAATATATCTCCTTGAAAGTTAGAGGAACCTCAAATGTATATCAGTATTGTAAATTTTTTCTATTGCACTCAAAGCTGTGCAGTATTTTCAACAGCAAAATCTATACATACTAACGAAAATTCATTTCCTAAGCATTGTACACGAAACGATTAAATCAACAATCTACTAGCAACGATAAAAATTCATCAGGAATGTCTCCTTGAAAGTCAGAGAGACTTTGACAGTATTGTTGTTTTTTTCTATTGCATTCAAAGCTGTGCAATATTTTCAACAGCAAAATCTATACGTACTAACGAAAATTAATTTGCTATGCATTGTACACGAAACGATTAAATCAACAATCTATTAGCAACGATGAAAATTCTTCAGGAATGTCTCCTTGAAAGTCAGAGAGTTTGACAGTATTGTTATTTTTTTTCTATTGCAGTCAAAGCTGTGCAATATTTTCAACAGCAAAATCTATATGTACTAATGAAAATTCATTTGCTATGTACTGTACACGAAACGATTAAATCAACAATCTATTAGCAACAATAAAAATTCATCAGGAATATCTCCTTGAAAGTCAGAGGAACCTCGAATGTATATCAGTATTGTAATTTTTTTCTATTGCAGTCAAAGCTTTGCTATATTTTCAACAGCAAAATCTAGACGTACTAACGAAAATTCATGTCCTAAGCATTGTACACGAAACGATTAAATCAACAATCTATTAGCAACGAAGAAAATTCATCAGGAATGTATCTCCTTGAAAGTTAGAGGAACCTCGAATGTATATCAGTATTGTAATTTTTTTCTATTGCATTCAAAGCTGTGCAATATTTTCAACAGCAAAATCTATACGTACTAACGAAAATTAATTTGCTAAGCATTGTACACGAAACGATTAAATCAACAATCTATTAGCAACGATGAAAATTCATCAGGAATATTTCCTTGAAAGTCAGAGGAACCTCGAATAGCATCAGCGAATATCGTCAACTCCCTTTATGGTAATCACTGGAACACGCGCTCGCGAAGGCGAGTGTTGATAGAATCGTCTGTCCTTACTACCACAATGGCCGCGGTACATTCACACTAGGTATCGCGTGTAATTATTATTCCGCTCGCGGGTAGTGTCGTTGTTATCTGGCAGCCTTATTTAGCCCTTGTTATTTAACATGCTCCGCGGCGCTTTCTATGCCGCCTGAACGTACACTTTCATTGTGTGCGCGTATTACTTTGTCTCCACCTCATCATTTGCCAACGAAGTGGATTAACCGCGGTGCCTTGTGACGTTTCTCTAAATTAAAGCATGTCCCACCGATTACAAAATCACAGCAAAACGTCTTTTATCTTCCTGTTTAATATCTTCTTTTTGTCAATGCGGTAGGATCTCGATTAACCGCATTCCGATTATAAACACATAAGCGTTTAAATATGATTATATTTTGAAGGAAAATATAAATTTTCATAAACAAAAAAATTATTTTGGAATATACCCTAGTAGCACAAAATATTGTATACACATACATATAATATTAAAAAGAGATTCAATCGTTTTTAAATATTCAATTATTCATATATAATTTGTTTAATATTAAGTAACAAATATTATTTTTTAAATATGCAGAGAATATCTATTTCATGTTACGAGAAAAATATTTTTTTCTAAATATCAAATGAATCTTTATGTAATATTAGAAATAGAATATTTTTTCCTAATATACTAATATAATAAAAAAAAAATCTTTGGGCCTACGAATGTAGCATTTGTTCGAGCCATTAATGTTTCTAACTGCATACAAAATTTCTGTATTTTTAATAAGCCCCTTTCAAAGACGAAGATAAATATTCCCTCAAGCAGTGCACAGAAAGTGATGTTATTATATATAGTTTCTAATTTTTTTATAACTTTTTCTTAAATTTGAAGATTTAATCGAACGTTTTTTAAATATGGGTTTCACGTTTTTTAAACATTTACTTTATATTTTTTAAACATGTAATTTATGTTCTCTGAATATTTAGCTTATATTTTCTAAACATTCAATTTACATTTCTTGGATATGTATACACTATTCAGATCTAATATTTTTCTCATATGAAAAAGTGTGGCTTAAAAAATATTTTTCCAATATTTGAAACAAACATTTACCCAATATTTTTGTGCTACTAGGGTAATTTACATTTTAATTATTTCCTCGGGTGTCGATGATGTCCATTGGACCTTAATTTATCCATGCTATTTGTCGGACGATCAAGTCGGTTAATCGAGGTCCTACTGTATTATTAATTAACCATTAATAATTGTTATTATTAACCCTTCGCATTCTGAATTATTTTTCAAGTTTGTTACTAACAACTTCCTAGTATTTGAAGTGTTTCATTCGAAATCTTCTTCAAGGACAGTTCCCTGATTCCTACTTATTTCAAAGAATTTTGTTTACTAATTAGATTAGATATAGTTCTCAAACTTTGTTGTAATTCATATTTGTTTTCCACTAAAAAATATATCTTAGGTAAATAAAGGAAGAACCAAATACATATTGTGACGGTTAGCGAACAGATTCCGTTGACTTTCTCACAGGAATCTCTTCAAAATCGTCTCTGGCAGAAAACGTCCTAGATAACCTTTTCTTATCTTAGTTGATCCCTTCTAATGAAGACCGAGCTCTGACTCGACTTAATGGAAATCGACAAAAAACTAGTCTGGTCCTAAGTGGCGATTAGATTATGAACAGACCACCCCATTCAGTTTTGGGGTATATGAACCCGTACATTTTTACTAAACATTTATATTTTAATTTTGCTTATGAAAAAATTGTATGTTTGAATTTGTTTTGCAATATGTAAGGTATGCGTTGGTACACAGTAGAAATATACAGGGTGTCCCATAATTCCTCCGACACCCGAAAATGGGAGGTTCCTTGGGTCATTTGAAGCGACATTTTCCTTTACAAAAATGGCGCCCGCGGCTTTGTTTAGGAGTTATTAACGAAAAACACGGACCAATCAGAGCGCGACCTAGACGCGAGTTAGCACAGTCGGCCCGACGCGCCAACTATCAATTGGCCGAACGTGTCATCGCATGTCTAGATTGCGCTCTGATTGGTCCGTGTTTTTCGTTAATAATTCTTAAACAAAGCCTTGGCTGCCATTTTTGTAAAGGAAAATGTCGCTTTAAATGACCCAAGGAACCTCCCATTTTCGGGTGTCGGAGAAATTTTGGGACACCCTGTATGACAGGGTCATCCGTTTTTAAACGGACAAACGTAAACCAGCTATAAAGAACCCCAAATGGAACAAGTTTTACCCCTGCCACTTTTTTCGTTTCGGCCTTGATTTCTAGAAAATTGCAAAAAGCCATAATTTTTTTAGGTCACATAAACTTGAATATCTCGGGACTCCAGTGATGAATCTTGATGATCATCAACATTTATAACTAAATGGTTAGTAAAAACGTTCAGTTTTCGAAAAAATAGTTTGTTAATTTTTGAAAAATCTTAAAATTTTGAATTTTGTTAATAGTTTTTTGTTATTTTTTGTCTTCAATTAAACGGTTGATTACGCATAAATCCAAGTTTTTCGAAGTGTTTTCATTCAGACTCCACGACGTGCCCTATGCCAAAAAAAAACAAAGATCCGAAGGTCATACAAAAATATTTTGTGAACAAAAAAGGTGCCCCTATTTATTTTAAACCAAACAAAGGAAAAATCATCAAGATTCATCACTGGAGTCCCGAGATATTCAAGTTTATGTGAACTAAAAAAATTATGATTTTTTGCAATTTTTTAGAAATCAAGGCCGAAACAAAAAAAGTGGCAGGGGTAAAACTTGTTCCATTTGGGGTTCTTTATACATAGCTGGTTTACGTTTGTCCGTTTAATAACGGATGACCCTGTATATACGGGGTGTATCCGTTAAGTTATGTCACCATTTTTAGGCATTTCCAGTAGTGCAATTAAAAAATGTTTTAGACAAAAGTTTCTCAATACTTGGTGAGCATATTCGCATATTTTTAAATCTGTAAAAATGCTTTCTACGTAAAAAAGTAAAGGTCACCTTTAGCTTTTTAAATGACACTATATGTTTTGAACACCATAGGATACCCTAGTAGCACAAAAGTATTGGGTAAACGTTGTTTTCAAATATTGGAAAAATATTCTTTTAGCCACACTGTTTTGTATGAGAAAAATATTAGATTTGAATATTGTATACATATACAAGAAATGTAAATTAAATGTTTAGAAAATATAAGCTAAATATTCAGGGAATATAAATTACATATTTAAAAAATATAAAGTAAATATTTAAAAACGTCAAACACATTTAAATAACATTTATTTAAATCTTCATATTTAAGAAAGAGTTATAACAAAAATTAGAAACTATATATAATAACACTACATCCTCTGCACTGCTTGAGGGAATATTTATCTTCGTCTTCGGAAGGAAATTATTAAAAATTCAGAAATTTTTTATGCTGTTAGAAAGATTCGTAGGCCCACAGATTTTTTTTTAGGTAGAACTGTGCATTTGCAATTAACAATTGCATAATTTCTTTAAATAGAAATGCATATTTTTTGTTTTACTAATCGATTTCTCTGTTTATTCTGCGCAAAAATTATTAGGGTAACATAGCAAAAAATTGTTAAATTGTCTTGTTCTCAAGATATTTTCAAAACCTGTCTTTATTGAAGAAGATGCGCAAGCGCTTCACGACAACGTAGTAAACGTAAACACCGTTTCGACATTATTGTTATAACAAAAACTGATTTGTGTGAGCTGAGTACGAAAACTATATAATGAGCACCTTTTTCAATAAAGACAGGTTTTGAAAATATCTCGAGTATTAATAATTTTGTCGCACATAATAGGAACATCACTTAATTAATGTTTTTGTAACATAAATGTATGCCGATTAACTGACAAACACGAATTCAAAGTAGATTAAAAGTAAACATTTTACTTCGTATCATATTCCGGAACAAATATTTTCCATGATAAACATAAAATATTACATTCATATTAAGACAAAAAGTTCTATTTCTAATATTGTATAAAGATTTATTTTATGAGAAAAAACATTTTTTTCATAATAATGAAATAATTATAATTATTTCATTATTATGAAAAAAATATTATCGATATATCAGGAAAAACTATTCTATTTTTAATATTAAATAAAGATTCGTTTTATAATGAGAAAAAATATTTTTTTCATAGTATGACGTAAATATTACCGATATATTAGGAAAAACTATTCTATTTTTAATATTAAATAATGATTCGTTTTATAATGAGAAAAAACATTTTTTTATAACATGACATAAATATTATCTGTATATTAGGAAAAAATATTCTATTTCTATATGAAATAAAGATCCATTTAATATTTAAAAGAAATATTTTCTCGTAACATGAAATAGATATTCTGTGCATATTTAAAAAAAAATATTTGTTACTTAATATAAAATAAATATTGTATGAATATTTGAATTTTAAAAAAAGATTGAATCTCTGTTTAATATTATATGAATGTTTATACAATATTTTGTGCTACTAGGGTTTCCTGTGTTGTCCAAAACATATAGCGTCATTTTAAAAGCTGAAGGTGACCTTTACTTTTTTACGTAAAAAGCATTTTTTCAGATTTAAGAATATGCGAATATGCTCACCATATACTGAAAAATTTTTGTCTGAAACATTTTTTAATTGCACTACTGGAAATGCCTAAAAATGGTGACATAACTTAACGGATACACCCTGTATATACATATATACATATATACATATATGTATATATATGTGTGTATGTGTGTGTATATATGTATATATATATATGTGTGTATATATATATATATATATATGTGTGTGTGTGTGTCTATATATATATATATATATATATATATATATATATATATATATATATATATATATATATATATATATATATATATATATATATATATATGTGTGTGTATATATATATGTATATATATATATATATATATATATATATATATTACTCAAATTTTAATATTATATTGAAAATTTCATTTAATTATAAAAATATTATTGTAATTTATTCTATAATTTTAATTTATCCTCAAATTTTAATATTATATTGAAAACTTCATTTAATTATAAACATATTATTGTAGTTTATTCTATAATTTTAATTTACTCTCAAATTTTAAAATTATATTGAAAATTTCATTTAATTATAAATATATTATACCAATTTACTTAAATTTTAATATTATATTGAAAATTTCATTTAATTATAAAAATATTATTGTAATTTATTCTATAATTTTATATATATATATGTCTAACTAAGATGTTTATATCTTACGCAGCACAAAAAAAGAATAATTTGCGGTTACTTCTTTCAAGCGTAGGATAGTTATCGTTTATCACCGCCAAACCTCCGGTCAATCACACTGTCCAACACTAAAAATGTTTTCATATAACTGATGGGTGGATCTTATAGAGTTTTTTGCGCTGATTCCGAATCTGCCCTTAGTTTTTTTCCTACACGCACAGTTTTTGAAAAACACGACTTTGAAAAAAAAACCTATTTTTCAACTTTAAACAAACGTTGGGATGTTATTATAAAAGATATTGAATTATTCTTTGCAGCAAAAGATTCTGTAGACTTTCCTGAATACAGTGATATCTATTATTAATACGTTATGATTTTTTAAACATGACTAAATAATCATTAAAGACGGAGAGACACCACTTTTGCACCAAAATTTGATGATATTTTTTAATTTATCTAAAAAAATAAGGGTCCAGCAGAGAATCGAAATATACCACGTGATAGAGCAGACTTTTATCTTGAGGAACCACCCTTTCAAGTTTGCAACGATGACGTTTTTACCTAACCAGATAGCAAAATATCATCTCCCGACACGAGTTGCCGCCAGTGGCGCTCTTCCACTAGCGCGGTCGTTCGTCGGGATACGGCACGTCACGCGGTGAAAGACCGCGCTAGTAGAAGAGCGCCACTGGCGGCAACTCGTGTCGGACGATGATATTTTGCTTTCTGGTTAGGTAAAAACGTCATCGTTGCAAACTTGAAAGGGTGGTTCCTCAAGATAAAAGTCTGCTCTATCGCGTGGTATATTTCGATTCTCCGCTGGACCCTTATATTTTTAGATAAATTAAAAAATATCATCAAATTTTGGTGCAAAAGTGGTGTCTCTCCGTCTTTAATGATTATTTAGTCATGTTTAAAAAATCATAACGTATTAATAATAGATATCACTGTATTCAGGAAAGTCTACAGAATCTTTTGCTGCAAAGAATATTTCAATATCTTTTATAATAACATCCCAACGTTTGTTTAAAGTTGAAAAATAGGTTTTTTTTCAAAGTCGTGTTTTTCAAAAACTGTGCGTGTAGGAAAAAAACCAAGGGCAGATTCGGAATCAGCGCAAAAAACTCTATAAGATCCACCCATCAGTTATATGAAAACATAAAAAAAGTTGAAATTTGTTGGACAGTGTTATTATCATTTGAAAGTCTATGTAACCGACACGTTCGTTTCAATCTTTTTCTTTCACCCAATGTTTTAATTGATGGAAGTTTAACAATAAACAGAAAAAACATCGACGGAATAAACCGTAGCTAAAGAATGTATACGATGTCGAAGCTTACACTCAGTCGCATAATATCGATGTTGGTGCGCAAACATTATTTCCGATGATTTATGCCTACGTAGAGGTGACAATTATTTCGTATTACTTGGCAAGAATAGTGGCGAAGAAGCAAGTTTAAAGATATACAGGGTGTCCCAAAATAAGTGTAACTCCCAGAAATGGGAGGTTCCTTAACCTCACAAAAGTTAAAGGGGTGTTTTGCGAATAAAAAATGTTATTGCGTAATACATATTAATTTTCTATAAAAGAATTTTACCAGTTTTGATCGTTTATTCTATCGAAACCATCGTACAGTTTAAAACAAAAAGTCATAAAATTACTTTATATACCTTCCTTTAGATCCTAGGTGTGTTCTTATCTCGATTTCATGTTATGTATATCGATTTAAACACTGTTTTTACTTGTTTTTCTAGTAATATTCTAGTAATATCCATGGGTCTGAAATTATGTCGGCAAAATCAATATTCCTAAACTGTCTAACTTCAGACTTGTAGTACAACTAGAATTGCTATTATGTATATTTGATTATTTTTTCATTTTCGTGTTAGGTGGACATTTAGAAATCAATATCAATTGAAAAAATATCGAAATTTGAAAGTTGACTTTTTCATAAAATGTCGCGTGAATTCTCAATCCGGCCCACTGTGCGGCGCAGCGTTGACAGCTGGTGCAATGGGTAGGCACTGCGGGAACTATCGTCTACAGCTCTTGCGACAATTATCGCGACATTACTGTATCACCATTAGCAATTGTCTGAGATCAGAACGCTCTCCTCGGGCATGTTTTAAATAAAACCAGTAAAATATACGACTATCGACTCACTCTATCAAATACAGTTCACTAACAATTATTTACGAGGAGACTGTGGATCTTTATGCATTTATTGCTTATGAAATGTTCAAAACAGGCTAGAATATAAAATTCGATAGAATTTCGTACAATTTTTATTTGTTTTGGATCTACAAAGGATGCTCCCATTAAAAATAAGAGTTTATTTAAATTCTACTCTCTTCCAATTCGTCTAAAAAAATTGGAGAATGCATAAACATCAGCAGTCTTCTTATGAGTTCCATGTTACGCCATGTTTTTTGACTAATAAACATACGAATACAAATTTTGACAGAATTCTCACAGAATATAAATACAACCAGTTATACAAAATATATTTTTTTGTGTTCAAGATCAAGATGTGATCTTAGAAGATGGAACCCGTTCAAGAAACCCGTCTATAATCGATCAAAATGTTTTGGAAACGTTTTTAAAACTCGTCTTCATTGATGTATATGAATATTACATATGTTGCACATGACTCATGCGAGAAGTATGCTCGAAATGTGCGGAGAATATGCGTAATTTTTAACATATGCAAAAATTATTCATTACGTAAAACATGTGCGATATGCAAAACAGAAAGTACATTGTTATAGTTCTCTGTTGGCGAAAGAAACTTCCCACTTCTATGTTTACACCTGTTTTCGGAAAGAACTTGCATTCACATTTATAATTTATATACAACGATAATTAGGCTATAGATTTGAATGGAACATGACAGTTGTCTGCATTAATTAGAAGGAGCTACATAGTAATTTTTTTTTTTTTCAAATAATATCAATAAGTTGAAAATAGTTTCACTGTTTTGCATGTTGTTATTAACTTCCCGATTCACAGGGAAGTTACTGTAATTACCCCGAAAATCGAAAATCGAGTTTTTAGCAAATCTTCACGTTTCATGGTCATTGGAGTCATTTTTGACTATTTTTATCAAAATGTTTGTGTGTGCGCTCGCGCGCGCGTATGTCCGTTTGTATGGTATCAAATTTTTCATTAACGTTTTCTGAAAAAGTAACAACGCGATCAGAATAATGAATGATGCAATCGATGTGGCCCACTGTAACTTAGAACTGATTAATGCTAATGTTACCGCTTACAATAATCGAAAATTATCCCATTGCAAGAGTGAGCTAATCATCTCTACTGTCGAGAATACATTTTCAAAGAATATCGATGAAAGTACAAAAAAAAATTTATATTACAATCTTTGACAAAACAATCAGTTCAAAACGAATTATTAGCTGAGATTAAATTGAAAATTAATATAAAATATACGATAATTAATAACACTGATGTTGAAGACGGACTGGTTTTTTTTAATTCAAAAGACTACATACATAACATGTACTAAGTTGGAAAGGAAGTTCGTAGCGTTTTAAAATTAAGAATCGAAGATAAAATTAATTAAAGTGTTTATTCATATGTTTATTCAATAACACGGGAAGTTATCTCGACAATGGCAAGAAGTAATAGAATAGAATGGAAAATATGTTATTGAATAAATCTATGAATAAATATCTGAATTTTATAAAAATACAAGAACAAAATATAGTATAAAATTCTTTCTCTTAAGGTTTAGTTTTCGAGAAAATTGAGTTTGAACTCGTATAGCGAACGGAGTCCGACAAGGCGACTGGTCCCGCTCAACGCGGTGTCGCTATTGGCCGAACCAGAATCAATCCGCTGTAGCCGCGCTCTGATTGATCCGTGTTTTTCGTTAATAACTCCTAATCAAAGCCGCAGACGCCATTTTTGTAAAGGAAAATGTCGTTTCAAATGACCCAAGGAACCTCCCTTGACATGACATCGAGATATACGTAACTTATTAGCGAAGCGGGATCAACCTTCCTCTTTACAATGAGCCCTCACTCAGCTCAAAATATGCTCGTATGAGGACGAAAAGCCGTTTCCGCAAACACTGTTTTTACTTGTTTTTCTAGTAATATTCTAGTAATATCCATGGGTCTGGTACCCTATTAAAGTGTCCTGATAACTGTGATCAACTTCTTGTCCAGAATTTTTTTCTGCATCAAAATACACACTTCATTGATAAGAAATGATACTTTTCATGACATTTATGATACATAACATATTTTTAAAAAATACTGAACACAATAAGAATAATCGTTCAAAATTTTTATCTTTGACATGTGCGATCTAACAAATCCTATCAGATCGCACGGTCGGACAAATAAGGATCTTTTCAGTGAACTCTCTCTATATAATGTGACAAAAATCATTTCCAACTGCAAACCAATTCTCAAGATATTATAGTTTGAAGACATCCGCGTCGCGTTATCCCGTCCGCGCTCGGGCGCGCGCTACGCGATGAATTCCTCATGTTGTTGTATACTCTAACTTGCGTTATTAACTTCCCGATTCATAGGGAAGTTATTGTAATTACCCCGAAAATCGAAAATCGATTTTTTAGCAGATCTTCACGTTTCCTGGTCATTGGAGTCATTTTAGACTATTTTTATCAAAATGTTTGTATGTGTGTGTGTATGTGTGTGTGTGTGTGCGTATGTCCGTTTGTATGGTATCAAATTTTTCGTTAACGTTTTCTGAAAAAATAACAATGCGATCAGAATAATGAATGATGCAATCGATGCGCCCCGCTGGAATTTAGAGCTGATTAGATTTTGGTCCATATTGGTCAAGTAGTTTTTTAGTTTTTTTAGTTTTTTTCGAAAGAAGTTCATTCAACAATGCAAATTATACGAGAGGACGGAAATTTTCAACCGATGAAACAAACATAATAATTACATATATTTTATTTTTATTTTTTTATAATTTAAACAAATTTTTTTTTATTTAAAAAAAAAATTTTTTTTTTATTTAAAAAAAAAATTTTTTTTTTATTTTCCTTTTTTAATTATGCATCTAATGCTAATGTTACTGCTTAGAGTAATCGAAAATTATCCCAATGCAAGAGTGAGTTATTCATCGCTACTGCCGAGAATACATTTTCAAAGAATATCGATGAAAGTACAAAAACATTTATATTACAATCTTTAAAAAAACAAGCAGTTCAATACGAATTATTAACTGAGATGAAATTGAAAGTTAATATAAAAAAATGGTTAATGGAGCATGCGAGCAACGAGCATACGATGTTGGTTTAATGCGACGCCATACAGCAAACATTTTGATAAGTAGAAAACTATTGAACTTCCCTGAGAACGTATAATCTTTTTAAAACGTACACTAAATAATGATAATAATATACTGCAACTATCGAATCGGGAAGTTCTTTGTGTGGCTCGTGGAGAGTCACACACCAAATAACATCCGTACTACTAACCCTCTCGCGAACTCACAAAGCGAGCTACAACACCCCCACCCGCGAAGCTCGCGAAGCGAGCGAGCAACAATAACCAGCTAGTTTTTTTTTTATTTTACTCTATATCTAAATTTTGCATTTTCAAATAATCACTTATGAATAATTAAGTTATCTATTCTAAATTACAGTAATTTCTCAATCGTAGTCCCAACACCCGTGTCATGAACGGACTACGATCAAGTAGGGTGGCTATTTTTTGATTTATGACTGCGTCTACCCTACCGCGCTGAGACTTCAAACGACAAACCGAACGTAGAGAAGGACAGAATGAAATAGGATCGCGTGGCCGAAGCGTGTCCCCGTCGCCGGCACAGTTTAAAGGCCCGTGCGTCATCACAATAAAACACCAAGACCTTAGCTTCTTTATTTTCGATGATATCATTATGGAACTTTCACCAACATATTCGTGGCATTTCTCGGATTAAAATCATACCAAACGCGATATAATTTGGCCAATATTTAGTGGTTTAATCGACGATGAAATTTTCGAACGCAACGAAGACGAGCGTATTGGAAAGAAAGAGACGCGAAGAATCGCCGTCGCCGGCATAGATCAAACACGCTGTCCTTCCTTGTAAGTAAAACTTTCATCGTCGATTAAACCACTAAATATTGGCCAAATTATATCGTGTTTGGTATGATTTTAATCAGAAAAAAGCCAGGAATAAGCCAGTAAAATCTCGTAAAAAAATAATGAAAATTAAGTAGTTTGAAAATTCGATTCACTCGAGTCAATGTAGTGGTGTTCACACCGATATACCCGAGCCGACATCAAACATCGCCGTCCTGCTGCCCGGCGCAGCGTTGACAGGCGGTGGAATGGGTAGGCACTGGACTACGATTGCAGAGGCGACCGAGGACTACGATTGAGAAATTACTGTATAATAAAATCGTGTCTGTCTGTCTGTCTGTCTGTATGTATGTATGTATGTATGTATGTATGTTTGTAACGGCATCACTTGAGAACGGCTCAACGTAGAAAGGTGGGGTTTGAAGCATTAGACGCGGCATTTCTTCGATTAGGTTTAGGAGAAAACCGCATTCAAAAAAGTCGATTGGTCCAAAAGTTGTGACGTCATTAGTGAACACATGTCAACTTTTTCCCTCCCTTTTGCGCACGTCTCTGCTTATAACTTTACAACGATTAGACTTTTTCGAATGCTGTTGGCTCTAAAACCTTTCTGAAGAAATGCCGCGTCTAATGGCTCATACCGCAATATTCTACATTATGCCATTCGCAATAGATGACGTCACAAATAGACCAAATACGACTTTTTTGCTCTCTTTACCACACGTTTCTGCTTATAACTTTTCACCCAATGGACTTTTTCGAATGCAGTTTCTTCTGAATCCTTCCTCACGAAATGTCGCGTCTAATGGTTCATACCGCAATATTCTACATTCTGCTGTTTACAATTGATGACGTCACAAACAGACCAAATACGACTTTTTCGGCCCCCTTTGGGCACGTTTCTGCTTTTATCTTTTGACTGGTAGCAGCAACATTAAATTTCAGGGACTCATTGCGGGGGGGGGGGGGAGTGAGTGAGTGAGAGAGAGAGAAAGCGAGATAGAACGAGTGACAGAGGGAGCGGGAGACAGTGAGAGAGAGAGAACTATAGAGCAACGCGATAAGCGAAATGGAATTGAACAAAATAGATTACAACAAACACGTTGAATACGTACATGCTTTTAAAAAATACTGTGCCACGGCAACGCGTGGCGGGGGAAAGCTAGTTTATTATAATATTTTGTATAAAACATTGTTTTTGCATTACAAAATACAACATTACAAAATTTCAAATTGTTTCTATCGATCATTCAAATTCTTCAAGCCCCAGAAGCCTGAATGGCAGGAAAACACTACGGAGGACGCCTCGATGTCTGGACTTTGCGGTTCTCTACGCGGCCTGGAAGACATTTCCGGAAGTGCGACGCAACCTTACCGGAGAAATAGCCTCGCCTTGTCCTTACACTCGAATTTGGCTGGTTTCCCAGCTAACAATCCGGAGATCTCACCGTTTCATGTCGTCGATTCAGCTCGAAGAAGATTCAGCAATGTCAGCGACGTCGTCTCGAGGAAAATCTCTCACACAATTCGATGGAGAACCGTCTCTGCTTCCATTGAGCTCACCGTATCACAAGTGAGCCACAGCTTGCTGTCATCTACCACATATACTTCTCCTGAAAGTTAATTAACTTTTTGGGGATTGTTAACAGTAATCGTACCGAGTAGAAAATGTATCGAATATACAGGGTGAGCCCGCAGAAACAAAACACCTGCATGGTTTCGAGGGGGCAGTAATCTGATGTTACAGTAACCACTTGATTCTTGTCCCAGATTCGACGACTCGATTCTTGTCCAGGCCTACTCACACCACTGCCTGTCAACGCTGTCCCGCGCCGCAGGGCGGCGACTATTGTTCTCGGCCCGGGTATATCGGTGTGAACACCACTACATTAACACAACGAATCGAATGTACAAACATCTTAATTTTCATTATTTTTTTATGGGACTTTCAAAACGTATTTCTGGCATTTTTCTGATTAAAACAAGACCAAACACGATATCATTTCAATTGTATTTAGTGGTTTAATCGACTGTGAAAGTTTCGTATGGGAAAGATAGAGACGCGAACAGTCGCCGTCGCCGGCAATTCAAAGGCCCGCGTATTCTCACAATGTGTATTGTCAATTAAAAATGATTTATTTTTCATTACTTCTTGGTTTCATTGACTTTATGGTGTAACTGTAGGATATGGAAGAGGATAGCGAGTGAGCAGGAAAGAAAAACTGTATTGTATGCTCTATTCTTTAAAATACCAATGCGATTAACACATTTATTAATAACTTATTAAATTAAAATTTATCTGGTTAGGTGTTCGTTTATGTAATCGTTTAAATATTTTTTAATTCTTTGAGAACATATTTTCGAGATGTTTATTTGTTTATTTAAACATATGCTATAGCGTATGTTGAATGTATGATAAATTATAAATTATGCTTCCCACATGTAGAGTAAATATGGACCACATTATATGGTGTTTGGTCTTGTTTTAATCAGAATATTGCCAGAAACAAGCAAATAAAAGTCTCATAAAAAAATAATGAAAAATAAAGCATTTTGAATTGGCATTACATTGTGAGAACACGTGGGCCTTTAAACTGTGCCGGCGACGGCGACACGCTGCGCGTAGCCGTCGCCGACACCGTTGCTCTATTGTAGTCTCGCTCGGCGCGATCGGAGCGGTAGACCCAGCCGTAAATCAGAAAAACAAGTCTACATCGCGATTCTTGTACGCTCCACGAACAGCCCCTGGGACAAGAATCAGGTGATTACTGTAGTAGCTTTTTTGTAGGTAGACGCGTCAAGGACATTTGAAGGTCAACTTCATTTTTTTAAATGGAATGAGGTATTTTTTAATACATCAATCGATGCAGCTGGACAGTCGTTATAAAAAAGTATGTATGTCGAAAAGTTAGTAGTTCAGGAGATATTTCAATTTAAATAACTCAAAAATACCATTACTGTCGTACTAAGACCTTACACTAGTAAGTAAACGCTAACGACTTACAATTAGTATGACTGTAATGGTATTTCAGAGTTATTTAAATTGAAATATCTCCTGAACTACTAAGTTTTCGACATACATAGGTTAGATAATTAGAATATTTTCGCGGCGCCTAAGTTCGATGATTATTACTTTTTATACTTGCTCTACTTGTAGCAAATATGTAAGAATTATCATGCGTGTGCTATAACGGGAGAAAAATTATAAACTACTATGAACAAATACATAGGTTAGTACTTTTTTATATCGAATGTACAGCTGCATCGATTGATGTATTAAAAAATACCTCATTCCATTCTAAGAAATGAAGTTGACCTTCATATATCCTTTACGCGTCTACCTACAAAAAAGCTACTAACATCAGATCAATGCCGCCTTGAAAACATGCAAGTTCCATGTGATGCATCTATTCCTAACACCAATAGCAACCGCGTTATTCAGGTGTTCTGTTTCTGGGGACACACCCTGTGTATTGTCTCATGACAATTACAAAACTGAATCTATTTAGATTTTTCACCATTTTTATAGTAATACGTGCTCGAATAAAGAAATTTATTGAATAATTTCTAAACGATCTTTATAATTTCAATAATTAAAAAATAAACAATATGAAAGCGGTTATTTGACCAGTTGTGGTACGGTTAATGTTAAAACACAAAA
The DNA here is from genome assembly GCA_963971365.1 of Lasioglossum villosulum. Classification (NCBI taxonomy): domain Eukaryota; kingdom Metazoa; phylum Arthropoda; class Insecta; order Hymenoptera; family Halictidae; genus Lasioglossum; species Lasioglossum villosulum. Next base: position 27,552,578 of record OZ020497.1, read on the forward strand.
GATAAGATCTAGTCCAGGTTTTCCCAAACTGTGCTACGCAAAAAAATATTAATAACAAAGCACTTTTTCTACATTTTGGCTATAATAATTTTACGTTTAAATAATTAATGACATTCATGTTGGCGCCACGAAACGTCACGCTACAAGAAACGAGTATCGGTTATTTTACTAAGATTTATTGATTACGTGTCATTGTATGGCCTTACTAATAGACTACGAATCTTTATGATAGGAAAATTGAGTAGATGAAATTCAAAATTATTGAAACATTTTTTAAATTGGAGATGCCAATGTATGATTTTTCCTCTATTCAAATCATTCAGCGAAGAAATAACAATCAATGTAGGTTCCATTTCTTGCAAACGAAGCAAACAACTTTTATGTTTTTATGTCAGATTCCAGTGACACGGACACGCAACTTCTGCGTACAGCCAGCTTCCAAACTGTCGAATTGCATGTAAAATAATCGTACCAGCGGCAGTAACGGCGTTAATGCAAACGCATTGCGTTATTTATATTTATACATATATTTAAAAAACATCATTCTTTGTAATGAGTATTTCAAAAAGATATTTTAATTGCAAATGATTACACTTTTCGATAGTGTAAATAAAATAGGCGAATAACGTGAAAATATTGATTATTCTTTGTAATAACTATTATAAAAAAAGATATTTTAATTGTAAATGATTACACTTTTCGATAGTGTAATAAAGTAGACGAATAACGTTAAAATGTTCATTGTAATCCGAAGTCTTGATTGAAAAATAGCTACAAACTTTACAATCTGACACGCTCAAAATACAGTACAAAAGGTAGAAATCTCAAGCTTTAAAATGCTTCTTTCTTCATCAAATTTTGATAAATTTTAGCAAAGTCGCAGCAATTTCAATATTGACCAAATTTGTAACTATCCCAGATAGCAAAAAACCCAATTTCGGCCGGTATTCTGCGCGCGCATTTGGACCTCTTTTTGCCGTCCAATGGACCAGGAATTTGGACCTGGGCAGAAAGTCGGCCGCAGCCGTCCATTTCGTCCGATTTTGCTCTTATTTAAGAGGGCAGCACCGTTGCACTGACATTGCGAATTGCCGCTACACAGTAGAAGTAAATATTTTGTACCAAATATACAACACTCGTCCTTTTTACTGCCAATTCGAAATACATTGTGCACATGAAAGGAGAGGAAACGATATAATAACCGCCCATGTAATGTCAAAATTTTTATCATTTGTTATTTTTACCTAGACTGCGGATCTTTATGCGAACTAAAAATTGTCTGAATCGATTGCAAGAGATAGAAACTCAAAATTGCATAGCCGTACCATTTTCCTTACAGTTAAATTTCATCTTACTGCCCTCTGAAGCGGCATTCGCCACATCTGTGCGACCGTGCTGCCCTCTTAAATAAGAGCAAAATCGGCCGAAATCGACAGCCGGCGGCCGGAATTGGGCCGCCTTTTTGCCCAGGTCCAAATCCCTGGTCCATTGGACGGCAGAAAGAGGGCCAACTGCGCGCACAGAATACCGGCCGAAATTGAGCCAAGTCGGCCTTGAGCCGCTCCAAGCGTAGCTTGTCCTCTATTCTGCCCATTTTCAGCCGCGGACCGACTTGGCCCTGAAAACGCCTGGCTATCTGGGTAGCTGTGGCCGCTGAAATCGGGCGAATATCCCACTGTGCGCTGTTTAAGTCCGTACGAGGCCTAAGAAGGCGTCTGATCGGTATTATTTATGTTTTGTACAGGGCACATCATTATGCGGCCAGTACATTCGAAACCGATTGAAACGGTCTGGGATCTTTCACCGGAAGCTCGGTCTAAAGAGGATGAGGAGCGCGATGTTGCTTCCGGGAGGCGCGGTCGTAGGTGAAGTTTACCCAGAATTGATATCAGTCGGCTCCGAACTGGAGAAAATGCATCCAAACTTGTTCAATCGCGTCGCCCGACAAATTGGCTGCGGTAGTTTCTCTTCGGAACAATCCGCCAGCGAGGCCATAGCCGACGTCTCCAGGGAGATGATCAGAAACGGTGAGATGACCTGGAGCAAAGTGATAGCCCTTTACGCCATCGCCGGTGGCATTGCTGTGGATTGCGTACGTCAGGGCAAACCTGAGTTTCTACCCGCCATACAGAGAGGTAATTAATTCGTTTAAAATTATAATGTCATTCCTCTGGTAGTCCTGTTTCTCTTATTTTGGCAAAGAAGGTGCGGCCGAGAAGTGTTAAGTGGTTGCTCAGCATGTGTCCTATGTCGCAAAGCAGCTGAACAAGTATACACATTACGTCGTCAGTGTTAACAACAAAATCAAGACTAAAAGGAATTCCATGAAACATTTCGTACAAACACGGACACCTTATTACAAATGCTTATATGATAAACAATTTTTAATGATCCGGCAGATTAGAGTCTCTGTATATATACATTAGAGTAACAATTTTTACTAAATTTCTAAATTTCATTCTTCAAGATTTCTATCTCAATAAAAACAGACGTTTGTTTCATTGTGGTTATCAGGTATGAACGACGTTTTGGAAGAAGATCTCGCAACATGGATACAAGCAAATGGTGGATGGGTAAGCTGAAATGTATTATGTGACCTAAATAAAGTAAAATTCGCATTTTCTTGGCCTAACTTGAGCCTCTTATTTTAGTCTGCCTTGACAACACGTTACAGGCCAGTAACAAAAGAAGCAACGTGGTCCACCTGGAAGCTAGTGTCGGTATTTATATTTTCCACACTGATCGCTATTATAATTTCAACATTTTTAAAATTTTTAATTATCTAACGTGTGCTAAATGTACGGTTATTGTATAATTTATTATAGTAAACATATTTTTAACATATCCTCTCGTACGAGTTTCTTATTGTTTGTAAATCGTCCCTCATCAGTTTTGTTCCTTACTGATCTAAAAATTAGGAGGTCACTTGAATTCGGACAATGGTTCGTTGTATTTAAATTTTACATATTTCAACAAATGATTGGTATAAACGCAACTCGCGCTGCTCTTTCAAGTATGTATTTCTTTTTCCGACATCTCGTGCTTTGTAACTTCCGGTTCCGCTAATTCAGATTCCTCTCGACCAGCAGACCGTTCAATAATGATCTCCTCGTAAACTTGATTTTTATTCTTCTCATTTACTTCCTGGTAAAAAGAATTTATTCTCACTGTTCGGAAAAAGCGTACAAAATTATGTGCAATTTATAAAAAAATGTGCGGCCAAATTGAGAAATCAGATTACCCGCACTTTCGTAACTGTTGCAATGTACGCGAGGAAGCTCTGATTCGTTTCTTCCTTGTTAATCACTTCAAGATACTTTCTTCTCGCGTTTAGAACTTCCTCTTGTTGTTTTTTGTGCCTAATAGCCAATTCTAACGCTCTGAAAGAAAATAAAATTCAAAAGGAAAATATATATACATTTTATGTGGCGTCTATCACAATGAAACAATACCTATTCCAATTATACACTTCGATATTAATCTGTATAGCTTCTGCGATTAAACCATTTTGCAAAAGTATACCTTCTGCAGTTAACAGGTCACCAGAGAGGAGCGCCATTTCTGCCAGTCTCTGAGTTTTATTTGAAAATCTCTATTCCACATTCGAATATTAAAATGGATTATTAAAGGACAAATAATTTTTTTTTCTTTTATTATACATACAGTAAATATTCGATGGACGCAAGGGCCTTGGAGAAGTTTGTTTGCATACCCAGTAAGCAAAATGCCCGATTTTGGACGAACATCTTCGTCAGCAAAAATATCAGGGTGTGCCGACACAGGCTGACAGCAGAATGCTGGCAGCTCGGTCCTGCCCTCTTAAGCGAAGGCAGAATTCAGGGCCAAATTGCCAGCATTTTGCCGTCCATTTCTGCAGGATAGACCCTGCTAGCAGAATGCCATATATCTGCGTCACAATAAGTATAGGCAGGGTGCGCTGTTCCAAATCGAGCAAATTCGAACAGCGTTCTGACAACATAATGCTCGCCATTTGTTGGCATCGTACGATTGCAGGCTGTGCTCGACATTTGCTCGAGACTGACTGACTGCATGTGTATTTCGTAGAGAGACACTTTTTTTGAGCTTCGAAGACCGAGCCGAACGTAGAAAAGGCCAGCGCGTGTAAACAGAAAAGTTTATCTTGCGTCCATAAAATATTTACTGTATATTACAATTACCTTTATATACTGAATATAATCGACTTTGTCATATCTTGAAATAGCTGCGTACGCTTCTTCTGCAGCGCTTAGTTCTTTGTTATCAGTTGCCATAACAGCCATACAAGTCCATAATATTTCATTCTACTTAGAAATTCAATATTTTCAAAATAATATTACACTGAAAGACATTATATAGAAAAATTACCTGAGCGATTCGACAAAGAGACAATGCTTCTTTCCACCTTTTATACAATATATGTTGATGAAGACTGATGAAGAATGTATAAAAGGAAGATGCTACCAATGCACCATCACCACGACGTACCATTACCATACCGTTGTACACACTTGAAATACTTGGTTGTCTGCCAAATTCACTGAAAACATTCAGAGTACGTTAGCGAATGGACGATATTTTGCAATATAAAGGAAAACAAATTCAGACCTGCTTGGTTTATCAATCCTAGTCTTTCTTATTATTTTCCGATCACTGTAATGCACGCAATTAGGACATAGCCATACGGACAACATTGCATCGAGCATCGCTGCTAAAACATTTGCGTCTGTCGCCCATGCAATATCTTGGGCCATTGCGGCTGATAAAATAAAATTATAACTGAATATTAGATCATTAAAAACAGTAAAAAATAAAAATTTTAACGTAGCCTAACAATGGTTATTATTAGCCTCCGGATGTTTATGCCAAATAAAAAGTTCGTGCTTCAATTGCAATACGCTTAAAGTCTTTTAACATTTTCAATATTTTAAATTGCACTCGCTCATTTTTGTTATAAATGCATAAATTCTGGAGTCTAGTTATTATATTTTCTTGAACTACCAACATTTTTAGTTAGTTTTAAACATTTCAAACTAGCACAAGTACCTGCAATCGAATTACCACTAGAAAAAAATGCATACCTATTTTACATACTCTACCGAAGCCAGTAGTTCGAACAGAAACCAGAAACAAATCTTTATTTACATCGATTAACGCCACTTGTCGTTCGTTTGGTCCTCCGATGTGATTTAGCGCCACCCTTGTGATATCTTGAAGGTGTATGTAGGGTTGACTTTCTGTTACCGGTTTATTGTAGGCGACTTCCAAAACATGAAGTACTGAAAAGAAAAACAAGATCCATGAAAATTTGAAGGGAAACAAACGCCTCCGAAGAAATGTACACTGTATTTCGCCATACATTTTTCATTAGTTTGAGACCTTATAACTAAAGTATCGGAGCACAATGATACACAAGGGGGATGAAGTCTTTCCTGTGTCATCCCTTTCCACTTTGGAGTACTTAATAGTCGACCTTGATAACTGTACAACGATACGCTATTCCATTCGACCAATAGAAACTGTCTGAAAATGATTTATATCTTTTATACACCGCACAAAGTATATTTACATTAAAATACAATAATTATTGTGTGCATACTTCTCTGCAAGGAGTACTGCTGATACACTGGTATTCTTTAAATCGAATATAGCTGGTGTGTTCCAGTTTACTACCGAGTAAATATGACATTGAGCCGGTGTTAGAACAACCAAATGGTCGAACCCAAATTCCAGCTGCACCACGCGGTCCGATATTTCTAATGTTTCCTGGACTTCGTTGGCAATATGTCTGATTTCAATCACTTTTCTTTTCACTAATGTAGCTTCATAATTATTCCATTCCAATCTCCTGTTAGCGCATATATATAAAACACACGAATAAAATGCTGATTCTCAACAATATTTGCATTATTATGAACTTATGTAGTACCTATCTATTATATGTCCAGTTAACACAGTTCCATTACTACAGGCCATAGCGATTTGAGTACTATCGCTAGACCAGGCGATACAGTATATACTTCCAGAATTAATTTTTTCCAGCGAATAGGACCACTGGAAATATAAGTATTCTTAGAAGAATATTATAATCGCTGGAGGTGTGTTTCTCGCACATTTTTACTAATTACTAGACTGCGGATATTTATGCATTCATGAAGAAATTAGGGTGAAATATAAAACAGTGAAAAATATAAAAACTCTAAGAATATTGTTATGTTGTTTTCAACGTGAAAAGACTATTAAGGGGTGAACTAAAAGTTTGATTTAACTACTGCTTCCTATAATCGATGCAGAATATTTTTATTTTGCATAAAGATTCGCAGTCTAATAATCACCAATTAAGGGAGTAGGCTCGTTTTTCTAGGATTGCAATGGTGCGGAATGCGGCTTCTCATTTCTCGATAATGCAAAGATGGGGTTCTACAGTAGTCGAAAGTACTAGATAAAACATCAATCTAGACCACGATCGCCCTCAAAAGATCAGAACAGTAAAGTCACCGCGCCAAAAGTACAAAGGACAGCATGTATAAACACGGACCGCGCTCGATGACGGAGGTGGAGATCCTCAGGGAGCTATATTGCGACTTTACAATATTCAGAAGCATAAGGCTACCGAATAATGCAATTTACGCCTCGTAAATGTAAAAACAGACCTTTTGAGGGCGACTGAAGTCTATATTGATCTTTTATCTAGCGCTTTTGACAACTGAAAAACTCCATCGCACGTATTATCGACAAAATAAGAAGACGCATCCCGTACCCTTGCAATCTCGGAAACGTGTCTACCCCATTACGAATAAACTTCAATATAGAAATAAACGAACTCCTGTTTTATCACACAGTTTGATTGTATTGAAAGATCCGACAGCAAAGTGATTCCCCGAGTAACTCCAACTCAATGATGTGATGGGATAATCTCCTACATTGCTGGAGAACACCAGAGTGCCACTGGGGTCCCATACCTTTCAAAAAGAAATGAAATGCTTTAATGATTTTATCAAACATGTAAAATAACATGTTTATAGAATTAATGTAATTTTATAATTATCTCTGCACACCTTGTATCTACAATCTTCTCCGCCAGAGATTACCAGTCCACTAGTCTGGCTCCAACATACAATCAAAATCAGTCCGTCGTGTGCTAGTATCTAAAATTGTTCTATATTGTTTCATTTCCATATAATACAAATGCTACGCGCAGAGATTAAATTATTCTACCTTTCGTGGTTTTGAATTCGAATTCAGTGACTGAAATATTAAATGAACACCCTGAGAGTACAAGACTGTTGTACAATTTGGACTCCAGGCAGCGGATAAAATAGGAAATACATTTCTAACTACAACAGACCTAAGCATACCGCTTCGTGACCAGACTTTTATCAAGCCATCCTCGCCAGCTGAAATTTCAATAAAAAAATCAGTAAATAATAAACTATTCGTTCAAAACATATCTTACTTACCTGTTAAAAGCGCAGAACCATCAGAACTCCATCTGCCTACTGTAGTCGCTCCCTTATGAGCATCAACACTTTTCTCTATTCGGCCATTCTTATTGACTAAATGATACTTTCCTATAATAAAATATTACTCAATATGCGTATCAAAAAATAAAATTTCGTTGTTTGATGAAAAGTTTGTTAACACGTTCCATGTCAAGCCATTTTTGCTCAACGAACAAGTAAACTTATGTACTTTGTTGTATACTGCATTTTTTGTAATGTCTCATTATTGTTTTGATGAAAATATGTTTTACAATGTTTAACTTGTTATAAAGTATATTTTTTTATCACCAGTGGGACGGAACGTGTTAATGAAAAATTTTGCAATATACATACAATAAAATAAAGAATAATTGATCTTATAAGACAAACTTACAACAAAATATTTAAGTTTCACTAGACTTTCTATAAAGTGTAGAATAAAACATCATAAACAAAATAATAAATACCATCCGCCGTAGTAATTAAGAGAACATCTAATGTCTGTTTTTTGGAAATTAACGTCCCATGATTCAGCCGTGGATGCCATTGCATATCTGTCGGATAAAAATCATCGGGAAATTGAATGACGACACTGGAATGCGCTATGCCGCCTTCCAAGTGCCACGCTATTAATAAATGATCCTCTCTATAAGAAAAAGAAAGAAATATAAATAATCTTGCAGAACAAAATTTTTCTAAACATTAAAACGTACCCGCAGGAATAAATTTCCTCTGCAGAACTCCATGCTACACAGGTCACCAAACGCTTATGACCATTGCGATTTTGTGTAGATATTTTAAATCTCATTTTACACTATCGCCTACAAACTTATGCTTTTGTATACTTGCCAATATCTTCTTTGTTGCATGTAAAACTATAAGTTGGACGTCACGCAACGTTGACATATTCTATATGTATATAGAAATTCGATCGCGTACTCGCTCGAACTTTGTAATGGAGTATTTGTTGGTGAACAGTTACTATGGTGATAGGGTGGAACATACATTTGTTTTATATGTATGTATTATTTCATACATGCTCGGTGAAAATTTTTACATAAGGTCGTTTTATAAAAAGGACTGTAATGATTATTGTATCTATAGTAGAAGCCTGTGTGGAAAATATTGCTCTTGAAGAAGGACGATTATTCTCATAAATAGACTGTGGATTTTTATGCAAAATAAAAATTATTAGCAACAACTGTAAAAACCAGTCACTGTATAGAACACTCTTTTAAAAATCTTAATAAGTTAAAGACTAAGTTCTTTTAAGTTTTTTATTGTTTTGAGTTGCACCAACTTGTTTTCTATTGTAATGCATAAAGTTCGCAATGTATACTTCTGAGTAGATTGCGCATCTTTATATGCATTTACGAGGAAATTGATTGAGTGAAATATAAAACAGTAAAAGATTTAAAAAATTCGAGAATGTTATAATATAAATGCTTCCCATAATGAATGCAAAACATTTTTATGTTGCATAAAGATCTGCAGTGTGCTTATGAGCGAAAGAATCAAGACTATATATCTTGAACTTGCGCACGTTAACATATTTCAACAGAACCTATGGCTTATTATTTATGAAACTCGAGTTAAACCCAATTTTACACACGTTTATTATATTTTACACAGTAGAAATAAATCCATAAAGCTGGCGAACCCTACCTGGGATGCTGACACCAACGGACCTCACAACCTTTATCTTTTACACCATAGAAACGACTGTATCTCAGAAGTGTTACAAACATTTCTCAACGCGATACAATGCCGGCATTGGAAGATATCGCTTACATTGAATGCAATGTAATAATTATATATAAAATAGAACATTTTGGAGATAACGCTCAGATCTGTACAACCGAGAAATTATACATTCATTGTGTATACATAATATATATGTATATATACCTCTATTCATGTAAATCTATTAGAAATGTACATATACGTTAGTTTTTTCCGTATCCTTAGTGTTTACGGACATGTTTTAAAGACTGCCGCGCTAACATCACGAATGAGTAGTTAGGATAGTTAGTCGCGTGAAGATAAACGAACATGTAACCGTGAACCGCGATGATCATGCAAGAGTTATGCTAGAGAGACAAAGACGACTCGACAATTCTAGAAATAATAAAATTATCGTCTGATGAGATTCGCAATGATGAGACTCGTGGGAACGGAACGGATAAAGACGTGCTGCATTGTCATATGCACACTTAACAATTGCTCAATGTACTGTTAGTTCCTATAGTCAAGGAACAACATTGCATTCTTCCAATATGTAGACGGCATACGTAGAATGCTTCCAAAAACGGTTCAAGCATTTTTCACTGTATTCGTAAAATTGAATTAAAATTACGTAAACAACGATCACTACGTTAATTTTACGTTTACGAATTCGTATCCGATTGAATAGTCTAATAAGATTCATAAAAATACAGTGGAAAATATTCAAACTGTGTAACAATCACCTTAGAAAACATTCTGTACAGAATATATATTAAACCTGTTTAGTACCGCATAACAGTTTAGCAAAAAACACTTCTTTTTTGTATTTACAGCTATGTTTACTATATCGCTCACTGTATCGATAGATTTGCTTGTATTCGTCTTAATGGTACATATTAATATCATGACATCTACTCCCTATCGTTTCTATACTTTTGATTAATACATAACGTTGAGTCAACATCTTTGATAAAAGATGTACTTTTCTCTTTATATCTCCAACGGGCCTGAGCCAATATCGATAATGGCAAATAATACTTTACAATTGATATATATGTTCAGTGTCGGTAAACGTTTGCAAATGTGCACCTCGCGTATTTACAATTTTTCTTTAATTTATTTAACGCCTGCCGTTCTCTTGATTTTTACCATAAATAATAATAATAATAATGTTATTATGCTACAACGCTCGTTTTTCCACATCAGTTTTTGGCATAGGAACCTTTCCGACTTCACGCATTATCGAGCTTCTTTCTAATCAACGATACTAATACTGTTTGTTTAAATTATGCAAATACAATTCGATCCTCATGGCAGCATCTACGATATCTTGAATTAACATACATATACGTGTTTACGTGCACACGTGTTCTATAAGTCATCGGTTTGCCGACCAGCTGAGCCAAGCCGGCTGATTATTATTGCATTTTCTTTACACAGAGAATAATTACTGACGGTATTTGCGCTGGAATATTATCACATCAAGCTTTATAATTTGTTCCACTGTTGACACCTCAATATTTACATTCACGATAATGAACACCACCTGCCGTCTTCGTCCGTTCGACCATTCTTGGTAATTTCTTTTTCATTAAAAAATTTTGACTTTCGTTTAAAATCTCTACTGATATATCAATATATCAATCTGATAATGCGAGCAATACTCGTAGCTGGATTTTCTATTTTCCGTCTTTCTACAGAAACCTTTGTAAAACAACTGAATAGAATCATCCACTTTCCATGGAAAATTGCCACGAAACGTGCCAAGACACAAAACCATGTCCAGTTCACATAAAATGCTTCTACAAAACGGTGTAAATTACAAATACATAATTACAGATTCTTATATACAAACATACAGTCTCGTCATGGAATGGTATGACAATATATATTATATATTATCACTTAGCTTAGATACCCTTAGAATTGTTTTCTTTTGCTACTATAATACAAATATGTTAAACTAAAAAGTACACATTACTGGCGAATATTGAACAATGTCGATGATGGCAGAACAAATAATAAATCCTGTTTAAAAGAAGACGAACGACGATTTACCGTTAGAAAACGTAGTTTACGTGAATTCAAATAAATATCATGATTGGACTGCGGATCTTTATGCAAAATAAAAATGTTCAGCGACGATTGTGGGCGGCAGGAATTAAATACAAATCCATTTCTTCTCCTAATAGCTTTTACACCTGAAAACAATATAACACTATTTTTCGATTTTTCTAATTTTTCGTTGTTTTATATTTTGCCAATGTCTTCATAAATGCATAAAGATCCGCAGTCTAGTCATGATTACACTGCGGATTTTATGCATTTATGACGAAAATGGTCACGTATAATTTAAAGCAGTGGATGAATTAAGAATGCGAATTAAGGACTTCAATGTATTAATTTCACTTTAATAAGGCAATTAAAATAAGAAAGAAATTTCTATTTGGTTCCCGTGTCTTACAATCAATGCAAACATTTTTTATTTTGCGTAAAGCTCCGCAGTCTAATCATGATAAACGAATCGGGAAATAACAACCTTCCGATTTGCAAAATGATCATACATCACGAGCGGCCGAATAATTACAACGAGAGATGAGATCGACGAAACCGTTTCGCAAAAGTCAAGAACAAAAATGACTGCCTATGTCTTTTTCTGCTTAAACAGACTTTCGAGGATAGCGTAAAGGAAATCCCTATTGAAAGAAGCTCAGTTCAACGCGTGACTGTTTCTACGTCTTAGGAACACCCTGCTATTCACCGGATAAACTCTGGTCAATAGTATCAATGAGCTGCCAAGAGCAAGTTTAACAGGTGCCTGTCGACCACCTGGCAATCTGATAAAAACAGTGGCTACAGCCGCAACACCGTCGTCGGTTGGTTCAACTGCAACAGGTCTCACGTCGTTATGAAAGCTACCTAATTTATTGCGTTTACTTTTTCGCTGTGGTGAACTTGGACTGTAATCGTTACCATCGCGATCGTAAATAATGGTAGCCGACGCGAACGGTCTCTTGGCCATGTGTAACATTTCGACAACGTGTCTCCTGCGTGCTCTGCGAACGTCAGCTGCTTGTTTCGCTTTCCAGGCAACCACGCAAGCAGCCAGGAATAAAAAGAAACATGAGAAGAATACAGAAAAGAAAACGAAAAGGTCGATGTGTAGTTGATCCTGACGGAAGAAAATCATTCCATAGGAAGCTCGACCACTTATTTCTGACTGAACAGGATCGATAGCTCTGAGGGCGATGTGGAATTTCGTTTGATGGAGCTCGTGCTTGTCCTGTGGTAAAGTTAATACCAGCCGATTCGTCAGATTCCTTACGACCAAGATCGTGTTCCTTTGCGCAATTGTTAGGAAAGTAGCGAGACTTTTTGCATAGCATTCCATTACGATGTACTGAGGACCAGTGTTCCAATTTGGCTCGGGAGTAGTGCTATTCGAACCGTACGAATACATACTGTGCGAATGATATTCGACAACTCTCATTATGCTACGAGTATGTTTGTCGAACCGTGTGTTTCCTGGATCTTTGCGCCATACAAATCTACTGTCCAACTCAACCTAGAGATCATTTGAAAAATCATGGACAATTCGACGATTTGTTAACGGGTTAGCAAAAGATACATTTAATAAACTTACATCCTGGTACCCAGTTGTTGTATTTAGATTGACGACGAAAGAGTCGTCACGGGGACTGAAAAACAGATCCAAAGCTCCATGAGTTACGTCCACCATAACTCTGATGTCAACGTTCATGAAACGGGGTTGCACCATGTAGAATACTGTCTGACCAGGATTTAACGGTTTCGGTTTCATTTTGCATTCGTCTGTAATTGATTCGAATGATAAATAACAAACAACTAAGAAAATTATTAGGAAACACATAGTAATATATTATTGGAGGAATACAAACCATAGGATCCTCCAGATATAATAGAACATTGCAATTTGAGAAAAGTAATGCTTAGTTAAAGTGCTCAGTGCACAAATACAATTAGTTTTATGTAGTGAAAAAACTTGTAACAAATATTATGGTAATAAGCAATAACGTGAATTTATCCAACAGAATATTTTCAATGAAATATGGAGAACAGAATGATGCTGATGAAAAATGACGTATTGAAATGAATTACCTATTAATTTCGAGTCGAAACACATTTTGTTATCGACTGTTACTGTTTTGTAACATTGATGACCCATTGTTGGATTGCCGGCATAATTTTCTTTGCATTTGCTGCATTGCACCATCCAACATGGCGGTGCACCACCAGTATTCGTACCTTTTATAGGACCGCTGGTACACGATGAATTGCTTTCAGTGTTATTGCCACAATTGCATTTTTCTCCCGTTACAGGATCGCAAGTGAATCCATGACCATGGCATTCACAACTGAAAAAATATTTCATCAATATACCGTAATGTCGCGATCTAGCTCCCATTGCTTGTTTCGAGCAGGGACAGATATCGTGTAGTGAAACTATCTTTTAATGACTGCGCCGACCGCGCCGAAAGTACAAAGGATGCCGAATGTAAAAAAGGACAGCATGTAAACACGGAACGTTTGCTTCTTAGCCCCTTCGCGGAGATGCCCCATCCCACCCAGGAAGGGGTAGGCAAACGGACAGTGATCGTGGAGATTCTCAGAGAGCTAGATCGAGACTTTACTGTATTTTTTAACACTTGACCGACCGGTAGCCTATCAATCGGCTTTTTACCCCAACCGATGGTCTGAAAATCGATTGTCTAAGCCAGGGCTCAGAAATATTTACTCGCGAAAACCAATGTTTGACGGCTACGTCCCCTTGACCTGGCCGCGCTTTTCGGTCCCCGTGACGGTCCTAATTCGGAGCTCTTCAAGCGCGTACCATAGACGCTATTCGTGGCATCTAGGAGAACTGTGACCACCACGGGGACCGAGACGCCGCGGACGGGTCGAGTGGGCGTAGCCTTTGAAAATTGATCGTCGCGAGTAAATAATTCCGAACCCTGATCTAAGCCAAAACAAAGCCGGTGTCAGAGAAATGTTTACGATCGAATGACCGGAGAGACGTGTAAAGGACGTTCAACCGCTACCGGTCGGTAAAGTATTAATATACGTCACGAGAAAAACAATTTTAACAAATACTAACGGTCGACACACATCGCGAAGATCTTCTGTTCCTCGGAAGTAACCCGTCATGCATTCGCCGCACTTGTCACCCTTTGTATTATTTCCACAGTTCACGCACTTCGCTTTAGATTCAGGACCTTCGACTAATTGCTTCTTTAATAGCTCTATGGACATTTTATTTATAGAATTCGGATCCTAGAAATAAAATTGATCTTTCAAATTTACTCGTTACTTATGTTACGTACACTTGGAAAAAAATGGATATTACCGGCACAGTCATACTCTCGTTAATACAAATTCGAGTATGCCCGTTACAGTATTCCAGGCATGGCACGCATTGTCCGTTATCTGTTGGATTTCCAACAAATAAGGGTAAACACTTGTTGCATTGGGGCCCCATTGTATTATTATGGCACTCTAAGCAAACGTCCAGTCTATCTGGACCGGCACAATTACTGTGACCGTTACACTGGCACTGAATCGAACAATTGGCACCTACGTAACCAAAATCGCAACGGCAAACATTTGGCTCTACACATGTTCCTCGTACGCATCCTTGCGAACACATTGGTACACAAATTTTTCTAAAAAGAAAAAGTACAATTAGACACGTAGAAAAGAACATGTTTAGCCCTTTTTATTGTATCTTAAAGAAATCTTACCTTCCAAATTCATTAAATGATGCTGGACTGAAAAAAGATATAAATAAAGTATATGAACTCTATGGATGATATTATCGATGCTAAGAAAGACAAATAATTACGTTTCAGTTTTGTATCCATCGCCGCACATACATTCGAACCCTTCTACCAAATCAAAGCATTTTTCACTTTTCGGTGAGCATGTATGGTGACCATTGGTACATTCGTTTTCCGGAGGACACCGTACATAGTGCCAAGAGAATACTGGTTTCGACGATACGCTTGGAATTAACATTGTTACGTTGTCTGGATTTTCGAATACTTCTGCATAATGTGGAAATAATGTAGTTATCAGTGCTGAAATCATTCGTAAGTAAACATTTCTTTTAATTCGATACGAAATCAATTAAAATAAAGTTACTGCTCTCTAATAATTATCCTTACGTGGTTCCGTCTGAGGAAATTGTTGATAATAAAGCATTTCGCAGGTACCACCAGCTGGATGATCTGTAGGTGCTTCGAGTGAACCCTCCGTACATATTCCTTGACCAGTTATATTAGCTGAATCTAAAGAGCACCAGCCACAATGTGAATGTTTCAAACATGTACTACATTGCTTGAAAACTGAGCATGGTTCAGGACAATGATCAATATCAGAGTTACGCAGTACTAAACCGCACACACCGCCAGCGCAATAAAGTGGTTGATACGATGGAGAGATGCACTGAAATAAATTTGTTTCATAATTGTATCGTATAATTCATTGCTTCATGTTATTACAGTAAAGTCGCGATCTAGCTCCCTGAGGATCTCCACGATCACTGTCCCTTCGCTCACCACTTCCACTGGGGGGCATCCCCGCGAGGGTCTACGAAATTCGAGCTGGTCCGTGTTTCCATGCTGTTCTTTTCTACGTTCGGCATCCTTTGTACTTTCGGCACGGTCACCGCAGTCATAAAAAAATAGTTTCCCTACTTACACAATCATTGTCCCTGCTCGGACCAGGCGATGGGAGCTAGGTCGCGACTATACTGTACTATTATATATTTACTTCGTTGAGTTGCGTTGACCATCTACATTCCCGCCATCCTCCCTCAGCTCCTGTACCCTTCAGACATTCTTTGCAATCTCTATGATCAGCGCATCGTTTTTCACACTGCGAAAAGTGGCTTCCCACTTTAATACTGGAGTCATCGAAAATGTCATCTGATATGCAATTCCAATCGTATACAGGTTCACGAGTTACTGCAACTACTAATCCATCAAATGACATTTAGGAATTTATTAAAAGCTGTTTATAGGCAGCCAGATAAGCATCACTGTAATTTAGACAATTATTATAACTTACGAGGTCCTAGGACCTGCCGTGTCCACGCGCATCCTTCAAGACTGTTGCATTTCTCGCAATCGCTTGCTGGACACTGTCGTTCACGGCACTGATTTACATCTACCACAGATGTTTCTCTGGTATCGCACTTATATAATTCGTCGCAATCTTTTTCGTCCGGTATGCATTTTCCGTGTATACCAATCGTACAATTTGGGCACCACTTACATATCGGGTTTTCACTTTTATAATATGGCCATTCTGCTAAACACTCTGTACAAGTTCGAAAGTTCTGACACTTTCTAGTTGCCATCCATTTTGAGTCGCAAACAACTCCGTTCGATACTTGAGCTTGACTAACATTACTACATCTGAAATGGAATGTGTCTTTACCACTTTTCTAATTGATGCGTAAAACTTGTTGAAACAAACATTCGTTTTACCTTTTATTCTTACTATCAGATTCTTCGTTTGAGAAACAAAAAGAAGCATTGTTTCCACTGAATGTAGTAACAGAGCAAAAAGAGCATCCAAAATACTTTCTACAAGTTAGTTTATCAGTCCAGAGGTTGCACAAATCCTCGGGTATGTTTATAAGAGTAACGTGACTTTTGATTCCCCCGTCGAAACCACCAACAACGTACACAGCGTTCGATTCTGGATCAGCATGAGTCATCGCGTGAGCATACGCTGGCGGTGGAGGACTTCCAATAACCTCCATATCTTTTGTTATCAAACGAATCCATAAATTACAGGAGTATTTATATGCGATCAATGAGTCGGAAGTATTGTGAGGATTTTGGCGTCCACCAAATATAACCATATACTCGTCGGTAGTAACCGCGGAATGAAGAAATCTAGCTTGTGGCTGTAACAGAACAATACTGTTATTATTCTAATCTGTCTCCAATATAATAATGAATAGACAGTGGATCTTTATGCATTTATGAAGAAATTTATTGAGTGAAATATAAAACAGTAATGGATTAGTAAACTTCAAGAATATTGTAGTGTTGTTTCGTAACGTAACAAAGCCATTACGGGACGAAATCAATTTTTATTTTATTCCTGCTTTTCACAATCAATGCAGACTATTTTTATTTTGCATAGATTCGCAGTCTAATAATGAATAAACGTTGTCTTACCAAACTATTTCCGTCGGTAAGGTCATCGTCAAATGGTGGAAGTACGGACCACGTGCGGGTTATATAATTTAATGCATATAATTTATTTGAGATAAATGTTCGATTTATTGCATACGTATATCCACCGAAGATATAAAAGCTATCCGACTGGCTATGGTACACTGTTGAGTGACCATAAACTCCTAATGGTCCATTGCCAACCGTATTTATAGTGTCCCATGTTTCTGACTCCAAATTGAATTCCCATACTGTGTCCAGGTAACCGTACTTAGGACTAAATCCTCCGATCAGTATCAAACTTTCTGTTTCTCCGTTTCTGCGTAAAGTCAATGTATGCCCAGCTAAAGGTGGTGGTTCTCTTTTCGATTCATCCTGCATAATTTGCATCCATCTCTGATTTTGCAAACTAAACTTCCAGAAATCGCTCAATGTATTGTTAGATAATCCTTGAACGTCTTCTTCTTTCATCGACAAGCCACCATAAACGTATATCTGTTGTCTACTGTGGACTATCTCCGTTGCATGAAAGTATCTGCCTTGAGGCATAGAAGCTTCCGAAGTAGATTCCACAGTAATAGGCATCCAGGTGTTATTTTTAGTATCAAAAAGTCTAATATCATTCAGAGGACCATGGCTAAGTGAATATCCGCCAAACATCCATAAGCTGCCTCGTCTGTCCGCGACCAACGTGTGACCGAATCTTGGTAGTGTTTTTCGTAGATGATCCAAATGGTCTGCCAAATATTCCGAGTTGAACAATTCAGTAAATATCAGTTGATGATCTTTGATTTTAATTGAGCAATCACGTCCTCCGTATCCAGGCGTGCAAACGCAACGTCCGTAACCCTTATCGCAAGCTCCTTGTTTCTTAGATGACGTACAGTTGTTCGGACATATCTCGATGTCACAATTAATCCCGACGAAACCGACTTTACAAAAACAATTCCCGTTTCGGCATTCCCGGTTTCCAGGACAATTGTCGCATGTCATTATTATGTAACTCGCGTTGAAACCTTCGACTTCGTCCAGCTGTTTGTAGTGTACAGTAAGAAATCCAGACTTGGCTTCTACCGTTACCGGATAATCTGTACTCTCTGTACAATAAACACCTAACAGCTGACTTTGATGACTGGTAGTCGAGGAAACGAATTCGGGAAGCCCGTCGTATACGTAAACGCTATTCTCTTGACAACTAACATTAATATCATCGTGAATAGTAAATTGTATTACACTCTGTGGTCCTGAAAGCATTGTATCCGATGAAAGATCCGTTTTCGGACTGACGATCCAGAGGCATTCTCTTGTCGGCGATTCTCCAAAATGACTTTCCCATAATGACAATTGCGAATGTCTGCTGCCAAGACCTTGTTTGCCAGTTCCTTCTCCTCCTAACATACCTCGCGATATACAACCGTAATAACACATTCCACCGCTTCTCGGATCACCGTAATACCCTTTCTTACAACGCTGGCACATGTCTCCTTGTGTATTATCACGGCAGAAACATATACCAGTTTGTCGATCGCAAATATCTAGGGTTTTATCTCCGTGTTCGTTGCAGTTACACTTCTTACAGCCAAGCGGTGTTGTAGCATTCCCATAACTACCCGCTTTACATTCCTCGCAGTATCTGCCTGTAGTCCAATCTTGACATTCGTCGCAGATGCCTGGCCCTTGTACGCAAGTAGAATGATTGTAACAACCACAATTCGTTCTACAGTCTGGTCCTGTCCAGCCAAGATAACATTCGCATTTGTAATCGGGTGCTTCGCTGCAGTAACCGTTCACACATTTCTCGAAACATGTTTTCGTGCAGTTTTCTTTGCCATCCCCGTTGAAACCTCTTTTGCACTGACAACTGAAACTACCGTGGGTGTTAGTACATAACGCGTCAGGATGGCAATCGTGCAAGCCTAAGTCACATTCGTCGACATCTGGGCATTGAGCGTACGCCCAACCAGATTCGTCCGCCTCCAACGTAGTGTTTTGATATTCGTTAATCACTAAACTACAATTAACATGCGGTTGATTGAAGTCTCCTTGCACGCATGCTCCCAAAATCGGATTTTCCAGACTGTAACACCAACCGCAACTTAACGAGTGTAAACAATTAGAACAGTTTGTGTGTCGACTGCAGCTTTTGCATTGATCATTGCCTGTTAAGGATGATCCCGATCTTGAAGTTACTCCCATAAGCCCAGCTTGATCCATCCATTCCCGGCACAAGCCAAACTGATACTCAGACGTGTATACTGAGAAAGAAAAGCATTCCTGCGTGGCTTCACACCACACACATCTTCCACGCTCATCTAAGCATTGCGTGCAATTCGAACGTTGTCTGCAAGGAATGGGGCACTGATCGAGACTGACAACAGCATTCGGCAGTCTACCTATTCTTGCACATCGAGCTTCCTCTGTCCACCATTCGCACAAATTACTACCAACACAAGATTCACAAGAGATGTAATTAGAACAGTTAGCACAAGCCGAAGGTGTGATAGTCAGATAATGCCATTCTCGAATCGGATTGCCATCCTCATCCCATTCCATGTCGGCTACACAACTTTCTGTTTCGTTGATGGAACGTGAAAGGCATTTATTAATAATATCACACCAGCCGCACGACGAGTCGGTTAAACAGTGAAGACAGTTTTTGTACTGATGGCAGGATCCATTTTGATATGGTTCAAGATATTCAAATGTAAATACTTTCGGATTCTCGGTTTTCTTGTTATGGGTGATCTCCATTTTGCTCGCGTACGCATAACTGGTAGTAACCATTCGTTTTGATTCAAAATCTAATAAATATCGCCCTGGCATCAACATCATCTGATGTCCATCTGGCCATTTCGTTGGTATACATTGTGATGTCTCGGCAGTTAAATTTGCGACTAATTCCTGAAAAGATTCGCTCAAATGAAGGTGATCTTATACATGAAATAGTGAACGATGGTTTAAATTATTAATGAAAAGATAAAAAGCAATTTACCAGTTCTTCAGGATCACTGCTCCGTGATACATGAAGTGTTGCGCTATTATAACTAACGCAAATTTTTAAGTGTTCTACTGTATTGTCCCAAAAATACTGTGGAGGTCTTAAAAACCCAATTAATCTAGCTATCATTTCTCCACCAAGAGCAGACTCGGTTTTTGCTCCTTGCATAGACGGAACGTTAAAGTCAACTGTTGTAGCATTGACTATTGTTACAGAGTCGGGTTGACTAAAATTCACTGGAGGTTTATACTTCAAAAATGTTAATCCTGGCCTTTTATCCATTTCACGACACTCCTCTACTTTTATAATCTCTGTTCCTTTGGGACCCCACCATCCAGGTATCTGAGACAATGTATCGTCTCGTAAACCGCAAACCCCATAATTATCATCTTTGTGGTGACACCGTGCGTTCTGAACGCACCAAGTACAAGTTCCTAAATTCAACTTGTTGGAAATGGATTTTTTACCACGTGCGGTTGTGCCCCACCCGCCGCCGGGTTGGCCATGTATCAAACAAGAATGGCAATCTCCAAGTGCAGGACAAACACCTGGGCAACGAGTCGTCTGAAGATTCGTTGTACAGTTACTACCGATTGTTCTACCGTAGCATATCTGAAAAGTAACACGTGCATGAAAATCACTTTTTTAAAAGGGATGCAGTACCCTAACAACCAAAAATTTCATTTCTGTCGAGCGTCTGTAAGCACAGATGTGACTCGTTCTGCTGGCAGCTGAACCCTGAACCTGCCTTTGTTTAAGAGGGCAGCACGGTCGCACTGATGTGGTAAATGCCGCTTTTCAGAGCAGCACTTAAATATAAATTATAGTCATACAAAAAATATAAATTTTCTTTTCCGTCGAACGACACTTTTTTCCATGCCCTCTTAAACAAAGGCAGGTACAGGGTTCAGCTGCCAGCAGATCGAGTTACATCTGCGCTTACAGACGCTCAGCTAGAAATTGAGCTAATCTTGCTTTGAGCAGGTCGAAGCTTAGCTTCGACCGTATTCTGTCCAATATCTGCCATAGGCGGGATCTGCTCGTGGCAGGTCTGGTTGTCAGGGTAGGTTCTCGCTTATTGGCATTCCTATTTTGATAGGAATGCGAGTTCGTTACGTGAAGTACTACAGTAAAGTCGCGATGTAACTCCCATCGCCTGTTCCGAGTAGGGACAAAGATCGCATAGGGAAATTATTTTTTTTATGACTGCGTCGACATATCTACTGTACCGAAAGTAGCTATCTTAAAAAGTACCTCGTCTGCTGAGCACCAACCGCATTCAGGATTAGCTGAACATTCCATTAGACTTTTATGCCTTGAACATATTTGTTCAGGTTCTGTGTAATCTTCGTCTCCTGGTGCCAACATCGGTGGTAACGTATATCCAAGCAAATCTGCGTTAACATTTCCATGATAACCACCTACCAATAACAAAGTGTTTCCACTGCGCACATCTGCCGCGTGCGCAAAGACCCCCTGTTGTTTTGGGTAACGAGAATCTAAAAATCACATGAAATATTTTAAAAAAAAGAACAAAAAGTTCCCAATCTTGCTCGAATTCCCGGATAAACGGATTGAGGTTTTAACTCACCTTTGTCATTTAAACCTAATACGTCGTGACTTACCCAGGCGTGGCAGCCTAAGTGATACAAGTACATCTGATTATCATAACAAATTTCTTCTTTATTATGTCTATGAGAGTATCCGCCAAATACTACCAAATAATTTCCTGTAAAATCAAGTCAGCATTACAATGTACAAATGTAAAAACAGGATTGAATTGTGTTTGTGTTAGAGGTGTGCGAGAATTCAAAAACAGTCTCGATCACTAAACAAATTGTCGCACTGTCCCTAACCTGACGTTTTCAGGTTCTAGCATACCTCCAGTTAGTGTACTCACCTATAATATTGCAAGTATGAAATGCCCGTTCTCTGGGAACATACGTATCCCTTAAATGTGCTCTTGGATAGTGAATTTCAGACCAAACTTTTCTATCAAGTTGAAATACAAACATTCTATCTGATAATTTACTAAATCGTGCTACACTAGCCACTACTCCCCCATAAACTAACAAAGAGTTAGTAGCACGGTGGTATACAGTTGAATGAGCAACAACGCGTACGTCCAATTCTTTACCTCCTCGAGGATGTACTTCTCTCCACCTTTCTGTAGTCGCAGTAGGATCAGCTGAAATTGAAATACGTGTACAGAAAACTTTTCGAAAATGATAACTGACATTGAGTGTTCTAAATGTTGTGACACAATCTAAAATTTAATTGTTCATTTGTACTTTCATAGAAACGAATTAAGAACGAATTTGATGTACTTACACAAATTCAATTTAATTGTATAAAGACTAGATGAAAATTCCCCATCAACTGTACTACCACCGAAAAGGTAAATATGATCATTCGCTAAAGTAAGAGTATGTCTTGTCAATTGTGGTGGATAGAACGGAGAATTTTTAGCTCGTAATGTCCAAATACGCGTGTTAACATTATAATGCCACAATTCATTTGATAAAGAACCATCTTGCACTTTCCCTCCATATATGACAAAACCGTCTGAAAACGCAATAAGATCACAAATTATGAAATTTTCTTTAACTTGCAGATATGTGTATGTACAACTAATAGAGGTGTGTGAAACCCCGAAAATATCGGGTACCCGATGGTCGATACGAGTCGGTTTCCCGAGAGAATCCCAAAAGTTTCGAAAATCTGCCCAAATTCGAATAAAATTCTCGTTCCGATCCGACATTTTCGGGTTCTCGTACACCTCTAGTAACTAACCATTGTATCTGCAAGCAGCGTGACCATAACGTGGGCTTGGTTTAGGCAATTCGTCAATAGAAGACTTTGTAGATTCATCTTTAAACGATTCGTCAGTTGATGACTTAGGCTCTTCGATAGAAATATTTTCTTGATCAGGGTCTTCAACGCTTTGTTCTTCCCAATTTGATATACCACTTTTTATATTCGAAGCATGAAGTTCTCGATGAAGATCAAAGCCGCCAAGATTCCTACGATGTCTAATATAGTAAAGAAGAAGATATTTTTTAAAGCAATGATTAATATTTAAATGAGATTCAATAACATCAACAATATTCAATTCGTTTACCTTGCTGTTTGTGCATATCGAAGTTTTGTATGCCTAGAGTGTTTCCTTCGTAGATCGTCGTTTCTTTCTATTCTAATTGTACTTTTACTTGCTTCACTATCCCTGGCTTCTTGAATCTTCTTCTCGTATGCTTTATGTTCTGGTGTATTTCTAAATTCTGACCAACCATGCCCATTTTCTGAGTTTCCATGGTTACGTAGACTAAAAGTATTATTGTCTTTAATACTGTAGAGTACCCTAAACATGAGGGATGATCGACGAACACCATATAACTCTTTTGCACCTGCATCCATTCGTTCTAACTCGGTACCAATGAGCATAGGATCTAAATATTCTGCAGATGAGGTGCGTTCTATTTGGAAAAGATATATCACATTAGATAGACATTATAGAACATATAATGTAATTAACAAATTATAATAACTTTCTTGCAATAGTAATTATTACACTGTGGATCTTTATGTATTTATGACCTCTGAAAATGTTTAGAACAGGGTAGAATATAAAATTTGACAGAATTTAGTACAATATCTATTTATTTCAGATCTGTGAATGCTACTACCACTGGAAATAAGATTCTATTTTATTTCGCTTTCTTAAAATTCGTCTGTACAAATTGAAAAATACATAAACATCCGCAGTCTAGTAATTATAATTAGAGGTGCGCGAAAGCCAGAAAATCCCAATATATTTGAGTCTTGAAATTTTTGATCGACTAATGGGTACCTAACGTTTTCGGGTTTGGGCACACCTCTAACCTTTTGCACTTGGAGCTATTTTAACTGGAAAATTAAATATCTTTTTTGACCTAGTATAATTCCATTCTATATCACTTTTTTCATTTTATGGATATGAAATTGATATAACACCTCATACAATATTTAAAAATGTTTAGTAATTGAGTAGATATCAACGTATTTAATAATCCAAACAATATTTTGAAAAATGGTGTAGCAATTTTTAGTGGCAACTCTGAGCCACCACTAGAGTGCAAAGGGCTAATTATATTCCTATAAATGTAATAAAGAAATGTTTTCCTTACCTAGTACATTACCATATGCATCTTCCCATTGACTTGTGTTAAATTGGTACACCTCCAAATCACTGAGTATATCATTGAGATCGTAGCCACCAAAAACATAAAGAGAATCAGATTCTTTTATGTATACTGCTGTATGCGCTGCTCGTGGCCTTAATCCCCCTTCTGAATGTGAAAGCCAGTGCCATCTGTTTAAGATGTGTGTTTAGAAGCTAATATTGAACTATTTTAACAAAATAGAACGTCTAATGACATACTTGTTGCCTTCTGGATGAGTTTTATGTAACGAACAAGACTGTCCTGAATATCCATCATGGCATTGACACCTTTTTGTATTACAGTCACCGCCGTAGCTACAATTATTTGGGCAAAGTGCCCTCGAACAGTCTCTACCACCCCAATCATTTTCACAGACACATTTATTATTAATACACTTTCCATGATTTGTACAATTATTTGGACAATTTGTAACTGAGAACTCTGCATGAAAACCATCCAATACATAATTTGTATCACTGTATAATAATATTAGCATCTGTAAAAGAAATAATGGATATACTACGGTGCTCCTTATTGATTGCACCATTTGAATTATTCATTCCTATGATAAGTATCGGCATAGCTGAGAGATTTTATATCAACTTACATAACCAGATGATGATGTCACTTGCTGCGGCTCCGTTTTTCCACTGAAACTTCCTAAAAGTGGTGATCGAAAGGAATCCCCATCATAAACAAAAACATAATCATAACTGCATTCTGTTCCCATGGTACGGAAACTTAAGGTAATAAATTGACGGCTGTTGTTTGCTGCAAAAGTGATGGAAATATGATAAATAACTATAATTAAAAGAAATAACTATGAGAAAGTTATATTATAGAGATGTTTAACCTTTTATGAGCCATTCACAGTGGGAGTCTTGAGTATAATTTGAGCCTAAAGGTCCATCGCTGATAATTCCCCAAGAGTCGGTAAAAACTTTCCGTGTTTTATCACAAGGTACCTGTTTCGGAGATGTTTGCGGAGCTAATTGTAAGCCCCGCAAGAAGCAACTCCATATTGTAATCCATACTGTGGTGGACGAGACCCACCCCATTACAGTATATTTACCTCAACGCTGCTGGATAAGATAAAGCTCATCATCCACATTCATTGAATTAGTGTTTTTAGTAATTACTTTGCGAGAGACTCGTAATAAAGAGTCGTATCTAAAAAATATTTCAACGTTAATTCAATCATTCTACAAAATCGTTTAATTCTTATAAAAGCAGTTTTCTTTGAAAAGTAGTTTTTCATGCAAATAAGAGAACAAAAATTTTGCTGAATAATTTATGTACATTATATAAACGTGTAGTAAATTAATGTATGTACTGAACAAAAGAATATTATTATATTTAAAGAGAAAAATAAAAGACATAACTTAATTATATCTAGACAATAATAGAAAACAATAAATTATTGTCGCTTAATAAATAATTAGAAATTATAATCGACACAAGACAAGTGCAATAAAGTTTCTATACGGTGATTGTTTATAAAAATATTTATTAATTCGATACCATAAAAACAACTTCAATACGCTGCTTCGTCGAGGTACACGCTGTCACAGTGACACTGTACAATAATAATGCAACGTCGAGCATACTCGGTCCGGAATGTATACACTTATTAAATAAAAAGTATTATACTGTAATAAATATCGACACACGAGTATATTATACCGCGGAAAAGCTGCAGTGTTCAGCGAGGGGAGATTTAAAAACTGACTACACTGTTGTTAGCGGAAAGAAAATCGGTAAAGAACATTCTTTATCGAAATAGATGCGAGAGAACCTCAGCTGCGATTGAATCAAAACATTATGTACGTATACACACATACATGTCTGAAAAATCTGCTCCGTGCTATGTTCTGGATAGTTGCATTCTCCGAACGTCAGTTGTATCGAAAGCATGTAATCGCTCTACCGGGTTTAAATATTCTAGCGCGATACAATAAGCATCGAAATAAACGTGCAAATATGAACAGACGAAAATTAACGCGTAAACTCTGTTCGGCCTCGCCTGTTGACACCTTGACTGTCTCTGCATACGAGGTCAGGGTGGGGGCTCTTCGACCGCCATTAAATTCTCCTTGTTTCGAACGCGGTTTCGATATTCGAAAGTTTCCAGGGACACTTCGACTAAGAAACTGCCATACAAGTGCAGATTGAGATAGATACGTCCAGTAACGTTGGTATTGAAAATAATGATTAGATTATTCTGCTTCAACCACATTAATTAAGAAACTATATTTCATTCTAAAATCATCAATTATACATAATCAGGAGAAATATTCGAAATACTCGGTTAGAATGTGTATATCGTTCTCATTCTTTTCCTTATGTCTAGAATGTTTAGATATATAATACTTCTTGGCTAGTCTACATTTCTATGTACTGTTCAGGGTAATTACGGCAATTTATATTAGAAAAATGAAAATACAATAAACGAAATTTCTACTGCTGTTTTGAATAATAAATGTTACGTAATTTGATAATATCAGTAATGGCTGGATTCGCGGGAATTCAAAAATTCGAAAAAATTGATCTTACTGTAAATCAAAAATTTTTGTCACTAATGTATTTCCAGCCACAATTTCTTTAACTATTCGCGAACGATCGCGCCTTCACCTATAATACAGACATATATATATATACATACAGTGAATTCACTCATTTTTGTAGATTTCTTGGATATAGATATATAAATGGGAAGATTTAGGATATGGTATGAAAAAAATTGAAATTTCAAAAAATGTTTTTCTCCATTGTTTACATGTATAGCATTTACGTGTACTTGCACAAACTAATAACTTAAATTTTATTGTGCAAACAAATATTGTTACAACAGCCATTCGCACATTTAAAATAGATTGATAACACGAAAATAAATTTTTAGTATGTTGGAATTATTATTATTGTTACTACATTATGGTCGGATCTTGATTTTTACTATATCCGATTCAAATAAAAAATACTTCAGTGTGTGATATGTAAATATGAAATTATGAAATAATTATATGAATGGAAGGTGGCGATTGTTTTGTTGAATGTTTTAACAGAATTTTACACAATTTTACAAAATTAATGTTATTATAAATAAAATAAACACATAGAATGCTAAATTGTTTATTGTACTGCAATTCAAAGTAAACGACCCATAATGAGTTCTTTATATTAATTACATTTAGCAACTATATTCTCAAGTCAGGTACTCACAGTAAGTAAGTTAAAGGCTTCAAATGCTAATGCAAAAATATTTCTTATTTGTTTTTATGTGTACGCCAATATAGTTGTAGAATTTTTACAAAACTAGTTAATTATTACATTTATAATTAAATTGTTGCACATTCAATCTATCTTTATTAATAGGGAGAGATAAAAACAGACACATGATTATAAATCTGAAATATATATGATGTTTATCAGTATACATTTGGAGACTGTAACGCATTAACCTATGTGTCGGAATTTGCAAAATTCTACAGATGCATTAATTATAAATTTATCGAACTGATTAAATTATCCGTCAATTGATTTATTACAATGTGTAGCCTCTGTGACAATAGAAAGAATTAGCAACCGTTCCACTTGATGCACTTTAATATATGTGATCCTTTAACATTTTCGTGGTCATCATTTTTAAAACCATCAACCGACACATTGTATAATATATTGCCTGAATTTTAACGATTGATACAATCGCTCGCTTTTTAATCATAATAGCGTACTACCAATGCGGTATACCAGTATAAATTATTTTCTCTGTTAAAAACTTTCAAAGGATATCTTGTTTGCTAAATACTTAATTTGCTCGCTGACGCAGTTATAAGATTTCCAGGACAGAATTTCATAAAGCGAATGTACGTTTTGAAAATGTTCCGGTTGTATGTATTTATTTAGAAAGTTCATTGAAATTTCTAAAAAAAAAAATCATGTTCGTTTGTAAATGAAAAAAATTATGCTTAGCAACACCATATTATGTAATATGGACGAAAAAGTGCAATCTTTGTAGTCTGTTCTTATAAGTGATTTTATATTCGCAAACGAAGAAGCTTTCGACAAAAAACTTTCGTTTGATGAAGAAATTCTTTTCACTTTTTAGTTTTAAGGACATTTTTTATACTATAAAATAATTGGAGGTTCAAATAAATAAACGTAAAATATTCTATGTCTATTAAAAAATAGTTACCCTGCAGCTTTGTCAATGTTTCATGCTGTCGACGACAACTCATGTTTTCTCTTGTGTTACTCGTTAATTATTCAAATAAAAAAAATATATGCTTGCGATGTCATATATTTCTTTAATGTCACTTAACTGTTCATTTTGTTTCTAAATTAATTTTCAAATTCTAGAGCAGGGATGGGCATTTTTGCCTCAATTGAGGCAAGGCTGCCCATACCACAGTGCCCACTGCCTCCCACCAGCATCCACTGTTACCATGGAGAAAGAACGCGCTTCACCCGTAGCGAGCAGTGCGCATGTCTCGCGAAGTTTTCGCTCATCGCGACCGCGAGTAAGCGAGACATGCGCGTTCGCGACGGAGGTGCGCGTTGCACGAAAGAGAGGTTGGTGGAAGAAGCAAGCGTTTGAGGGGCTCCACCCGTGCCCATCCCTGTTCTAGAGGATGGAATTATGATATAGCGATGCTTTTATAAACTAAATGAAGATGTCGAAGGTATTTGTACTAAAAATTTACAATTTCAGTATTTACCTACCACAGGCAGAAGCAATAGGAGTTAAACTCGTTTCTTATAACCGATATCGGACTTGATTAATGTTTGAAAAAAGGCCATTATATTATTTTAAATAAGATGTAATATAAAATGGACAATCAAGCCGACCGATTACAGGAATGATAAAATGATGTAAAATGTGCAATCGATCGTCTTTTTTGTGCATTGGATGTATGTATACAATCCGCATAATGGCCTTTAAAAGGCGATCCAACTTCGTGGATCTTAGAACTGCAGAACTTTAAATTATTTAACCCCTCCATGTAAATATTATAGTAAAATTATGAATTATAACAAAATTTCTTTTTTAAATTTTTCTTCCTCTTTGTGATAGGTCCTTTTCTAAAGAATGTCTTCTGTGTGAAAACAATAGACTAAAGGAGAAACATCAGATACAGTCCGTAGGAGACTTAGCCTCTTCGTAGATGCCAGGTATGGTAGGCGTTTGTTCGCAAACTATGTCTGAGATGCTTTTAGCTTTCAATGAGTGGCCGAAGGACTTCGCGCAATCGCTAAAATCCTTTGTAACATCACTGATCTCTTTGCTCTCCTGATGGTCACATGTATTTGGTAATTTATTAGTTGACATGGGATATATATTATCGTCACCATTAGTATCCTTACCAAAAGATGTTAGCGAATTTGTACTCGATATGGTTGTGATCTTGTTTTGCGATTTATCGATGTCCATATAATAATCCTATAATACAAATAATTTATAATGATTCGATGAACATGAATCAAAATAACGATGCTAATGTATATATTATATTACAAAAAAAGAAAAGAAAAAACGACAAATATTTTATTCCACCTTCTCTGAGTTATGAGGACCAATTTGGGGTTGCTGTGAAGAAGCTTGATTGCAGTGCGCTAAAGCAATTAGCGCCTTCTGATTTTCTCTAGCGTCAACCAAGAATATACTCTCCTTGACTTCTTTCGCGTTATACTCATCAATTCTGTAAATTATGAAAATGCTCAATATTATAACAATACATACAATCTGGCTATAAGAATGAAATTGCTAAAGATAACTTACTTGTCATAAATAACTGCGTGCAATCCAAGCTTTTTCAAGTGTTGAATTGTAGCTTTATCATTATTATCATCCCCCCAGCAAAAGATTATCAAGCCAGCATCTTTTACAAATTTAACTTGGGATGGATCCCTAAGTATATCTTCTGTATGTACATTAATTCCTAATATATCAGCCGCCAAAGCGTGCCTGACAGCCATTGGTATTGTCTGACACCTCGGATCGTGATAAGTAGGATATTTCGAAGTGATGCCTTGTGTCAAAAATACTACCGGGTATTTATTTTGTTTAAGACGAATCATGGCACAAATGTCTGGATTAAAGGATGAGAAAACAACTTTTCTGTCTCCTCCGTGTTCCAACACGACTTTGAGTATTGTATCCAAATATAGATTGAGATCAAAGGGATGGTTGAGTTCGAATGTGCCATCCTGTGTACATACATTATAATTTTGAACGAATATACATATTAATATACATACATACATGTGTATGTGTGTGTATTATATTTACCTTCAACTGCATAGTCCACTTAATTTCAATATTACACCCGACGTGCTGTTCCAATTCCTGCAGCGCGGTTTGCAGAGTAGGGAACGGTTGATGGTCTTCTAAGTCTTCGTCGAAAAATCTTGGATTCTTCTCTCGACCTTCAGCCACATGATATACCTGTAAAAAAATGATAATTCAATGATGATGCACAAATAAAAATAATGATACAGTTTAACATAATATATTTCTGATCAAGCCAGATAGCGTAAACACTCTGTAGCGATGTAAACATGTTAAAAATAATATCATGTTCATCATGATATCATTCACATATCGTAATAATGTGTCTCGTACATTTTTTGATGCAATACACTTTGCACTTTATCTTCTGCAAGATAACAGATACACGAAAACAGAGGGAGTGAAATTGGTGAAGTTTGCTAAAACAAAAACGTTGATCCTAAGAATAAGGATCAAAAAGCATTTTTACATTTATACAACACGATACCAGTGAATTACCTTAATTAATTATTAGAATACCGGGGTTAGATATTTTAGCCATAAGATCGAAGCATGATGTGCGCATTGTAGCACTACGATGTGATTTTTGGAAGTCATGTGTTGCAGTAGTATGACATGATTGAAAAACACGCATCTAATCGGTTTTAGAGTATATTTTATATATGAGCATGCATCAAATTATTTATATAACCAATCGATTATCATCTTTTTGGTGATAATTTAGATGACGCAAGCGATATGAAAGCTCACCAGTTGGGTAACCCCATGTTCAGCTTTATCAACGAAATACAGCACCTTACCCAACGAGTCCCTCGGGTAATAACAATCCTGTTGAATATTAAAAAAGAGACAAATACGAATAGGTATGCTATTTCTACAAGTTCATGATTTTATGTCATGTACTTCTGCATTCGATAGGACTCCCTGTTGTTTTCGATTTCTGCTTTAATACAAAATAAGGACATAAAAAGCGAAATATTAATACGCGTAGCATTACTGTAAAAGCCGCATTCTCTATTGGTTAGTGATAGGCAAGAAAGATTGTTATCGGATGCATCTTATCAATGAAAAAGAAGAAGATTCAATGACATCCGTTTTCCATTACCAGTGTCGCGTAATGTAAATTAAAATGCAATGTTTTCTAAAATTTTACGGACACCTCATGTCGTATCTATATTGGGATAATTCTTAAACAAATTGTTAGCAATTTCCCGCGTTCAAAAGAAAAACCTAAAACAAATTTTACAAT
Organism: Lasioglossum villosulum; assembly: GCA_963971365.1. Lineage (NCBI taxonomy): Eukaryota > Metazoa > Arthropoda > Insecta > Hymenoptera > Halictidae > Lasioglossum > Lasioglossum villosulum. The sequence goes on from OZ020497.1 coordinate 27,584,738, forward strand.
AAAATAAGAAAATAAAATTCGATGTCTTCATTCCTAGCATATACTGTAAATAAACGTGAATAGGAACATGAAAATACATGTGTAATATATATCGATTAAAACAATACATTATTATTATATGTGATTTTAAATTTAAGGAAATATGTATATATTATATTTACAGTTACTTCTGTTGAGGCTTTCGGGTGTAAGCCGTGTCCTAAAGGAAGAAATTTCCCAACGTTGCGCAACCATTGCAGCTAGCTTAGGAAACGTTGGGAAATTTCTTCCTTTAGGACACGGCTTACATCCGAAAGTCTTAACAGAAGTAAGTTTACGATGCCGGGCCGTCAAAGCCTCAAATCTCTGACATATTATATTTATTACTTTTTGATAAGTACTTAGATAGATATTCTATGTACTTGGATAAAATGTACCTTTAGTAAGTGCAGCTGTTCTAATGTAAGATCCTTAACTGGAATTTCTAGCATGTCCATAGCTTCTATTTGTTTCTTACGTTTCAGTGAAATGGAAACGTAGAAATCATGGTAAATAACAGGTACATGATCCTTAGACAATTGGACATCAAACTCGACCATGTCAGCTCCATGATGCGATGCAGTCTTCAAAGAAGCTATCGTGTTTTCACGTACATTAGCGCAACTGAAAACAATAAAACCATATGAATTGTCACTTTTTTCAATTGAACAAGGATTTAATTTTTCTGTAAATTAAAGCTCGATACTTTACTTTTTTGTATGAAAAGATGTACCCAAACCCCTATGTCCTACATCCAGTCCAGACCACCGCTGTTCCCAATGTTTTGCGTACGAAATACTCATGTCCCATGGGTAATCCGGGATTGATTTTATCACAACATATTCCACTGTAAGTTGTCCTAAAGTAAAGCAAAGGCCCATCTTTAATTATATTTTTCACTGGTAAGGAAAAACTAAATGTGTGCATGAATTTTATTCGGGATCGGGGCGGGGTCTCGACAATTCTCGGGAACCCCGAAATTTCCGACTTTTCGAAAACCTCTAATTAAAACTAAAAATTTAAATGATTATCTTACCAATTGGTCTGTGTTTTGTACTTGTAATTGGTACTGTTAAGAGTCCAACACTAGATTGCAATGTGCTAGGTAAGATGTAGCTGAAACCAATATGACATGGTGGTTCTCCTGGAAAACACCTTGAGCTGTACACGTAGTAGTCCACTAAGTATGCCTGAAAAAACACTCTACTTAGTATGAACAGAAAAATACTTTTATTCATGACAACACCAAATGCATCAGTATTTTTTGCTTATCTGCTATAGCTTGTTTCAGTATTAATTAAAATTCAATAATCAAAGAAATTCATTTTGGAGAATCACTTTCTTAATTTCTCTAGACTAAGAAATATGAATATCACAAGTTCTAATAATCATGAAGAGCTTATGGCAAATTATTAAAAATCCATGATCACTAAAATTCGTAGGAATTAAACCATATTGACCAATATACTCGTACATCTTTCGTTTCTTTTCATCTAGCAAATGTTTCAATACTGTTCATAAAAGTTTATCGGCAAGAGCAACAAATTACTAGTAACCAACGTAACAAAATGAGCATCATTTATTTCCTACATAATTTAGCAATAAACCAGACCAATAATTGCCAAATGCTGTACTCTGCTTGGTGACGCGTATCCCGCAACACCTGCCGATCATTCATTATTAAATTTCGATATCAAATCTGTAAAGATTGTAATTCGGATTCAGAAGATTCTGACAGCTTAGTCTGACATTGGCCGCGCAGCGGTGCCACGTATGGTAGAGTTGTTCAGCTAAAAAATATTAATAGTACACTAAAAGGATATAGGAGTGATGGGAGCCTCACCATTTTCGACGCACACAGATGGATATGAGGTGTGATAGCGTTGACATCTTTAAATTTTTAGGATTGCTTAGGATGGCTGCGACTCACGTAAATCGATATATAATCATACACATTGCAAACGGATCATGTAGTCTATGAAATAACTATGTCCAATTGAATTTCAATAAATTCCCATGATAAAAACAGAATGTACATCATTTAAAATTCATAGATTTACACGAGAGACCAGCTTGAGGATAGGTGCGGTAGGGTGAACGACAATCAAAACCATCATATCTCTGTGTGATGTCATGTGACACAGATGTAAAGTGGTAGTCGATGCTTAGCATCGATACATCAGATTGCATGTTAGCATCGTCATTTGCACCAGAGGTCTTGCTTTGTACAAAGCTGACGGTTGTCTTCAATCCAGGCCGGTGCGCGTGACATCGCTTCTGGTTTCCAAGGAGGGCAATAGCTGCTGAACAAGTTTAATTATCTTTTACCAAGTAATTTGAACAAGTCGCGAGAGAAGACGTGGCCAGCCTACTCGTGGTCTACTGAAAACTCACATGGTATGGTCAATGCGTATCTTTAATGTGTCTAATACTCTCATGAATTACCACCAATTTGTCATTTATTGCTCTGCCAAGCCTACTATTTTCTAATGAATCTTTTTTTCACTCATTTATTTGATTATTATACACATTAAACAAAGATGTACCTTTGTCATTTATACCATGGTGACAAATCAAAAGAGGACATTGTGCCTTATTCGGTAATGTTTCCATTTGTAGAACTGTCAATACAAAAGATAGAAAGCATCGATTTTGAAAATATAATACTGAAGATTTGTTTCACACACATAATATATGTTATAGAAAATTACAAGCAATAAATACCAACCAATGGTTATTCATCGAGCCTTGTACTCATTATGACTTTTTGATGGAGCTCATGGTAGGATTACTTACAACAGTTTCAGGATATCGAACAGCAACATTGAAGACAATAAAGTCGTCTTCATGACAAGCTCGGCCAAATTGTTCCTGAATCTTGAAGCGGGCTTCTTCGTCATTCATTACCTAAAATTCATAATTAAATTCTATCAAATATTCTTATTTCACGGATAATAATATTATACGTACCGCAATTTCTGTAATACTAAAGGCAGGTTCATCAATAATATCTTGTGTATCCATAGAAAGACTATCATCTACACAATCTCCTCCAAATTGCTGTAATTCTAAGGAATTATGTCTAACTAGATTTACAGGTGTCATCTGAAACATAAATATTACTCTGTTAAAAATCGAACATTGCATGTGCAATCGAATAATATAACTTGAAAGTACATACCTTAATGTGAACTTTCCTATTCTGCAACCGGTCCTTCCATAATTTAATTGGATTATTAAATAGCTTAAATTGTATCACAGTTTCATCTGTTAACCATCCCCGTTCAATTTTAGAGTAGCCATTGTAATACCCAAAGATGTCTGGATTGGGCAATGTGTCCTGAGTAAAATTGCTGGGAACTGTAACAATCATTTGTTTTGAATGCATCAATCGATTGAAAGGAAATCCCATTATGCAACTACATTTTTGTGTATTTAATTACATACTGTTTTTCCTGATGAGACGAGGTATCAAATGTGTTTCCCACTGGCGGATAATAAGAGTTCTGGCCGAATTCTTAGTACCATTAGATTGACAAATAACAGCAACAAAATATCGGAACTCTATATCAGTATCAGTGGGAAGAGAAACTTTCTGTGAAAATATTTGGCTGCTTCTGAAAAATTCATAGCTCTTAAGATGCAGATAATTTTATACCATTAGAAAATTAGTATAGGCTTTACTTAAGATAGTAATAAGATTACAGTTAATCAAAGAGAAAGATAATTGTAAACCTGTTTTTACTTACTCATCCTCTTCATCGCGAAACATATCTCCTGCAGCATCGTTATAAAATCCTCTACTACTATTACCATCGAAAAACATAGGGGAATCCTGACTGCTATTTTCTTGGGACATCTGAATCGCCTGATTATGATTCCAAGCACCCAATTCGGGTAAATTACCCACTACATATAGAACTTCATTTTTTTCTAGCTTGTGTACCTAGATAATCAATAAATTCAAATGAGAACATATTAAGAGCATAGAATCAACTAACAATAGTTATTGACAATTACCTGGACTCTAAAAATCCAGTCTCTTTTTGTTCCCCTCATCTCCAATGTCTGTTTGGTCGCCACCTCTATGAAGTTAATCTCGCGTGACTCCTCAAGCTGCTTCACTTGCTCCTCCTTTTTGTTCTCTACAAAGCACATCCGCTGCATATTACTAATATTTTCTTTTTCTCACTGTTTTTCTCTTTCAATTTTCTGTTTTTGAAGGTGTGTTCAATTCACATCAGCTAATTTTCTGTAATAACGGACTTGTTGTAAGGAATGCTACGTGGTATCTCTAATTACAACGTCAACTTTGTCGAACTCAACAAAATATCTTTTCCTCAAATACTTTTTCATTATAGAATATATATATATTTACAAACACTTATAACATATTAAATATGTATCTTGAACGTTATAATGTATTATATCTTACGAAGACTACTAAAAACGTGATAGTGAACTTCAAATCACAGATAGTAGATATACTATACCACATAACAAAATCAAAATATTGTTTCAAGAGACTATTTGCTTCCAAACATTATATGCACATAATGGTTTTAAATTATCGATTCATTGCATCATATAGACGTTAAAGCAAAGTACATGCGAAGCCTAATTTATATGTACATTTACTAAATATCTATTAAAGGTAAACAATGATATATAGTATAATGAAAATTTATATCAGAAGATATAAAAATATTTAATGACAAACTATGTATACAAATTGACACATATACATACACACACACATATATATATCAAATCTGAATAAATAGAATTGCTTCGACAATATTACATATTTTTACAGAATATCAGAAGAATGGATTTTAGTAGGGAAATGAAGACTCCTAAACAATGCGAGAAAAATGAAAGGAAATGAAATATTTCTTTGTATTAACATTATAGCGCAATTGTTTGTGTTGCATAAGCTTTATCTAATACGGGATAAAAAAATCAAATATTAATGATAAATATCAATCATGATACCGTCAAGCAAGTATTCCAAAATATTATCGAAAAATAGCGATATATATAATTAGTATTTAAAAATACTACATTCAATATTGAACCAGTTAAAAAGTGAACAAGTGATTATTAGCACTTCATTTGTATTCAATATTGTAAGTAAAATCACACACAAACTTGGCAATCACTTGGCTTGGCAGTTGTGTCTGCAATCACGGACACGCATTTGTCGAATTAGAAGGAAAACTACATAAATAGAAGGAACTAGACATTAACGGTATGAAAACAACATTTCTAAAAGATGTCGGACACCGAAATACGTTGTAGTAAGAATAGAAAGTAAGGTTCTTTGTTTACTACCGCGGACAAGAATTTTTATGCGCTGCAACGTGTTATATTTAAACGTGCGGTTTACCTAGTTTATCAGAAAATTTCGATGGGTTTTACTTTGAAAGCTTGGTTGGCAGCCTGGTCTCCGCCTGGTGTAATAGTATACGTGTTATTTCACGAATGCACAAGGCAGTCGCTTCCTATTTTTTATCGTATTTGTCATAATTCTCCTCTTCACAGCACAACATAACTACTTTAACTGTCGCGGAACGACCCACTGGCACAACGCACAACACGAACCACGCAAGGGTTCTTTTCACGATTGAAACAATGGTCGATTTGGCAACGCTGTCAGCACGGAAGTGACGACATCGATGGCTCAATAGAACCACCAATTCGAACACACCAAGTTTAGACTTAACCAAATATACTTAATTTTTATAGTTTTTAGAACAGTGCAGTCGCAGTAGCCACACCAGCAAAAAAACCTCTATATTCAATTATTAAAAATATTAAATCTCATCAAAATTTCCATATAGTAATTGTATTTCTCGAAACTTCAAGTAACAACTTCCTGTCCGCCATACTGCGGCTGACATAATAATTTTGATATCCAATATACGTATTCGATTAAATGTCATCTTTCTGAATCCTCCATGGAGATTTTATATATCCACTTACAAATTAGTTCTGCAATTGAATTTTACTTTCAAATTTGTTGCAATCATGTTGTAATAATGATCTTTACATTCTTTCTGTCTCAGCACCCGATGTATACACTTCAACAGGTAAATATACACTTGTTTCCATTGTATACTTCAAGTTTTGAAAACTGCACGTCGCAACTCGTCACTTTTAATTTTGATCTAAAAGAAAATAGAGGACGAAGTTGAGAGTTACGTTAGCATTACTGTAAAAACAGGAATTTTTCTTGAAAAAATGCCCGGAAGCATAGCACACATTTCTAGGTAGTCTACTCGTTTAACGACATGTAAATTGGAGATTAAAACTAACTTTTAAACTGCAAATAAAATTTCTTTTCGAAGGCCATTTTTTTTATCGCTTAAATGAAAGCAATAAATTTTAATGTATCCCGATGGAAGAAGGGTATAACTGGTTACAGGAAAACAGTCGTTAAAAGAATGTCCGCATCGACCGGGGGAGGTTGACCTACGATAAAAGTCATGACGCATTAAAAGAGGAAACTACTCACTACAAGATGATAGGTCTGAATTGTGGTTACACATTTTCACTGGCATATGCAATAAAGCCGCGAACAGATAGAAGCTAATCATGCATTTGTGCGAACGGCAATTGTCCGAACGGTATCGCGTTTGATCAAACAATGTTTCTTCGAAATGGTTCATATAGCTGTATATTCATCGCGAAAAACACATTTTTTAAACTGCAAGTACTACATCAGAGATACGAAGGTGACAACTGTACAGTAGAACGAAGAAGGAAATAATTTTTTATCTGGTTTCTATTTCTTGCAACTGGTGCAGATCATTTTTCGCGGTTCAGTTGTAATCGTCATTAAACTTCAACGCTTACGTCAATACAATTTCAGCAACGAAGTATTTCTTCTATCGCATATTGTGTTACACTCGAGGTCTAATTACGTTACACTATATCTATGGGAGTAGGCTTATTGAAACGTGAAAGGTGTACGGACACGGTCAAGAGGTGTGGAAATTATATACATAGTCGGCTATTATATCAGGTTATTGAGAATTGCAATTTGCCGGCTGTAAATGATTTACGGCGTATCGTTAACGGTTGTGGGAAAATATGGAATAAAATGTTATCCTTGCTCCCAATATTGTTTCAAGTACTTCTTGCCCTCCTCGGTTCCGTGTATGTATGCACAGTGGCAATAATCTCTCATTTTGAATTGATACCGTTATTTTTCAACATAATGTTAAGTTAAAGATTAGTTCTATTAGAGCCTGTATGTAAGATTTGATAACTATTGCATGGAACGACAAATTTATTTGTTATAAATAGATATATGTTCTCGGCGCACCGTTTCTATCAATAATAAACAAAACACAGCAAAATTGCAATAATTAAATTAACTCAACGTTTCGATCCGGTTTTGGATCATCTTCAAGAGCAATTACGTCTGAAAAATTGACAAATTTAATGGGCATTTCACAAAAAGAACAAAATTGTAACTAATATTTTAGAAGAAACCATATTTCTTCTTCTAAAATATTAGTTACAATTTTGTTCTTCTTGTGAAATGCCCATTACATTTGTCAATTTTTCAGACGTAATTGCGCTTGAAGATGATCCAAAACCGGATCGAAACGTTGAGTTAATTTAATTATTGCAATTTTGCTGTGTTTTGTTTATTATTGATCGAAACGGTGCGCCGAGAACATGTATCTATTTATATTAAAAATTTACGATCGAGAAACACGTAATTAAATTTATTTGTTCTTTTTTTTTTATTCTGCTTGATCATTTTAATCTCGTCATTCTACAGGGTGTTCAAAAAATGTCGTACTCCAAATATTTTCTTTTTATTCACTGAAAACTCAAATATCTTGTTTGTATTGTCGGAGCCCAGAATATTCCCATTAACATTTCACCAAAATCGTCAAAAATAACAAATTATAGTGTATTTGATAGGTTATTTAGTTTCACGCGGCCGTCGAACAAGAAAATTAATGTTTTCTATAAATACGTTAAAGTAAATATTTGTACTTGGCAATCGTCGTCCGGAGTAAGTAGCTACCATCGAAATAGCATGTAAGAAGGTCATATATACAGTGGGTACAAAAAGTATTGGCACACTCTAAAAAAGGCGATAACTTTTTAAATATCATATTATACGATTTGAATTTTTTTCGGAAACTAGAGCAATTAATTTGTCACAGGATGCGACAAAAAATTTTGTCAAAAATTGCAATTCATCGAAATTGTAGTAAAAAAATTTAAAGTTGCATTTTACAACTTGTTAATGTGGCCAATATTGAAAATTTAAAAAATGCGTTTTGTAGATCTGTGTCAGTTACATGCACTGGTAAAGTTTCATCGAAATCGGTTGATGCGAAAAAAACGACAGGCATTGAAAGATGTAAGAATTGCAGTTATAGGTCGAAAATCGTGAAAATCTGCAATTTTTAACATTTTTAAACGTTTATAACTCATTGCAACGTCGACCGATTTTGACGAAATTTTCAGAATATGTTTAATTGACACAGGTCTACAAAACGCATTTTTAAAATTTTCAATATTGGCCCACATAAAAAAGTTGTAAAATGTATTTTTAGTATTTTTGCTACAATTCCGATGAATTGCCATTTTTGACAAAATTTTTTGTCGCATCCTGTGACAAACTACTTGCTTTTTTATTATTTTTTTAAAAACAATTCAGTGATTACGAATGATGATTAAGATATTCCTAAAAGTGCCAGACAAATTTTTACTAAACAATACTTTTTATTTTTAACTTCCCGAATTCCTAGGGAAGTTATTGCAATTTTTTATTATTTTTAAAAAAATAATTCAGTGACTACGAATGATGATTAAGATACTCCTAAAAGTGCCAGACAAATTTTTACTAAACAATACTTTTTATTTTTAACTTCCCGAATTCCTAGGGAAGTTATTGCAATTTTTTATTACTTTTAAAAAAATAATTCAGTGACTACGAATGATGATTAAGATACTCCTAAAAGTGCCAGACAAATTTTTACTAAACAATACTTTTTATTTTTAACTTCCCGAATTCCTAGGGAAGTTATTGCAATTTTTTATTACTTTTAAAAAAATAATTCAGTGACTACGAATGATGATTAAGATACTCCTAAAAGTGCCAGACAAATTTTTACTAAACAATACTTTTTATTTTTAAGTTCCCGAATTCCTAGGGAAGTTATTGTAGGCATTTTTAAATTTTTCAATATTGGTCCACATAAAAAAGTTGTAAAATGAAACTTTTAGTATTTTTGCTACAATTCCGACGAATTGCTCTAGCTTCCCAAAAAAATTCAAATCGTATAATACGATATTAAAAAAGTTATCGCTTTTTTAACAGTGGGCTAATACTTTTTTCACTCACTGTATACATATTTCTCTGCGTTAAAATCACACTCGCCGGTGTCGTAAAGTCACAAAGTACGCGTTGGTATTTGTATATTATTCCCAGATATCGTAGGTGACTTTTTTAAACAATCGTTCGATCATACAAATATTATGTTACTGCGTATTGTAATACATTTTTTTAGTGTATCGAATGCATCTTACACCGCATCACAAATTGTAGTAGTTTGCAATATTGTTTTTATCGTACATTATACAACATTAGCGGCACAAATATTTTGAGATTTCGCAATTATATGTAACGCAAGCATTATTGAAATTGTACGTGACCAGATAACAAGTGCGAATTCAGATAACAAATTATGTTTATTCAAAAGTATGAGACGCTCAGGAAATTCTCGGACTAGAGTGTGCTGCATAGTAATCAGCCCCAGTAAAAGTCATACTGTGTTACTTATCGATCTGCACAGATTGTATACATATACTATATGTATACACATAGCAATGCAAAGACGTAAAAAAAGCATTGTAAAAACAAAACTATAGTTCAAGAGTATGTATTATAGTTCCATTGTCCTATCTTTGCTAAGACACGCGTATATGTACTGCGGTTCTAACAATGCGCTATTAATATTTCTCATACATGTTCTTCGAAATTTTAGTACATTGCTATAAGAATTGACGTGTCAAATCAATTGCTATTATATGTAATTTGTTTTGAAAATATTCCGTATGTGGAGAAATAATTATCATTATGCAATGTCTGCATAATCTGCACGTGACGAAAGTGCACACATTCGTGGCACGACACGTGTTATTTCATAACACGTAGGTAGGTTATTAGAGGAAATTAGTTTACCACAAAATACCTACATTGTATCATTGTCTTTAACAATACGATAAAAAGAATTGTCGGAAAAGTTTCAAATCTTTTTGAGATTGCGTGTAAACACAAAGCATTTCCGACAATTTTATATAAATTTGAGAATTTGAAGCAATGATATATTTTTTAGTATTATTCCTGTCGACGATTTGTTATGTGACAGAGTTGGGCAAAAATTTTATATAAATCAAATGGTTGCTCAACTCTGTTACATGATCGATCTAACCACGACATAGAAGAGGCGAACATTAATTTTGGTTCGGTGCTGCAGTATTTCAGTCTCCGAGTAATCAATTTGCACACATATTGCAGATCTATGTCGGTGACTGCATACAAAGTGTTCGTGGCATTACCAGGCAGCGTTTTTCTCTGACTTTGTGTGAACTTGAAGGTCGTTACGTCGTATATGAATGAATTCGTTCTGGGACACGCTTCGATATCAAAATATATCTGTGGTTGTACTGGAAAACGCCGCATGTCACAATCCCAAAAAATTTGAGTTTATTAATTGAGCTTTAGAGTATAGGATTTACGTATTTACCAGAAAAAAGTCGTGAAAACAAATTCGAAAGGCTCAGAATATAATAGAATTTAAACCAATGTCCTATGTCAAAGCATTAGTAATCAGAACTGTAAACGGCAATATCTCTAAATTGAAAATATGTGATATGCGGCGTTTTTCCTGACAACCACAGATATACAGGGTGAGTCCGCAGAAACAGAACATCTGAATAACGCGGCTGCTATTGGTGTTAGGAAGAGATGCATCAGATGGAACTTGCATGGTTTCGAGGGGGCATTAAGCTGATTTTAGTAAAGAAGCATCTTTATTGACTTCTTCTTCTAGTGTCCTTGTTCCCTACTCTGACTTTTCTAATAATTTTAGAAAAGAAGTTAAAAACCTAACAAATAATTATATTGTTGAGGAAGCCGAGTTCAAGAGCAGGAAATTCTTCAGATCCTTTTATCACTGATCTTTTATCAGGATCCTGATCATGTGTTATGGCAATGTCCGAATTATGAGAATAATAGGGATATTTTGACCCGTAAACTTTGTAACAAGGGCTATTTTCCACCCTATACCATAAATTCCTTTTTGTGTAGACCTTCTCTTTGCCCCCTATTCTATATACAGTGACTCCCACTAATATTCGGACACTCTTAAAAAGACGGTAACTGTTTTAATACTGTACTATACGATTTGAACATTTTTTTAGAAGCTAGTGCAATTAGTTTACCACAGGATGCGAAAAAAAATTTTGTGAAAAATCGCAATTCCTCTGAATTATAAAAAAAATACTAAAAGTTGCATTTTACAACTTTTTTATGTGGACCTACGTTGAAAATTTAAAAAATACGTTTTATAGACCTGTGCCAATTAAATATATCCTGAAACTTTCGTCAAAATCTAATATGTTAAAAATTGCAGATTTTCACGATTTTCGGCCTTCAACTGCTGTAAATCTAATGATTCTTGCATCTTTCAATCGTTGTCATTGCTTTCCACATCAGCCGATTGCGATGAAACTTTCACAGGGCATATAATTGACATAGATCTACAAAACGAATTTCTAAAATTTTCAATATTGGCCCACATAAAAAAGTTGTAAAATGCAACTTTTAGAATTTTTTTTATAATTCAGAGGAATTGCGATTTTTCACAAAATATTTTTTCGCATCCTGTGGTAAAATAATTACACTAGCTTCTAAAAAAATGTTCAAATCGTACAGTACAATATTAAAAAAGTTATCGTCTTTGTAAGAGTGTCCGAATATTAGTGGGAGTCACTGTACATGGATTTCTGAAATCTCACTGTTTATTTCTGTAATATTGATATTGTACTTGAAAATGTTCTTTGTGTTGGATCCGTCCTAGTTTGTAAGTCAATTTTATAATGTTAGCATGCACAACCAAGTGCATGCTGCTAATAATCCCATGTGGGGTTTCAAAACTTAATAAAAAAAAAAGCTGATGTTAGTAGTTTTTTTGTAGGTGGACGCGTAAAGGACATATGAAGGTCAACTTCATTTTTAATTTCCCGGTTCATAGAGAAGTTACTGTAATTACCCAGAAAAACGAGTTTTTAGCAGATCTTCACGTTTCATGGTCATTGGAGACATTTTAGACTATTTTTATCAAAATGTTTGTGTGTGCGCGCGCGCGCATGTCCGTTTGTATGGTACCAAATTTTTCGTTAACGTTCTCTGAAAAATTAACAACGCGATCAGAATACTGAATAATGCAATCGATGTGTCCCGCTGTAACTTAGAGCTGATTAGATTTTTAAAGTTTAAATGATATCGGCGCCAGGTTCGATCATTTTAGAAAGAAAAAACAAATGTGCAATTAGTAAATGTTTCTGACGTTTCGATCCCGATGTGGATCTTTTTCAAAGAACAAGTATTGCGTCTGAAAATATTTGAAAACAAAATATGTCAGAATGCAAATTTTCACAATTTGTAATATAGAAAAACCATAAAATAAAATTTAATGTTTAATGGAAACTTACTTGTTGTATAGAAAAAGGACATAACATTGTAACACAAATTTTAAGCTAATTTTGGTCATTTTGGTACAATTGACCATATTGGTCAAGTAGTTTGATAGTTCTTTTAGTTTTTTTCGAAAGGAGTTGAGTCAACAATGCAAATTATACGAGAGGACGGAAATTTTCCACCGAAGAAACAAACGTAATAATTATATATATTTATTTTTTTTTTAATTAAAAAAAATTTTTTTTTAATTATTGCAACTAATGCTAATGTGTCCGCTTACAATAATCGAAATTTATCCCAATGCAAGAGTGAGTTAATCATCTCTACTGTCGAGAATACATTTTCAAAGAATATCGATGAAATAAAAATAATTATGATTCGAATAAAATGAAAGAGGAAAAAATTATACTGTTATTTACAAGCAATGTAGTAGTGTCTGTAATTTTTTTATCTTCATTATTATGTTAGAAGTGTAGGTGTTCTTCAATTTTTTAAATGGAATTCTATACATATATGTATATAAACGGAATTTTAGTATTTTCTTTAAAAGTAATTAATTTTAATATTCCGCACGCTCCATTAACCAGTCCGTCTTCAACATCAATGTTATTAATTATAGTATATTTTATATTAATTTTCAATTTAATCTCAGTTATTAATCCGTTTTGAACTAATTGTTTTTTCAAATAATGTAATATAAATTTTTATTTATACTTTCATCGATATTTGTTTCGTTATTTCCCGATCGTAAATATTTAATAAAAATAATATATGCTCACGGCGCACAGTTTCGATCAATAGTATCGACAAAACAAATATCGATGAAAGTATAAAAAAAAATGTATATTACAATATTTGAAAAAACAATTAGTTCAAAACGTATTATTAACCGAGATTAAATTGAAAATTAATATAAAATATACTATAATTAATAACATTGATGTTGAAGACTTTATTGAAAATTTATTAATAATAATAATAATACTAAAATTCCGTTTATATACATATATAGCATTCCATTTAAAAAATTGAAGAACACCTACACTTCTAACATAATAATGAATATAAAAAAATTATAGACACTACTACATTGCTTGTAAAAGACAGTATAATTTTTTCCACTTTCATTGTACTCGAATCATAATAAAAACGCTGGCTAGTAATAACGCGAACACCCTGTATAGACAGCTGACGTAAACTCGGGAAAAGTCATCTATCAGCTGTGTTCGTTTATCAGCACGCCACACGTCTCCCGTGGAGTGAATGCAAGGTTCAAGTTCAAAGTCCATGAAAAAGTTTGGATTCCTGCCATTTTTTTCGTTTAAGTCATTGCTTGCAATCCTTACAATTTTTAAATAATCCAATTAAAAAATACAAGTATAAACATCACGTTTTAATGACAAGATTAGAATTATAGTAGTCTCATAAATAGTGACACGCAATTTAAATCGGAATAACTTCTTTGCAAACGGACCAATCGACTATAGTTTCCCTGCCAAGCTAAATAGTTTCCTAGATGTGTAATGAAAAGGACAATTACGAACAACATAATAAAAGTTGCTCATAATGACTTTGTAGATACGTAGATCACAGATTTCCAAGTGTTCACTGGCGCTTTATTTTCACTCTAACATTTTAGAATTTAAAAATTAAATTAAGTTTGGAAATGTTGTTAACAGAAACAATTTACTTGAAGAGGAAGCTGAATGAAAAATACTGGGTTACCCGAAATTTTTCGAAAATACACATGTCTAATTCAAATGATCGACACAGTTTCGATAAGAGATCAAGATATTGAACTGAAAGTAAATTCCAGGCGTGTTAGATGTAAATAGCAATGGGGATATTTTGATCAAGATCTTTCAAACACGATTATCTCCTTAATTCCGGGTTTCACGATAATCCGTCCAGCCTTCACCGAGTTAGATCCGTGGACTTTCGATTAAGAATTGTTCGATTTCGATTCTCATACGTAGTCGGTGGATCATTATGCATAATAAAAATTATCTTAATTGCAACAAACTGAAGAGAAATAGAAATTAATTCTTTTCTTAATACGTTTATACAACGTACTACTAAATTCTTTTTTGTTGTAAGTGCACAAAAACTACTCGTACGGTCTCACACTCGACCTTGAGTGGATCTACATAATACACTTTTGTGAAAGTAGACAGTGAACACTGGAGACACTGTAGCGTGTGAAAGTAATAAATGGTTGGGTTTATTTCTGGCACTAAACAATCCATAAAGTCGCACATATGTTCCATTTTACAATCGAAAGTTTACGTGCTGTGATAACGTTGGTAATTTTCAGAATATTACGACACTGCATAAAAGATAATCCTAATACATACAATCGAACTCGGTTGTGAACATTTTATGTTTCACGAACGAACAAGTCACAGAAATTTTTCTTTGAAACACACCTTGAAAAACAAATTGATGCGTCAGCTGTCGAAAGTTAAATAGTTCTCGTTAGTCTTGCGGTAGTGATGGCTATAAGGCGTAACGTTTACTCACTGTTGACACGTGCACTATATCAAGCTCTTCTTCGGGTGGGTATCATAGCAGAAGAACTAGCTGCAGAAAGTGGGACCCAAGGTGTCTCATCGTCTCACCGACGAGTGATAAGCACGTGCACACATCACAATATTAGAAAAAAAGATTCTTGCTGATATTATAACCACTAGGTACAAGTGAACCGTAGAGAGGAAGAGAGAAAGAGAGTTGGTGGGAGAGACACAAAGACCAGTCGCCAAAACACAATGACACTATCTCTGTCGACGTCGAAATACTACTGACTGTTGGCGTCGAGTTTCAATCAGGTTATGCAAACCGCTGCAAACCTCCCCACTTTCCTCTTTCCGTTATGTATGTACTCACGCACGTGACTCGCTGATACGTTCTACATTTATGCGAGTTCGTGTATACATAGTATGTACTGTATATGTATCAGTAGACCTGTCAACACAACGTGATTATCATGCTTGTTTTGTGAAGGGATAAACACATTGCACAGTTTCGTTTGTTTTCTCTATTTTCCACTATAAAAGTTACATTCTTGTCCTTCTGTTATATTATATTGATATTGTCACGTCCGGTGGTTCTGTCATAGATAATAATTAATAAACTTAATCATGTATAACATATAATTTCTGAATTTCTTTTCTTGAATTGATTCACGTTTGTTTTGTGAAGGGATAAACACATTGCACAGTTCCTTTCGTGTTCTCTATTGTCCACTATAAAAGTTACATTTTTGTCCTTCTGTTATATTATATTGATATTGTCACGTCCGGTGGTTCTGTCATAGATAATAATTAATAAACTTAATCATATACATATAACATATAATTTCTGAATTTCTTTTCTTGAATTGATTCACGTTTGTTTTGTGAAGGGATAAACACATTGCACAGTTTCTTTTGTTTTCTCTATTTTCCACTATAACAGTTACATTTTTGTCCTTCTGTTATATTATATTGATATTGTCACGTCCGGTGGTTCTGTCATAGATAATAATTAATAAACTTAATCATGTATAACATATAATTTCTGAATTTCTTTTCTTGAATTGATTCACGTTTGTTTTGTGAAGGGATAAACACATTGCACAGTTTCTTTTGTTTTCTCTATTTTCCACTATAAAAGTTACATCTTTGTTCTTCTGTTATATTATATTGATATTGTCACGTCCGGTGGATCTGTCATAGATAATAATTAATAAACTGAATTAGGGCTGTAACTTTCCTTCGAAGGTCGAACATTTCGAGGCTTCGAAGCTTCGAATGTCAAAGCTTCGATTTCAGAACCTTCGAAGGTCGAAGATTTCGAAGCTCCGAAGCTTCGATTGCAGAACCTTCGAAGCTTCGAAACTTTGAAATTTCAAAGGTTCGCTTTCTGGAAATTCAAAGGCGATGGAGAATCAAAGTTTCTAATTTCGAACTTCTCTTCGTAGTAAATTATTATGACGGCCACGGTAGATACGTCATCAATTATTTTTTAAGTACGTTCGTGATATGATCCCGAAAATTAATAGAATGCAATTTTTTAAATATAATTTAATTACGAAAAGTTCAAACGGAAAGTTCAATGTCAGTCACCGGTGACTGACAGTTAATATTTTTATTTATCAAAAATCGTGAAACGGTATAAGATTGCGAAATTTCGAAGCTTCGAAACTTCGAAGACTTTGAAGACTTCGAAGACTACGAAGACTTCGAAACTTCGAAACTTTGAAGCTCTCTTCGTTCCTTCGAAGAGTTCGAAGCTTATATTATATTGATATTGTCACGTCCGGTGGTTCTGTCATAGATAATAATTAATAAACTTAATCATATATAACATATAATTTCTGAATTTCTTTTCTTGAATTAATTCACGCTTGTTTTGTGAAGGGATAAACACATTGCACAGTTCTTTTGTTTTCTATATTTTCCACTATAAAAGTTACATTTTTGTCCTTCTGTTATATTATATTGATATTGTCACGTCCGGTGGTTCTGTCATAGATAATAATTAATAAACTTAATCATATATAACATATAATTTCTGAATTTTTCTTATTTGTTGTATTGATATTGCACGAGAATTATAACAAATTATAATATCAAATTACAGTAACTTCCCTATGAATCGGGAAGTTAATAATCGTATTTTATTCTATATCTTGCGAGCGATAGAATTAAGCGAAACCTACTTTAAACAAAAGAAATAATTCGAAATATAACATGCGAGTGATTAATTAAAAGAAACTTCCGTTAAGATTTATTCGTTGTTGAAGAATATAAAAATTGATAAAAGATTGCTGAACAATGGACCGGTGCAAACGAATCGAATATCATACGAAAAATGATTACAAAGAAATTGATGAGCAGGCATCCACCATAAGAAGATTAAGCGAAGAACAATGGATCAACAAATCTATAAAGGGAGCCTCCTTATCAGGAGCAACCAGTCGACATTCAAAATCTTGAACGTACACATAGTTATTCAGTAAAAGTTCAATTCAGTTTAAGTTCAGTTGTTAATAGTTGGTTTTCGTATTTCAATAGTGTTCAGTCAATTCAGTAAATTAATCTCTATCAATCGTGTTAAAGTGCTAAAGTGTTCTACAATAATTTAAAAAGTGAAGTTGAAATTCAATAAATGGCGTGTACACCCGCCGGATCGCCCGAAGCATCAACATCATCATCGTCATCCATCACCATTTGAGCGAACTTTTTCACACCAGGAAGCGATCGAATATTATAATCAAACCGAAACGAAACCAACCTACTGGTAAATACTAACATTTATTATAATAATTTATAACAATTTTATGTATTCTGAATTTGTTCCTTTTTAAAACACACTTCGTTCAACTGTTTTACTTAAAATCAATTTTCAAAATTATTATAAAATACCCAACATCGATTTCTTCGTTCCACATCATTAATTAAAGTAATTTAAATATTTAAAAGAGTCCTCAATTACCCGAACCGAAACCGGTGAATGCCTGTAGGTTCAAAACTGCGTTATATCACTTATTAAAATCTTTAAACTTTTAATTTCCCTTTAAACGTCCAAATTAGGACGTAAAAGTATTTTTACTCTTTCGTGATGATAATTAGTTTCTTGTTTGCTAATCATAAAATAATTTCTTCTTCATAACACAATTTTTTCTGTTTCTCTGTAACTTTATTTTTTACGACATTCTTTTTATTTTCTTCTGCTTCATTTAGATAATAATATTCCACTCTTGTGAAAGTATAGAGAAAAGTAATCTATATATATATATATATATATATATATATATATATATATATATATATATATATATATATATATATATATATAGATTACTTTTCTCTATACTTTCACAAGAGTGGAATATTATTATCTAAATGAAGCAGAAGAAAATAAAAAGAATGTCGATTTATAAATATAAATCCATTTTATATATATATAAATGGATGTTTGTATATATATAAAAATGGATGTTTGTATATATATATATGAATATACTTAAAATAAAAAATCTAATGTCGGGGGCTGCTAGTTATTTATAGAAGTCAATCTAAATATTTTTATTGTATACTATATTAAGTGGATTAGTATCAAAGACTTGACCTCATTATCGAAGGTAGAATATTTCGGAGTGTTTGTTATCTGATAAGACCTTTTTCGATTTATCTTTCTCAACACTTCTAGAGTTGTCTGATTGTCAGATATCACTTAATGAAGAAAAAGATTCTTTTAGACTGAGTATTCCTCTTTATTTTCCACCATTTGTGCAAAATTTCTGTTAAAGCTACTGTTACGAAGTACAATGATTATTGTCATTATTTCAGTTTGTTGCTTATTTTCGGAGTAATTTAGAATTCATAGTCGAAACATAAATAAAACTAGCTGGTTATTGTTGCTCGCTCGCTTCGCGAGCTCGCGAGTAGGACTGCTCTTGCGAAAGGGTTAGTGGTACGCATTGCTAGTGGGGCATATAGCTCTTAATGGTTTTTTTATTTATTTTGTGTATAACTCTCCACGAGCCACACAAAGAACTTCCCGATTCGTTAGTTGTAAGCGGTAACATTAGCATTAGTTGCATAATTAAAAAAAATTTTTTTTTTTAATTAAAAGAAAATGTTTTTGAAATAAAAATGAAATATATATAATTACGTTTGTTTATTCGGTGGAAAATTTCCATCCTCTCGTATAAATTGCATTCTTGAATGAACTTCTTTCGAAAAAAACTAAAAAAACTAAAAAATCTAAAAAACTACTTGACCAATATGGACCAAAATCTAATCAGCTCTTAGTTGCACCGGGGCACATCGATTGCATGATTCATTATTCTGATCGCGTTGTTACTTTTTCAGAAAATGTTAACGAAACATTTGATACCATACAAACGGACATACGCACACACACACACAAACATTTTGATAAAAATAGTCTGATATGACTCCAATGACCATGAAGCGTGAAGATCTGCTAAAAACTCGATTTTCGGGGTAATTGCAGTAACTTTCGTATGAATCGGGAAGTTAATTATACATAAATATATATCATTTAATTAATTTCGGGACCATTATAAACGAGAAGGAATTTCGATGATTTATACTGGCAGTAAAAATATTATTGCGATTGTACAGTCTGTGAATCATTCAACAGTGTATAAATATATCGGTAGAATGTTTTGCTGGCGTCGGGGGTGTGTCACGGCAATGAGTTACAATACTCGACATAGTAAAGTCATTAAGTTGATATAATTATCATTTCAGTAGGTCTTACATAACAAGTGTAGTGCAAACTTTAATACAATTTTTAATCGCGTAACTCATGCATTTGGCTCAATAATATTTCCTCTACTCAAAATTCATATTAATAAAACCAAAATTACATATTCGTAGTAAAATATTAATTCTAGTAAATACCTCGCTTCAGGGAAGGTTAATACATACATTAGAGAAACAAATAAATATAAATGAACTTATTACTTAAACTATGAATCGGGAAGTTAAAAAATTCATATACAGTCTAACATATTATTAAAAACTACACACAAACGTTACTGGTATCTATGATCTGCAACATGTTTATTAATTATCAAGAGTCACGCATTCATTGAGAACATCAAAGAGAAAAATAATCTCTCGAATTGAAGTTTTTTGTCTCGGGCTTCACTCTTGCATGTTTAATGTCTTTGTCTTAACGAGGATAATTGCATCGCGCCAGACTGTATGTTGAAAGAGGTACACTACTGTCGTGAAGTACACGGAAAGTAATTAATAATACGAAACAAAGGAAAGTACTTTTCTCTGCACGTATCTCTTCTAATCTATTTGCACAAGACGGAAAAAGGAGTTTCGCTCTTGGTAGAGAAATAATAGATAGTTTACTGCTGTTCAACAAATAAGATAATGCTTATCAAGGTCAGACAGAGATAATGAATGATATTTGAACATACGTGTTTGTTATATTCACGAGTTCGATAAATATGCAAAATTGTGCGATGTGTTGTTCCGGGTGAATGAATCGCGATACGAATTCAAAATCTGTAATTGCGTATTTTATCGTAAATTAAAAACCGTTGTTACGTATGTCGTAAATTCAGGTACAAAAAGCGTCGCTTCGTTCCTGTAAAATAATATTTACAGTGACTCCCACTAATATTCGGACACTCTTACAAAGACGATAACCGTTTTAATATTGTACTATACGATTTGAATTTTTTTGGCAAGCTAGTGCAATTAGTTTGCCACAGGATGCGAAAAAAAATTTTGTGAAAAATCGCAATTCCTCTGAATTATAAAAAAAATACTAAAAGTTGCATTTTACAACTTTTTTATGTGGACCTATATTGAAAATTTTAAAAATACGTTTTGTAGATCTATGTCAATTATATGACCTGTGAAAGTTTCATCGCAATCGGCTGATGTGGAAAGCAACGACAACGATTGAACGATGCAAGAATCATTAGATTTACTGCAGTTGAAGGCCGAAGATCGTGAAAATCTGCAATTTTTAACATATTTAAACGTTTGTAACTAATTGCAACGTCGACCAATTTTGACGAAATTTTCAGAATATGTTTAATTGACACAGGTCTATAAAACGTAATTTTAAAATTTTCAACGTAGATCCACATAAAAAAGTTGTAAAATGCAACTTTCGGTATTTTTTTATAATTCCGATCAATTGCAATTTATGACAAAATTCTTTTTTCGCATCCTGTAGCTAACTAATTGCTCTAGCTTCTAAAAAATGTTCAAATCGTGTAGTACAATATTAAAACAGTTATCGTCTTTTTAAGAGTGTCCGAATATTAGTGGGAGTCACTGTATATATAATTGTGATTATATGTAGTGTGTTTTTAATGAATTAGTTGCAAATTATTCTAATAAGTGTTTAATTGCATTCATGGATAAATTATTTGTAATAAAACTCAGCTGTACAAATACATGGATTATATGGAGGTAGGGATTTGATTTTTTGTCTAATCATAATGCTTGCGATAATACATATATACACACACACATATACATATATTATATATTATATATATTATATATATTATATATTATATATTATATATATGTATTATCGCAAGCATTATGATTAGACAAAAAATCAAATCCATATAATCCATGTATTTGTACAGCTGAGTTTTATTACAAATAATTTATCCATCAATGCAATTAAACACTTATTAGAATAATTTGCAACTAATTCAATAAAAACATTAATATATATGTGTATTATCGCAAGCATTATGATTAGACAAAAAATCAAATCCCTACCTCCATATAATCCATGTATTTGTACAGCTGATTTTTATTACAAATAATTTATCCATGAATGCAATTAAACACTTATTAGAATAATTTGCAACTAATTCATTAAAAACACACTACATATAATCACAATTTTCTATATAAAAAGTAATGACAGATCCTTTGAAAAGAATAACACATAAAAATGTGTAGTTTGTGGTTTGGCTTTGCCTTAATATATTTTCATTAGTTACCTCTAACATACAGAGTGGTCTGATTAAATAAGGCCACCTAAATATGTCCTCCAATTATGGAGGTACAAAAAATATTTTGTGTACAATTTGAATGGTTTGAAGGAACCATTATAATGCAAACAATATTTTTTTGGGAGTTATCAAGGTAATCAATGTTTTTAATTTATAACTACATTCTTTTTATTGCATCTTGTAACTGATGGAAAAATACATTCAGATATGTATAATCTCAGGACCTTGAATTGTCTTTGATCTTCGAAAATTAAAGTTTTACCTAGAACTGATGTGAAATATCTTCGGCTGCGACTCTTGAACTTATTAATGCGAAGAAAATATTTTTTACCACACTAAGAATATCGATTAACAGACAACGCTCACGTTATCATTAGAGATGTTCAATATGGTGTCCTTATACGTTGATACATTTTCTGAAACGTGCAATAACCGACTGTACAGATCTTTCAATTGTTTCGGAATTAATACCAGCACAAGCTCTAACTATTCGGTTCTTCATGTCCTCTGATGAGTTGCTTGTTCATTATAAACTGATTGTTATAATTTTCCCCACAAAACAGTCCATTGGTGTGAGGTTTGGTAAACGCGGTGGCCATCCTACAACTCCGGTACAACCAATCCATCGATTTGTAAATTTTTAATTCAAAATTTGTTTGACAAGTCGTGTAGAATGTGCCGGACAACCGTCATGCTAATACCACATTCTTAAAGTGGTACATCATGAACAAGCATTTATAGCTCTTTTTACAAGAATGTTGCATACTTTTCTTCATTTAAAGTACCGTTTATGAAATAAGGACCAATCATTTGATTATTTAATATGCCACACCTAGGGGTTGCAATACCGGACCATAAATACGATGCCGGTATTCAGTATATTTTTAAACGTTGTACCGGTATTAATACCGGTATTAGGAATTTTCAGAAACGTACAAAAACAGTTATTTCGTTGCCGTATTTATTAGTTTTATACAAAAAATAATAGACTGTAAAAATATAAACAATTTTGTTATGTACAAATATAAAATAAAAAAACAAATGTTATAATCAAATATGATTAATAAGAGCAGTAAAATAATAATTTTTAACATTAGAAATAAAAAATATGATATAAAAAATAAATCATTACAGTATTATAATACAATAAAGGAACAAACCATATAACATTATTATCAAGAAAATACTAATAACCATAATAATAAAATAGATAACCATAATAACCATAATAATAAAACAGATATAGTATAGATACTATAAGTAAATATCACATCCAAAATTTGTTGTGTGGTCTATTAAATTATCTCTATTATTAGAAAAAAACATCAACTGATTTATTAACTGCATATTTTTGAAATGTGATTGTAAAAAACAATTGTGTAATGGTATCGGCGCACAGGTCCGATCACTGTTATAAACACTAGAAATTTTGCAAATTAATTAAAAAAAATATAATGCATCTATTGTACTATCTACTGTAAATACGTATTTCAAATAAGAGCAGGTGCCAAGAAAAAATATTTATGGCGAAACTTCCGTTTATAGCAAAAATCAGAATTCGATGAAATTTTGAAAATAGGTTCATTTTTGACTAAAATGACGATTGCCAGAAGGATTTCTCCCGTTTCGAAAAAAAATTTTTTATCATTTCAATGTTGCGCTCTAGCTTACCGACTACTGACTTACCGACTTTGTACTTTGTTTCTGCTGTGCGCATGCGTCTGTGTGATGTGAGAGTTTGTCAAATGCTTTTAGAGTTGTGTAAGTCGTGTAGGTTAACAATGAGTCATTTAAATGTGTTTTACATTGTAAAAAAATGAAAGATTTTGACTCGATACTAGAATGGGTGAGAGAACTTGGGGCGAAACTTCCGTTTATGGTACAAATCAGAATTCGATGAAATTTTGAAAATAGGTTCAATCATCTCTAAACGAATCCTCTTTAGTTTAAAATAATACATATATGTATAAGGTAAACTTGAAATTTTTAAAAACTACTCCAGAATTATCGTGTGCTTTGTTGTCTCCGCCCCCACCCCGACCTAACCACAAGTC
The DNA here is from genome assembly GCA_963971365.1 of Lasioglossum villosulum. Lineage (NCBI taxonomy): Eukaryota > Metazoa > Arthropoda > Insecta > Hymenoptera > Halictidae > Lasioglossum > Lasioglossum villosulum. The sequence continues at coordinate 27,609,066 of OZ020497.1, forward strand.
ATTCTAATTGACGCATGCGCATAGCACGAACATAAAGAAAATCGGTATGTCAGTAGTCGGTAAAGTAGAGCGCAACATTGAAATGATAAAAAAATTTTTTTCGAAACGGGAGAAATCCTTCTGGCAATCGTTATTTTAGTCAAAAATGAACCTATTTTCAAAATTTAGTCCGCGACATCGCGACAATTCGCATTATACATTTGTACTCCTTTCGTTTCAAAATTATATTATTGTGTGTTAAACTCAAATCCAGAGTTCATTACAACCATAACTTTCTTATCCGATTCCCAGTCGTTAGCATCCTGCGACGATACACCTTTACCGCTCAAGGTGTATCTAAGGCCTCGTACAGACTAGAACATTTCGACGAACTGCGCCGCGAACCGCGCATTTCGACGAACGCTGCCGCGCTCATTTCGGCGCGTACGAACGCGAACGGGTGGCACTTACAAATTTGTTTGCAGGATAGATGGCATGTCCTAAATATTCATATTAAATCCCGAAAAAATTCACGGGAAACCCGAACACCACCGGTAATCCCGGATATTCTCTGGAAAAACTCAGGATTTTTGGGATCCAGTCCCGACATGATACGAGGCTTCCCATCCCGTTCCCGGCACCGGGATTCGGGAATTCCCGTCCCGTCCCGCACACCTCTAGTACTTACATAACAAGACGCGCGTGCGATTTTCACAACTTAGAACGCTCAGCCAAACCGAAAAGGGCTCGATGTGTCAAGAGACATACATTTTCTTAAATATCAAGAGATGTAGGGTTCTTATTAAAAAAGTTGGAAGCAACCCTGCTAAAAACCCGAGAATTCTCGAATCCCGATACCGGGAACAGGATAGGCAGCCTCGTATCATGTCGGGATGGGATCACAAAAATCCTGAGTATTTCCCGAGAATATTCGGGATTCCCGGTGGTGTTCGGGTTTCCCGTGAATTTTTTCGGGATTTCTGCAGGGCTGTGCGAGATTCCCGAAAATGTTCAGAATTCCTGTAAAATATCTGGGAAAAAAAGCAATGCTTTCATAGCAAGGGCCTCTTTAATAATTTGAGACAAATTATGAAGTAGAAATGTAATTTTTCCAGATAATTTAAATCACCGATGTATTATCGGTTAACAGCAAACAGAACGGATCTGTGTTATTTTCAAAATTTCTTGCGAACAACTATGGAAACTGCAGCGGCATATACTACACAAACAAATACAGAAATTGTTGGTAGTTTATTCAGTGAATTAAAGTTTATAAATGAAATGTTCAATCAGATTCGAGACTACATGACTTGAATGTTTGTTTGCCTATACGTTTGCCGAACCGTTTGCCGAACCGTTTGCCGAAATGTTCGTCAAAATGCGCGGCGAAATGCGAGCATTCGTGTTTGCCGTTGATCCATCAGCTTCGCGAACGACGACGAACACGAATGTGCGCATTTTGACGAACATTTCGGCAAACGTTTCGGCAAACGTTTCGGCAAACGTTTCGGCAAACGGTTTGGCAAACGGTTCGGCAAATGGTTCGGCAAACGTATAGGCAAACAAAAATTCAAGTCATGTAGTCTCGAATCTGATGTCTTTAATGCTTCGTCCTGACCTGAACATTTCATTTATACACTTTAATTCACTGAATAAACTACCAAAAATTTCTGTTTTTCTTTGTGTAGTATATGCCGCTGCAGTTTCCATAGATGTTCGCAAGAATTCTGAAAATAACATAAATCTGTTCAGCTTGCTGTTAGCCGATGCGCGCCGTTCTGCGCGGCGAAATGTTTGGCGAAATGCGCGGTTCGTCAAACGGTTTGGCGAACGGTTCGGCAAATGGTTCGGCAAACCGTTTAGGTCTGTACGAGGCCTAATAGTTTCAAATAAGTTACGAGTCAGCGGAACCACGACCTAATCCTTTCCGACAGTGACACATACGGACGACCCGGTGGTGAAAGATACACCGGTGGGTGCGGAGTGCTCAATTTCTACCTACACCAAAAACTCTCAGAAATCACAAACGATCCTCGTGATTTTTTATATGTTAGTAGATGTACTTTAAGTTCTAAACGCCATCAAAATATTTTTTAATCCATAAAAAAATATTTCAAGTTTGTAACAATTTAAACTTTAAGAAGGGTTTTAAAAAAATGCTTAAAAGTGCTAAACTTTGAACATATTCTGTACGAAAGTTTAAACATTTGTTAAAAAGAATATGCAAAGTTTAGCTGCTCCCTCTTGCAACTTTTAACTCTGTATTAATTTTAATAAAGGCGTCCGAGGTATTTTTTCTTTTTTTTTCTATAGGTTATACTAATTTAAAAAAAAATGGCATTAAGTATCTCAATGATATTGTTCTATGAAAATGATGAAAAACATCGATTTACAAAATTTTTTAATCGGGCCACGAAATACCGCCCTCTAGAACGCCATAATAACCCTGCCGTAAAAATTTTTAATTTTTAATGTCAGATTCGTTATCAGCGACTCCAAAAACTCCTAATTACAAACTTTCAGAAAATTATGACATTTTGAATTTTGGTCACAAAAACCGGGCTTCTGGACCACTGTGCACCGCCTAGAAAACCACTAAACATCGTTCACTTGACGCTACAAGATAACGCATTGACGGTTTTACCAACGAGTATTTTCGTCAACGAAGACGCATGCAAACAACTGCATTACGCGAATAGATTACGCGAATAGAAGCCTATACTCCGAGTCTCCGACAATTCGGAAAGTATTCTCCTATAGAATATGTGTCTGGTAACTGGCGACACGAAGACAGTATACAGGGTGTCCCAAAACTAACCTAGGAGCCGAAAATGGGAGGTTCCTTGGGTCATTTGAAGCGACATTTTCCTTTACAAAAATGATGTCCGTGGGTTTGTTTAGGAGTTATTATCAAAAAACACGGATCAATCAGAGCGTGGCTACAGCGGATTGATTCTGAGTCGACCAATGGCGACACCACGCCTCGCGGGATCTGTCGCAGAGTCGAACTCCGTTCGCTATAGCTGCGCTCTGATAGGTCCGTGTTTTTCGTTAATAACTCCTAAACAAAGCCGCGGACGCCATTTTTGCAGAGGAAACTGTCGCTTCAAATGACCCAAGGAACCTCCCATTTTCGGCTCCTAGGGTAGTTTTGGAACATCCTCTATAACATATAACACTTTGGATACCCTTCCTGAAAGATATTGCAAAACATTGTTGGAAAAGTGCAAAAGACAACAAAGTCGTAAAAGTATACTTTTATTTTTTCATCATTATTCGTGGTGTATATTTCGTTAATTTTTTGTAGTTGCACAACTTCGTGGAAAGATTTGGAAGAATTAGTGCCTTCACTAATAAAAAAAATATAAATACACTGTAAAGACAACTAATAAAGACTTCAATATCTGCCAAACAACATAGGCAATTTACGTAATCTACAAGTGTTACGAGTTCACTCTAATAGGCTCTTAACGTGTCAAACATTTAACAAAACAACTTCGCTATAGGTAATGTTACGGAAGCTAACAAATAAATTTAATCTCTTGACGTATGTACAAAGACGTCTCGGATACGTCGTATCTTTACTATACCATTGTACACAGTGACGTAAAAGATCGTCTAATATCAACAGCAGATATCAGCGACAACATGTTTGTTACCATAGCAGGAACATGGCTGTCTTAAATTCGTTATTACGCTTACATAAATGATAAGTTATACGGTAAGTTTCGTAAGTAATAACGTCAGTCGAATTGATGCGAAAGCTTAGCTTTGCAGGGCAACGGGTCCATTGGATTTGGGCATGCCCAGGAAGGTCTCCGTGAAAGTCAATTGGAAAACGCAGCCATATTTCTTTTAGTAGTTCTCGACCCGACATTCGAGGAAGTCGATATAAACGAAACGGTTAAATCGGAAATGTTCTAAAAACGGAGGATAACTGTTGTTGTTGAGGTATGATTAATAAAATATTGTAACTGTAGGTTAGAAGACCAAAAGCGACTGCAAGATCTGGCACAAGCATACGGCGCACAAGATAATTTAAATATTATAGTTGTTTGATTATCCGGACCCAATCAGGGTGGTTTGAACAGGTCATCAGGGAGTTGAGACACGCGGTCGGAAAGAGTGAGACCCAGACGGATGGGGGTTGTTCTTGTCCTTGTTGCGTGCCACTAGCTGCGCCTAAAGCACCTGGACCATGTTGTTGTTGTATTATTGTATAAAATACCATTTTTGCACATAACGAAAATTATAATTATTTTATACTTGATTTCTATATTTATTCTACGTAGCATATATTGTTTATATTATACAAACTACAGGGAAGGTGATAGCAAACCACATTAACCGCTCTGATTACTATTCATTACATTTATTCTATTTTGTATTTATGTAGTAATTACTACATATAGAAAAGATAATAATTATAAAATAATAATACACAACAAGTAACAAATATAAATACAAATACAAAATAGAATAAATGTAATGAATAGTAATCAGAGCGGTTATTGTGGTTTGCTATCACCTTTCCTGTAGTTTGTATAATATAAACAATAATAGATCTAGTGTTTCTTCTAAATAGTAAGTATCATTTTCAATTAGTCCTTTAGCGAATAAAGATATTTTATTTAAAATTTATTTAACATTGAAAATGCATTTTCCATGAAAAAAACAATACAAAATAATTTACCACAAAGGGATTCAAACCCGGGACTGCGGGCCTGTTACGCTACGCCACTGCTTGGTAAGAATCTGAACTAATTAGTTAACCTTTACTTTTACGGTTGTGAAACTTTAATTGCAAAGTCTGAACTAAATCCGTGAGGGACAGAGCGGGGGTTCACCTTTGAGATGTGATACTCATCGATGGCCCTTCGGTTTTGAAATTGTATTATGTACCGTGTTGAAAAACGCGTTCTATATCACTATACCTTGTCTAACAAGACAATGCAGTAAACGTAAACATAGCCGCTCGACTGTGGCAGAGTTGATGCTATCCTTCTCAGTATTGTCTCACCTCGTTGGACAAAGTCGTCTTGCTAGTAACAAGCACAGTAATTCATACTTTTACGATGTAAATATAGCATACCGATTTGTAAAGCCTAAAACTGAGAACAAATTTTTTGTACTGAACAAATATTATGTTAAATATAAAACACAAGATATAAGTGTAAATGTGAACCCAACAAAAACATCCTGTAAACAGGAGCCAAGTTCTCTATGGCCGTAAAAAGTTGTAAGATCAAACAAAATACTGCCAAGTTCGTTAGCTTATTGTTAGAAATACCTGTTGCAATACTGAAAAAAGCGTTTGTAAAAATTAATTTAAAAGAACGCTATTTAATTTTTAAAAAGTTACATGGAGAGCTAAATTATTCAAACTTGGCCGATACCAAACACCTTTTATGGCCATTGGTTTAAAAAGTAACAGCCAAGTTGAATAATTTAGCTCTCCATGTAACTCTTTAAAAATTAAATAGCGTTCTTTTAAACTAATTTTTACAAACGCTGTTTTCAGTATTGCAACAGGTATTTCTAAGCTAACGAACTTGGCCGTATTTTGTTTGATCTCACAACTTTTTACGGCCATAGAGAACTTGGCTCCTGTTTACAAGATGTTTTTGTTGGGATTTCATCAATTTTTGTTTAAATTTCATCAATTATCAATTAGGTATTACTCTTATCCCTGATTCATTAAAACCAAACATGTTTTATCTTTAGGGCGGACATTAAGTAAATAAATAAATAAATGCGTTTTATTATTTTTTTTTTTTTAAATTTTTTTTCTTGAAAAATTCAAAATACTAGATACGTCATGTGGTTGGGCATACCTTATATGGCTTGGGTTAGTAGTAGTAGTAGTAGTAGTAGTAAAGTTTGACCGGGGAGTAGGTGATCGGCACCATCTCCTTGTTCCATTGAGGAGAGGGCTGGTGCCGCAAGGCACCAGCCCATCTCCGAAACGCACACCAACAGCAATGTCGGTTTCATGTGGCGACCGGTCCTCGGCCCCGTAGGGTTGCAGTTTCCCCTGCTTTCAACCGCCCCCCTGCTTTTTAAAGCCCGGGCAACTTGCAGGGCGACGATCTACTAATCAGGGAGCGATCATCATCAGTGAGAGGCCATTCTACCTAACCCATTTGAGTGTTTGAGCGTTTTACGGCTCGGAGCGTACGTCGGGCCTTGCTCACCTTCAGATCATGCAGGTTTGCCATACCTGCCCATTTGGCCCCACCCTCTTCACCATAGAACCATATTGTGCACCTTTGAGTATTACATCCCTTAACCTATTCTATCCCGGCTGTCCAGGATTCACCCACTCCCTCCCCAGGATTAGGATAGTCTATGCTATGACTCTACAAGTTACTCAAAACAAGGGGCCGCGCCTTCATGAACGTTGGGAAGAAGTTGTATACTTATGTGTCCAGCCTCATTGAGTTTGATCCAACTTCGGCGAAATTCCGGTTATCAAACCCGAATATCGCTTTCATATTGTCTTCACCCTCCGAGGCCTTCCACCCTGTCTAACATGTATACATCAACTTGGGGTCCGATCCGACTTCCGCGAAATTCCAGAATAAACTAGAATATCACTTTCATTCGGTCTTTCCTTGCCGAGCCTACCACGTGTTGGGGTGTTGGAGGGCTCAAAGCCACACTAGGTTCTATGGCTGATAAAATGGACGTGACCATCGTCCCCAGGTTTCGGTTAAAAATGCATCTTAAATTCGCACTCAACCGTCCCCCATTCAGGTTTGTCTCCCTTTTGTTTAATTCCCTTTTTTCCCTCCCTTACTATCACCTTACTTACGGGGTCTTTATTTATATTCCAACCTGACCATCCCTTATTTATCGACCATATATTTGTTAACTAGATCTATCCTTACTGATTACTCTATTGCTTTCTCTTTCCTACATCTTATTGTCATCCTTACTGCTATAGTGGTTTCGTCTATATATGCTTTACTATCTGATCTGTACTTACTTATTTTTCCACCTTCCAATAATACTGAACCTTTAACCTCATACATTACTAACTTGTTTGTTATTTCACCTTTTTAAAACTTTTATTCACTTTATTATAGTCCTTACTTCTCCTTGATTTCATCTTTTATATATCCTTTATTATTATTTATCGTAATACCACCTTGTCTCCCTTACTATTTCCATTAGTACTTCCCTTTATTACTTCTATTTTATATTGATCTCATACCTTACTAACTTATTTGTTATTTCACCTTTTTAAAACTTTTTATTCATTTTATTATAGTCCTTACTTCTCCTTGATTTCGTCTTTAATATATCCTTTATTATTATTTGTCGTAATACCACCTTGTCTCCCTTACTATTTCCATTAGTGCTTCTATTTGTTGTTAGTGTTTAATACCTTATTTATCTCCCTCCGTTTATTACCTTACAATGGCTTGGGTTAAGCCTTTTGAAAATTTCGTTATTTTTGCGGTAGGAAGAACCGTTACCGAGATACAGCCATTTTTTAAGACTAGCTCAGCTGACCATCCCCACCACTTAGGTTACGCTTTTTTTAAGGTGTAAAATTTCCAAGTTCATTATTTCGAACTTTGTTTTTACAAGTTCTAATTCGTACAAGAGTCCATGGTTGAATTCAATTTAAAAAGAATCAAAATTTTTTTTAAATAAAAAAAGTAAAATTTGAAACTTTGATAATTATTCCTTTGGGTGTTTGTTATGGTGGACCTACAATGGGTAAAAAAAGTATTGGCACACTCTTAAAAAGGCGATAACTTTTCAAATATCGTATTATACGATTTGAATTTTTTGGGAAGCTAGAGCAATTAATTTGCCACAGGATGAGACAAAAAATTTTGTCAAAAATTGCAATTCATCGGAATTGTAGCAAAAAAATTAAAAGTTGCATTTTACAACTTTTTTATGTGGGCCAATATTAAAAATTTTAAAAATGCGTTATGTAAACCTGTGTCAATTAAACATATTCTGAAAATTTCGTCAAAATCGGTCGACGTTGCAAATGAGCTATAAACGTTTAAATATGTTCAAAATTGCAGATTTTCACGATTTTCGACCTATAACTGCAGATTCTTACATCTTCCAATGCCTGTCGTTTGTTTTCGCATCAACCGATTTCTAATCCATTTTTAAAATTTTTAATATTGGCCCACATAAAAAAGTTGTAAAATGCAACTTTTAATTTTTTTGCTACAATTCCAATGAATTGCAATTTTTGACAAAATTTGTTTTCGCATCCTGTCACAAACTAATTGCTCTAGCTTCCCAAAAAACTTCAAATCGTATAATACGATATTAAAAAAGTTATCGCCTTTTGAAGATTGTGCCAATACTTTTTTTACCCACTGTATGTACCAAATTTCAAGCTTGTAGGTCAATGGGAACTAACCAATAGGTTTTGATGATCTGTCAGTGAGTCAGTCAGTCAGTCAGTGACAAATTTAGCGATTTTTGTGGTCCTATATCTCGGAACCTACTAATGTTGGAAGATTAATATTTTGCCAATATGGAGACATGATAGCACTTAACAAATGTGCGAAATTACATCTCTCCATCTGCCTCCAGTTCCGAGTTACAAGCCTCTAAAAAACGGCCAAGTTGTTTCGTGTAAAACGAGGTACATACTATGGAATTGTAAATAGTACCTTATACATTTTCTAATTTGTTGAAAGTCGATTTAAAATGTTGTTTGATCTTTTTTGTTTAAATAAAATTAACCATTCCGTATGACGTGTCTACTTCTGTAATCGTTCTTTTATTTGACCTTATTGAATAATTACTTTTTTACAGATAACTGCATAAATAATTTAATACAGAATATTTCCTCCATTTCATGAAAGAGAGAGAGAGACGAAAATTGGAAAAAGATATTTAGGTAAAAATTGTTCGATAGAAAGGGGATATAATACGGGTGCTGGGAGTCAAACAATATAAACTAAACGTTCTGATCATGGCCAAAGATAATGTAGGATCTTGTCCGGTCAGGTCCAGTGTGGAATCGCTGTAGGCTCTTGCCCGGACCAAATAGTCGATGTAGGTTCTTGTCCGAACCAAAAAAGTCGATGTAGGTTCTTGTCCGGACTAAACTCGATGTGCAGCCAATCACAGCCAAGCACATACTATCGAAAAAAAATTGTACTTTCAAATTTCTTATTGACATTAATTTATAATAATTGTAATCTATAAGTGACGATTACAAGTAATAAGTAACTATAAACCAGAATTTAAAAACGTTTAAATTATTATTTATCCTTTAGTAATAATGCAATACAAAGGCAAAGTGTTATTGAACTTTTTAGGACGATGTGTAATAGTTATGGGTATAATTATGAAATACTATTCTTGCAAAAAAATCAAGCGATGTCTCTTTTTTTACAAAAGTATCTACGCTAAAACTAGTATTGTTATTTAATAATTGTACAATATTTATAGTGAAATCATTGTTATTTATACCACATACACATGCTTATTGTGCGAATTATTCGATTATTCGATATTATTTTTTATAAGTAAATCTTATAAAACGTATTCAAAACTCCCGCTGTTAAATTTAGTCGATAATTTAAAGAATTAATCGACTGAAAATAGTAGTTCATTACTATCGATTTAGTCGATAGTTTTAAGTCGATGGTACCCAACACTACTGCGCCACAGAACAGAATACGGTGGAAATCCGCCATAAAGAAACTAAATCCGCGACATCTATTGTGAATCAGCTATACCCGTCCTAGGGGTCAATGTGCTTTTACAGTTTTTACCCTAGAACCTACGACGTTTTGTGGCCTGCGCAGGACTGCGGTCTGCGTAAATGTTTGCGCTGGTGCGTTCTCGTACGTCACACAAACGTTGTTTCTGTATGGTTGTGTTTCGAGTTGTTGCCCTTTCAATTAACCGAAGGTAATAACGAACCGAATGCTCGTAATGACAGATCACACCTATTAACAGGAATTTTTCCGATTATTTATGATTTATAGTTACGGGGTACAACGAATCTTTAGTTCTGTATTACTGTAATGGCATATCCCACATTTTCGTATGTTACCTTATCAGGTCATACTGTAATACCTGTTACTACTGTGCCACAAGCGATTCAGTACATAGAAAATATCGGAGTTAATAGTATTTACTTTTTTCCGAGATTTTCTCCATGGAAAATTCTCTGGAAACATAAAATCTTTTACGCGATTACTGAATTATTTCTTCCAATTTATCAAGTTTTCTGACATTACATAGAAATACAATATTGTTTGGGATCATTATTTGTAAGTAATTTACATGCTCTACTGATTTTTTAGTAGGGTACGTTAAGAAATGGCGACAGATTTGGATCCAAATGATCCTGAGACACGATTATCAAGATTTCTCTATGTTGGGAAGGAGTATCTAGATTATCAACCAGGTAATTGGTTCGTCCATAATTATTATTTGGCTAAAAATGTTCCATCCATAGAGGAACTAGCAGAGAACGTGGAGAAGCAATTGGTTCCAGTCGAAATAATAACAAAGGTAATATTTTCTTCTAATTAATTAAAGCGATTGGAATCTAAATCTATATATATGTATACATATTGTGTTTGTTTACAGGCATTCGAAAGTAATCTTGTTCCAAATCCAGAAGCATTAGTATTTGCGCTTGCCGTTTGCTGCAGGCAAATGAAAAGTGAGAGCTTGAGACACCAAGCTTATGCGGCAGTCAATAAAATCTGTGCATCTCCGCAACATTTTATTTTGTTTATCAAATTTGCTTCCCAAATAAGCAAGCAGAAAGAGCTGACTGCCGATGGTAATTCAAAAAGTGGGTGGGGCCAGGGTTTAAGGAAAGCTGTGAATAATTGGTACTTATCGAAAACACCAATGGAATTAGCAAAATGTGTGACAAGGTACAAAGGAAGATATGGTTGGAAGCATAAAGATATTATAAAGTTGTCTCATCCTGTACCCACTAATCCTGGTACTTATTTTATCAAACTACTATTGTCAGGCGATTAATCACCTCTTCATTAAACAGTGTATTGTTAAACAGGTGGAGAGGTAGTCCTTAAATATATAATACGTGGTTTGGATGAGATTGAGAAAACATATGGAGACGATTCCAGATTCACGGAAATAGTACAATACATTAAAAATGTAGAAGATTTTAAACACTGCGTAGACGAAGTTCGAGCAGCAGGTCTTCTGGAAATGCATGAATTAACATTGGATCATGTACCTGGACATTTGCTTAAGTCCAAAGAGGTAATAGTATTACACTTAGAATATAAACTGGTCCTTGTGCTCCCTAACTCCATTTACTCGATCAGTAAACTCTTTATATAATTTTTAGATTTGGTACGCGTTAATATCATCGATGAACCTAAATTTGCTTTTAACCAATCTGCAAAGAATTCATAATCTTGGATTACTGAAAACGAATGCATTAACAGTATCAAAACTGATAGATCAAATCGTTAACGAAGAAAATATTGCCCGAGACAAGGTTCATCCAGCTTTAGTATTAGTTACGATAAGGGATTACGAAAACTCAGGAAAGTAGGTAATAAGCAATAAGTGAAAAATAAAACTATCGATAGTAGTCTTTGATACACCATTTTTTAAAGGCCACTCTCATATGAGAAAAGAAAGATGAAGGAGCAGTTTCATAAACCACTACAAAATCCGCCCGCGCGGAACCCTAAGATCATCGAAGCTCTCTATAAAATGTTGAAAATTTCGTTAAACGTGAGTATCGATAATCGACTTGATATTACAGTATTGAATTCGCTATTTTGTAATGTGTATTTAATGCAGCATGTTCAACCAACTGGTTTACGTTACATGGTAACGATTAATATGAATAAAGTGATGTTAGAAACGAATACATGGCGGAGTGGCAACGTGAATGGTGCAGAAGCAGGATGCATAATTGCACTTGCGCTTCTTCGCAGCGAGAAGAACGTCACCGTCGCGACATTTAAAAACGTTGGAATTCATACTGTCACCATTGATAAAAATGCTTCATTTGGCCAGGCTATGAGAAGATTACAAAAGATGCCTGTTGGAAACGTAAATTTGAGTAAACCAATGTCGTGGGCTGCTCATCAGAATAAAAAGTATGACGTTTTCATTAACGTGGTCGATCGAATATTCGAAAAATCAGACACTTTCGAAAAATCAGAGACTTTCGAAGAAGCTCTTCAAGCATACAAAGTGAAAATGCAACTTCCAAATACAAAGTGAGTTATCTGAATGATTTGTTACTCGGAATAAGACTGACGTAATATATGTTACTTATTATTTCCCTCCAGGTTGATTAATTGTGCTGTGTGTTCTTCTTCAAGTACATACACAGAGAAACGAGATAATAAAAGCTTGATGATCAATGGTTTCGACGCCAGCGTTCCTGTGGTTATACACGCATTCGCAAAGTCATTGTTTTAATTGCTGCATGTATAGCAATTTCTTCTTTGGCCAGCAGTACTAGTTAATTAATCGCTATGCTTTTAAAATCACAACAATTAGGTTATTTAATTCGTTTTTACGACATCGTGAATTTAGGAATGTTTCAAAATGCTTTTGAAATTATTGCGATCAGAGTTGAAACAGAAAAGAAATAGTTTTTCAATGATCTATACATATTGCTAGCCTAATACGTATGCAGTAATACGTATGTAAGGCATGCGATAGTTTTAACAAAGTTCTCGAAGCTACTTTCAAAGTAGTACTAAAACGAGTCTGGAGCTTTCATTTTTGTCGAACCTCCGCTACCGAAATGAAAGACGTTATATTGTTGAAAAAATAATCTGTGAATATTCAGACTTTCAAGGATAACTTTCGATATGTTCTTGAGACAGTGCCGAAGAAATTGTTTAGTCCGACAAACCTTTCTTCCATATTATTGCGAAGCGATATTATACATACATTCAATTTTAGTACAAACTTTTTAAACGTAAGAAATTACTTACGTTTCTTTCTTTTTTTTTGTTTTTACTCGTGTTTCGACGTATCGTGAGAAAGAATGTCCCGGCACTGAATAGAGTTTATTTAGTACTAACGTCTATTATTATGATTATCTCGTATTATTACTAACACATTGACATTATTCTATAATATTTACTGCATGTTTTTAGCATTTAGGGTGAGAGCTGTATAACATTTGGCAGTGATTTAATTTCTGTGTTCCATGGGGTGGTCCAATTTTGTAAATACTTGTTTGAACAAACGGCACACACCGATCATGCGAATCAATAATCGAAAAGTAAACGAATGTGATACGTTCTGTGATCGATCGATCATTCGATTAAATAAAGGGAAACGTCCCGAATAACCATGGACCACTTGTTATCATTTCGGAACAGGTAATACACTTTACAAATTGAACGCTTTCCATGTCATAAAAACAGTTGCGTAGCTAAACAGGAAACAAAAAAAAATTAGGGTAAGACTGCATATTGGATACCGAACGAAGTATCTAATGGTAACCTAAGGTGCATTTTTAACTAATGGTAAAACATTTACTTTTAATACTATTGCCTGCTTATTTCCACTGGTTGACGGTAAAACTTTCGATAATATCCTGAATAAGATATACACGTAGATTTTAATGCGAATTTTACGACGATACAATTTTTGGACTGGTGCGCTTCTGGCAATTCGAATAAGAATTTAAAGACGAAAGATAAAGAAAAGAAGAATGGAATAGAATGTTGAAAAATTTCCCACTGTGATATGCATTTAGCCCCAAAGAATATAGACTTACATTAGTATAATTTTATTGTTATATTTCATATTTGCCATATCCAAAGTAAATACGACAAATACTAAATACATTACTGATACTAATACTGTGATACAAAGTACATTGTTATTGTTCAAACTAGGTGGAAGGATAAGCGTAAACGAGGCCAGAGGCGCACCATGTATCTGTTTCGTTTGTTGATTAGTATCTATACCTTATTAGCGCATCAAATTTCGTTCGTCGAAAAAAAAGAAAAAGGAGAACGCGACACATACACACACACGCAGAGTGTTCCGAAGAGATACCGATTTCTCGAATTCTTTTTCGATCTTTGAATTACCATATCACTGAAAAACCTTTTGGTTTCCAAAGCGAGAAGTCGCTAAAAAGTAACTGCGTGGATAGAACTCTCAGGTCTGACAAACGTTTAAATTAAGTGCTTAATGTTCACGTGTTCTTTGCAGCCTGCTCGGTAATTCATAGATCGATGGCGATCGTATGCATGTTTGTTAATTTCAACAGAAACGCCTCCGTACTCCTAGAACTTAAACAGAAGAAAAGAAAGCAAAATATGTGTAACATTCAAACACGGTATCACGTTTTATAGTTTAAGAAACTAGCTAAGCGTTATACATATACATGTGTATATATATACATACACGTATACAATATATAGGATGGTCCACGTGTCTTGTTCACCCTCAATAACTTCCAAAGTGTGGATTGTGTGAAAAAAATTTTTAACGCTCTTCAACATTTCGGCATAAATCCTGTAGCATTCCATTTTAAAAAAACGAAGTTGATCTTTAAATCTCCGAAACGCCTTCACTTACAAAGAAATTATATGAATTACATAATGTATCCCTTCAACCCATGCAACTTTTCTAGAAAAAAGTTTTAATACAATGCATACTTTGGAAGTTATCGAGGATGAACAAGTTACATGGACCACCCTGTATACGAGCCTTGCTAGAAATGTATAGCTGGTGAGAGCAATAGTGTACATGGTATTTCAGTTGACTTGGACATGTTAACCCTTTGCACTCGGAGATAGTTTAACTCGAAAATTAAACATTTCTTCCGACCTATTCAATTTGGTGGATACGAAATTGATATAACACCTCATACAATACTTAAATGTTTAATAATTGATTAGATACCATCTAATCATTTAAAAAACACCACTCGAACACTAAGGGTTGATTGTCTCACTTATTGTTGATAACAGAGACGTTTGAGATGGTCAAATTAATTTGGAGCACCCTGTACACACTTGAACGATAAAAATATTTCGAAAATGTCCAACTATTATCACTATACAGCGAATCTTTATGCATTTATAACGGAATTGAAAAAAACGTACATTTCAAAAATTGAAGATGTCAATATATAATATATTTTCTATTAAAATCGTGGAAGGAAGAAAGAACGTTCAATTTAGTTTCGATTTCTTGCAATCAATGCGGACAATTTTTATTTTGCATAAAGATCTGCGTTCTAATTACCACTTTGAAAAACAAAGAGTGCGTTCATTCGGACGGATCAATATTTTTGTCTCTCGTTCTATAGCTTTCACCAACTATACTAATCGCAAGGTTTGCATTTCTTCGAATGAAGTTGACCTTGTAGTCCTTAAAACTTATTAGTTGCGCGACGCTTCGTCGGGGATTCTATAAACGATAAGTTCTTGAAAGTAATAGTATTTTTTAGAGAAATTTTTCCTGACCGATAAAACGTCAAAAAAGAAAAAGAAATTTAAAAAAAAAGAATTATTTATACAGATAAGAGGTGACTAGGCTGTTTGGAAAGATGATGAAACAATTTCCTTTTTCCGAGGGGACATTTCTAAAGTCGCGCATCTATAGTTACTACTTTACTCATTAAGAATATCTAGGCTACACCTGTACTTGTAGCATATTGTATTCACCGATATCATATACAAGTAGCCTAATATATAGGGTGTTTCAATAATCGTGTCCATTTCGAACGCATCCTCGTGTTAGAGGACTCGGCGTAACATTTTGTTAAAGTAGTTTCGTTCGTTTCGAAAGGGCATAGATTCTTCAGGGTCGCGTTTACTTTAATTTCGCTGTACTCTGAATCATCGACGAGACACCCACGTACATGCTACAACTTAACGATCGAAAAGAAACGTGTAATTGATTTGTGTTCATCCTAATTTACTTTTCACCGTCGTTTAATTATACCGTGAAATTTTACACAATTCCATGTTGCTGCGATTGTCTTTCGACTGCCAATTTTTATGCATTTTTATTTGAAGCGCTCCTATTCGCTTGGCAATAATTATATCTACTTCTTTCGACTTGTCATCTCAGAAAATTGTACGTTTTCGGAAAGAAACATTTTTCGAAACATTGATTACTAGACTGCGGATCTTTATGCATTTATAGCAAAAAATTGAGTAAGGTAAAGGTACTAGTAGTTGACCAGTTAAGAGAATTTTTCCACGCGAACAATAGTAACCACTTACTCTGTCATCAAATAGCGAGAGTCGATGCCTGAAGACACTCTTTAAGTCTTCTAAATTATGTACCAAGGCCACTTTTTTAAAAAAGTGTACTTACACAAATTTAAGAAACATATTTAGAAATTCAGTAATTGCTTCAGAAGTTGACCCCTTTGAAAATGAAAAATCTAGTAATTGACCTCCTTTATTCGCTAGTAATTGACTACTTATACTAGAAAGAGGGTTCAAGCAATAATGTTGGGAATCATTTTACTATCATTTAGTTTCAACAATTATCAGCACAAATTACAATTAAAGAATGACATAAGAAATAAAACAAATCAATTCCATAAAAAGTTTAATTGAGGAACAGAGTAGATGTTGCGAGTTAATAGAGAATAGTATAGAGAAATTTAACCAACAGATGGTATGGCATCCGAGATTCAGTTTTATCAAAAGTGTACAGCTTATAAAAATCTTATTTTTTATGTTTTCTTATAAAATGGTCAACTACTCGTACATGGTCAACTACTGGTACCTTTACCTTAGGTGAATTCAATAATTCGAAAAATATTAAAACTTGAATATGTCAAATATATAAGTTCTCTTCTATTAAAATATCATCGAGGGAAGTAATAACATTCAATTCGCTTTCTACATTCTATTCCTTGCGAACGGTGCAGATAATTTTTATTTTACACAAAGATCCGCAGTCTACTGATTGCGCATCAAAACTTTCTTGATCGAAAGGTCGATCATAATTTCTATTCGATCGTGAACGAGGCATGTTATTCGTAAATTGTAAGAATACGTCCGATGTATGTGCGAGAACGAGACAAATGGAATAACAGAAAACGGAGAAAAATAAAGTGGAGATTTGCGGAAACCGTGGAGACGTAAAAATAAGGCTCACTGATTTCAGGTTTCGCTGTTCTGTCTAGTTGAAATAGACAAATACAATATGTTGAATGTGTTCATACTAGTTAAAGGCGAAGGAGGAAATAAAAAACCGAGTATTTACCACGAAAAAAACTGAAAGGAAAACGGTTCCGCGTCGCATACATATAGTATAATGTAATAAGGATTGAGTTATCTTGATCGTGTTACCATTCTGTAAACTATAAAATCAGCAAGCGAGAAAGAAAAAAAGCATTTTTCCTGATCGGAAGCGATTCTTTGGTTTCCAGAACCGATATACAATGTACAGTAGATGTACAAAGTATTCGTGCACCTTTTAAAAACGGAGGAATACTTTGTACACCCAACGTACTTGTATTTGTCAACGTAGATCCTTGAACGCTAGACTTACCGACATGTGCATTGTTTTTTGGAGAAATTTTGATTGTATTCGACAGTACAAAGAACTCTACACTGATAAATAGACTGCGGATCTTTGTGCGAAATAAAAAATGTTTGCATTGATTGCAAGACACACGATCCAAATAGAAATTTCTTTCTTCTTTTAATTGCGTTATATTTTCTTAATTCGTGCACTGCTTTAAACTGTACGCGTCCATTTGCGTCATAAATTCATAAAATCCGCAGTCTACCGATAAATCAATTTATTCAGTAGCCCCTGAGAAAATTGAAATTTAATTATTTTGTCCGGTCCGGACTAAGTCTAGCGTTAATCGACCAACGTGTGTCCAAGCAGCAAGCGGTATCATCTAAAATGCGATCCATCGATTATCGAGGTCCCGAACTACACCCGAGTACAATTGAAGCGCGTTCCTTAGGATTAATTCGAGAGCAAATGTTGAAGGAGAACCTTGCCGTAATCGCATTATCAGTGCATCGCCGTTCGACGACACGAATCGCGAAACGAATGCTTATCGCCCGTCTTCAACATTCTTTAAACTTTAAATGCCTCAGAGCAATGACGAAATACGATAAGTATCTTTTATTTAAACAAAAGATAACGATAAATATATAAGGTAACGTATAAAGGTATCAGTTACCGGATATTAATTGTAGTGACGACTTGGAAGATTTTTGATTAATTTGAAGGCATTCTGTAATTTATTTTTCATTGTTTGTGATAAACGATTGATTATCAACTGTTTTTCTGTATCGTCAAATTTTTCGCGATGATTCCGTTAAAAAGTAAAAGAAATATTAACGAAGTTTTGGTTCTATTTACTGGACACAAGAAATTTCTGATAACAAATTAATTCATTAATTTTTTCGTGCCGTATAAAATCATATTATTTTATTACCCTCCGGTGTATTGGAGTTTCTTAGTATTTTCTATAATCGGAAACATAAAATTGCGTAGTCTCGAGGAGTAAGATTTTCAACTAATATTTTCTATATCTTAAACAAAAATGATTGTAATACTTTTTATTCATATACAACGGGGAAACATAAATTTGATTTTTCAAAATAAAGTAATACTGGGTACTTCATGTTATTTTTTATTAATTTCTAAAAAGTTTGTTTTGTATCCGATAACCGGATGGGGCACGGTATAACTGATACCTTTACTTTATCATGCTCTCAGGACAGATAGTAACAGAACTGCACTAATTAATATATGTGTATGTACGCGGAAGAAATATTTGTCAACGGAATTTCTAATTGACAATTAGAACCGCCTACATTTTCGGCCTTAGATCTTTACAATGCGACGAAAAAAATTCTCTGAATCCGCAAAGTAAACATCAAACTGATAAAAAGAAATTATTTTATTATTGCCTGTTCAATCTTCTTTTCAATAACAATAGCTAGACTGCGGATGTGTGTTATCGTGGATTTACTACACAAAGAAATCGAACGTAGAATTGCTTCTATTATATATATTTAATATTTTATAGTCAAAAAGTCTGAAGAAAGTATAAAAACCCCCCTCCCGTTAAAAGATTCACTATGACGAGCTATAGAAACGTGCGAAGGCCGCAGTCTAACGATAGTTGTTATACGTAGAAACAGAAACAGTTATTCAGAACGGTACGGCACCTTCCTCTCGTACTAATTAGTCCTCACGGATAGCGAGAGATGTTGTTGATCGTTTTGAATCGATATTAATCAACTTGACTAATTCTGTTTCGGAGGGCGTTGCACTTCTAGAAATGTGTTGATATCGAAAATGTACACCATCGAAAATGACGTGTCACGCAAAAGAAATTTACCGGTAGAAGAATTCCGACATGAATGAAAAAGTACTGTTAAACGGGATTGCGACAATTATTTTTGTACCGTGAGCGAAAACGTATTTAGCGATCGAACAGAAAGATATCGGGAAGTTATACAAAAAGAAAAAAAAAAGAGTAAAAGAAAAACGGGGTACTTTATATTACTATTATTGCGTCTGTTGATATTATATCTCGATAAAATAGATTACAATAGGCAATCGAATGTATGGACTATGGATCTTGTCTATAAATTTTTAACTGTTTTTGTTACTCGATCAAACTGTATCACCGAATAAAATTTGTTTTAAATCCAATTTCCGTAAAGAAAATACCTTTTTTTCCTTCTTGCGACGAGTTACTTAAAATACGATACTTATATCTTAAAATAATTCATATCGAAAGGTGTTGTATGGTTTACTGAAAAAATGTTTATTTCGATGAGATTGATATATATATATATATGTATATATGACATTCTCATTCGTACAGGTAACCGTATTGTACACAGTACGATACAGTCTCCTACAAGCAACAACAGATGCAAGTAACGTGTCGTCATTGCACGAACAATCACTCTAATTCACACGTACACGCTGCGTATCTGTAACGTCAGTTACATAACTGTGTTTTTTTCGATTATATATTTGTATATGTAATAGAACATACAAAAGAATTAAGTAAAATAAATTAACGCGCTTAGTCTTGATCGGGAATCAAAGAAGCTACTCTCTTTCGATAGTAAAAATCCTTCCTGTAAGTGTATCTTCCTTTCTCTTACGGAGAAGACCGTTATGTTACGTGACAAAACACATTATAGAGCCAATACACAGTATGCGAACGCCAACGGAACCGTGTTCCGTTTCGATGCAACATAATGAATAACGAACGTTCGTCGATCAGTCTTTCACTTAAATACTCGACGTATCAACGACGTGGGTATATCTCTCTGCAGCATTCGCGTTAAGAGACCGCGGAAATTCAGTCTAAATTAGGACGAGAATCTGTATACGGATTAATTTCTAGTTAAAGCTCGTCCTTCAGATCATCCTCGTCACCACCGGTTGGTGGAACACCACCGCCAGGCTCCTGGTATAATTTCATAATGATAGGCTGAACAACATCGCTCAGTTCTTTCTTCTGCTTTTTGTATTCTTCCGGATCGGTGTCTTGGTTATCTTCCAGCCACTTGATCTTCTCTTCGATGGTTTCCTCCATTTTGATCCTCTCCGCCTCGGTGACCTTCGAGCCAAGCTTCTCTTTGTCGGCTAGTTGATTCTTCAGCGAGTAAGCGTACGATTCGAGCTCGTTACGCGCTTCCACTCGTTCCTTCAATTTCTTGTCATCAGCCGCGAATTTCTCAGCGTCTGAGATCATCCTCTCGATGTCATCGGGTGTCAGCCTGTTCTGATCGTTGGTGATTACTATTTTCTCGCGGTTGCCGGTTCCTTTGTCCTCGGCAGACACTTGTAGAATACCGTTAGCATCGATCTCGAACGTGACCTCGATTTGTGGAATTCCTCGTGGCGCTGGCGGTATTCCGGTTAGGTCGAATTTACCAAGAAGATGGTTGTCTTTCGTCATCGGACGTTCACCTTCGTATACTTGTATGGTCACTGTGTGTTGGTTATCGGACGCGGTGGAGAAAATTTGAGACTTCTTCGTTGGAATTACGGTGTTCCTATGGTAACAAGATAAACGAAACGTTATACGGATTTCTACATATAATAATCTCGTGATCTATAAGCCGATTCTCGGTTCTGTGCTGTGACAGAGATCATGAACAGATACTATTTCTTTTTTACTAGTGCAATAATGAAGCTTCTTTATTTTTTACTTATTTTTCATGAAATTTTACAAATATATTTGAGACATTTTTCTGATTGGCGAACTGGCTTAGATCGTATACATGGATGAGTAAAAAGAGCCAACGTGAATGGAGAAACGTATTCTTACCTAGGAATGAGTTTGGTCATTACACCACCGACGGTTTCAATGCCCATGGTAAGAGGGTTCACATCCAACAGTACAATCGCATCAGTATCTTGTTCTCCAGACAGTACACCAGCCTGAACCGCAGCTCCATATGCGACAGCTTCATCGGGATTAATGCCCCGAGATGGTTCTTTGCCACCAAAGAATTCCTTCACTAATTGTTGAACTTTGGGAATTCTAGTTGATCCTCCGACAAGTACAATTTCGTCGACGTCCTTTTTGTGCATGTCAGAGTCTACCAGAACCTTTTGTACAGGTTTCAAGGTACTACGGAACAGATCCATATTCAATTCTTCAAATTTGGCACGTGTCAACGTTTCGGAGAAATCTTCACCTTCGAAGAACGACTCGATCTCGATCCTCACCTGCGAAACGACAAACGCGTACAACGATTAGTTATTTATATCAGTTTCAAGCGAATCGGTATCGCAAATCAATTTTTTTCATACTTGATGGCTAGCGCTAAGAGCTCTCTTAGCTTTCTCGACTTCGCGACGCAATTTCTGCAATGCTCTGCTGTCCTTACGGATGTCCTTGCCCTTCTTCTTCTTGTACAATTTCGCGAAATGATCCATTACACGTTGGTCGAAATCTTCGCCACCCAAGTGAGTGTCGCCGTTCGTTGCCACCACTTCGAACACTCCGTTATCGATTGTGAGCAAGCTGACATCGAACGTACCGCCACCCAAATCGAACACCAAAATGTTCTTTTCTCCATCTTTCTTATCCAAGCCGTAAGCGATCGCAGCTGCGGTAGGTTCGTTAATGATTCTCATAACAACAAGTCCTGAAATAGTGCCTGCATCCTTAGTAGCCTAAACAAAAGTAATTAATAGTTTAGAACAAATTGTTGAACCAACTTTATTATGTCTACATCAGCGGTTTCCAACCTTTATGCTACTAGGACTACCCAACAAAAAATTTGTCTTCCGTGCCTCCCTACCTTTTATACTTTTAATAGAAACATTAATATAGACACGTTTTAAAAACTGCGAAGTTTTATTTATGTGTAGATATTATGGTATGAAAATTAATCTTTTATTAAAAAATTTTGCTTCTATTAAGAAACCGCTGGTCTGTATTCAACGTTTTATGCGTTTTACTTACTTGTCTTTGAGCGTCGTTGAAGTAGGCTGGCACAGTAACAACTGCATGAGTAACTTTCTTGCCCAAATACGCCTCTGCGGTTTCCTTCATTTTACCAAGAACCATAGCAGAGATTTCTTCGGGAGCAAAGATCTTATCTTCGCCATTCACCGACACTCTTATGTGAGGTTTGCTGTTCTTTTCGATTACTTTAAATGGGAAGAACTTGATGTCGTGCTGCACAGTAGGGTCCGACCACTCCCTACCGATCAACCGTTTCGCATCGAATACAGTATTTTCTGGATTGGAGGTCAACTGATTCTTTGCAGCATCTCCGATCAGACGTTCACCGTCAGCGGTAAACGCTACGTACGAAGGTGTAATTCTGTTTCCTTGATCGTTAGCTATAATTTCTGCTCTGCCATTTTTATACACACCAACACTGAAATAAGCGAATACCCGATAAAAATGTCTTCTTCGTTATGAAGAGTGATTCCAACATGAAGATAATGTATAACTTTTCACATACCAAGAATATGTTGTACCTAAGTCGATACCGATTACAGTACCGATGTCTTCCTTCTGCTTCTCTTCCTTTGCAGAAGAAAGGGCTATTAGGCCCAACAAAATTAGAGCTACTGCCCCTTTCATTTTTCTTTGAATAAAAACCGTCCTATAAAACATATTTCAAATGTTACACACCATACATGAAATGATAATTAGATTTATGAAAATCTTTCTAACAGCCGCAATAAAACTTGAGAAATTTCGATAATCAAAGCGAACAGTTGGCAATATGTACATATATTTTATTAGACGACAATGTCGTTAAACGAAATGGATAAGAACGACAATTCGAATTTAAATTATCGGAGTACCGAATTCCGATAAGCATGCAATTCAATATGTACAGTGTCGTGCGATGCAAAATGACAAATACTTCACAAAAAATACCACGAGATATTAAAACCAGTAAAAGAATTCTGTGTAGGAGCATTTACGAGAGCGAAGAACAAAAAATTTGTATTCCGATCAAACGTGCTTGGGACGTATACATTTTTCTAGCAAAGACGTGGCAAACGGAGTACCCTCAACGGTCGATGATACTTCAAATACGATCATCGGCGATATACCAATATTACCGAAATTAAACGTATGGTTTGTTCGACACTTACCACTTCAAGAATTAAGTGTGCGCTTCGTTTCTTCTCTTTTCAGTAAAAAATCTCTCCACTTCGATGAAACTCGAATGAATAACACGGATAACAAGGAGTAACTGACTACAAGCCGATTCAGTGCCGGGATATTAACGAAAAGATTTCGTCGTGGCCTCTGTCGATTGGTCTCGACGAATCCGTATCAATGGAAACGCGGACGCTGATTGGTCCACATGCTTACAGTTGGCTGGCGTCGATAGGCCCACGTCACAACGGTTCCGCGCTTCTGGAAATTTCGGGTACATTTGCTATTGGATGAATTGATGCTGATCAAATCTCGCGCAACACGCAAACATATTTCTGCTTTTTCTTTCGCGTTATCAAATGTTTCAAAGATTATACGCACACGACCACAAAAATAAAGAATTCTTCATTAAATGATTTAAATATTTTTTTCATGGCACTTATTTATGTATATTATTTATTACAGACTTTTATAATTTAATAAAGAACTGTCTATAGATGGTAATACATCGTTTCATCAATTGAAAATAGAAATTGTTTAGAAAACAGAAAAATCTACATTAAAATCAGTTTTCTGGTTCAGGGGTCGGCAAACTACGGCCCGCGGCGTGTTTTTAGTTTTTTTTACACGAAAAAATTAAAGTTGAAATAATCAGATGATCTTTAAAAATAAAAAGAATATGTAAAAATATCACAAACTAATAAAAAATTTGGATCCTATTTTTTTTATGCCCTACGAGTAGATCCTCTGTTCTAGTTGACGAGTATCCGTTACAATTTTCTTGTAATTCGGATTCTAACGGAATTTACGGAATACATGTAACGGGATACGATGTGAGGTTTGCTCGATAGGGTTCGTACAACATATCTTTTCACCGAATTTTTCAAAATATATCCACAAATATAGTTTCTTTTTATTTACAATATCACACATCACCTTAATCATATATATTTTTTAAGTACATCTTCTTTAACAATTTAATATTTACTTTTTGGTTGTAACATATCCAAAATTAATGGTGTGAAATATGTTATAATGCAATCAGCGCCAGCTCTTCTCATGGACAAAAGAACTTCATTTAATACATTCTCTAAGTTAAGCGCACCGTTTTTAGCACCATGATACAACATCGCATATTCTCCTGAAACTTGATAGACAAACATCGGATACTCTGGATGCGAGTCTTTTGTGTGTCTGACAACATCCAAATATGCTAGACCTGGTTTCACCATAAGCATATCAGCTCCTTCGGAAACATCTCTCGCCTATAAAAACAAATAGGTGTAAAATCCGATATATTAATCCTTATCTGTCTCTCGTTGTCAATTTGACAGGGTTTTCCTGAAATAAGTTGTACTGTTCTGCCATTTGTAGGTAAATTTTCCTGAAACTTTGCGACTTTTATTTTTGTAACCCTTATGTAGCCAACCAAAATGTGTAGATTATTTAAAACCTTTTGTATTTAACATATCTGATCACATTCTCATTTTAAGAATATAAATTAATATATTAGTGAGCAAAGAATGGACATTCAGAGAAATGTTGTAATATCTTTAGAGGAACATTAACAAATTGATAGAAGAATGCAGTTGGCTACACAAGAGTTAATGCGAAACAAATAACTGGAAAACCTAAGATAAATAAATAGAAATAACTGTTTACCTAGTTATTTTAATGATCTTTTACCACTGTGTCAATTTAACACCGAGGGACAGATTCAGATCGTGAAATGAGCACGGATGAGAATTGAAAATGCAAATAAGGTTTTAAGAACTATGAAACAAAATGCTAACAGCTGCTCTAGCGGCTAGTCCATTGCTTCCTGGTGGTAATTGGTAACATTTTCTGTCTCCAAACTTGGGTGCCGATTGCGACGCATCTCTAAATGGTCCATAAAAGCCAGATGCAAATTTAACAGCATAAGATAATACTGCAACTTTATTCGATAATCCAGCTTTAGCCAATTTTTGTTTTATCGCAGCTATCCTTCCATCCATCATGTCGGATGGAGCCACGATTTGCGCTCCTTTACCAAGAAATTTTTATCAGTGGAAAGTTAATTATATTTAACCCTTTTGCTGAGAAGCGAATGTCTATTACGAACACTGTTTGTCATGCGTCTGTAGCAGCAAAAGAGTTAATGGTATAATAGATTTATTTTCAGGGCAAAACAGTTTTACCAGCTGTTGCATAAGCAAGAGCAATTTCTGAAATTCTTGAGATACTAGCAGCATTATTTATACTTCCATCTTCATTTAATAATCCACAATGACCATGAATAGTATAAGGACATATGCAAACATCACATGCTATTAATAAATTTGGGAACCATTGCCGTATTAAAGGCACAGCTTGGATAATTGGATTCTTTAAGCTATCTGCACTGCTTCCTCTAGAATCCTATAAAAAATGCACTTTTAATAGATTCATCATCAAATATCTTGTATATAAAAATTACCTTCAACAAGTGTTTTGATACTCCAAACAATAATACTGATTGTAATCCCTTAGAAACCAGTGGATGTAACATTTTATGTAATTGATTAATGCCATAGCGATAAACGCCTGGCATGCTAGTAATCGGTTCCTTAGCATCTGGCTCATCTCTAAAAGGTAATATCTAAATGTGAAGTGTTTTCGCATAAACATCTAACCTAGTAACAAATATATTGTTTTACTTTTACTCTGTTATCAATATATTAAGATTTGAATAATGAGCTTTATAAATTTTACATGACATATTTTTAATCTAGCGTATATTACCTTACTGTACTTTAATAATTTTATTTAGTTGACGAAACTGCAACGAAACTGCACGCTTATCTGATTATACATATATCTATAAGTAGAAATATTTCACGTTTGCCTGCATGCATGTATAGTTGCATTACAGCATGATTCAAAGCGGTAGGTTATGAATTATACTTACGAAACAAAAATCGGATACATAAGATTGCTGACAGTAATCTCGACGTTTGGTGATTGCCATTGTCGAAGAACAGGATGAAAAATACCACTGTGAAGAGTGTGTTTCGCTACAACTTCTGACATTTTTCGAAATTGCTAAATTATTATAAAATATCATGTACTGTAAGTATGAAGTAAGTACTGTCACATACTGTACTATATATACGCGGTTGAAAATAGAGAGGGCACAGGGGCAAGGGAACATTCTACCTGTTCAAAGTTTGATTCGTTGACTTTGTCACTGTTGACCAATAGCAAAATTATGTGTATCCAACAACCAATCAAACCTACATTCTTTAAAATTACCACAGCCGATAGTAGGCTGTGAAATTACCTACAATTCGTTTAAAACACTATAATAAATAATGTATATATATATATATACATATAACAAAACAGCGAAATAAGCATGTGCATGTAGTATAAATAACAATTATTCCACTATAAATATTGTACAATTATTAAATGACAATACTAGTTTTAGTGTAGATACTTTTGTAAAAAAAGAATCGTCGCTCGAATTTTTTGCAAAAATAGTGTATTTCATAATTGTACCAACTATTAGACATCCTTACATCCTTCTAAAAAGCCATTAATTAACACTTTGCTTTTGTATTGCGTTTATATGTATACATACTATAGTTTCTTTTTCCTTGTAATCGTGACTTATGAAATTTGAAAGTACAATTTTTTCGCTGTAAGAGTGAGTAAGAGATGAGACATATATACGTATAGGCATAGACTATAGCCCGCAATCTAAACCAATCTAAACGTAACCACAGAGAGTAAATGAGAGTGCTCACGGTGCTCACGCCCGGGTTTTGGCCGTGCCACTTTTGGCTGCACATCGAGTTTAGTCCGGATCAGCTTCTACATCGACTTTTCTAGTCCGGACAAGAACCTACATCGACTTTCTGTTTTTGGCAAGAGCCTATAGCGACTCTCACATCGGACAAGTTCCTACATCATCTTTGGCCATGATCAGAACAAATATATTACATAGCCAAATACAATTCAAATATTATAAAACAAATAAATAAATAATTATTATAATACATACCCAGATAGCACAGACACATCTCAAAGATGTTCGAAAGATGTCTGCCGCAAGACATTCAAACATCTGAGAGATGTCGCCCTATGTCGGTTTGATGTCAGTTTTACGTTGGTTTTACGTTGGTTTTACGTCGTTTGTGACTCAACGAACCATCTTAAAGATGTCTTCTGAATGTCGTTTTGATATCTTTCAGATGTTCTAGTAGTACATATAGAAAACATCTTCCAGATGTCTGAAAAAAGACATCTTACAGATGTTGTTCGCGCGACTGTTTAAAAACTTTCGGGTAAGGCTTATAGGTTAGGTTAGTTTTTTCAAATAAAATACAATAAATCATTTTAAAATTTATGAATAAATATATTTTTAAATATATACATACATACAAATTAATTAAAATTACAATGTTAGAGATTAAAAACGAGAATTAGAATATATATCTGTCCGGTTCGCCTTCTTCAAACGGTGGACCTGCTGGAGAGTTTCGGTCAGCAGGATCCGCACGAGGTTGTTCTGCTTCACAAGCGTCCTCGGCACAGCATCTTGGCTTGAGTGGCAACTTCTTGGCTCCTCTTTCTGCTGCCTTTTACCACACTCTCTGAATCTGTTTGGAATTAGTGATTTCTTGTTGGTGGCTGTAATTGCAAATAAAATATGTTTCATTGAAAAAAGTATACTAATTACAGTAAATTTACTGTCTGAGGGTGCTTCTTTTTGAATTTACATACCAATGTTAGTTTTCTTCTCCAAACTTGGGGGAATGGGTAAACTTGTCTCGTCCGAAAGGTAGATATGACTTGTTGTTGCTGGCAGCTTACGATTGGCGATGAATTTTTCTTTTTCTTGGCACGTTGTATATATTCCACCTCCAACTGCGGGTGCTGGTCCCTGTAGGTTTGTATAGCCCAACCAGCTGTAGCAAAGCGCCAGATTGTCAGTTATAATGGTAGCCAGTACTCTCCGAGCAAAATTATATTGTAGCTGTATTGTGGCATCCCGTCTTGTGTACTTCTTCAACCTAAATTAAAAAGTTATTAGCATATCACATATTCTGTTAACTTGATGAAAATGAAAGATAAATGTCACTTATTTCAAGTGTATTTATTACACAAATAAATGTTGCTTACTGCGTCGCTAAAAGTTTCTCTATTCTCCAAGGCTTCCTGAAATATATTCAATTCTTCCTCCATCCAGGGATCTCCATCTGCGTCTGCTATCTGGTTCGCCTTCTTCAAATAGTGGACATACTGGAGAATTTTGGTCAGCAGAATCTGCAAAAGCTGCTGGTGGTCCATAAGTGCTTTTAGCAATTGCAGCAGCTTCTTGACTTCTCTTCCTCCTGCCTTCTTTCATACTCTCTGCGTCTGCTTGTGAGTAGTGATTCCTTGCTGGTAGCAGTGACTGAAAATAAAATATGGTTAATTGAAAAAACGTACAGCTATGCATGTAACATTTAATGTTGCATATGTTGGCCGCATCTTTTTGAATTTACATACCAATGTTGGTTTTCTTTTCCAAACTTGGGGTAGTGGGTAAAATTGTCTCGTCCGATAGATGACTTGTTGTTGCTTGTCGTTGCTACGGCGGCATCAGTGACAACTGCCAGACCGGGCGCTTTTTTCGCGCATGCGCGAATTTTTATTTTCATAAATACATCTTTCATACACCTGAAGATGTCTATTCTGGAGACATCGTTTTCATGTCTGAAATGAGATGTTTGAAAGATATCTTTCCTCGTACATAAAAACGATGTCTTCAAAAACACATCTTTCAGATGTTTGAATTACGTCTGTTTGGCGACGTAGACGTTCAGACATAAAAACGACATGAAAGCGACATCTCTAAGATGTTGTGTGCTATCTGGGTAGTAACTATTGATAGGAATGCAACAACAATTAACTTGGTGAATGCCAGTGAAATATTGGTCTTTTGTCAGGCAGCGATGACAGCGATGACTCTGCAAATAGGAAAATGCATTTTATTATTCACTTTGAAGGTTTTTTTACTTTACTTAAGTATAATCTATTTAAATCTATTAAAAACACAAAACAGATCATTTATATGTTTGTTTAAACAATTTTATATGCCCAGAAAATTCTGTTCATAAATAGATGGTTATTCAAAAATTGTTTATAAATAATTATACTTTGCTTAAAAAATTTTATTTGTTTAAACAATTTAATTTACCTAGAAAATTCGGTTTATGAAAGGATCTATACAAAAAATATTGTTTGAGCAAAAATACACTGATTACAAAATTGTATTTCTTTAAACAATTTTACTATCTTGCTTACTATCTTGAATTTGTTTCAAAACGATTGTTACAAACTTTCACATATTTAAAAACTGTATTTGTTTAAATAAATTATATAGTTAGAAAAAATTGAATTTATAAAATATTTGATTATCTAGCTAATACATTCGAATGAAAAATATGTTTGATTGAATTGTAAATGATCGATTAAATATCCACTAGCGGATCGCGATCATTTTAGTAATGAAATAAAATCGTGTGCGTGGGATCCACGCGCGACAGAAGTGCAACTTATTGCTTATTAAGTATAGGTACAGGTAAATTATTAGTATTTTTTTTATTGAAAACAAGAGATAATAATAAATAATAAATAAAATAAATAAGAATTAATAAATAAAAACTAATAAATAATATAACAATTGATGCTATATTTTCACGACGTTTAGAACGTATTAAATCACAAACGTTCGTGTCATATTTTAGCTATCATAAGCCAATTGTCACAATGATAGAAACCGATAATTCTGTGGAAAATGATTATTGTTTGCGATTTAATACGTTCTAAACTTCTTGAAAATACACTTCCAATTGTTGTATTATTTATTAGTTCTTATTTATTTTATTTATTACTTATTATTATTTTTATTTGTTACTGACCCGACAGACGTTGTCCTGTCCAAATTTCAATAAAGTTTGTCATCGTTTTGTGTACTGTTTCAAGAATTATGATTTTTGCAGTTCGTCCAAAGGCTATGGCCGGGTTTGGTGGTGAAATTCGCCCGGCGGGATTTTAATCGCGCTTGAACCATTTGATAGCTTACCCAAAAAGACCCATCTCTGCTAAGTTTCAACCCCATATCTCATCTGTAACTAACACATTAGTGCGACCTACCCTCGCTCACGGTGCTATCCTGCAAAATATTCGCCAGCCACAATCAGTGCGACGGTGCTGCCATTCGGTATGCGCCACATCAGTGTACCACAACGACAGATTTAGCGTCTTGGTCCTGGGGCCGGTTTCGTGCCGTCCTCCCTTTGTTTCTTTTTTTTTACGTGAGGGAAATGTTTTTACCCATACCCCGTACCCCCTGGGAGGGATACAGGGTTATGTGGGGCTACGTGGCCAGAAGGGCTCACAATACCCACTAAAAACCTCACGACAACCTGCCTAAGCTATTCGGGGGCGGCTAGGATCTTCCATGGAACACAACCAGCCACCACCTCGCCCTTGGCCCCTTGTGGGGCCTCGTCCCGGGGGGGAGAGAAGCTCCCCCCAGCAATGCCTAATCTATTATATAGGGTGTAAGCAGGTTGCCCACTTACACCCCCCTTCCCTGGGCCGTTCGGTGGGCTTCGCGAGTCTCCAGCTCGCTCCGCCCAACGACCCCCGGAGACCCCGTTCCTCGCTCGAGGAGCCCTTAAAAGGACTCTCGGCCGAGGGACGAGGTCGCCGCGCGCGACAAGGAGGAGACGGAGGCAGGCACCCCGCCCGCGTTCGCCTTCTCCCCCACTCCCACCCCCCTCCCCCCGGGGCCATATGACACATATGGCCGGGAATCCGGGATTGGGTGGGGGGCCGGAGCGGTCCCCCCCACAAAAGACCTCCCCGATCAGGGATGCCTCTTCGGGGGAGGCGGGAAGGACTTAATTTGCCCCGCCTCCCCCGGTCCGTCGCCTGCCCCGTGCAGGGGGCCGGCCGCCCCCGCGAAGTCGCCTCGCGAGAGCCAAACTCCTGGCAGAGAGGGGGTCGGCTTCCCTCTCCCTCTCCGCGGTCTCCTTCTGCTCCATGATCTCCTCACAGAAGGAGACCACGGCCTTGTGCGACCTTCCGCCGCCGACCATGTGGTCGACCACAGCCGGCAGCGAAAGGTCCCCTCCCACAACGCTTCTCAGGACACGGCGCGGCGCCGACCACGCCGGACATTCCTCCAGCGTGTGCCGTGCCGTGTCCAAAGCCTCCCCGCAGTGGTGACACTGCTCGGTGGGTTCTCTTCCGATCCACCGCAGGTACCGGCCAAAACAACCATGGCCGGACAGCACCTGGGTGGATCTGTAGGTGAGCCGAACTCGCCTCTCGCACCATTCTTCCATAATGGGCAAGAGGGCCCGGACTATTGGCCGGCCCGAGTTTCGTGCCGTCCTCCTGCCCATGTCCCAACCCTCGTCCTACGGACGGCACTGGCGCCAGTGGTGCTATGTGGGGCGCTTTTCGCGCGCATGCGCGAATATTCTGACGTCTGACGGCCTCAGTCGAGTACGAAAATCGGATACCTTGGTCGCCCCGCTAATTTCGCAAAATTTATTATTT
Organism: Lasioglossum villosulum; assembly: GCA_963971365.1. Taxonomy (NCBI): domain Eukaryota; kingdom Metazoa; phylum Arthropoda; class Insecta; order Hymenoptera; family Halictidae; genus Lasioglossum; species Lasioglossum villosulum. The sequence goes on from OZ020497.1 coordinate 27,641,209, forward strand.
GATTAAATATTAACAATAACCCAGATAGACAAAAGACTCGATTCTGACCAGGGCAGTTATGACCGTGAGGGCTCGTAACGTTCCCTCGCCAGAAACACGGCACAAGCTGCCCTCCACCCAAATCCGACCCAAACCCGGCAACAAGCTGCACTCGGCCCGTCGGCCCTCGTTTCTGCCATGGCAGAAATGATGATTGCACAAAGACCGACGGGCCGAGGGCAGCTTGTGACGCGTTTCTGCCGAGGGAACGTTATGAGCTCTCACGGTCATAAGTGCCTGGGTCAGATTCGAGGCATCGTGTGCCTTGAGCCAGTGTTCCGATTGAATGCGAAATTTCTCGCGCAATTTCAGCCTCAGTAACGTAACCTTTTCGATGAAATCGGGTAGCTTGAGCACCAGGCAGACTTTTACAAATTTACTAGTGTACACATGTGAAATATTGAAATGGTAAACCGAACAAAATATTGTTCTAAAATCATGAGAACAATAATACCAGTACACTCCCGCCAATATAACTGCTACAGGCCGTCGGGGCCCTGGCCGTTCTGCTGCGTCATAGTAGATACGCTACTGTTTTCACCGCGCATGCGCGAGAAATTTCGCATTCAATCGGAACACTGCCTTGAGCACGTCCAAGCGACGTTCGGCCCGTAAAAATCCAAATACCTGACCTCGGCACGCCGTGCTCGATTTCTGTTCCAGATTCGCTTGGCTATCTGGGAACTTATCTGAAATTCTCGCAGCCCGCTGTTCTTACGCGCCTCGTGTCGTAACGGACTCCGCTAGACATTCCCGCTAATAATAGTCTCCATCTATTTTCCCCCCAAAAGTCCTTTACAAACTTCGGACGCAGATATACGTTCCTGACGAAACTCGCGCATACGCATATACAAGACTGGCACGGCATATACATGGAATAGGAGGACAGCAAAATTGAGCCAATCCAGCCGTGAGCAGCTCCGAGCGTAGATTGGAAAATGATTTACCGATCTCTGCTCTCAGCCGGCTTGGCTCAAGGTTCGTCTGGTTAGCTCGGATATCATTATTTTCATAATGCACTGTGATTTGAGCGTACTATCTACATTCTACACAATGTAGCTAATTGTAAATCATGCCAGTGTTAGCCAATGAATATCGAGTATGTAAGTAAATATGTATTAGTAGTCTATGATTAGTATAGATAAATTGTCTACTGTTGTTATGGGAATATCATAAATACTTATAGGTATATCTATTCCAAAAAATAAAAAAAATGTCACAAACAGACAATCGACAAGAAGACGAAATACTGTCGCTTTCAGCTATTTACAGTGATAAAGAATTTTCTTATAACATGAATGGAGTGATACAGTGTTATTATAATGTATTTCCTAAAGTTGAGAATGGTTTGGTGAGGCTAGAAACAGCCAATGTATACAATAATGATACAGAAACCAAGGCTTGCTCTAATTCTGAGTATTTCGTCAAATACCTACCCCCTATAAGGATCTACATTGTACTTCCTGATAATTATCCTACCAAAAGACCACCAAAGTTTCATATTATCTCGTCATGGCTTTCTTGTTGGCAAATATCTAGTATTTCTAAAAAATTAGATGATATATGGTTCAGCAACGAAGGACAAGAAATATTATTTCTTTGGTTTGAATTCTTGAGAAGTAATCTTCTCAAATTCCTTCAAATCGAAGATACATTAGATATTTCCCTTCTATATTCAATGTATTGCAACAGATCAAGTTACTTTCATTTAAATTGGACATATCAACGCGACGATAGAGTAGTGTGCAATATATTAGTTTTTGATCCGCTTCAATTTTTAATTAGCTATGATAGACAGCAAAGTATCACTGAATTTGAACAAAGTTTTCACAAATGCATTGTATGCTTTGAGATCTATTCTGGAAAAAAATGTGTGAAACTTGAAAAATGTTACCATGTTTTCTGTAGGCAATGTATAGAAGAATACATTACTTTAAAAATTAATGAAAAGGATGTACGTGGTATAACATGCCCTACCTATGATTGCGATAGCTTCATCTCCTTCGGTGAAGTAAAAAACTTTTGTCCAAATTTATTTACAAAATATGAAGAGTCGTTGATGCAAATAACATTACGTAGTATGGAAAATTTAATTTTCTGTCCAAGGAAGGGATGTCAATTTCCATTCATAAAAGAGGATGATGCTGCAGTAATTACCTGTTATAAATGCAACTATTCTTTTTGTGTTTACTGTAACGAGGTACATAATTTAAGTATACGTAATTCAATATATAAACCAAGACTCACTAATTTAATTTATACATATTAGGGTTATCATGGAGCCGCACCATGCATTATGGTACTAGCCAAAAAGGAAGGGCTTATCAAAGAGTACCAAAGTAGTGGTACACATGGAAAGCAATTGTTGATGAAGAAGTATGGTAGACGACAAGTAGAAATACTCTTTGAGAAATACTTAACAACTGAATATTTAAAAGTACATTTTTTGAAGCATATGTTTTACTAACATCAACAATTTTAAGCACTATGATTGTATTTACAGAAATCTTCCAAGCCTTGTCCAAATTGTCAGGCTATGATCCAAAAAGTTGATGGATGCAATAAAATGACATGCGCTTATTGCAAAGCTCACTTCTGCTGGCTATGTGAAGTACAAATTACTTCGCGAAGTCCTTATGATCACTTCCTGTCAAGTCCAAATAAGTGTCATACGCGCTTATTCGATTAATTCAGAATAAAAGTTTTTTTCTGCGTTACAAAAGTGATTTTAGCATAAGCGATAGTTTACTCTAATAAGCTTATCTATTTGATAACTTATCTACATATGCTTTAATGGTATAATAATTCATTTCATAATTATATTTCATATAAATTATTTTATTTTTGTATAAATTTTTACTTGTTTTATATAACATTTTTATTTTTGTATACAATACATCTGTAGAAAATAGAATATTCTGCATATTAACAAGAGATAGATGTCAACTTATTGCACTACCATTGTTTACATTAACTGTGATTTATACATCTCGTGTCACATAAACCTCGACAGTAGCTTCAGTCACTTGTTCCGTGACTATAGAAACAGTCGATCCTATTCTTTCATTTGTTATGTTATCTACAAATTGTTATAAATACTATGAAGTTCCAACAAAATCGATGACAAAGGTATATATCGAATCTTACCTGTGCATTCTTCGTCGCAATTTGATAACTTTTGTTTGTCATGAAATTTTTTCAGATTTAGTTCTATCAGTTTAGGGCCGAATATCCAATACCCAACACATCCTCCCAATACGATAGCGATATTAATATAGACGTTATAAGACATAACAGCCAACATTAAAATGTAGCCAAGAAGAGTGTGTATAGACCAATGAAACACTTGAAGACACCACATGGACCAACACATACTGGGAAAGTAGTATACTATGTAGTTACATGGGAAAAATATTTTTTTTAATAGTTTAACACGTTCACATTGGCCGGACCCACTAGGTAGGTCGAATGTCACTCTCTCATTTGATGATGTTAAATAATATTATATTGCAACTCTGTAATGATTTATAAGAATAAGTAATAAATATAAAAAAGATATTACAGCAACAAGTGTTGCCTGATGGATAGATGCGTAGAGACATAGCGCAGCGTGAACGCATTAAGGGGGTAGTCTCGTTTACAGGATTGCAAGGGTGCAGGATGAATCTTCTCATTTCTCCACAATGCAAAGATTAGGTTTTGTAGTAGTCAAAAGTGCTAGATAAAAGATCAATCTAAACCACAGCTGCTCTCAAAAGTCCTATTTTTACATTTACGAGGCATAGTTTGCATTATTCACAGCTTTATGAAAATAGCTACATGTACAGCTTATGCTTACAATTAATGCAAATTAATATAGTATTTAATATTATCATAAAAATAGGACTTTTGATGGCGACTGCGACCTAGATCAGAGGATTCCAACCTTCATGCTACTACACCTCCCTGAAAAAAATTTTTTCTGTGCCTCCCTACCTTTTATTTTTCCAATAAATACATTGAGAATATGGCGCCTCCTCTTGCAATACTCCGCACCTCCCAGGTCAGAAATTTCTGGCCTAGACTGACATTTTATTTAGTGCTTTTGACTACTGATAAACTTGATGTTTGCATTATCGAGAAATGAGAAGGCACATCACGTACCCTTGCAATCCTAAAAACAAGACTATGCCCTTAAAGAAGAAAAGAAATACTACATACCACTGTAACGGAAATTGTATTCTAATGGACTTCGAAGATAGTCTAGATAGCAACGAAGAATTTTCTGATGTCATAGTCTTCTGCTTTCTTATATGGGCTAAGTTATTTTGCTGTATTTTAATCTGCAAGATCTTCATACCCTCGTATAATATTGCGAGCGCTGTTAAACCTATACAAGTGCAAACGAAACCAGAAGTTGTCACTACATTGTACCCTGAGAGAAGAAAGCTACCTAAATCATCTCCAAACCAGAACCACATATGCATCTGAAAACAGGTAGGTTTGATAACAAAACGATCTTACAAATACATATGAATTAAAATTTATGCATACCGTTGTAGGTATTAATGTTTTCCAACATACAGCCAAGTTTCAGATAACTCAAACTGATAAGAAACGAATGTATAATTGTTTCCTACATTCTGCACTTCACCTAGCCTAACCCATTTATTCAGAAATGACTAAACTGTACATAATTTGCAGTTGATTAACACTATCACGGATTACATCTTTATTTTCATGGTATTTCCGCTTGTGGTCTCGTTACGTGTTTCTACATTGTTTCACGTTGATTTTTAAAACGTAACCATAGGATTCACTGAAACTCGACGCGTGTATCTAAAGTTTCTCAAATTCATGCACACAAAATAGACAATGACACATTATTGGGAACATTCGTGTCACATCATACATTAGTATTGATTAGTATCGAGATCCACGACCGCGTTCTGATTCATTGTTAAATCGGCGATAACATGTTTTGAAAAAACAAAATACATACTTTTCATTACTTTCTTAGTTTTGCATTGTTTGAAGTTGCCAGGAAGCAGAGTCACGTGACGGTGAATTTTAAATAACATGCCGATCGGTTTTAAATTCTTCTAGTCGTTCAAGATAAATCGTACCAGAGCAACAATAATCTCACGGAATCGTATCGTGTCTTCCACATCGCTAGCGATGCAAAGTAAGAACAATAATATAATACAAATATACAAGTTTATAGCCAAGAACGTGAACGCGTTGAGAGTGTTTCGATCGTTGATTGGTCGACGCAAAGAAAATAACGATCGTTCGTGAGAACATTTAACGAGCCAAGGTAACGAGATTCGTTCGAATCGATGGTTATTCGATGTACAATTCGAATAATCATAATAAAGGTAGAATTTTCTCTCAATGGTAAAAGGGTTACATAAAAATAACGAGATATACAAGATATTCATGTGTACAGACGACCAGATACTACACGCATACTCTACATACAAAAAAGAGCCGGAAGGTGGCGAAGACGGTGAAGCACGACAGCGCTATCTATAACGTTGGGAGGAGCAAGCGTGGCTAATCAAAGCACCAAAAGGTAAGCTGTAATGGCTGTTTATTTTCGAGTTTTCGTTGGTTCTACGAGGCATTTTCTCGGGTTATGTACTTGTTAGTTGTGTGGGATCGTGAATCGTGTTCGAAAATCAATCGATGACGAAGTAATGGCCACGAGATCGTGGTAGGTGAATTCGGTGGCACGGGGCGCCGTAACATCGGACATCTCTCGCCTAGTAAAGTGAAAACTCCATTTGTCGTTCCCTCTCGCTTGATACCCTCCCCTCTCCCTTTATCATCAGTGTCCTCTCGTTGGCGCCTTTCTAACCAATTGCCAGGCGTGTGCACCGAGCGCCACGACGTTGTCTAAACCTTACGTGTAATATGTATACCACCTAGATACATTCGCGAATTTTTTCCGCGCACATACCGTCACGTATTTTTCACACGCAACGTGCGACCCGAAATCCACCGATCTACGTGTTTCCGAACGTGACTGTGCGATCGCCATCCAACGAGAAAGGTCTTTACTAGAAGTGTTTCTTCGTTCGCAGGAATATGAGCAGTTCCGAGGAGGTATCCTGGATCTCGTGGTTCTGCAACCTCCGGGGCAATGAGTTTTTCTGCGAGGTAAGCGAAGCTGGTTGCATCGTGAAATCTTGTATTGTTACCCGTACGTTTTGCTGTCTCTCTTTTTCTCTCTCCTCTGCCCTTCTTACCATCGCTTTCTTCCTCGCTCTGTCTATTTCTTCCTCCCCATCCTTTTCTCTCTCTCTCCCTTTCTTTCTCTCTCAGCGTTCCATTTCGTCTAGGTTAACACGTTTGTACTGTTTATTTCACGAAGCGATTCTCACGTTCGCGTTACAGAGTTCGATAGAACGTTTCGTTTCTACCGAAATATAATGCATTTGGTCGTTGGTGGTATAGTAAGTTTGTTTTTGTTGTGAGACACCAAGCTACAGATTAATCGACGGCACGTTTTTACAGGTTGATGAGGATTATATCCAAGATAAATTTAATTTAACTGGACTAAATGAGCAAGTACCACATTATAGACAAGCTTTAGATATGATACTTGATCTCGAGCCGGGTAATTAATTATTAGTAAGTGCCAGTATAAATATCAAAATTATTTTAGAATCTTTTTGTGTTAATTTAGATGATGAAATGGAAGAACATCCAAATCAAAATGAACTGGTTGAGCAAGCCGCAGAGTTGCTTTATGGGTTGATTCATGCCCGTTATATCCTTACCAATCGAGGCATTGCTCAAATGGTCGAAAAATATCAGGCTGGCGATTTTGGTCATTGCCCGCGCGTTTATTGCGAAAGCCAGATGATGTTGCCGTTAGGTTTGAGCGATGTTCCCGGAGAAGCAATGGTAAAGAGTTATTGCCCTAAATGTATGGATGTTTATACGCCGAAAAGTTCACGGCATCATCATACTGATGGAGCATATTTTGGAACTGGATTTCCACACATGCTCTTTATGGTCCACCCAGAGTATCGACCGAAACGTACAACAAATCAATTCGTACCTAGGTAAAACATATACCGTAAGAATTATAGAGAGCATTTATTGATGCATTCGAAGAAGTTTTAACGAGAGAAATATTTGTTTTGCAGGTTATATGGCTTTAAAATTCATCCTTTAGCGTATCAGATTCAACAACAATCTGCGTCAACGTTTAAAACACCATTGCGTCTTGCCTTTAATAACGGAAAACGTTAAGAGCGTTACAACATAGCCTAGAACATTTTTTTTTCATTTATCACGATACAATTCCTAATTTCGTCCCTAAGGGTTAAATGAAATATTATTTTTTATATCGCTCTTTATACATCTTAGCAAAGGCGCCGGAAAACTAATAGTTTCGTTCGATTACCGATTACGACATTAAACACGCAGCACTCTATACTTTTCGGGTTTTTCCACGGTATTTATAGTATGCCGAAAAGATTAAAGAGTGATATATGAAAGTTCTAATGCTCGTTAACGTGCCACGCTCGTCTTTATTTCGATTTTTAGTAAGAATTTTCCTTTCGTGTTGAAAATTATATTTCGTTAATCATATATTTAATTCGTGTATCGTTACATCGAGTCTTGTCCATTAAAGCAAAACGGTAAAAATGCATACTTAGGTTAATTGCTAGAACATAAGGGAGCAGACGAGGGGATCATGAATAGAATATATCCGTTAAGTTGAATTTCGCATCTCCGAGATTGCTATCTATTAGTTTCTATATATAAAAAAGATGACAGTCGAAAATTGATTGTGAAAACCAGAGGAACGGATAGCATTGGATTCTGACTTCTCAACACGCAAGGCGAATGGTAATCATGCATTCATAACTTGTTAAATATAATTGAATTTAACTAAGAAGATACGGACTTGAAACTGTGGAAGAAGCAATTTATTTATACTTGGTTTATCTTAATAAAGCTCAGATAACAGAGATACAATGGATTAAGTTTAAAAGTGAAACTGTACGCTACTCTGCATAATCTTCTTTTGCTATAATCCTCGAAAAATTTATGTGCGACGTTTAGCGAGAGTTTAGCAAAAATGAAAAATTCCAAACAATCTTTGAACATCGTATGTATCTAACATAGACAGTGTATATTTTAATATAGTGAAATAGAAGTCATTAATACAATGGTTCTTGTATTACAATTATTATAGGTGTTCAAAATTGTTGTCTATATTAATTCGAATAAGTTATGTATCATTAAACTTATTATTTCTCTTTCTTTTTAAGAGAAAAAGAAAAGAATGACAATATTTCTTATTGTATCGTCTATTAAATTCCGAGAGAATTTTCGATAAATACAGTTTTCGTGTTCTTTCAATGTATATTTCCAATTGTGTATTTCACTTCCGTGTAAGATTCTTTTAATCGTTTTACACAGCGCGATTGCGCTGTTCAGATTCCATGTCGAATATTTTAAGGGGGTCGACTCGTTTTCAGGAATGTAAGGGTGCGGGATGCGCCTTCTCATTTCTTGATAATGTAAAGATGGGGTTTTTTCAGTAGTGAAAAACGCGAGATAAAAGATTAATCTATATAGGCCGCAGTCGCCATCGAAAGTCCTATATTTACATTTACAAGGCGTAATTTGCATTATTCGGAATTATAAAACTGCGACAGCTACGCTGCCGAATAATAAGAAGGCGCATCCCATTCGGAATCTAGTAGATCTGAATTGCAGATGGAAACCGGACTCTGCTCTTTCATTCTTTGACTTTAATTGCTATCAACGTTAATTCCACAGCGTTTCGGCGCGACGCTCGTTTGGTAGTGCGCTCGGATTCAGTTGTATTACGACGTCGTTCATGCTGAACTTTCCTCTCTCAATGACTTCCTTTTCAATAAAATATGAACCATATTCTTACATAAATGGACAGTTTTTACTTTATGTACGTTTATCTATATATACTCGAAAATATTGTTGAAAATGAGATGAACAACCACGTACAAACTGGAATGAAATTGTAAACCTTGGAAGCCGGGTTTATAAGTATATTATATATATATAGTCTAACGTTGGGATATTGCACAGGTATCACACGCATGCGCGACCAAGTGCAGGAACATATCTACGTTTATGAGAAAAGTAAATATGTAGTGGGGAACTATCACTGGCAGAAATGGTTGTTTATATAGTTTCAAGAGACAAATTGCAAAAAGGTCTCTGTACGCTACCCCGCAATGAAACAAAGAATATTTCAACACAAAGAGCATCAAAACATATTGCTGCATCTGTAGTAGGCTCATCGAAAAATCAAGCTGTTTTGTATTCTCTGTTTTTGTCTCTCCAGAGAATGACACATCTCCCTCTCACAGCGCTGTAAGAGAGACAAGGATCTTTCTATCTTTGTTTCTTAAACAGAATTTTTGGGTGTTTGAACAGTCTCTTTAATTTTAATGCTTTTATTTTGCGACAGAGTCTGCCTTATGTTGTTTAGGGACATATGATACGAAACTGTGACTGGCGTTAAACCAAGACTTCAAGACATGTCAAACAGTTTGCTTTGAGGCGTTTGAACAATATATCTGCGAGAAAAACATATGATTCCGGACACGAACAAGGCGCATGTTAAAAATCCCACTCAACTAGACTCTCAATCTCCCCTACCGGCTTCTCAGTTTCCCGCGTAGTATTCAAATGTTCTCATCAATGTGTAGTACACATTGTGTTATTATGTAGTATAGCTGATTTGTGAAAATAAAAAAGGTGCAATAATGAAGATAAGTATTATTTATTAACTTTTTAGGTCTTTATCTTTTTGTAATAGCACATTCACTTAATAGAATCTATTGTTCTTTCAATACATTTCAATTTAGTATTAATAACATTTGAAATAGTATCACATCTAAATTTTTACAAAATCGTAAGTATTATATACATACAGAGTTTTTATTTTTTTAATAAATAATTATAAAGAAAATCTTGTAAATTCGAACCATTGGAGTATTATAATAACAAATTCAAAAATTTATGTTTGCATGTTTGTATGTGATGATACTTCTGATTTCTTGGTACTTAAAACACAGATTGTGATTAATGATGATATGAAATTACAAGTGTTTCAAGAAGATAATGAATTATTATTTCATGAATTGCGATGATGATAGTAATGATATTCGTAATCTTTCTGTTGGTGTCAGTAGTTTTTCAGAAATTTTTGACACTGACTATTTGTTCACTTCTATTATTGGTTATTTCATTAAGATTTATATATCAGGTTATGGGTCCCACTCTGTTGCAAAAAAATTAAATTGTAATATATGTAAATTATTAATTGTAGAGGATAAAGTAACAACTGTATTTACTCACATGTGTGCAATAATGGAAGCCGTAATAAATGTTCCTAATTGGGAATCAGATTTTCTAAAATCTGAAAATCATGAACACATTTTATGTACATAACATATTAGTAGACAATTAGATATACATCATTTAGCATTTTTAGATAGATGCATATGTGGTAAAGATTATTACAATATTTTGTTAAAATTATTATCAATTTTTTCTAGTATTTTACTAAATAATTGTAAATTAGAAATTAATGCACATATCATTTCTAAAACTTTACAATTATAAAATTATCTTTTATAAGGTGATATTATAATAAATATATTACCTGCAAAAATCTTCTCTTCGGTAACTAATTACAATCTCTGTGACATATACATGCATTCGCTTAACCTCATTGAGTTTGTCACAATAATTTGTCTATTTCAGGCTTCTATTGACTTCATCCCTCCATTCATTTTCAAATGTTGCATTTTAGTATAAAGATGATTTCCCATTGTTTCATGATCATATTTTCTTAAAACCGCTGTAAATATTTTAAATATTATGTATCACAACACCAAACTGTTCCGAGAGTCCACAAAATCTATACCGCATTTACACATTAATATGCTTTAATATCACTTTTACTTACCATAGTTATAATATTTACATATTGCTTAAACATAATTAACAACGAAGTCTGTATTTTAACATAATTTTCTACGAAAAAAGCGTTAATTATAATCTCAAACACAAGACACCCATTATTGAAAATAGAACTCCCGAACTGTAAATATGACAGTGTTGCCACGTTGTTCAACACGGGTAGTAGTAGAGGAGAGGCCTTCGATTAGACACAGTACGATTGGAAACTTAGCTATTGGACACGTGTCCAATGATGTTGTTTCTAAAAGATATATCTTTTAGAAACAACATCATTGGACACAAGTACGATTGGACACATCTCTATTGGGCTATTGGGCACAAGTACGATTGGACACATTTCTATTGGGCACAAGTAGGATTGGACACAGTACTTTTGGACACAAATGTACCGAGACCAAATTAAATTAATGGATAATTTAGTACATTATTCGAAACTTCGGCGAAGTTTCCATTTACGTCCATTCTCAGAATTCTCAGAATTTTTAAAGACTAATCCTGGATTTTCGTATGTGTGATCGCTCTCCGCCTCCACTACGACCTAACCACAACTCATTCGGATCACATAATCTTTGCATTGTATCTGCTGTCATGCAGAATTATCGAGCACAGCACGGACATAAAGTAGAAAGTCGGTAAGTCGGTAAGGTAGAGAGCGACATTGAAATAATAAAAATTTTTTATGAGTCGCAAAATTTTGTCGATATTTCTGAAATTTCATCGAATTCTGAGAATAGACGTAAACGGAAACACAACCGAAATTTCGTCTTCGGAAATGCGAGATTCACGATAGCCAACTACTGAGTCGATTAAGATTATCCTAACCCTATCCTAACCTTAAATAATCTACACATTCCGTTGCACGTATTATATTTACATTTAATTAATGTACACTTCTATCGTCTTTATATTTTAATAGAAATTATCGAAAATATATTTCGAGTAAAAACATAACCAAAAATTTATGACACACTCCAAAAACCATTCATTTCATTTGGTTTCGGTACATTTGTGTCCAAAAGTACTGTGCGCAATTCTATTTGTGTCCAATAGAGATGTGTCCAATCGAGATGTGTCCAATCCTTCATGTGTCCAATGATGTTGTTTCTAAAAGATGTGTGTCCAATAGCTAAGTTTCCAATCGTACTGTGTCTAATCGAGTCACCCCCCTCACCCCAGGTTTTAAGGGGGTAGAGTACTCACGTGACCATGGTATTTTTCAGTGTGACCAACCCCCGCGCGTAAAACCAATTTGGCAACAGTGATGAACATACATTTCTATCAATCTAACGCTTCAAATTCGCTATAATTACAGGTTTTCTTCTTTTAATCATTATCTTTATTGCTATTAATGGATCCGAGTGGCTTCATGCCCTTTACACTTGATAATTCTCCTGTCTAAGCGCCATCTCGTTTAAGTAGCTGAACTAAAATTGCTTCTACTCACCCTTCATGAACGGAATCTGGGGAACAATTGAATGCGATCACGCGGGAACGTTTCACGTCCTCATACGATTATATTTTGAGCTGAGTGAGGGCTCATTCGAAAGAGGAAGGTTGCACGCAGTGCGGTCTTCTCGATTTTTTCGCGAGAAAAATCTTTTTGTGCACGAAAAATACATTAGAATCTCCGGAATTTTTCTTCATTTGTTTCGCCTACTTTGGACACTCATATTACTTCATATAAACATCATCTAAAGAAAACATGAGAAGAGCGCACTGCGTGCAACCTTCCTCTTTCGAATAAGCCCCCACTCAGCTCAAAATATAATCGTATGAGGATGTGAAACGTTGCCGCGTAAACCCCTGTTTTCACTTGTTTTCTAGTAATATTCTGGTTAGATTCTAGTAATGTCACGTGGGTACTCTACCCCCTAATCGCGCCCGTTATAGTGCTGCCCCCACACAAAATCTTAGCCTGGATCAGCTCCTAGACCGGCGGTAGAGCGGACTGGGTTAGCCGGGACACCGACGAGAGACTGTTAAAAGACATCCAGCCTTACGGGAGTTCGTGTCACTCGAATATTTTGGTGTCCTCTTACGCCCTCTAGGATATATTCTGGCTGAATTGAGAAACAGAAGACCATCGAATGATCGAAGTGATCTCATCGGTGCAGAAGGCCACTGAGATCTCGTCAGTGAGAAAGCAAATCGTCACGGAACCATATATGTAGATTATCATGAATTGTTACATTCTGCACCGAACATATTTCAAGATATTTCAGACAATGTTTTAGTGTTGGTTTTTAAGGTTTACAATAATCTAAGCAAAACTCAAGAACAAAAGTTTCCTAGAAATATTAAGAAAGTATTGAAGCATAATTTAACAATTCCGACTTTAAATTTTATATGAGATACCTCAATTTGTAATTTTAAAACATATCATAAACGAGAATTATACATAAATGTTTAAAGAATCGATATGTGAAATACGTTGAAGAACAGAGTAAGAGTTACATCAAGACTATACTGTAAGAAAATTAGAATGATAAAAGGATTATTATAAACATTAAACAACTAGAATCAATAAATTTATCATAGTATTATGTTGAATAAGTTAATGCGAATGTTTATGCTTTAGAAGTTATTCTATATCTCGAAATCTATTGCCTATTTTTACTAAAAAATTAGATGGTCGGATGAGTAAAGGAGTGCTGGTTAACATCGTTAGCAAAATGAATTGTTATAAACATCGATCAGCCAGAAATAATAAATTTCTCTGTAAATTGAATCGAATAAATTAATACGCGCGAATGTTCATGTTTTAAAAGTTATTCTATATCTCGAAATCTATTGCCTATTTTTACAAAAAAATTAGATGGAAAGATGGTCAAGAGAGTGGTTGTGGACATTATTGGCGAAAGGAATTGTTATAAACATTGAACAGACAGAAATAACAAATTTATCAATAATTATTAACTCGGCAATCGAAGTCGGTCGATAATAGACGGAGTGGGGAGAGAGGACTCGCGGGAGCGCTCAGTCAGTCGGACCGGCGCACAGTGGGACGACTCACGTAAAATCCCCGACATGGACGAAAAATTCAAATTTTTTTTTCCCAGTAAGAGAGCTCATAGGATCATTTTCTAGGCTTTTTGGAACAAGCAAATGTGGTGACATTCCAAGACATGTCAGTGATAACGTTATATTTCCGGCATATGTATCTAAAATCGACAGCTCGAGACTTGAATTTTCATGAAACCGTATCTTTCTATTTAATTGTTCCTAATAGTTTCCATCTTTTGGTAATGTTGTTGTATAATTTTTTTCTACTTATGAGGTGTATTTGAGCTGAGAAAAATATAAATGAAATAAAAAATGGCCTTATTAATGTTTAATACCTGACGTTTAGTAACGTTATGGGCATTTTGCGTACATTTTGTCGCTTTACAAAAAAGTTCCGATTTGTTCCGAAAAACGGACTCTACAGGTGTTTACTGTTGGTATCTATCGAAAGAAATACGCAAAAATCATACCCGACTTCGTCCGATTTTTCCCGGAAATCATGTTTGAAAGTCCAGTAAAACGCAGTGTTTGTTGACTATGTATTCTTAATTCTGCTCTTATCGTTCAGTATCGGTTCTCAGCTTTCCGTATCCGTTTACAGCTAACAGTTTCAGGCATTTCTCGTTTCTTAGGATTTTATCCATGGGGGTGATAGATAAAATTCTCGAAGTTGTGTGTTTCAGAAGAGCTTGAAGAGGTATCTTTGCTCCCAACTCAGTTACCTCACGTTCTTCTGGATAACATTCCTTCTTGGCTTTGTTGAGCTGGTAATATGAGAGAAATATTGTTAATCGTGCTTTCAAAGTAGCATTTCTCAAAATGAAGTACTTCGACTTGGACAGGTTGAGAGATGTATTTAGGGCAAGTGTATTCTCACTTGAGAACGAAATGTCAGATTTCTCACCATCCTCGCACATTTTTATTAATTCCTCCGAGTCGTCTGAATAGTCCAGCACTTTTTGAACAATTTTTGCCTTGACATTATGACCTTCCTGCCTTAAATAAAATAAGTTAAAATTTTATTTTACTTGTTGTTTTATTGTTCCTATTTACACTTTCGTTTTCTATTTTAAATTGGTTTATAAAATTAAACGAACCATACCTACAAAAATTAAACAAAATTTAAAAATCAAACAAAAAATAAATTCTTAAGTACATATTTCAGTAAATATTAAATGTTTTACATAAAAATAAAAAATCCAAGATCATTCTTCTATGAATACGCTGTAGCTTCTTTCGCATCATTCCTATCGCCAAACGGACTTCATCATTCGATTCAGCATGAAAAAATACTTAGAGTATGACCTAAATTTAAATTTTTATAAAGGAATAACTGCGTGAAAACGCCATGTCCAGAGAATAGCCCGTTTCGTCCCACTGTGCGGCGGAGTCGACAAGAGCGGATGTGAACCAAGAGTGCTCCGGTAAGTTTTAACTCAAATATTCTTCAATACTTATTTCGTTTACTCTTGGCCCACATTCAACCGTTCACTCAACTATTATCAATTTTTATCTCTACTATTCTAATTGGAATTTCCATCGACGAAGAAACTCTTTCACTCTTCACTGTTCCAAAAATCTATATTTCTGATTTGGATTTGATTCAACGCTGAAACTACTTAGTACCGCAAGCGATTAAAATGTTTTAGCTGATGAAAATGACAAGGTTCTATTCATTTCGGTGCCGTGAAAGGGTATACAGTAATTTCTGAATCGTAGTCCTCGGTCGCCTCT
The DNA here is from genome assembly GCA_963971365.1 of Lasioglossum villosulum. Lineage (NCBI taxonomy): Eukaryota > Metazoa > Arthropoda > Insecta > Hymenoptera > Halictidae > Lasioglossum > Lasioglossum villosulum. Next base: position 27,656,962 of record OZ020497.1, read on the forward strand.
GCAATCGTAGTCCAGTGCCTACCCATTCCACCGCCTGTCAACGCTGCGCCGGGCAGCAGGACGACGATGTTTGATGTCGGCTCGGGTATATCGGTGTGAACACCACTACATTGACTCGAGTGAATCGAATTTTCAAACTACTTAATTTTCATTATTTTTTAATGAGATTTTACTGGCTTATTCCTGGCATTTTTCTGATTAAAATCATACCAAACACGATATAATTTGGCCAATATTTAGTGGTTTAATCGACGATGAAAGTTTTACTTACAAGAAGGACAGCGTGTTTGATCTATGCCGGCGACGGCGACTCTTCGCGTCTCTTTCTTTCCAATACGCTCTTCTTCGTTGCGTTCGAAACTTTCATCGTCGATTAAACCACTAAATATTGGCCAAATTATATCGTGTTTGGTATGATTTTAATCAGAAAAATGCCAGGAATATGTTGGTGAAAGTTCCATAATGATATCATCGAAAATAAAGAAGCTAAGGTCTTGGTGTTTTATTGTGATGACGCACGGGCCTTTAAACTGTGCCGGCGACGGGGACACGCTTCGGCCACGCGATCCTATTTCATTCTGTCCTTCTCTACGTTCGGCTTGTCGTTTGAAGTCTCAGCATGGGCCAGCGGCCCCCGCTCCGATTTTCCTGATTTCTGTCTTAAAACATAGTTTTATGTCTAAAACAACATTGTGTAAAATTTTAAATGTCTACCCCCGATAAGGGTGATATTGGGGTAAATTCCCCCGCACTTAAATGCAATTTACTACAAAACGCGAAAAGATATCGACATGGGATAAACGGCAAACAAAAGATATAGACATACTCTTCATTGTAGATTTTTTTCAGAATTTTTTGCTAATTATTTATAGTTGAAAATAATGAATTAATTTTTTGGGAATTTTATTAACTATCTTCCCCTGGGTTGACACCTACCAAAAAATTATAAAATATTGCTATGATACTAATCTACTTTGTAAAAAAATCTCAGAAGTGTCCATGTGGTGGAACAGTGTCAAGAAAAATAAAGTATGCCGGCGAACGCTTGGTCTGATCAGTATCGGCGCAGCGACCGAATCCCCTTGCGGCGGCTAGTTATGGGAGCGAACGGGAAGTCGACGGTGTGTACGGAAAAGCTGATACATGCAAAAATGCGACTAAATCGTCTAATATATACTAATATTTTAATAATATTTTCAATATTTTATAATAATATTGAAGTGCAAACAATAAAATTCGTTTAGTTTATAAATGCATATAAAAAAAAGAAAAAAACAAGAAAAGAAAGTTGAGTTGAGAAATATTCGAACTCGAGCCCTTTGTAGCATCGAGGCACCTCTAACACCGTTACCATACAACATATTTGTGAGAAACTTCTTCTTTCTGTTACTTAACAGCAACGAACTAGCTTTACACGCATTTTTCTTCTTCAATATAAGCTATTTCCTAAAATATAATTGTTTAGATTTCCAACTGTAATCATATACTAAAACATTTAGTCGCATTTTTACATGTATCAGCTTTTCCGCACACACTGTCGACTTCCCGTTCGTTCCCATTACTAGTCACCGCAAGGGGATTCGGTCGCTGCGCCGATACTGATCAGACCAAGCGTTCGCCGGCATACTTTATTTTTCTTGATACTGTTCCACCAAATGGACACTTCTGAGATTTTTTTACAAAGTAGGTAAGTATCATAGCAATATTTTATAATTTTTTGGTAGGTGTCAACCCAGGGGAAGATACTTTAAAAAATTCCCAAAAAATTAATTCGTTATTTTCAACTATAAATAATAAGCAAAAAATTTTGGAAAAAATCTGGAATGTAGAGTATATCTATATCTTTTGTTTGCTGTTTAACCCATGTCGATATCTTTTCTCGTTTTGTAGCAAATTGCATTTAAGTGCGGGGGAATTTACTCCAATATCACCCTTATCGATGGGGGTAGACATTTCAAATTTTACACAATGTTTTTTTAGACATAAAACTATGTTTTAAGACAGAAATCAGGAAAATCGGAGCGGGTGCCGCTGGCCCATGCTTATCCTGCTATATCCTTTGTATTGCGATACGTGCTTGAATGAAGAAGTTTATTGAATCATTTTCTGGCAAGCGAGATCATAATTTCAATAGTTATAAAGTTGAAAATGTAAGACCGGTCATTTGACTGGTTTAGTGTTAATATCACTCACGGATGGAATCGTGAATGAGTCGAGTTGTCCATCTTCACTCAACTATCACCATCATTTATTATTTAGAATATTCTACTTGGAATTTCCATCGAAAAAGAAACTTTCGGTCTTTGGTGTTCTGAAAATATTCTGATTCAAAATCAATCACGGATGGGGCCGTGAGGGTGTCGTTGCATCCACGTTTAACTAGGTTCAAGTTGGGCTTGTGTTCTTTCTCCTGCATATGTTGTTCAGATTCGCACTTGCATATCTAATTTCTGGATTTGATTTGAAGTTGGTATCCCTCCGATCGGAGGTCCCTCAGGGGCTCGCTCACGGATGGGGCCGTGGGTGAGTACGGGGACTGGCGTCCCCGGGGCTACCCGAATCGCCAATAGGTCAGGTCGTACTCGTGTACGATGTTAGGTTGGTTCTCATGAGTTGGTTTCTGGTTTGCTCTTCTAAGCGAGTACCAGGTTTGCACTCTTGTGCTGAGTCTTGTTTTATTTTGTTGCTCTACTTGAATTCGCACTCTAGTTTGGAATTTTGTGTTGTTCCGTTGATTTTGTGTATTCGCACTCTTGCGTGGTGTTGGTTTGATTCTTGTGAACGGATCTTAGATTTGCTCTCGTGAGCGGGTGTTAGGTTTGCACTCGTGTGCGGCATTATGTTTTGTGTCTAATTATTGTTAGTCTGTTTCAGCTAGAATATACCAACAAGAGGACACATCAAGAAGAGGACAGACCAGGCAGATTGAAGACCAGAAGACTGCGGCGTATAGTTAAGTTGCGTTAGTCACTAAGTTATTAAGATGTTGTATTGTCGTTGTAAATACGCCGAGTAATTATCGCCTTAACTTCATTTTGCTCGTTTTCTTTATTACTCCGACACGGTCTTCTACTGTGTCGGATGCTTTGCTCGTATGTAGTGTGTACCAGATTGATTGGTACGGGAGGTCGCGATCAATTATTTTAATGGGGGGCGGCCGAGACGCGTTGTTTGGCTCTTTACCACTCTCTCGTAAAAATTTTCCACCCATGTCCGTCTCTGGCGGCAGGTGGTTGGAGTTGTTGGTATTGTAGTCGAACTCCTCTCGACCATCGCGTTACCCTAGTTGTTCTCTTTGAAAGAATCAGAGCCTTCTGCCTGATTCGCCTTTGGTCCCCGTGAATCGGAGACTTCTTCTCCGATTCACACCTTTTGCTCCGCGATAATTACTCGACGTACCTGCATGAGTTAGTATGTTAGTCCGTCGTTGTAAGAAAGGGAGCCAGAAGGAATATTGCATTCGTGACTCCCTTTCCGGGTCTCTTGTGCAGCAACCTCCTCGTGGTGAGACCTGGGCAATCGACATTATCCTCTATTCGTAAGAACTTCCAGTATCTTAGGAATAAAGTATAATGTCGAGCTAATGGCTGCATGTGTTTCAATTTTCGATAACATTTAGTAATAGAATTTAATTTCAGCTAACTCGCAGCCGGCCATGCATACATCAATACTTTCTTGGTTTACTCTTGACAGAGTTTTAGTTCATTATGTCGCAATACTTGTTCAGTCAGTGAACATGACAATTTTTAGTCCTTAAATTCCAAATGTTCACTTTGGTGAACATTCACAAGTTTCTCTTTGAAAAATTTTCACGTCTTGTTCGAAATTGGTGTTCCTTCGATCGGAGGTCCCTCAGGGGCTCACTCACGGATGGGGCCGTGAGTGAGTACGGGGACTGGCGTCCCTGGGGCTACCCGAATCGCCTATATGTGAGATCGCACTCGTGTGCGTGGTTATTTTGGCTCTCGTGAGCAAGTTTCTCGTTTCCCCTCGTGAGATGGTTTCTCGTTTGCTCTTCTGATCTGGTTTCTTGGTTGCTCTCGTGAGCTGGTCTTAGATATGCACTCGTGTGTGGTATTCTATTTTATTCTCCAGTTCGCTGAATTCGCACTCGTGTGCGGGATTTTGTGTTGCGTTTAACTATCATTAGTGTGTTTCAGTTAGGATACAGCAGCCGGGCATCTTTCATCGTCGACGAAGGGGACACACCAGGAAGAGAACTGCGGCGTATTTTTAAGTTAGTTTTATTTACCGAGCAATTATTGTCTTAGCTTCATCCTTGTTCTTTGCGAATCAAAGCCTTCTGCTTTGATTCTTCCCTTTTTTGCGTTTTAGTCTTTTTTCTACAATAATTGCTCGGCTTGCGTGTCTTAATTTTTAAGATTCTGTATCGTCTTTGTAGATATGCCGAGTAATTATCGCCTTAACTTCATTTTGCTCGTTTCCTTTTTACTCCGACACAGTCTTCCACTGTGTCGGATGCTTTGCTCGTATGTAGTATGTACCAGATTAATTGGTACGGGAGTTCGCGATAATTTGTTTTAATGGGGGGGGGGGGGGTCGAGACGCGTTGTTTCGCTCTTTACCACTCTCTCGTAAAAATTTTCCACCCATGTCCGTCTCTGGCGGCAGGTGGTTGGAGTTGTTGGTATTGTAGTTGAACTCCTCTCGACCATCGCGTTACCCTGGTTTTTCTCGGAGACTTCTTCTCCGATTCACAACTTTTGCTCCGCGATAATTACTCGACGTACCTGCGTAGTTTAGTATAAGATCGTCGTTGTAAGAAAGGGAGCCAGAAGGAATATTGCATTCGTTCTGACTCCCTTTCCGGGTCTCTTGTGCAGCAACCTCCTCGTGGTGAGACCTGGGCAATCGACATTATCCTCTATTCGTAAGAACTTGTACTATCTTACGAATAAAGGATAATGTCGAGCTAATAGCTGCACACTTTAAATTTTCGTTAATATTGCATACTAGAGTGTAAATTAATATCCACGATTATTTCAAACCTATTTCTTTCCAAAACATTTTGCAATATCAGGTTGCCTGAGAACAAAATATATTATTCAAGCTTGTTCATTTGATGTTTGTTACAATGCGAATAATATTGCTTCGAGCCTCGAGCTCCTATAATTCTATTACTTTCTCCAATGTCTATGTAATCATCGTGTGCTAATTGTGTTCCTCTCTGTTCCTAGCACTTCAGTACGCAGTAAGTTACACTCCTCTCTGATGCATAATTTGACGAGGATTACGCTGATTGAAATAAACCTGCCGCTGCCTGAGGAGAAACTACCTATACATTCGTATTCGCATGGATATTCGTATCTTCGTATCCACAATGCTGCTAGACACCTTAATTTCACCTCGCCACATTACACATACATATAATATTGTAATCTTTTGATGAAAAATAAAGAATATTAGTTACAATACTTAATGTGTTCTTTCCTCCTTACTCTCTACATGAATATGCGATAGCAGAATTAGCTTAACATCTTCGAAAATTTAAAGTAAAGCAAAATTAATTAAATCCTACAAAACTTGAGGTTTTTCGGTGTTCTGGCTCGATGTTGAGTTGTACTACTGAATTTCGTGCAATCTCCTTCTATATCTCATACTCCTATTACTAGAGTCATTTTTCTAGATTTTGGAAAATTTTCATAGATTTTCGGCCATCTGAATTGTCGTTGATTTGTACTTATGAAATTCAAAAATTCCCGAAAATTGAGTTTCAGTAGTGCAACTCAACGTCAAGTCAGACGGTCGAATATTTCCGAAAATTTTTCGATTTCCTCGAAAATTGACCTTTGTATTAGGAGAGCATGATATCGAAGGAGGTATCCGGAATTTCAGTAGTACGAGTCAACGTCACGTCAGCCGCTCGAAAATTTTCGAAAATTCAGTAGTACTACTCGACGACAAGTCAGGCGGTCGAAAATTTCCGAAAATGTTTCGATTTCCTCGAAAATCGAACTTTGTATTAGGAGAATATGATATCGAAGGAGGTATCCGGACTTTCAGTAGTACAAGTCAACGTCAAGTCAGACGCTCGAAAATTTTCGAAAATTAAGTAGTACTACTCGACGACAAGTCAGACGGTCGAAAATTTCTGAAAATTTTCGATTTCCTCGAAAATTGAACTTTGTATTAGGAGAATATGACATGGGGACTGAGGTCATGTGGCGTCTACAGTGGTGACTCTGATCCACTGTCGATTTCGGTCTCTCGGTGTGAGAGAGTCACATGACTAAAATCCTCTCACTCCACCTCCTCGTGGTGGTCCCTGGGCACCCTCTGCGGAGGGTGGCGAACGGAGTGAGGGGTGCAGGGGGGAGGGGGTCGCGTGTTTTGGGGTTTTATTTTTATTATTTTGTGGGGTTCTATTTTTCTTCTTCTACTTTCTATTCTATCTATTAGTTACTTATATTTATTTACTTACCTTTAGTTTACCTTCATTTAGTTATCTCCTAAGTTATTTATTTCTATTATTTTTACTTACCTTTTTGTTTTACTTACCTTTTGTTTTATTCTCTTCTTCCTAGTTTCCTTCTCCTTCTGTTTTTAGTTTGTGTTTTGCGGTGAACCGGTCCTTTTCTTTTTCCTCCCTGGGCAGTCCTTGTGGCGGTCCAGCGGAGTCGGGATGGGGCGCGTAATGCGGGTGGGTTTTCATTTCGATTTTTTGCTTCTTCTTTTTTGTCTTTTGTGTTTACCTTACTTACCTTTACTTACCTGATTTTATTGTTTTTACCTTATTTAGTTGATTTTATTATTTACTTACCTTATTTACCTACCTTTTCCTTCTCTGTCCTGTCCTCTTCTTTTCCTTCTGTGGGTGTCCTCTTCTGGGTGGGTGTACACGTTGATCCTCTTCCTCCGACGGGTTGGTTTCTCTATAATGCGATCGTGGCAAGTAGGTGTATGTGACCTCGGTCACCTGGTTTCGGCTAGCCGCAAGTAGTGTGTTTTCTCTCTCCTGGATCACGAAAATAAACAAGTTTACGGCGCAAGAGAGGGATACTCTAGTGCCGGCACAGGGGGGGTGGGCGAGCATGCCCCCCCTGGGTCGTCATCCGGCAACTGCGAGCCTGTGACGGTGGTTAACTGGGCCTCACAGGAAGGAATGGTTACCAGTAACATTGATGATGGAAAGATAATAACTGAGAAACCTATAGCTGGAACTAGTACGTCTAATGTTAAAAATATTGATGACTTAATAAAAACACCCTTCGTTAAAACAATTGATGAATTAATAAAATTTAACGAAAAGAAAAATAAAAAAGATAAAGTAAAGTCTGCAATTGAAAATTTAAATGATGAGTTAAAAGTTATCCTAATGCTGGCGAATAGAGTCGCTAGTCATTTGGACAGTAGATTCAACAATAAAAGTTCCATAAAAGGCGAAATAAAAGAAATTTGCGTAAAGTTTCCTGAATACATTGGAAAACTTATTGATAAAAAAGAAAAAATTAGGATAGCATATGAAAATAATAAAAGACAAATGCTCTACGAAAGTTTAAAACTTAATAAAGTAGACGCTACAACAAATACAATAATAACAATAGATGAAATAACAAAAGAAAACATGCAACAATTAGTAAAACAAAACATGCAAAAACAAAATATAAAATCCATGCAAAATACAGTCAATAGTCCAAAAATTACTTACGCAGAATTAACTAAAAGATCAAAAAGAAAAATAACCGGTAACGGAGATTCAATCGATAAGAAAAAACCTAAAACTACAGACTTTAGGAAAGATTACGGAGACTACTCTAGTATAAACTCATCCAGACGAGGTTCCTTTACAGTTATGTCTACCACGCAACAATCTTCAGATGGAGAGACTGATGGTCCTTCAGGAGAAATGAAGGATATTTTGAAAAGTTTGGATATACTCATTGTCAGACAAAGAGTAGAAAAGTATAGTATAGAAGGAAAGAAATCCAAATTTAAAATGAAAGAAAGAAAAATAGAGGAAAGTAGAAGTAATTTAAATAGAAAAGAAGCAGAATGGGAAATCATCAGAAGAAGGAAAGGAAAGAGAAAAGAAGATTTCCAAGAATTAGGTACAGATAATGAAAGAAAAGCTAAGAAAGGTTATACTTCTGTCTCAGTCAATAGGCCGAAATGGACAATCCCAAAGACTGACGCAGTCGTTATTAAAGTAAAAGATGAAGAGGATTTCAAAAATACTTACTCACAGGTTTGTGTAGTCTCTGAGGGCTCTGACCTTGTCCAAAGAGTCCGAAAAACGAGGACGGGCCAACTCCTTTTGGAGTTAAACGAAAAAAGTAATGCCACGGATTTTAAGGAAAAATTAAAAATTATGACTGGTAAAAACGATGATATTAAGGTCTTACAGAAACTCTTCGATATCGAAATTAGGGATCTTGACCCTCTAATTAATAAAGACGATGTCGTACGACAATTTTGTGATCAACAAAATATTAGCCAAGATGAAATTAAGATTAAAATCTTAAGACCTACTAAATTAGGTACGCAACTGGCGGTGCTGGAAGCCCCTATTGTCCACCTGAAGACTATCTCTGAGAAGCCTAGGATCAGGATTGGCTTAACTTATGTCAGATGCAGTCCTGCGCCTAGGATCATTCGTTGCTATAGGTGTCATACCTTTGGCCATTACAGCACAAATTGTCGTGCTGATATTGTAGGCGATAAGAGGTGCCGTCAGTGTGGCGAAGACGGTCACGATCTTGATTCGTGCGAAAATAAAGCTCGTTGTCTGGAATGTTTTAAATCCAATCTAAATTATAACCATCGAATCAGTACTATGGCCTGTCCGGCCTTCCGTGAGCGGGTCAGAGCACTTAAAGAGCAGTTTAATAGATACCATGCTAATATTGCAGTTTAACGCCAACCACTGTAAGAATGCCCAGAATCTTATGGTACAAAAAAGTTCGGTACTAAAGGCCGATTTGATATGTATACAGGAACCGTATAAATTTGAGAAAAACTGGATCGGTTCAGACGATAAAAATTCGGCCATTATTATGATAAATAAAAATATTAAAATAATGGACAACCATAAAATTTACGGCAAATTTTATTGCGGCATTTATACGGAATACTTTACATTAATAAATGTTTACCTTACTCCTAATTGCAATATTCAGGATTATGAGTCATCTCTTGATGACTTAAAATCTGAATTTAAAAATTGGAAACCACCTATCATTATCTTAGGTGATTTTAACGCGCGAAGTATAGTTTTTGGTGACACTATGACGAATAAAAGAGGCAATATTCTGACGTTATTTATTCAGGAATTGGATTTAGTACCCATTAATTCTATAGGAAACTATACTTTCAAAAAGAAATGCAGGAAAGTTACTAGAAAATCTAAAATTGATATAATCTTTTGTTCACACACTATTTATAATTTTATAACAAGCAAAATAGATTATGAATATAGTTTCTCAGACCATGCTTACTGTTTACAAAATATAGATTTTTCTAACAATAAATTACACAATAAAATAATAAAACATAACTCGGACTGGTCTTGGAATGCCAAGAATTGGGATACCAAGAAATTTTTTAAAATACTTAACGAACTAAATTTAAAAATAGATTGGAATAATATAAATTGTAAAACTATAAATAAATATATTAAAAATGTAAACGATGCATGCAGTAAAAGTATGAGTAAAAAATCTAATAAATTTCACTATAAGGCGAATCCATGGTGAACAGAAGATATCGCTCAAGCAAGACTTGATGTACTTAAGGCCAGACGCAAATATCAGAAAAAGATGAAACAAAAAATTGAATATACGCAAGAAAAAGAAAATTATAAAAAACTTAAAAAGAAATTGCAATTTTTAATTAACGACACTAAAAGAAATCAATGGAAGGACTTCGTCAATACTCTGCAAGATGACATTTGGGGAAGGCCCTTCCAAATTATTCGCAATAAATTAAAAAATCGTAAACCCGCACCGACAATACATTCTTCAGATGCAAAAAGAATTTTAAAAGGATTATTTCCGAAAGAACTAAAAACAATTAAATATAGCAATTTTGGCACAACTAATAACGACTTAAAAACATATAACGGAGAAATCCGAGAAATTGCGAAAAAGATTAAAATTAATAAAGCCCCAGGTTTGGATAAACTCCCACCTGTAGTAATTAAAAATTTATTAGAATTTGACACAAAGAACATAACTATGTTAATTAATTTTTGCCTTAGTACTACACAGGTCCCAAATCAGTGGAAAATGTCCAGGACGATTCTACTGAGGAAAAATAACGAGGATTCGATGCTCCCATCGGATTACAGGCCTATTTGTATAGGCGACAGCTTTAATAAAGTTCTCGAAAAGATAATTGAAGACAGAATATTGACTGAACTTGGCTCTCCTCCGTTTAATGAAAACCAATTTGGTTTCACCAAAAATAAATCAACAGTAGATGCGTTGTTTAAAATCTCTGAATATATTGCTGAAACCAACAACAAAGGTAAATTTGGAATTTTTGTGAGTATTGATGTTCGGAATGCCTTTAATAGTCTTTGTTGGAATACTATATTTAAAAATATTAGAAGAAGAAAATTTAGCGTTCAACTACAGAAAATTCTACAAAATTATTTAAAAGAAAGATTCATTAAATTTAAAGCCGCTGATAAGTGGATTACGTTAAAGATGGGGAAAGGGGTGCCACAGGGGTCAATCATTTCCCCCACCATATGGAATATGGTGTATGATGACCTCCTGGGGCTCCCCTTCCCCCAAGGAGTTTATGTAATCGCGTACGCCGACGATATCGCGGTGTACTCGTCTGGTAGAAATCTTTATAAACTAAAAGAAAAACTTGAATCGGCAATTAACGAAACTATTGTACCATGGATTAATTCCACGGGCCTAGAAATTGCTCCAAAAAAGACGAATTTCTTTTTCTTTAACAAAAAAGTAGTCCCCAATGATTTTAAATTAAATATTATTGGTAATCAAATTGGTGCATCTTCAAACGTTAAATATCTTGGTGTGACTTTCAATAGATATAATAATTTCTTCGTCCACATAGAAAACGTAACTGATAAATCTATTAGTACAATTGGTGAATTATCGAGACTTTTAGCCAATATTGGTGGCCCAACTTTTGGCGGTCGTAAATTATATTATTATATTCTTGAAGCAATTCTTTGTTACGGATCACCCATTTGCGCTGAATCCGCTTTAAAATTTACTCATAACAGAGAAAGGTTAGAACGTGCCCAAAGGTTGGGCCTTAATAGGTTGGCTATGGCTTACCGAACGGTAAGTAGAAACGCACTCTGTGCGATAACTGGTGTTTTACCGATAGAAGTACTATTAATTGAAAGACAAAAAATATATAAATCAAAAATAAAGTATAAAATAAATAATAACGATGATGATAACACTATACAACAAAAAATAATAGATAAAGAAAAAGAAAATGAAAATACTATCGCAGAATCCTGGATTGACTGGCAATCCAGATGGGATTATTATGAAAAATCTATGTGGACGAAAAAATTAATTCCATGTGTGAAGCAATGGAATTTATGTAAATTCAAAAAACTTAATTTTAGGCTTACTCAAATGCTCACCGGGCATGGAGTATTTAATACGTATAGATTCAGAATCAAAAAAGCTATAAATGAAAAATGTTGGTTTAATTGTAAAGCTATAGATGACCCGGAACATACATTACTACATTGTGATAGATGGGCCGGAGATAAATTGGTTTTAGATTTAAATCTTGGGGAAAACTTAACGGTTGATAATTTTGAAAACTTAATCACCAAAAGTGAAAGAAATTGGCACTTAATCGATGACTATATTAATAAAATAATAAAATCTAAAGAAAAATATGAAAGAGAATTAGAGAAAAAGAATAAAAAACATGCAAAAACTAAGAAAAAACATGCAAAATAAAGAAAAAACCATGCAAAATTATGAAAAAATATATATATAAAATAATTTACTTACCTTTATTTGATAATAATTAAACATAATCAGTTATATTTTATATTGAAATATATACATTTAGTTACTTAATTAAATAGAAAAAAGTTTAGTTTTTACTTACCTGAAAAAAGTCAAGTTTATTTATCTAATAGAAAATAGTTTTGTGTTTAAGTTGATTTTAATAGATAATACTTACTATACATTAGTCATATAAATTGGAGCAATTTATATATTGGCATGACAATGAATAACTAAAACTGAAAATTAAAGTTGTGAACTGGTGTTTTTGAAATTAAGAGTCAAGAACAGGTGTGGCTTCGAGCATGGAGAAATACACCCGATGAATGCGGATAGCGGGCCATCGGGTGTATTATTCCGTGCGAAAGGTGGAGAAAGAAGGTCTGGTGAGACCTGGGCGGTGGGGGTTTAGTCGGTATGGTGATTTGGCATAGGCCCTGATAATCCCCAATTAATATCTGGAGGGGAACCGAGCCCGACACTACCCCCCCAAATTTCATCTGCGGGGGGGTGTGCTTAAGCTGCATTCCCCCACCGCCCTTAAACAAAAAAAAAAAAAAGGAGAATATGACATCGAAGGAGGTATCCAGAATTTCAGTAGTACAAGTCAACGTCAAGTCAGACGCTCGAAAATTTTCGAAAATTCAGTAGTACAACTTAACAACAAGTGAGACGGTCGAAAATTTCCAAAAATGTTTCGATTTCCTCGAAAATTGAACTTTGTACTAGGAGAATATGACATCGAAGGAGGTATCCGGAATTTCAGTAGTACAAGTCAACGTCAAGTTAGACGCTCGAAAATTTACGAAAATTCAGTAGTACTACTCGACGACAAGTCATACGGTCGAAAATTTCCGAAATTGTTTCTATTTCCTCGAAAATTGAACTTTGTATTAGGAGAATATGATATCGAAGGAGGTATCCGGAATTTCAGTAGTACAAGTTAAGGTCAAGTCAGCCGCTCGAAAATTTTCGAAAATTCAGTAGTACTACTCGACGACAAGTCAGACGGTCGAAAATATCCGAAAATGTTTCGATTTCCTCGAAAATTGAACTTTGTATTAGGAGAATATGATATCGAAGGAGGTATCCGGAATTTCAGTAGTACAAGTTAAGGTCAAGTCAGCCGCTCGAAAATTTTCGAAAATTCAGTAGTACTACTCGACGACAAGTCAGACGGTCGAAAATATCCGAAAATGTTTCGATTTCCTCGAAAATTGAACTTTGTATTAGAAGAATATGACATCGAAGGAGGTATCCAGAATTTCAGTAGTACTAGTCAACGTCAAGTCAGACGCTCGAAAATTTTCGAAAATTCAGTAGTACAACTTAACAACAAGTGAGACGGTCGAAAATTTCCAAAAATTTTTCGATTTCCTCGAAAATTGAACTTTGTATTAGGAGAATATTATATCGAAGGAGGTATCCGGAATTTCAGTAGTACAAGTTAAGGTCAAGTCAGCCGCTCGAAAATTTTCGAAAATTCAGTAGTACTACTCGACGACAAGTCAGACGGTCGAAAATATCCGAAAATGTTTCGATTTCCTCGAAAATTGAACTTTGTATTAGAAGAATATGATATCGAAGGAGGTATCCGGAATTTCAGTAGTACAATTCAACGACAAGTTAGACAGCCAAAAATTGGCTAAAAGCCGAAAATCTCGGAAATTGAACTTTGTATTAGTAAAGCATGATGTCATAAAAGGTATCCGGAATTTCAGTAGCCAGACATTCGGGAAGAGTAGGTGGTTGAATCAATATAAGCGGTTCTTTATGACATTGTTTTTATTTATTAATTTTACGTTCATGCATAACGTGTCGATATTGTACATATATATAACTTATATTCTATTGCATATCCATACATAAACGTAAAAGAAATTATCTACACTTTTATACTAGTGGTGGAACTTTTAGCGACGTGGTCTTTCAGGTCACTGTAATTTCCACCGTTACCAACTCGCCCATTGCGCCCATTTACCGGACCGCGGAATAGCACGGGCGCTGGCGGTCTTTAACAGTATCTCGTCGGTGCTGATGTGCTCTCTATTACGGGGTAAAAGTGGGCTCTACCGCCGGTATAGGAGCTGTTCCGTGCTAAGCGTGAGCGTGTCTCAAAGTGGAGGCAACTTCAGACAAAGGCGTGAGCACTCTCAGTTCCTCTCTGGTTCCACACATTGTGCGCATGGATTGCATTGAATCTGATGCGCGCATTGATATCGTTCCGTATGGGGGTGGCTCGATTAGACACAGTACGATTGGAAACTTAGCTATTAGACACACATCTTTTAGAAACAACATCATTGGACACATGAAGGATTGGACACATTTCTATTGGACACAAGTAGGATTGGACACATCTCTATTGGACACAAATAGAATTGCGCACAGTACTTTTGGACACAAATGTACCGAGACCAAATGAAATGAATGGTTTTTGGAGTGTGTCATAAATTTTTGGTTATGTTTTTACTCGAAATATATTTTCAATAATTTCTATTAAAATTATGAAGACGATAGAAGTGTACATTAATTAAATGTAAATATAATACGTGTAACGGAATGCGTAGATTATTTAAGGTTAGGATAGGGTTACGATAATCTTAATCGACTCAGTAGTTGGCTATCGTGAATCTCTCATTTCCGAAGACGAAATTTCGGTTGTGTTTCCGTTTACGTCTATTCTCAGAATTCGGTGAAATTTCAGAAATAGGTTTCTGTTTTACTAAAATGACGATTGCCAGCAGGAGTTTTAGCGACTCACAAAAAATTTGTATCATTTCAATGTCACTCTCTACCTTGCCGACTTACCGACTTTCTACTTTATGTCCGTGCTGTGCTCGATAATTCTGCATGACAGTAGATACAATGCAAAGATCATGTCACCGACGAGATACTGTTAAAGACTGCCAGCCTTACGGGACTACGTGTCCCGCGAAAATTTCGGTGTTTTCTTACGCCCTCTGTGATTTATTCTGGCTCCAGCCAGAAAAACAAAAAGCCTCCGACGATATTTCGTTAGTGCAGAAGACCACTGAAGATATTATTATTAAATATTGCATTCTCCGCCATATTTTAGACGATGTTTTGGCACTATTTTGATACTATTCTCGTCGGTGGAGTAACTTTTAGCGACGTGGTCTTTCAGGTCCCTGTAATTTCCACCGTTACCACCTCGCCTCGCCTTCAAAAACTGTGCGTGTAGGAGAAAAACTAAGGGCAGATTCGGAATCAGCGCAAAAAAATCATGTGCGTGGAAACCATGCGCGGCAGAAGTGAAACTTATTGCTTATTAAGTATATGTAGATACAGATCAATTATTATACCTAATAGCAATAAGTTTCACTTCTGCCGCGCGTGGTTTTCACGCACATGATTTTTTTATTTTAGATGTAACTTTGTAATTTCTATACGTACCTCTTGTTTTTTAAATATATATCTAATATACAGGGTGTCCCACTATATCGAGAACGGCAGGATATCTCGGAAGACGGTGCCGTTATCAAAAAAGTGTTCCTACAAAAGTTGTTTGGTATGACGGGCTAAGTTACGTGGTATTAATTGTTTTTTGGGGGTGGAGTGGTGGAGGACATTTCATAGTCAACTTGATTTTTTTTAATGGAATAGTATATTTTTTTCTTTAGAAAATAATAGCGGGTAGTGAGACGAATCCAAAGATGTGCTACATGATATTATTCTGATTTTGATGAAGGTAAATTGTTAGCTTGTGTTTACATATTGCATCGGCCAACAGCCAGCAGCCGCTGCTAATTGTAAGTGGCGTCGACCGATGCAGTATGTAAACACAAGCTAACAATTTACCTTCATCAAAATCAGAATAATATCATGTAGCACATCTTTGGATTCGTCTCACTACCCGCTATTATTTTCCAAAGAAAAAAATATACTATTCCATTAAAAAAAATCAAGTTGACCTTTAAATGTCCTCCACCACTCCACCCACAAAAAAACAATTAATACCACGTAACTTAGCCCGTCATATCAAACAACTTTTGTAGGAACACTTTTTTGATAACGGCACTGTCTTCCGAGATATCCTGCCGTTCTCGATATAGTGGGACACCCTGTATATAATAAAAACACACATTGGTATAATAATAAAATAATCACTTCAATAAAATAAAAATAGAAACGTGGCTGCACGTGCTGTTGTATCATTAGACTACACGGCCTGTACGAAGCGCTCAAGCCCTCAATGGCGGCGCGGGTTACAAAGAGTGAGAGAGCGCTATACAGGGTGTCCTAAAATTCCTTCAGCATCCGGAAATGGGAGGTTCCTTAGATCATTTGCAGAAACATTTCTCTTTGCAAAAATGTCGTCCGCGGCTTTGTTTAGAAGTTATTAACGAAAAATACGGACCAATCAGAGCGCGGCTACAGCGAACAGAGTCCGACATAAGCAACCTGTCCCATTTAGCGCGGTGTTACCGTTGGTCGAGCCAGAATCAATCCGCTGTAGACGCACTGTGATTGGTCCTAGTTTTTCGTTAATAACTCCTAAACAAATTTGCGTACACTATTTTTATAAAGGAAAATATCGCTTCAAATGATCACAGGAAACTCCCATTTCCATGTGTTGAAGGAATTTTGGGACACCCTGTAGATCTCGGCTAATGCTTTATTTCTTTCCGTAAGACGGTGCAGTCTATCTCTATGACTCTATAGGCGTAACATAACCATGTATTTCTAACCATTTCGTTTGATAATACTACCAAAATCTTCGCTGTCATTCTAAGATCATTGGTTGTCCAAGCGCTTAAGGAGTTGGACTACCAATCGGTAGACCGGGGTTCGAATCCCGTCGGAGTAAGAAATTATTTTTCTCCGTTCATTCTCAGTTTAAATTTTCGCGCCACTCGACATTCGACTTCCGTTACATCGACTTCCGTTACATCAGAAAATTGTTACCCTCAGCAAAGAAGTTTCACTTCAAAAAGGAAAGAAATAACCAAAAAGAGAGAGAGAGAGGCAAAATTAGCGGGGGGACAGTTAGAGATAGATCAATATAAACTATAGACAATAAGACATTTGATGTGACACGGGATATGGATGGATGAGTGGAGGAACGAATGGATGGATGAATAGAGGGATGAATGACCGTTACATCAGAAAATTGTTACCCTCAGCAAAGAAGTTTCACTTCAAAAACTCTATAAGATCCACCCATCAGTTATATGAAAACATTTTTGGTGTTGGACAGTGTTGTCGGCTGTGGCCGAATCAACTGGTCGCATTAGGGAGAGTGGCGATCCTTGCTCGTTCTCGGAAAGGTCGCGCCACTGGCGACTTGGTTGACGTCAGATGCTCAGCAGCTGTTCACCTCTGGTTTCACGTTCGTTGATTTGGACTCGTACGTCACTGATAACGGTGACCGGCGCAACACTCGTATTATAGAAGGTGTTGAATAGTAAGATATCGATGTTGAGCGAGGCTTCTGCGTGCCTCGCGAATTAAGAGGAGAATGCAATAGGATGAGGGGAGTTGGACTAAGCGAGACTCACTTATTAAATTAATAACTGGGTATATATTATATATTTAAGACTGTTGTGAAACGATACACGATAGTTAACGAGGATTATAATTAGAATCGCGCGGAATGGTACGACCGTTCGAGGACTCGTCGGAGTCCGGAACGGGACGTCCAGGAGGCAGCGAGTCTCGTTGGAGTCTTGAACAGCGTGACAGTCGGACTGTCCGAACTACAGTAAAATATCCATAAATGTCTTAAAAGTGTGGCCTTTAAAAGTCCCGGAGCTATCCCCACTACTGCGGGGTATACCCTCTTGAGGGGCCACGAAACTCGAGAGGCCTCGGTCGCCGAGAAGTATGACATCATGCAGCTCGGGTGTCTCGGTGAGACCGCTTAATCCAAATTTCCAACTTCCTTATTTTTCATTATTTTTTTATGAGACTGCGATTACCATATTTGTGGCATTTTTCTAAGAACAATGATACCACATATGATATAATTCCAATGATATTTACTTGTGTAATAGACAGTTAAAGTTTCGGGCGCGTAGGATAGCGTATGGGAAGGAAAGAGACGCAGAGAGTCATAGTCGCCAGCACATTTCAAAGGCTCGCCGTTACACCCCTAAATATCAGCGGAATTATAACATGTTTGGTATCATTTTGTATTAGAAAAATGCCACAAATATGGTAATCGAAGTCTCACACAAAAATGATGAAAAATAAGGAAGTTGGCAATTTGGATTAGCTATGTTTACATTTCTCGGCGACGGACTCCTCTCGAGCTCGGCTGTCCTTTTCTACGTTCGGCAACACTCAAAGATAGTGTCTGTGGTGGATAAATGTCCCTCGGCAGACCCGTGCTAGGGACTTATATCAGTGCGTGGATCCGGGGCACCAATTCGCACGCGATGGCCACCAGATGGCGGCGTCTTCAGCTTCAGTAACAGAAACATATACATGTGATATATTGAAATGATAAATCACACAAAATTTTGTTCTAAAATCATGAGAACAATAATACCGGTACACTCCCGCTAATATAACTGCCTCGGGGCTCTGGGCTCTGGCCGCTCTGCTACCTTATTCTAGACACGGCACTGTTTTTGCGCCATCTGGTGGCCATCGCGTGCGAATTGGTGCCCCGGATCCACGCACTGACTTATATGGATAATTTACTGTATTGTCAGGTGATGCGGCTACGGGGAATACATTAAGATATGGTAGGAATGGAGGTATGACATAGGAACTGGATGTGGTGATCAGAGTGGAGTACAAATACGTATTTCTAATGAATATTATTTAATTAATAATCATTAATTAAGCCTACGCAATACGTCGACAGACGTAACACATGGCAACCAACTTCCAGTTTGCAGAGACACTAGGCGCAGCCTAGGGTAATTCCCCTCACACTCCTCCCCGATCGTGTGCGGACAACAGTATACACGATACAAATCTTATAACTACTCCGCGTAATCTAACTTATAAACTATATTTACAATGGTTGCGCAACTAAACTACTGTACAGATATTATTTACAAACGCCATAGTGGCGGTGGACGCATATTTTTACACATTTGGTGCACACATGGAACCTTCTTTACACGCGAATATGTTCGCGGCGCTTTGGTATGAACTACGCATGAAGGATCATTGGACGCAACCTCAATATCCTCACGGACGGAGTAAGCAGGTTTTACGTTCTCGATGGAGACGATACTGTTGAATTATCAAAAATCAATCAACGTTCTCAGGATCGTTTTGTTTAAACAGAGATTACAAAGTATCGATGGAACGTTCTCAGAATCATATTTTTTAAACAGAGATTTCGAGGTAACCCATTCTATGTATACTTCCTTTATAAAGCTGGACTGTGGGGGAGCTAACCTAAACAGTCTGGTGATACGAAGGGACCCTGGTTTTTCTTATGGGGTTCCAACGTCGAGTTAGTTAGCTTTGTCGAAGTCAAGACATCGGTCGATACTGAGCTTCCTTTCGCGCCGTGAAATAAAGTTATTATTTCATTTTATGAATCAGTGTGTTTTATCTTTTACACCCATATCCAATAGATACGCGGTATGCCGTTAACATCGATTTCTAAAGAACGATCGTTTGGGCGACTAAGCACTCTATGCGGGCCCGAATATGCGAACGTGTGCTCATATCCTTAAACAAGAATGCGCGCTACTTGTAACGCTGTCCCACGGGAAACAGGCTTTGCTACGCGCATGTGTCCTCGGAAGTCCTCTATAAATATTTGAGGGTTCGCGGAAACGTCATCAGGGAGTACGAACTCTCCTGGAATACGCAACGCAGTGCCGTATAGATACTCGGCGGGTGATGAGCCCTTATCCATTACAATGGTTCGCAGCACAAGCATTGCGGTAGATAACACGCGTGACCACACAGGATGCGCTTGACACATTATCGCCGTTTTGAGGCAACGATGCCATCGCTCAATCCTCTCGTGGGATGCTGGGTGATAGGGGGTTGTTCGCATCCGGTGGCATCCGGATAATTGCAACAGCGCAGAATAAAGTGTCGATTCAAACTGACTGTCTTGGTCAGTCGTGAGAGTTTCGGGAGCGCCGAAACGCGAAATCCAATGATCATCGAACGCTCTACACACGGTTGGTGCTTCTATATTCGCAAGCGGAACCGCCTCGGGCCATCTCGAAAAACGATCTATCAGGGTCGGGCAATAGCGATAAGTTTACTTGATCGAACCGTTGCGCCGAGATTATTGGTACATCATTTGTTTTAACAATCGTACAATCGATAACAGGAATAACATTTTAATAGCGATAACTCTCCGAAATCGTCAACGGGCCGACGATGTCCATACGGACATGCTTGAAACGGTCATCAGGGGCTACGAATTCCGCTGGTTTTACATGATTGTGTCGCGTTACTTTAGACAATTTACAATCTAAGTATTCTTTCGATCAGTTCGAGACATCGCGATGCAAACGCGGCCAATCGTTTTCGGATCACGCAATCCATGACTTTCGGACTTGGCTGTGCGACGCTGTGAAACTTATCGAGTATAGCTCTACGCAACGGGCACGGAACGTGTGGACGCGAAACATCGTTTAAACAGTTGTTGGAGTCGCATCATACTGTATATCCTGCTACTCTAAAAACTTTTGCACTGACATTGAATTTTTATTCCCCCAAAGCTTATAATTATGTCAGGCAAACATTTCAAAATATATTACCTCATCCCAGAACTCTGCAGAGGTGGTACTCTACAGTGGAATGCAAACCTGGATTTAACAAAGAATCCATGAAAACGTTAAAAATTAAGGTTTCTGAGTGTGCTGCTAAAGGTAAAGCATGTGTTTGTGTATTAATATTTGATGAAATGGGAATCCATAGAAGGATTGAGTAGGATGGCGAAAATTTTATTGGGTGAGTTTTAAGAATAGATTTTAAGTTTATGTACTTTTACACACTATAAAGTCATAATAAACCCTGGCTGTTCATGTGGATATGAGGCACAGGATATTGATCATATATTATGGCAATGTCCTATCTATGATACTCATAGATTAAAATTTATATATGACCTAAGATTACGGGGTTTTTCTCTTCCCATGTCATGTAATGTTTTACTCCACAGACCTACAAACAGTGTATGTAAGATCTTATGTTCCTTTCTGGATAATTGCGGATTATGTATATAATGTCACGTACTGTTAATGTCATTTACTGTAACGATTAATGTCATGTAATTATTACTTTAACCACGCATTAGTTAATAAGATTTCTCGTAATACTGTGTATGTAATACTGATTGCAGAATAACCTCTTATTTGAGGTTCCTATTGCACAAATAAAAAAAAAAATCATAATAATGACTTGTTGTCAATGAGTTTTCCAATAATACATACAGGTATTCTACATTGCAGGTATGTGGACGCACAGATGAACAAAGTGATAATACAGTAGAAGCCAAGGAAGCACTGGTATTTTTACTAAATTGCTTGAACGATAAGTGGAAACTGCCGCTAGGCTATTTTTTAATCGATGGCCTATCAGGAATTCAAAAAAGCAATTTAGTAAACATGTGTGTGCAATTGCTCCACGATAGTGGAGTTACAATATGCAGCGTAACATTTAATGGCACTAACTAACAAACTTAGCTATGGCAATGTGTCTTGGAACACATCTGTCGTCAGCTTCTTTAAAACCCAGTTTTCTTCATCCAGTAACAGGAGAAAACATTCAACTGTTTCTGAATCCACATGTTAAAGCTGATTAGAAATACTTTGGGGACATATAATGTTTTTATGACGACAATAAGAATCCAATCAAGTGGGAGCATTTCGTTAATTTAGTAGAAGTTCAAGAGAAAGAAGGTTTGCATCTCGCAACAAAGTTAACGTCACGCCATATTAATTGGTTTCAAGAAAAAATGAAAGTAAGACTGGCGGCACAGATATTTTCCCCGAGCGTTGCAAAAGCTCTGCAATACTTAAGAGAAATTAATTACAACAACAATTTTACAGATACAAAACCGACAGAGCGATTCATCATTTTCATTAATGATGCATTTGACATTTTAAATAGTAGAAATATATTAGCTAAAGGTTTCAAAGCTGGTATACAGCAGTATAATAAAGCTTCTATTCTCAACAGAATTGACGAAGTGATCAAATATATCACTTCGTTGACATATGGACCAAACAGAAATCCATTGCACTTGGGACGAAACAAAACTGGTTTTATTGGATTTATAATCAGTTTACGATCCCTCGTGCATATATTCAATCAATATGTAGACAGCAAAGAAAACAAGAAATTGCAATATTTATACAATACAAGTGTTCTCAAGATCATCTTGAAGTATTTTTCAGTGCTGTAAGAAGTATGGGAGGACATAATGATAATCCTACCTCAAAACTTTTTCAAGCAGCAAACAAAAAATTGCTAATCCATATCGGGGTCACTGACTCCTTACAAGCTACTTGTATTGAGCAAATACCAATTATTATTTTAAGTAGAAGTGGTTCAAAAGAAAATACGTTCGGAGGTACGTTCGTGTGTAACGCGTGCGCATTAGAGCTAGTATAAGTAAGAGTGGGGGGCCCAGCCGGAGGGACAAGTTCCTCCAGGTTCCTCCTTCTGGCATCACTGTGTGTAGCACTACATGATACAATTTGCCACGACCACCACTATGAGTTTGCTTTTGTTATCTGTCTAGAATCGTCCAGACATTGTATCTGGGCCTGTGCTGCGTTCAAGTGAGACATTGTCACTTTTGAGATATTTATTGGCATCCTTGGCTTTAGAGTTAGTTATGGACTTGGGTACGGCTGGAAGTTAAGGGTCTCCTTTCATCCCGGGAAAATAAACCAGCCGTACCCCAGTCAATGACAATGACGCAGCGCAGGCCCACACTCAGCGGAAAGACGACACCAGTTTGGGGATAGATATTTGAACAAGGGATCTTTATGCATAGGCCTGTTTTATTTACAAGGTCTACGTGAGAAACGAAATCTCAGAATTTAGTAGGCGTACCATAGATTTTGAATTACGCCCCGAACTGGTGATTGGTTCCCTGTTTTATCCCCACCAAAGAATATATCCTTTCCTGAGCTTTGGTGGAGAATGACAGGAGAAATAGCGGTTAGAACTGTAAGGATTTTGGAGAGATTCGGACGAACCGCGGTTTTTTACATATCGATTATCGAAGCATAGAACGTGTCAAAATTTCCATTAGAGCGACACCAAAGAATTGCAAAGTGATTGTGACGTCTCTTTTATGAACGATTTTTACCGTTTTCATGTGTGAACTTTTCATTATTTTGTGTGGACATTTTTATGAACTGTTTGTGAACTTTATGAACTTTTATACGAACTTTATACGAACTTTTGTGAACTTTTGTGAACTTTTGTGAACTTTCCTATGAACTTTATTACATGAACTTATTCCGTTAATTTGTGTAAGAACTTTGTGCATTTTAAACCTTGGACGTATGTGCTTCGTGTACAAATACTGTATACAATCTAGAGCGTTTTATTGCTCCTGAGCCAGCAGCAATTCGCATTTACCAACGCTCTAAACATTATCTGTTTCTCTACTTATTTGTGTACAATAACTTAGGTTACTTAATTTTATTAAAGAATGTCGGAAAGAACATCACTGGCTCAACGATTAATACAGGCACGAAACAAGGGGGTTCCATCAATTATGGCTTCAGTCGTCTTATGACAGCTTCGTCAGATGCCTTGATACTCTTGTCTTAATAGCTACGGGAGATGTGTTAGCTGATGCACACAGGGAAAGCTTCTCTGCTTTTACATCTTGGCACTCACGACCATTAATAACGGAAGCTCTTTCTCAGATTTGGGGCAGGGAGTTTGGAGCAAGAGATACAGACCAGATTACTGCTAGAGCGTATGGTGAGCTTGTTGGTATATCCAATGCTAGGAACATGAATGCACCCATAGATCAAACTAGACTCGTGAGAAGATTATTCAAAAGCTAAGGATGAACCCTCCGAGCCTGAATGAGCTTAGATCTCTAGTTACTGAGATAAGCAGAAGATGCCGTAGCGGGTCCCGCAACATGATGGAGCTTGCAGATTGCATGGATCATGTTCCTAGGGATATCGTGGTTAGTATCAGACTCTGTTATTTTACCAATATAGGGGACGTTTGATATCATCAGGCATGTTTGTGAGGCCTCAGGCCGTGGCAGCTTGGAATCAACTTGGGGATGTAACTATTGAGCACGTTGCCATTAATGAAATTGATTTTGATATTCTAGAGACATATCGCGAAGTCTGGGCAGGAAGTGCAGATAGAGAAAATTTGAAGATGTTGAATTGCAAGAATTGTTGGACGAAGACGATACACAAACTCAGAAACAATTGGCAGAGAAGTTGAATGTCGGTCAACAAACCATTTCTGATCGTCTGCATGCAATGGGAAAGATCCAGCAGTCTTGAAAATGGGTACCACATAAGCTTAACGATAGACAAATGTAGAAGCGAAAAACGGTTTGCAAAATTTTGCTTTCTCGAAAGTCTTTCTTTCATCGGATCGTGATTGGTGATGAAAAATGGATCTACTTCGAAAATCCAAAACGCAAAACGGCATGGTTGACCCAGGAAAACCATCATCATCGACCCGAATCGCTTCGGCAAGAAGGCGATGCTGTCCATTTGGTGGGAATAGAAGGGTGTCGTGTACCATGGGCTACTGAAACCAGGTGAAACAGTTAATGCCAATCGCTACCGTCAACAAATTCTTAATTTAAACCATGCGTTGATCGGAAAGCGCCTAGATTAGGCTAGAAAACATGGATCTGGAATTGAATATGGCCTTAGCGCCAGTCGTAGGCCTAGTAGGTTGCGTCAAGCGTCTGTAGTGTGTAAATGCGTGCAGCGGGTCCCTACAGGCGCCTAATACTAGGAAGTAAGGAAGAGAACGGGTTAAAGAATACTGTAATTTTCGGACCTACAAAGTATTTTTCGGCCTACTTAGAACACAATCCTCCGGTTTCAAGTAGTACACAAGGAGACGACCATCGGACTTTTTCATGGATGAAGAATCCGATTTATATCAGGTAGCGCCCGAGACGCAAATTTTGACCCATCAACATACTATCAATAGGAGATACTTAGTACTGCTAACTATTCTTCTGGTATTGGTAGTAGCATTGACGGTTGCTACTTTGATCTTCACAGTGCGTTTAGAACGTGCTGAGACCACACTGAACAAGATCTGCGTGCACCTATTTAGCACAGACTTGTGTCAGTAACTGATTTGACTCACCGAATTGACAAAATGGAGCCTGGTATCCAAGCTGTGGACAGGGGAGTTTGGCGGCCTCAAGTTATACATCCAGAGAGTGCCGAGGATTTCAAAACTGTGTTTTGTTCCCCCTTACCCGTTGTCGGATCTAATGTCACTACTTTGGACCAGCTCCCTACCGGATGTGACAGACCCAAGGCAGCTTACACTCGTACAACTATGTATACAGGGTGGAACACACATACGCGGATGTTCCCTCTGTTTCTTACTGCCAAGGAACAACCGAAGAAAAAGATACACGCCCCGAACACTGAAGAACTACCCGACCCAAACCCTATGTTGGTACCCCGCGCTGAGGCTCTAGCATATATGGAGTCTAGAAGAGGTACCTTCACCTCTCGGGAAATTGACAACGTCAGGAAGGGAATATTGAGGATGACCACTTCCCATGCCCTAATCCGAGTTTCCTTACTCTCACGGGGTAATAGAAGTGGGAGTTCTTTCATCTCGGACTCTGTTTCTAATCCCAACCCTTCCCCGTTTGAGGATGTCGTTTGGGATGGGTCGTCCCGTGACGGCACTCCTGAACCCACCCATCTCGAGACGTTTCCCACCCCCCTTGCCCCAATTCCTCCATCAGGAGGTACCACTAAACCGTGGTTCGCCGCAGCATCTAAAATCCCAGGGCGTGCGGTGTCAATGACCAACACGTGGTCGCTAGGACGGCTCAAAACTTTATGCGGCCCCGAATAGGGTCGGTCTAGGACTCTTTTGTCGGAGCCCGCGAGAAGAAATACGTGAGAACACGTATGAATGTCTTTGAATAAAAATACGCGTCTCTTGTGGCGTTGACTCACGGGGACGGGTTTCACTTTCGGCATGTGCTGGCGAAACTCTTCGATGAACATATGTGGGGATTACCGTCGTCTTAACAACATCACGATTCCCGACAGGTACCCAATCCCGCAGCTGCAGGATTATTCGGTGAACCTGTTCGGGAAAACGATCTTCAGTAAGCTCGACTTACACCGAGCATATCAGCAAATTCCCGTCGCTCAGTCGCATGTTCCCAAAACCGCGGTGATAACCCCTTTTGGGTTGTTTGAGTACCTCGCCATGCCCTTTGGTCTGCGGAATGCCGGTCAAACATTCCAGAGGTACATCCACCGTGCCCTCGGTGATCTCGAATACGTTTTTGCATATATTGACGACATTCTTGTCGCGTCTTCAAATCCTGAAGAGCACGAGATGCGTCTCCGCACTGTGCTTCAACGTTTGCAGGAATTCTCTTTGCGTTTGAACCTCGCCAAATGCGAATTTGGCAAGGACCAGCTCGAATTCCTAGGTTATGTCATTGACCGGAATGGATCAACACCGATCCCAGAGAAAGTAAAAGCCATTCAGGGCTTTCCCAAGCCCAAGACAGTCTCCGACCTCCGCAGATTCTTAGGGATGGCCAACTTTTACCGCCGTAGCATACGTCATGCCGCAGACGTGCAGGCGCCTTTACATGAATACCTTCGCGATTCCAAAAAAAATGACAAACGCGAGATCGTTTGGAACCCATCATCTGAGGAAGCGTTTGCTCGGGTCAAGTCCGACCTAGCAAGCGCAACCTTGCTCAATCACCCTTCTCAAGAATTCGAAGGGTCTTGGAAACCGCTTACGTTTTTCTCGCGCAAGTTCACCCCTGCTCAGCGCAACTACAGCGCATACGACCGCGAATTGACCACGGTATACGAAGCCATTAAATTCTTTAGACATTTCCTTGAGGGCAGAAACTTCACCATTGTGACCGATCACAAACCCATCACCTTCGCTTTCAGACAGCGCGCTGACAAGGCGTCACCACGCCAATTACGCCAGTTATCATTTATTTCGCAATTCTCGACACAAATCGAGCACCTTCCCGGTCCTGAAAACGTGGTTGCGGACTCCCTGTCGCGAGTCGACACCTTGCACCTCGCCGCCAACATCTCGTTGGAAGAATTGTCGAGAGCGCAGGAGACCGACCCGGAACTCAAAGAACTTTTACATCCACCGATCACTCGCTGGCTCTGCGGCGAATCCGGTGGGGACCGGAGCATGTCGCGATTGCGTGCGATCTTAATGCCGAGGTGTTGCGTCCAATATATTCCGAGTCCCCTGCGAAGAGCGATTTTCGAGCTATTCCACGCGCCTGCGCACCCAAGCGCGAAGATCACGGACCGCATAATTCGCAAGCGCTACGTTTGGCCACAAATGCATCGCGACATCGCGAACTGGGCGAAAGCGTGCGTAGACTGCCAACAGTCTAAAATATCGCGTCACAATCACGTCGGGGTCACCAGTTGTAGGGAATTGACTCGTGGAGGGAAAAGGTTGAATCCCTGTAGTCCACTACAAATTATTATTTTTGTCAACTGTTCAATATCTTTATTGTGAAAGGCCCGAACTTGTGGGCGTACGCGTGTACAATAAAGATTAGCACCAAATACTTGTTTGTCTCTATGTATAAGCTATGACTACTCGAGACGCCAGTCGCCAGTGAAGTGGTTGGCGGCGAATCCCGCGCAACAACGTTCGCGGCAGTTGGTAGTCGGCGCTGCCAACTTGATCGCCAGATCGTCGTTGGAGAGTTGCATGGGGAATATGGCGTTAGAAAGCCAAGATCCCCACATGATTGACTTCTGTTAACGTTGCATATCCATCTGACACAGATTCCGAGCTGGACATCTCGGAATCTGAACTGGACGAGATGGAAGTAAAGAGAATCATAGAGGAAGCTATGACAGCAGACAAGAAAGAAATGGAAGAGAAAGCAAAACGAAAGAGAAAGAAAGAGCAGAAAGAAAAAGAGAGAAGTCAGAACGGGAGTGAATCGGATTTATCCGACTCACTGCCCACGAAACAAGTCAAAGGAAATGACAAGGAGAACTCCACCTCCACACGAAAGCAAGTAAAAACAGAGGAACCCCTGCTGATCACAGGGGAACTTGTAGAGACGCCCTTCGACAGGCTGCGTAATTTCATCATGGGCTTGCCCATCAGTGGTGCCAGAATCGTGGGACGTGGGATTTTTCCCCTCCGCTCGCTCAGTTGACTCGGCCTCCCACTCTGACGTACCATCGGCTCCTTGCGTTGCTTCGACTGCGCACGCGCTGCACACAAGCGTACCTCTAGTCTGTTCGTGTGAGCTGCCTATTCGACTCGATGCGTTCCTTCGAAATTCACGTCTTACCGAAATGCAAAATCTGGAGGTAGCGCATACGATTCCCGGCGCGGCACGGTACACATTTTGCTATAACTTTTGATCTAAACAAGATATCGATGCGAAATTTGGACTAAAATTTTTTTCGAAAAACCGGGTTTAATGGTCCATCTTAAAATATGTTCTCTATGTTTTAAACAATTTTTTTCGTTGGTTTTTAAGGTATAGCCGGTTAAGATGGTTCAGCGGGCCGCCAACACAAATTGATTTTTAGTCAAACCATACTTAATAAACAATTACGAGAAAATTCATGAATATTCTAGCTAACAGCATACATGACTGAAATTTTTTTCAGATTTTTCGGATTATGTAAACATGTTTAAAAAAATTGAAAATCTCCAAACATTCGAAGAAAATGCATATTTCGTATTCAAGTTGTAGAGATATCAGTTTTATAAAAATTCAGTAGTCGGATATTATTGAAACAATTGTCCTTAATTCTTTCTAGAATTTTTTATAAATTGTATCGGTGTTAAAAAAATCAAAATCAATTGTTTCGATACTCCTTTACTTTTTTGTAGACGTATTGTGTAATATCGAATATTTTTATATTGAGAAAATTACTTTACAGAATTTAATAATTCAATATAAAATATTTTATTTACGTTATATTTCAATATACATATAAACATCACTCCTAACAAATATGGTAATCACATAATTATTGTAACGACATTTTACATATAATTTAAAGTATTCAAAAAAGGTGTTTGCAATAGCATCTTCGGTTACAAAAATCAATGTTAGATGGTCCCTTCCTATCTATAACATAAAAAAAAACAAAAAATAGTTATAGTCATGATTGCAAAGTACAGAATAAAATATTAATGTTACTAAATACTTATCTGTTTTTTTAAATCATTTTTCAATCTGCAAATCCTGCTTTCACGTTGTCTAGAAATTCCGTTCCAGCTGGCACACGCGCGATTTTAAATGGTCCTCCCATAATTTTCAAACATTAGATATTTTTGGCATTTTGTTTAAACCTACAAAGTTTAATGTCCTGCGATTTCGAACAATTTATAACTGTTGTAACACTCAAAAAACAGCAAATTACCAACGGAGAAATAGATGGCCAGCCATTATTTTTACTATATTCCACCCGCAATTAAAAAATAGTTCTAAAACTTTAAAAATATATGTAAAATGTCATTGCAATAATTATATGATGAACAAAGAACAAAACAGAGTGTTTAAAGATAAAAATCGATTTTGTAACGAAAAATTCTGAAATAATTCACTGTCATAAGTGCAAATAAGTAAAATGTTCATGAATTTTTTCGTAATGTTTTGTTGAGCAGAATAGAAGAGATAGTGCACCATTCATAAAACCGTGCTCACCCTATAATTAGTCATGTGGTAGGGGTGCTGACTAGAAATTTATCACAGAGGGCTTTCTTTGCTTTGGGGGCTCCAGTATTTTATATAAACACTACGATGAGGTAATAGGAACTCTTTCACCCATTCGTTCCTCTGTTGTCATGGCTTGGTACAGTTCGATCTGTATGCTTATTACAAGTCAGTGATTGAAATGAAACATAATTTAAGGTAAGCTATTTGTCTCGGGTCGCAGAGTATAATTTTCCGTTCCGCGGTTGCGGTCATTAAGGGCTTAAATGGTCCCCTACATTTCTAAGTTTAATTGCAATATTATAGGACACAATATAAATATTAACGTATACTTAATTTTTTATCGATAAATATAATTCCTAATAAATGAAATGTTAGAAACGCGATAAAGAAAACTGGAGATACAATTGTGGCTATTTGTTAATTGCAGAATGTACCCACCAAGGTGCAATAATATGAATATAGAAACAAAAACAACTATTTTAACAATAAATTATTGAAATAATAATTGAAATAGTGAATGTACAAACAAATTATAAAATTTTATTTAAAAATTGTTTAACTTATAAATAACAATAAATAACGAGATAAGAGACACAAATGTCTATCATTGACAGACATGATGTGCGACGAGATGCGCGATTAGATGCGCCGATTATCCTATTCATCCCGCCTTCATTCTACGCATCTGCGTATAATAAACCTCCTACGTCAAGAAACAAAAGTGTATCGGTTGCGTATTGATGTTGCGCGTAACTAATATCCCGCGCGATCTTCACACCGCAACGGTCGCAACGTGCTACAGCGTGACAACTTGATTTGTTATTTTATTGTTGCTTTTTATGATAAGCAGTGTTTGTGTTTGTGATTGTGTACATAATTATTAGGAACATTTTTATTTCTATTCTTGAAGTGAAACTTCTTTTATCCGTTGTAATCGTGTTAGGGTTTTTTAAAGTTTAAAGGGTCTGTGGTTGTGATATAATGACAAGTGTACCCATTAAAAAGTGTAAGAAAAGGTTTCAGCATCATTGGTATGATGCTGATGAATCTTTGAAGGATTGGTTAGAAGAAGTTTCTTCGGATGAATCTAAATGCTTCTGCAAAGTCTGCAATAAAATCCTCGATTGCGGACTTACAGAAATACGCAAACATTCATCCAGGCAGGCTCATGTCAAAAATATGAAGCAATTGCTTCATAAGGACAATGAAACTCGAGACAACAACGTCTTGAGGAGCCTGTTGAAATATCCACTGAACCCGAAAATTTAGATAAGGGGAGAAATTCTTCATTAGGCGATAAAATTAAAATTGCCGAAATTAAATACGCGGCTTTCTTCGCCGAACATAACATCCCTCTCTCCATCGCCCCTGATTTCCTCGCCCTTATGCAAGATATAGGCAATGAGCCTCAAGTCTTGCAGGGCATGAAGGTTGGCCGCACAAAGTGCAGTCAAATAATTTCAAATGTTTTATGCGTTCGAGAGACGGAACGCATTACGGATAACGTGAAGCATTGCAAATTTTCCGTACACGAAGATGAAACCACAGATTCGACAAACGACAAGTGGCTCACATTAGCGGTCAGATATGTTGAGCCATGTCGTTTGTCTGTTAGGACGGAATTGCTGCAATTGATTCATCTTGATGCCAGCGATTGTTCGGCAGGAAAGAGTTTCCAATCCTTCGAAAATCAGTTGCTGAAAATGCAAATTCCGATGAACAATATCGCGGCTCTCAGTTGCGACAATGAAAACGTCATGACAGGAAAGTTTTCTTCGTTCAAGACTAAGTTGCTTGAGAAAAATCCCGACGCCATGACAATTCCGTGCATTTGCCATTCTGTAGCACTGGCGGCAAGTGCTGCTTGCGCTACGTTTCCAAAAGAATGTGACGAATTGCTTCGTGGCGTCGCTTCGTTTATCAGAAACAGCGCTAAAAGGACTGCTATTTTTAGACAATTCCAGGAGAGTTATGAGAACTCTCCTGTAAAAATTCTTAGATTATCGGATACACGCTGGCTTGCTAGGCATCAGTGTGTCAAACGATTTTTAAAAGTTTGGGACGATTTAGTTCATTTTTTCGAGGAACACACCTTTTCAGAAGATTCGGCATCTGCTAGGAAATTCTTTTCCCTCCTGAGCAGACAGGATATCAAAGGATATTTCCTCTTTTTGGAATATGTCCTTGATATTCTTAATAGATTTAACGCCTTCTTCCAGAATAGGAAAACGTTGGTGCAGGAGTTGCAGCCATCTTCAGCAAAGCTGCTTAAATTTTTTTACGAAGGTTTTTAAAACCAGCCCTTTTAGATAAAGAAGTTTTTAAGTTTGTGAGGCAGGTTAATTTCACATTAAAGTCAAATCAAGTTCCACTAAATCTAGTGGAACTTGGTTCCAAATGCGAAGATTTTTTGAATGAGGCGGTTGACGATGGAATGTCGGAAGTTGAGTTGCACTCCTTCCGGCAACATTGCTTAAGGTTTTATGAGACCATAAGCAATGAAATAAGAAATAGTCTTCCTTTCGATGATGGTTTTCTAGGGGAATTGACGGTTCTCAAATCCGATTCCGTATTTAACAGCGACAGAGATTTAACTTTTAAAAATCTCGTAGCTGTCGCTCGTAGATTAGGGAATTGGAGTGCCGTAGATCTACAAAAGGAGTGGAACTTGTTGTACTACGACACTTCCCGATTACAGAGGGACCAATGGTCTAAATTATCTTTTGACGATATGTGGGTAGACATCTGTACCCAAAAAGACCAAAACCAAATTCTTCGTTTCCCCCTCCTCACATCTTTAGTAAACACGGTCAGATGTCTTCCACACTCGAATGCCGAGGCCGAGAGAATTTTTTCACTGCTTCCCGACATTAAATCTAGAAAAAGGAATAAAATAGGCACTGTCCTATTAAATTCCATGTGTGTGGTGCGCACATCTTTGAAAGGTAGACAGGAGTCTAGTCGCACCATGTCTGTCGATGGCAGACATTTATCCCTCATGTCGGGAGAGCATTTATATGCACGTTCGTCGCCGTCTGTAAATTACAAACAGTTAAGATTACACGCGTTTACGGACTTGTGAGGTTGTTTTTTCAAAGGCGATGTCGACCAAAGTCATTGTCGGTCGAACATGGAGTCGCTGAAATGTTGTCGGGGAAATCTGTGTCCATGATTTCCATGGAACCCCACCTTGATGGGTACATTTTGGAATTAAAAACAGCCACAATCCTAATTCCAGTTTTTTTTATCGCGTTTTGAACATTTTGTAATCGGTTATCTTTTTTATTACAGTTTTAACATTTTTTATCTTATTAGGAATTGATTTTAGTTTAGTGTCCTATATAATTGCAATTAGAATTACTTTTTCTTTTTTCTTTGAATGCAGCAACGCAGAGAGCCATTTAAAATCGCGCGTGTGCCAGCTGGAACGGAATTTCTAGACAACGTGAAATCAGGATTTGCAGATTGAAAAATGATTTAAAAAAATAGATAAGTATTTAGTAACATTAATATTTTATTCTGTATTTTGCAATTATTACTTTAATTGTATGTTTTTTATGTGATAGAAATGCAGAGGACCATTTAAAATCGCGCGTGTGCCAGCTGGAACGGAATTTCTAGACAACGTGAAATCAGGATTTGCAGATTGAAAAATGATTTAAAAAAACAGATAAGTATTTAGTAACATTAATATTTTATTCTGTACTTTGCAATCATGACTATAACTATTTTTTGTTTTTTTTATGTTATAGATAGGAAGGGACCATTTAACATTGATTTTTGTAACCGAAGATGCTATTGCAAACACCTTTTTTGAATACTTTAAATTATATGTAAAATGTCGTTACAATAATTATGTGATTACCATATTTGTTAGGAGTGATGTTTATATGTATATTGAAATATAACGTAAATAAAATATTTTATATTGAATTATTAAATCTGTAAAGTAATTTTCTCAATATAAAAATATTCGATATTACACAATACGTCTACAAAAAAGTAAAGGAGTATCGAAACAATTGATTTTGATTTTTTTAACACCGATACAATTTATAAAAAATTCTAGAAAGAATTAAGGACAATTGTTTCAATAATATCCGACTACTGAATTTTTATAAAACTGATATCTCTACAACTTGAATACGAAATATGCATTTTCTTCGAATGTTTGGAGATTTTCAATTTTTTTAAACATGTTTACATAATCCGAAAAATCTGAAAAAAATTTCAGTCATGTATGCTGTTAGCTAGAATATTCATGAATTTTCTCGTAATTGTTTATTAAGTATGGTTTGACTAAAAATCAATTTGTGTTGGCGGCCCGCTGAACCATCTTAACCGGCTATACCTTAAAAACCAACGAAAAAAATTGTTTAAAACATAGAGAACATATTTTAAGATGGACCATTAAACCCGGTTTTTCGAAAAAAATTTTAGTCCAAATTTCGCATCGATATCTTGTTTAGATCAAAAGTTATAGCAAAATGTGTACCGTGCCGCGCCGGGAATCGTATGCGCTACCTCCAGATTTTGCATTTCGGTAAGACGTGAATTTCGAAGGAACGCATCGAGTCGAATAGGCAGCTCACACGAACAGACTAGAGGTACGCTTGTGTGCAGCGCGTGCGCAGTCGAAGCAACGCAAGGAGCCGATGGTACGTCAGAGTGGGAGGCCGAGTCGACTGAGCGAGCGGAGGGGAAAAATCCCACGTCCCACGATTCTGGCATCACTGTTGCCCATGCCGAAGACGCAGCGGACGAAGGGAGAGAAACTTCTCGAGGACCTGATGCAACACATCCTCGCAGAAGAGCAAGATTCTAACCAAGAAATAGTGAAACTAGCTAAGGAGAATAGGGAACTCCGAGCAAAGCTGGAGAAACAAAGCAAAGAGACACCACTCGAAGAGAAGTTGAACCAGCTTTCTGCAAAGCTGGACAACTTCATGTCCGAGAAGCATAACTGCGGCAAGGAAGCCTTGGCTCCCAAACCGAAGT
This sequence comes from Lasioglossum villosulum, assembly GCA_963971365.1. Classification (NCBI taxonomy): domain Eukaryota; kingdom Metazoa; phylum Arthropoda; class Insecta; order Hymenoptera; family Halictidae; genus Lasioglossum; species Lasioglossum villosulum. The sequence goes on from OZ020497.1 coordinate 27,691,795, forward strand.
TATACTCGGACATCATTAAAGCAAATAAAAAGACGAGACAAGTAGCCAAACAGGCTACAATAAAACAGAGCAAGCCAACAGCGGCAATTTACCCTGCTAAGGGAAGTGAGATCGCAAACAGCGACGACACCAAAAAGATTCTGTCGGAGTTTATAAACCCGACAGAACAGAAAATCAGAATCCGGAGCGTGAGGAAACTCGCGAACTCCGGAATTCTCATAGAGACCGATACAAAAGAGGACCTTGAGCAAGTCCTCAACAACAAACAACTCATAGAGAAAGTGGAAAATAATAATATACGGAGTCCCCTCTGACATGACAGAGGAGGAACTCCTTAAGGCAATAAGTAATCAGAACCTCGAGCTGGGCTCGCAGGAGAAAGTAGAAGAGGAGTTTAAACTCCTCTTCAAAACAGGCAAGAAAGGCCAAGATACCACCAACTGGGTTGCAGAGGTATCCCCAAAAACTCGGAAGACCCTGTTGAGCAGGAACCGAGTATTTATAGGATTCAACGCCCACGGCGTAAGAGATTTTATTGCAGCGAGTCGTTGCTTCAAATACCAAGCATTTGGGCACGTCTCAAAGCATTGCAAGGCAAAAACAGACACATGCGGGCACTGTGGCAAAGATGGGCACGTCTTTAAGGACTGCCCAGACAAAAAAGAGAAGCCCACTTGCATTAACTGCAAGAGAGCGGGCAAACCAGCCAACCATGGCTTAAGAGACAAAAACTGTCCAGCGTACAAACACGCTATGGAAAAATGCCTTAGTCGAATAGACTTTGGCAAAGATCAAATAACATAGAGCAATAACTACAAAAAACTCACCATGACGATCCTCGCAGGCGATACCTGAACGTCTTGGTATCGTGATCGTAGGGTGTAATCGGCGAAACGGCCTGAAAACCGCGCCCAACCTGCAAGAGACCGAGCGCTAAGCTGGTAACTCCGCCTCCTCGTGGCCCCCGCTGGAAACGTCCCTGCGTCTGGTTATCATGCCGACCTGGGGACGGCCAAGCGAGTTACTTTCCGAAAGGGACGGTCTACCCTCCTGATGATCTTTAATTGGTGAAAGAGGGGTTTTTCCAAGTTCAGTCCATAACATCTACGGACATTACTCTTTGCAGTGGTGCTACGCGCTGGGGGTGGATAATGATATACAGGGTGTCCCAAAATTCCTCCGACACCCGAAAATGGGAGGTTCCTTGGGTCATTTGAAGCGACATTTTCCTTTACAAAAATGGCGTCCGCGGTTTTGTTTTGGAGTTATTAACGAAAAACACAGACCAATCAGAGCGCGACCTAGACGCGAGTTAGCACAGTCGGCCCGACGCGCCCACTGTCAATTGGCCGAACGTGCCATCGCATGTCTAGATCGCGCTCTGATTGGTCCGTGTTTTTCGTTAATAACTGCTAAACAAAGCCGCGAACGCCATTTTTGTAAAGGAAAATGTCGCTTCAAATGACCCAAGGAAACTCCCATTTTCGGCTCCTAGGGTAGTTTTGGGACACCCTGTATGTTGCGTATGCCCAAGGAGGCGAGGTCGCATATCCGTCACCACAGCGGCGTCGGATGTCACACTAAACTGTTAACGTTGCATTTGTTTTGTTTCTGGCATTTCATAACTGCAACTTTTAGGTTACTTTTGAAGCAAATTACACGTAATTTTGATTAAAATTGTTAGTTCTGTGTCAATTTAAACATGGAGTGCAAAAACGAACATTATAGACACATATTGCTTTTTTATTTCCGTAGAGGTAAAAAAGCTGCCGAGGCTCACAGAGATATATGTGAAGTTTATGGTGACGATAGTGTAACAGAACGCACGTGCCAGAATTGGTTTAAAAAATTCCGTTCTGAAAATTTTTCTCTTAAAGTTGACTCCACGAAAGAACCGTAGTGCGAGAGAACCTGTTTTCGTTCGTCACTGCGCATCCTCGCCCTGATTGGTAGGATTTTCAATGCACAGCGCATGCGCGCAGTGGCTGTGAGCGACGCCACGCGCCGCAGCGCTGCATCTGCCTCATTCGCAGCCATACCGGGTGTCCATCAGTGTCCATTGTGCATTATTTCACCGGAGCGAGTTGCGTGGTGTTTTTTCGTTGTGTTATTTTTTTAAATTGGGTGTTTCAAGGATTGTGGAAATGTCAGACCAAGTTCCAGGGACATCAAGCACGTCTCCATCTCCAATAAAAAAAATCCGAGAGGAAAGGTAAGCTTGCATTATACATAATTATTTATCATGCATTTCGCTACTGTAAGCTTATTTCTTTTTTCAAAAATTATAGTTTCTGTAATTTACTAAACTTTTCTCTGTTTTTAGTTCGTCGGATCTGCTCAGAAACAGATAATTATAAATTTGTACAAGACTTTGCTGTCGGAAAATCCGACAATTAAATATAATGAGATGGTGGCAACATTATCGAAAAATACGGGAATTGGACGGGAATCCGTATCAAAGACGCTCTCCGAATATAAGTCAACAGGGACGGTAACGTCGCCAAACAAAAAGAAGCCACGCCAAAACATCCTCGAGAAGACGTCGAGCGAGGATGTGCTGGCAATACGAAAGATAGTGCACAATTTTTGGATAAATCGGGAAATCCCAAATATGAAAATGATACTGCAAGCGGTCAATAACGACGAAGAATTACCGTTCTTCAAAGAGACTACTTTGCGCCGGTTGCTAGACCGTATTGGGTTTAAATATGTGGTCCGGAAACGGAATAGCGCCTTCCTTGAACAACCCCATATTATCCAGTGGCGACAACGATAAGCAACAGTCTATATACATTCGAAAATGTTTTTTTCAAAAAACTCAGTTTTGAAATATCCTCATTTCTTACAAAAATTTATTTTTTACTATGTTGTAGGTACCTCAGACAAATTCAGGATTTACGTTCTGAAAATCGCCCAATATATTATCTAGATGAAACATGGATAAACGCTGGAGATTGGAAAGGGAAACAATGGGTAGACACGACAGTTAACTTTAAATTAAATTAATTAAAAAGGAAACCGTCTTATAATAGGTCACATCGGGTCGAAAGACAGATTTGTACCTGGGGCCCTCCTTTGTTTTGAGGCAAAAAAGAAAGTTGGCGACTATCACCAGGAGATGAATGGTGGGGATACATTTTTCAACTGGTTTAAAACGCTTTTGCCCATGCTGCCAGATGGGGCTGTCGTTGTACTCGACAATGCTCCTTACCACAGCACAAAGAAGGAAAAGTATCCCACTTTGTCGTGGAAGAAGGATGACATTGTCACATGGTTGGAAGGTAAGGGGGAAGCGGTGGATCGAAGCTATATCAAGATCCGTCTGCTGGATCTGCGACTTTTTAGTTTGCTCATTAGATGCTGAAGCGAAAGCAAATTTATTGAAAGAGAGTTTCATTCGACTCCAGAAAGCAAATGTAACTGTATGCTCTTTAACTTTAGATAGGCCAAGTGACCATTTTGCCGCGGTTAAGCTACTGGGTGATCGTATGCATATTGAGAAAACAGAAAAGGACAACGAGAGTCTGTATGATATATTCAAAACAAACTTTCCTCAACCCCTTGCCTGGTGAGCCAGAAATTAATATAATTCTGGATGCATGTCACATACTGAAAAATATTAGAAATTGTTTGGGAGAATATCGTGTACTCGTTGATGAAGATGGAAATAGAATAGAATGCCGTTACCTCCAGCAGCTCGCATTATTGCAAGAGAGTGAGGGTTTGCGCCTAGGGTATCGGCTCCATTCTAGACATATTGGATTCCGGAAAATGGTGATGAAGGTGTCTTTAGCCGCGCAAGCTCTCAGCTCAAGTGTTGCCGACAGCATAGACTTTTGTGCAGACATTCTGCAACTATCGCAGTTTAAAGGTTGCAAAGCAACTTAGCGTTTCTTGCGGTGCGGGAACACGTTCAAGAATGTTGAAAATAATTTATGCAATTTTTGGCTTGTTTGTTATGTCACGTCCGGTGGTCCAACCGTTATTAATAATTACTAAATAATCATAATACTAACACTTCTTAGAGTTGGTTAATACTTTCCCCCAAATAACGCTGCGCGGGAAACAGAAATAAAATATTGTAATCATATACTAAGCGAATAAACTGAAATGTAATACGCGAGCGATGTTAAGCAACAAAGCACCCGTAGGCCACGTGTAGCACAAAATTACAAGAAAACCACCTAAACAGAATTAAATACCAAGAAGACCAAGAACGCAATAGAGGTGACACATGGACTGACGGAAGCACTCCGGAAGAACGCGAGAAACGGAGGATCCAGCTGAGGGAGAAAAAGACACAGGAATAATCCAACGAACAAAACTGCAGACCACGATTATGATGACAAATGAAAACCGAACCAACTCCACAAGGATTTGGCTTAGAACAAAGGATAGAAGAAAATATAAAAACGACGACATCTCGCCAGCGCGCCAGTAAAAACCAACAGCTCGATCTAACGTTATCAATCCAATCAGTCGTAAAATCAGTTAGTGCAAGTTAAAGGTTAAATCGTTGGCGAAATACCAATCGATTGGGATTACCATTGTGAAGATCACCATCCTTGTACAAGCGATCCGAATACCGAAACCCGAAACAGCGCAACGGTAAACGCTAACATTTATAATAATTACTAACCCTCGTATCGACTACTCAAAACCCAGATGTATCTTGAATTTATCGTTTAAATACACTTTGTTTATGTTTAGCATGTAAATATGTATAAATATGTAAAAATAGTTGTAAGAACATAAGATATAGGAATTTAGGTTAAGTATAGGTTAAGAGATTAGTTGTAAGGTTAGTTTTAAGGTAGTAAGTTGTGAAGCTGGGAGTGGAAAAAGGTATTGTTGTTCGAATTTTGTAACCCTGCGGGGATCGAAATAAAGATTATATATACACTTTGTTTAAATTCTTCCTAAAATCAAATTCTCCAAAAAATCATTTCGAACACCCACTTCGATTCTTTCGCGATAAATAGTACACCAGCAAACCCACGTAAATATCGCAAAATCCTGAATTTCCCGAACCGAAGCCGGTGAATGCAGGTAGGTTCGAAACTGCGTCATATCCCTATTATATAAATCTATCAAAATCTCTATTGAATCTCTGTTTGTCTTACTTGGGACGTAACAGTTATTACAATGTTGTTGCAATGCGGACATCCACGCGAAGTAGTGCTGACAGGGTTGGTCAGCATCATATTAGGGCTGTAACTTTCCTTCGAAGGTCGAACATTTTGAAGCTTCGAAGCTTCGAATGTCGAACCTTCGATTTCAGAACCTTCGAAGGTCGAAGATTTCGAAGCTTCGAAGCTTCGATTGCAGAACTTTCGAAGCTTCGAAACTTCGAAATTTCAAAGGTCGCTTTCTGGAAATTCGAAGGCGATGGAGAATCAAAGTTTCTAATTTCGAACTTCTCTCCGTAGTAAATTATTATGACGGCCACGGTAGATACGTCATCAATTATTTTTTAAGTACATTCGTGATATGATCCCGAAAATTAATAGAATGCAATTTTTTAAATATAATTTAATTACGAAAAGTTCAAATGGAAAGTTCAATGTCAGTCACCGGTGACTGACAGTTAATATTTGTATTTATCAAAAATCGTGACACGTATAAGATTGCGAAATTTCGAAGCTTCGAATCTTCAAAACTTCGAAAACTTTGAAGACTTCGAAGACTACGAAGACTTCGAAACTTCGAAACTTCGAAGCTCCCTTCGTTCCTTCGAAGCTTCGGAAAAGTTACAGCCCTACATCATATGCGTTTTCTTGCATTATATAGAAGTTTTGTAACATGGGAAATGTAAATTCATGTAAATGCAGTAAGTGCATCGTTTACCCCGTAAAAATTTGTATTCGTGCCTTTGCACTAGGGGCGGAGTGTGTGGGCTCGGCGCTGTGCTCGTCCAATGAAAAATACGATGGTCACGTGGGTACCCTACCCTCTTAAGGGTGTAGATCCGCTCTCTAGTGTGCATGACTCACACAGCGTAGACCCATATACATGCACGAGGATTGCAAGGGTCCGGCAAATTACAAAGTATGACTTTTTACTGCATATTTGCGACCCGTACGACGTCACAATCGTTAGATGAAAGATGTGTCTAGCGCGCTATGAAGCTACAATTTTGAAATTATGCGCTATAGAGGCGTAATCGACTTTATTAGACAGCAAACAGCTGAGCATCGAGTTGAGAGGTAGGCAATATGGCGGCGGTACGACTGGCTGCCGCCGTACAGTGATACATTTTCTTAAATTTCGAGCGATTTAGGGTTCTTATAGAGAAAAAGGGCACATAGCGCGCTAGCGAGGACTCATACAATGTAAATGCAACAATTATTATGTTAAACCTTACGTAAATAAAGACACACTTTGTAATTTTCGCCCGAAAGTGAAAGGTTTTGGGAAATTACAGTACCGGCAGTTCTCGCTACGAGCGCTTATGTCTGTTTCTGCTAAGTCAGTCCCCAACGAGCCGAGTTGTCGGTGTTGTATCGGTAAAACAGAGGGAGGCTCTGCGAAGAGGCCCGACTAGCCGTCCCACGATGCGCTCGCACGGGGCGAATGAGAGGTTCGGTATTTGCGAAAATACAAATCTGCCGTGCACATTACGTTGCTCTGCGTGGTCGCGATCGCTAGATGAAGGATCCATCTAGCGCGCTATGTCCCTACAATTTCGATATTATGCTTTACAGAACGGCAATCGACGATATTCGACAGCATTTTCGGGATTTGCGCGTCTGTGTGCCTCAAGACGGTCAGTCGAGCCTGCTTGCGGAGCCTCCCGAAAATGCTGTCGAATATCGTCGATTGCCGTTCTGTAAAGCATAATATCGAAATTGTAGGGACATAGCGCGCTAGATGGATCCTTCATCTAGCGATCGCGACCACGCAGAGCAACGTAATGTGCACGGCAGATTTGTATTTTCGCAAATACCGAACCTCTCATTCGCCCCGTGCGAGCGCATCGTGGGACGGCTAGTCGGGCCTCTTCGCAGAGCCTCCCTCTGTTTTACCGATACAACACCGACAACTCGGCTCGTTGGGGACTGACTTAGCAGAAACAGACATAAGCGCTCGTAGCGAGAACTGCCGGTACTGTAATTTCCCAAAACCTTTCACTTTCGGGCGAAAATTACAAAGTGTGTCTTTATTTACGTAAGGTTTAACATAATAATTGTTGCATTTACATTGTATGAGTCCTCGCTAGCGCGCTATGTGCCCTTTTTCTCTATAAGAACCCTAAATCGCTCGAAATTTAAGAAAATGTATCACTGTACGGCGGCAGCCAGTCGTACCGCCGCCATATTGCCTACCTCTCAACTCGATGCTCAGCTGTTTGCTGTCTAATAAAGTCGATTACGCCTCTATAGCGCATAATTTCAAAATTGTAGCTTCATAGCGCGCTAGACACATCTTTCATCTAACGATTGTGACGTCGTACGGGTCGCAAATATGCAGTAAAAAGTCATACTTTGTAATTTGCCGGACCCTTGCAATCCTCGTGCATGTATATGGGTCTACGCTGTGTGAGTCATGCACACTAGAGAGCGGATCTACACCCTTAAGAGGGTCTATTTCTCGGCAATCGTCTACGGACTAAACACATAGAGTACCGCAAAATGGTCATCAAAGTGTCGCTAGCGGCGCCAGACACTTAGTGCCAGTGTTGCGGACAGCATTTTATTTTGTTCGCAAGTTTTACAACTGCCAGATTTCAAAGATTGCGAAGCAACAGTACGATTCATTAAGTGCATAGATACTATTTTTGATTTCATGAATGTACGTAATCCATGGGGGAAACATTTGAAAAGTCCACTAAAGCCCCATAATGAAGACGTTTGGCGCCCGAGGCTAATTTCTGAATTGACATATTTGTTAAAACTGAAACAAGTAGATGAAACGTCCATTTTTCATTCAAGACGAAAAGCCGGCTTTGTAGGCCTTTTCGCTGCTGTATTATCAGTATTTAATATTTTCGATACCTACGTAAGACCGGAAGATTCAAAAATAATATACTTGTTGACATACAAGACTAGTCAAGACCACTTAGAACTATTTTTTTGCGCCATAAGAGGCAGAAGTGGGTGGTGCCCCAACCCGACTGCGTCACAATTTATTAGCGCATATAAAAGATTGCTAGTCAGGGACGGCATTAAGATTAGCACCGGAAATGTACAGGCACTGGACAATACTCGAATACTGAACGTTTCTTCCAGTGCATTAAAGAAAAACGCAAAACTTGATAGATACAATATGAATGTGTATAATGAAATTCACAATTTAAGAACAGCAAAAAAGTATGGATTCACTGATAATTCCAGAGATATGTCCATCGTATCGGAAATCAGTGAATTTTCAAATTTATCATGGATGCAGACTTTGAATATAAGCGAGTTTTCTCAGCAGGCGGTGGGTTATATTGCTGGATGGGTAATTCTATCTCTAAAAAACAAAAAAATTAATTAATTGCATTGAATGGCTTGCGGCATGCGGGGGAATAAATAGCAAAATCGCAAAATGTAGTAGACATTCGTTTAACTGTTGAATCGCTCTTCCGTAAAGCATGCTATATAAATTCAGGAAAACCGCCAGTTGAAACAAACTTCCCATGCATTATAGCCACCCAGGCTTTTGAAGTAGCTATTCACAAGTATAAATTGTTCACAGACTTGGAACAGCACGATTTAGATTTGTTCAGTGTCGACGAATTTATAAGTCACACTAATAGACTGATAAAAACAATTATTAAAACGTATATAGAATTACGCATGTATGCGGCAACAAAACGTTATGCCTTGGCAGTAACTGGCACTAACATGCGTCATTTTTTGACGCGATCTATTGTTTGGGCTCACCAGTAAGTACAAAAGATAAATTCATTGTATATATAAAAACGTAGTAATAGTTATACTTCTAATTGTGATGTGTTAAGATGATGTTCTTAAATTGTTTGCTTTTCTGCTCGCTGCATGTTGAAATAAAATTGTGATTCTTTTATGTATAAGATATTTTTTTTCTAGTGTGTGTTTTCTCCTAAATGACTTCCTACAATCTTTTAAACTTTAAAGTAGTATTACAGATTTAAGAAAAATTAACATTTCTCCTCTGTCCAGTTATCAAGAGTGATGCAAAGCAAGCCAGCACTGCTAAATTTTGAATAGCTGACTTCACATTACACAATAAAATTATTTCAATGTATTTACTTGTTTTATTTAATTATATAATTATATGTAATAATTTATTATAGTAATATAAGATTTCAGTGTATATAAATGTGTTTCATGAGTAATAAATGTATTTCAATATTATTATGAGTATGATTTCATATTTAATGCTTCTTTTAAAACGTAAGAAATACACACCTATTTACCTTTCCCTTATCTATAGCAATAAAGCAAACAATAAAAATGTTTACAAATATTTGTAATTCAATTTTGCGCTCTCTCTTCACATCATTAATCATTCTTAGTTTCTTTTATATTATATTTATTACACGAATTTTACTTCTGGTTAATTTGTTACAACTTATGATCAGTGGTTCAGTACCATGGACCTAAAGAACGGTGCATAAGCCTGCGCGGGCGTAAGAAAAGACGGAAGGGGTATCAATTTCCGTCGGCCATCTTGCGTCGAACCATATGTGGTGCGCTCTATAGTCGAGTTTAAATACTAGTGTAGCGTCTGTTAAAATTTGTTTTTGCCTATCCTGCAAAAGAATTAATAACAATTTCTAGGCGGGCAGAAAAAATAATAAGAGTTTATACATTAAAAGATAAGTTGCCACCAGCGGCGAATATTTGTAATAAAATTATGAGAAAAACAGATACACAACACTTATTTCTAACATTAGTAAACCACACCAATGATCAAAATGTATTATACAATCATAGGATACACTTGATCAAGTGTAATTATTATGTTAAAGTCAGATACAATTATATGTATATGTCAACGAAAAAACAATGTTGCTAATAGCCAAATAAACTATTTTAAGAAATTAATATTGTTTTCTGGCCATTAAGTATACCGTGTTGTTACTGATCCTTTATACATTTCTTATAAAATCACTGATAATTTTTCAAAAGATTTATAATATCCTTTATGATAGGACATACGTGAATAGAAATAACATTATTACACATGTCACAATTGACTCACAATTAGAATCACCGGTGAATATATGTGATTCAATTGTACATTTTAAATGTTTACGCTACGTTATATAGATGGCAACACTTGTGGTTCGACGCAACATGGCCGCACCGCGACCATCCCTCCCCGCTTGCTTGGATCCCTCTCTCGCCCAGAAGCCTACCTTCACTGATATATATTCTATGGATTGGAGAAGCCTGAAGCCTGAAGCTCATTAGAAGAAGATTTTGCCATGGATATAGGAATTGCTTGTGAACATGAAATTGTAGCTAAAGAAGCATTAGTTTTTATGTTGGTTTGCGTAAATGAACATTGGAAGATACCAGTAGCGTATTATTTAACCAGAGGTGTGTCAGCATCAGGAAAAACAAATTTACCCAGATAGCCAAGCGGGCCGAGCGCTGAAATCTAGCAGAGCGTGCCGAGGTCAGGTATCAGGATTTTTACGTGTCGAACATCGCTTGGACCTGCCGAGGGCAGCTCGTACCGCGTTTCGGTCGAGGGCAAGTTATGACCGTAAGGGCTCGAGAACGTGCCCTCGGCCGAAACGCGGTTCGATCTGGCCTCGGCCGGTCCGTCCTCGTTTCGGCCAACGCTCTAGTGTGCGTGACGCACACAGCGCTAGACACGTATACATACACGAGGATTGCAGAGGTTCCGTATATTTCGAATCCTGACGCTATAATGCACATTTCAGGGTTCTAGGTAGTCGCAATCGCTAGATAAAAGATTAATCTAGGAGGGACGGACCCTAAGAATGGATGAATTTTACGTATTCGAGGCGTAATTTACATTATTCGGCGGTTTTAGGTTTATGAAAATGTCTCTCGGCAGCCACGATAGGCGACAACACTGTCGCTTATCCCGTTACTTCTCACGGCTCCGCTACTTGTTGTCAAACAATGTAAATTATGCCTTGAATACGTAAAATTCATCCATTCTTAGGGTCCGTCCCTCCTAGATTAATCTTTTATCTAGCGATTGCGACTACCTAGAACCCTGAAATGTGCATTATAGCGTCAGGATTCGAAATATACGGAACCTCTGCAATCCTCGTGTATGTATACGTGTCTAGCGCTGTGTGCGTCACGCACACTAGAGCGTTGGCCGAAACGAGGACGGACCGGCCGAGGCCAGATCGAACCGCGTTTCGGCCGAGGGCACGTTCTCGAGCCCTTACGGTCATAACTTGCCCTCGGCAGATTCGAGGAATTTGGCTATCTGGGTAGTTATAGAATGCTTGAAAGCTTTGCATGAAACAGGTTTGAAAGTTGTTTCGGTTACATGTGATGGAACGACCACTAATTTTGCAGTATTTTTAAATCTGAGATGTAATTTTAACAATATATCTAATCTCCAGACGTCATTTCAACATCCAGCGTCAAATGAAAAAGTTGCAGTATTCTTGGATCCATGTCATATGCTAAAATTAGTCCGGAATACCTTTGAAGACCTAAACACATTAATTGATGGAGAAAAGCAACCAATACGATGGTCTTATTTAAATAAATTGCATGACTTGCAGCAATATGAAGGTATGCATTTAGGAAACAAAGTAAGAAGTGCACACATAAACTATGTACGACAAAAAATGAAAGTTTGCTTAGCAGCACAGATTTTTAGCAATTCCACAGCTGATTCTGACATTTTGCAATAATTTGAAACTCAAAGAATTTGAGGGTTGCCAAGCAACTGTAAAATTTTTAAAAATTGAAAAATGAAAAATTAAGTCAGGATAATAAAAAAACGTGCAAGGCTTGATCGTTACAATCTCAACGTTTACGATGAGGTCCACACAACGACAGTGGCGAAAAAGTACGGACTAAATAGTATAACTGATACTTCAAGCTTTGCAGAAATGAGTGAATTTTTGAATTTCTCATGGGGACAATCGCCATACATTAATGAATTTTCTCAGCAAGCTATTGGTTATATTTCGGGTTGGTTAGTTTTATCAATCGAAAAAAAAGGGAAAAATTAAATGCATTGAGTGCCTGCTTGCATGCCATGAAACGGACAATGATAGGATTTTAATACATGAAAAAAATCCTGCTGCATATGTAGCAGCAATTACGTGCGGCTACTTAGTAATACCGTCAAGCAGTGTTGTACAAATATGCTTGACCACAGAGTCTCTCTTCCGTCGTGCATGCAATATAAATTCCGGAAAACCACCCGTTGAAGCAAGCTTTCCTGCTATTCTGGCCAATTGGGTTTTTCAACAGGTGGTTGAAAATCATAGGCTTTTTCCTGAGCTGGAGAATCACAATGTTCAAATGTTCAGCGCAGAGGAATTTATCAGCCACACACATAGGCTTATTAAAATTATTATTAGCAGTTATATTTAAAATAACAAATTATTGCACGAACAATAATTTGGGCTCACCAATAGATACCTTTATTGTAACAAAATGTAGAGAGCATCTATATAGACAGATAGGGCAATTTGCAATTTGCGGACTACGCAACAATGTGGATGTTAAAAGGCGTCTATGGTGCAAAGCTGTGGAAGCAAACTGTTGCATTTATGTATGAAAATAGTAACAACACACATTTTGATATTATAGAAATGTTCCAAAAAATTGTAATAGCAGCTCAAAATATCGGTCTTGAGATCATAGCGTGTGTTTGCAACCAACATGCAAGTAACGTTAAAGCGATAAATGCGTTAATACAAAATTTGTTGAATCAGACAATTTGTATTAACAATCAGGAAATAATTCCTTTATATGATGTCCCTCATTTAATGTAGTGCATTAGGAATAATTTATTAACCAAAATTTGCAATTCTCCCTTGATAGCAAAAATTCGTGCATCGTAAAGTGGGAGCACATTGGAGGGACATACGAAATTGAACGTACCAATGGACCAAATCGTCTCCTGACAAAAATCACAGATGAACATGTCAAAAAAGAAAAGATTAAAAAAATGAAAGTGGCATGTTGTACCCAAGTTTTTAGTGCAATCTTTTCGAAAATTATATACTTCTATGCCAATTACAAACCCATTCAGGGAGACCATAACATTATACTATCACCAGATCCAATTCACACTGCAGATTTATTAAGATTTTTTAATAATTTGTTCGACAGTTTGAATAATTTTTACACTGAAACCTGTAACAGCATAATATATTCGCGTAATATGTGCATATGGAATGAAGGTATTAAAATCATTTCATCAATGAAATATATTAAAAACAAGCCAAAAGATAAAAGTTATCTGGTCATATTAAAAAATTGGGTTTTTACGCTTAAAAATATTATTGCATTAAATTACAAATTAAAGGTTTTACACATTAATTTTGCAGGAAGAAATTTAAATCAAGATCCACTAGAAAACTTTTTTAGTTTAGTACATAGCCATGGAGGGAAAAATGCTAATCCCACATGCACTTCATTTGCACATTATCGAAGCATTTTTATTAATAACTTCGGTAGAAGGACATCACATAAAGGAAATTGTGAAAACAATCAAGCAGATTATTTCATACAAACAAAGCATCTTATTGATATAAGAAGAAGGGAAGATGCTGAAGTAAACGAGTCCTTCGACGCACATGTAACCAATATCTTAGCTGCTGTTACGAAAAAATTAAACACTGAATGTCAAAGTTGTAGAGAATTGTACAAAGTTGCAGAGATAGAAAAATTATTCGATTGTGGTTTGTTCATAGACATTTGCCATTCCATAATTACTAGCAATATATGTGAAAGAAATATAAGCAAGCAAGCTATCGTTTTCGAAACGTCACATATAGAACATAGCGCATAATTGAAATATAGTCTTTTTAACAAAATTTTCCATTATATTTTAAATATTTATATAAAACATGTAAACCAGTTATTAACTGGAAAATTAAATGTTAAACTGTCACAACATCCTCTATTTGACGAAGCATGTAATTATTATACACGTGAATATAAACGTAAACGCGTATACCAAAGTAGTTTATAATAAACATTTAATTTCATTTGAAGCTGTATAAATTTACTTTTCCCTTTAATTTCCTTTTTCACTTTAAAGATTAATTGTATGTGTGTACATTAAAGAAAATACACACAGCTCAATATAACTATGACATATATGTAGAATTGTGTGATGATTTGAGTATCTGTGTATGAGCATGTATGAGTGAGTAGAGTTTATATCTACAGGGTGTTCGACTACAGGTGGGAGAAAATTTAAGGGTTGGTTCTTAACGATGATATAAGACGAAAATGAAGAATAAAAAAATTGCGATTTCGGCTTCGTTATTTAGCTATTAACAACGCGACAGTCACGTATCAAGTGACAGATGCATGCATAACCTTGATTCTCATTTGGGAAAAATTATTAATAAATTATTTGATTTTAATATTTTAGTAAATTTCATTAATTATAAATTTTTCTCAGCGAGGTGAAAATGTTTAACAAATCGTTGGACAACATTGAACTCTTTGACGTACCACAGCCTACTGTAATACTAGCCATGCTGAACAACTTGGCAACACTGCGAGAGTCCTATTAGAGATATATCTATATATATCAATATATACAGATATATCTCAATCGGAAAACCGGACTCTCACAGTGTTGCCATTTTACCTTCAGCACGGCTAGTATTAAAGTAGGCTGTGGACGTACACAATGTACACTTTTGTTAGACGCGTTGTTGATTTTTAATTGTTAATAGCTAAATAACGAAGCCGAAATCGCAATTTTTTTATTCTTCATTTTCGTCTTATATCATCGTTAAGAACCACTCCATAAATTTTTTCCCACCTGTAGTCGAACACCCTGTATATATATACTGTCATTAGTTCCGTCCCAGATCATAGAGAGCGCTGAAATACTGGTCACATTTTTAACACGCCAGCTGACACCAGCTTACACCCCCTGGCTTACACCCCCTATTCGGGACGCGATACGTATCCACATGCCTCTCAAGAAGTGCCTTTAAAACATCGTCACTGCCCGTAGACGGTCCCGGCGCGGTCATTTCATCAATCAGCGCGACGTTACTCTACAAGAAATATCCGTGGGTCGGAAATACTACGACGTACCAAAACGTAGCAAACGCCAGAAAAATATTACGACTTCGTAATACGCCACGTAGCGATCGACGTGTACAGAATTCCTAACGATCGAACGCATATCGCAGTGGCGAATTATACGATTTACTACTTAAACATATATATAACGCTCGCAACTCACTGGAGTCTTCTCGAATCATACGCAAGTCGGAATCCACCTGTGGAGCGGCTGCATCGAGAAACAAGATGGCGGCTTCAGTCAGCTTGTCTTGTGCAGCAACAAAAATGGTGGTCGGCCGGCGTCCTTTCGACCACGTGCTCGGCGAAACAGCAAAAGTGGCGGTCGGAAAACGTGGATTAGCACGACGCTGTTCTCAGCTTGGCTGATCCTCAACGCTCCTTCACAGAGATGCGCGCCGCACGGAATCAAAATGCCAATTTGTGTGATCCCAGACCACGCGTTGGCGGTTCCTTGACGAAAGATTACGTCGAGATCACCAATGTAGGAAACTGTCATCACCTGCTCTCACCGTTCAGGAGAACTACTGCAACCGGTGCATAGGGCATAGAGATAAGATACGGGGCGCTTTTCACGCAAGTGCGCGACGATTCTAGCCTTAGTCAAGAACGAAGATCGGGTACCTTAGCCACCCCGCTAATTTCGTAAAATGTATTATAATTTAATTTTGATTTCTTTTTTCTCGCAGCCCGCACTTCTTTCGCACCTCGTGTTGTAACGGTCATAACCACATAACGGACTCCGCCAGAGTCTAGCGGCCAGACGTCCCACTAATAATAGTCCCCCATTACTTTCCCTCCAATACAGTGTTCCGATTGAGTAAACTTTTTTTCGCGCATGCGCGGCAATTTCAGCCTCAGTAACGTAACCTTCTCGATGAAATCGGGTAGCTTGAGCAGCCCGCAGACTTTTAAAAATTTATTAATGTATACATATGAAAAGGTAAGGTGTTAAGCTACTTTTAAAATGTTAACAATTAAGGGGTAGGGTACCCACGTGACATCACTAGAATCTAACTAGATTTTTGGTCAAAACATGGGTTTGCGGGCTTCGGTTATTTGTCCTTATACGAGCATATTTTTAGCTGCACAAAGGTTCATTCCATAGAGGAAGATTAAGCGCAATGCGCTGTGCCCCATCATACTCGTCAAAAAAGTCTTTTAGAAATAGACAAATAAGTCCAAAGTAGAGCAAAAATCGAGAAAAAACCGCAGATTCCAATATATTTTTCTGTCACAATACGATTTTGTTTACTTTTATGATGGGGCACAGCGCACTGCGCTGAACTTTCCTCTATCAAATGAACCTTTGTGCAGCTCAAAATATGCTCGTATGAGGTCAAATAACCGAAACCCGTGATCGCACTCAATTTCTTAATATTGCGCTCATGAAGCCAGAGTCCAAAGCGAGTCCAAAGCCAATTTTAGTTCAGCTAGTTAGACGAGAGGCGCCTAGTCTGAACTGTCAACGTGGAATCATAATAACAAAAATATAAAATTAATAAAAAAAAAGAAAAAGCATAGAATCATAGCAAAACTGAAGCGTTAGACTGATACATATGTATCTCAGATAGCCAAGCGAACCTCGGACAGAAATCGGGCCCGGCGTGCCGAGGTCAGGTAACGTAATTTTTACGAGCCGAACGTCGCTGGAACGGACACAAGGCCCACGATGACTAGAATCTGACCCAGGCACCCAGATAGCCAAATGCCTCAAATCTACCCAGGGCAGTTATGACCGTGAGGGCTCGTAAAATGCCCTCGGTAGAAACGCGGTAGGATCTGCCCTCGGTAGAAACGCGGTAGGACCTGCCCTCGGTACGTCGTTCCTCGTTTCTGCCAAAATTTTATAACGACGTTTGCCACATTAGTGCGACCGTGCTGTCCTCTTACAATCTCGGACCTACTTTAAATTTGGCAGAAACGTGGTAGGACCTGGCCTCGGTACGTCGTTCGGCCCGTAAAATTCCAGATACCTGACCTCGCCACGCCGTGCTGGATTTCTACCCGAGGCACGCTTGGCTATCTGGGCAGTTATGACCGCGTTGGCTCGTAACGTTCCCTGGGCCGAGGGCAGCTTGTACCGTGTTTTGGCCAAAGGAACGTTACGAGCCCACACGGTCATAAGCACTGGGTGTTGGGCACATAAGCAGAACACAGCAGAACACACAATTCGTTGTTTGTTACGAGATAATACGACGTGTGTTACACTATGTCTATGTGTGTTACGAGATATACGATGTGTGTTACGAGATATGCTTTGTTTGTTACACGATGGCAATTGGTGTGATATACATTTGATGTATTGTTAGTATGACAAAGTTTGTAAATAATGTATAACTGGTAATATTTGTAACGAACCTGTGTAATCGCGCCTGATATTATGTTTTAAATTTATTAATAAGTAGAAAGTTGTACATATACTGTTACAAATGTTTAAAATATTGAATATAATGTTTTTAAAATGTATGACAATGTTTTAATTTATTTATTTTTAAATAAAAATTATAAATTAGTATGGAATGGATAGTATGGATTTCAAATTCCCGCGTTTTGACCCGTTAGTTGTGTAACACAACTATCAGATGGCGTTCGATTTCGTGCTAACAGAAAAATACATTGAGTGACACTACCCTGCACTAATAAAGATATTGATAAAAAGAAAAATATCTGTAATGATAGCGAAACTGTAACGAAACTGAAGCATTAGATCAGCATTAGATTGATATAAATTATACTGAATTATACAAATGTATATTCATCACTGTTGCCAAACTGTTTTTCCGCGCGGAGGTTTGTAACAATGATAAATACCTAGCCAAGGGTTACCCTACCCCATCTAATCAGGTGTATATGGACTAAGTGAGCACCCTATTATTTATTTCATGTACGCGCCATGCAACACTGTTAAAATCGACCAATGACAGTGTATCTTTAGAATTTAAATTTGATGATGTAAACGGAAAGACCAGTACGACACGAATCAAACAGTCTGAAATCGCAAAAGTCAACTTTTCGTGTTTTACCGACGTGTTGGTGAAAACAAACGTTTCCTTCTGAATGTTCTGTAAAACATACGTCCGATCAGTATCGTTACGTTCTAAAAATGCCTATTTAATGTCACGGTTGAAGTGATTCTAATGAGTACAAAAGTGACAATGCTTTCGGAACAACAAAGAGTGAACGGTTCCCGAGAGTTTTTAATAATTCTTGTGAATGAATACATCGTTTAAAAGAGGTTTATAACTTTATATGACATCAAATTGTGCATGCCACGATTACATTTTCGCTTGAGACTGCTGGTACAATTAGCGTGAATTGTTTTCAGTTCAAACAATGTCGAATCTTTCAACGAAAGGTACGACGGAGTTGAACACCATGGATTTTCAAAATCACACAAGCGCACGACCAAAATTTCAACCGATTCGCGTGAAAGAGTTATTAAATTTTTATGAAAGCGATGATGATGACAGCGAAGACAAAGCACAGGATTCTGATACCGAATCCGATGTCGATGAGCCTCAGCCTTTGCCTCAAGACAATAGTATTGAGAATAAGTTAAACGAGTCGTTACCTTTATCTGATGTAAAGTACGATAATTGTTTACAACCAACCACCAGTGAAATTTCACTTGTAAGCACTGTTTCAAAGACAACCAATCCTTCGTTAGTCTATAATAATGCAGAATCTAAACCAAATAATGCAACGGCAAAAGTACACGTGGCTGTACATAAAAATTTTCATGACGTAGATTCGTACGATAGTAAATACAAGGATATAAAACACGACAGTTATAGATCAACGTGGTCCGTCAATGTGGAAATTAATACTGATAGGAAATGCGAACCAAATGTGTCACAAAAGAGTTCAAAACTACCAGAGAATGAGTATAACACAATAGACGATAAATACATAAAATGCGAGCAGCCAAGTCATGCGCAATTGAATTGCGAAAGTGCTTATGCTCAAGAAAGGGTTTCTCAAAACGAGCATAAAAGTAAACATATGGTTAACGTAGACATTAATAGACAATCAAGCAAAGAACAAACTTGTAAAAGTAATGCCCAATCTATAGACAAGTATAGTTCTTGTAAAGGAAATAGCAACGAACTTGATTCTATAGTACACGGATCTCAACATTTCAGGAATGTGCAGCAACCTGGAAGTTGTACTTTGCAGAAAACAAATATGAATGTAGAAACGCTGGATTCTAAAGCAGCGGATAATATTTCTTCCAATAAATTAGGGGTGTTAGAGAACAGCACGTTAATAAATTCTATGGATCATTTGGCGCTTCAGACTCCTATGAAACATGTGTCTTGTTCTTCGCGTCCGGAACCATGTTTGTCTCGTAGAAATATTGTTCAAACGCCGCAAAGCAAACCATTTGACATGTCTAGAAATCTTGGTTTAACACCAGTCACAGTTTCGTCTCATATGTCTCTAAACAGCATAAGGCAGACTCCGTTGCAAAATAGAAACATTAAAATTAAAGAGATTGTTCAGACACCCAAAAATTCTGTTTACTTTACCCCGAGCATGACTAAACGTGAAACCCCAAGGTACAAATTTGATTTTTTATATGTTTAACCCTTTGCACTCAGAGCTATTTTAACTCAAAAACAAAATATTTCTTTCTAGCTAAAATAATACCATTTTATACGATTTTGTTCATTTTATGGATATAAAACTGATATAAGACCTCGTACAATAATTTAAATGTTTAGTGCATTGCTAGCTCAAAACATATTCAATAATGTAAACAATATTCTGAATAATGGTGCTGCAATTTTTAGTGGCAATTCATCGCTTGAATGCTAAGGGATATATATTAGAATTGGTTCTTCAAATTAAGATTTATTACAGGTATGTAAATTCAGAGACCAAGCGAAAACAACCTTTAGCAGATACGGGAAGTTATGTACTCAACAATGCTTCGAATAGCCGTGTGCTACAAGGATATCAATTGCCCAAAGTAAATGAAGAAACACCTAGCGTTGAGAATCAGATATTCAATAAAAATTTACCTCGTAAAACGAATATAAGCGAACGAATATTCGAAGCATCCGAAAATCCTGCACAATTTGAATTGGAGTTTAACGAACAGTTAAAGGAGAATAAATATCCAAATTTAGAAGATAAAGAATTGAAGGTACAAAAGACGATACCAAGTTCCGCACATGTTTCTCGTTCAAATAAGAATGTCAATGAGGCGCCGATACAATTAAGTAACGATTCTCAAAATCAATATCTAGCAGTTAATAATCAAAACCAACAACCGGAACCAAAAAGATCTGCAGATACTGCATCGAATGTACAGTTCTCGATACCACCTAACACTCCCAAACCGACACAGTCTAAAACAATTTTTGTAAAGGGAAAGGAGTACTTAATTTTAGGCTCGCTTGGTCAGGGAATGAGCGGAGAAGTTTTGAGGGTGCAAGATTTATCTACGCTCGTACTGTGCGCTATAAAATGTGTTAATCTTAGTCGTATGGACAAAGAGTCAGCTCAGGGTTGCTTGGAAGAAATTTCGATGTTACATAAATTACAAGCACCGTGCATCGTTAGAATGTTCGACTAGTAAGAAATTATTTTGTAAACGCGTGTTGCAGGTACGTATGTGCACTGACAATTACATCAAAGCTTTTTTTTTTAGCGAGATCAAGTATAACATGGTGTATGTGGTAATGGAAATGGGAGATACCGATCTCAGTAGACTCCTGAAAACGATATCGCAGGAGGGACATATTTCTCTTACAATGGTTCTTTATTACTGGACAGAAATGTTAACAGCTGTTAAGCATATACACGATAATGGTAAATGGCCTAGAAGATACAAATACAGTAATGTCCCATTCTAAGTCCAGCAGAGGAGACCGCTCTTTGTACCTTGACCTACCCATCCATCCCACTGAGAAGCATACTCTGCGAGAGGCCGAGAAGCTCGAGCTGCCTCAAAGCCACGAAAAAAATATTCTTCCGATCTATCTCACTACATAGAACCAAGAATTGGCTTAGAATGGGACATTACTGTAATTACTTTATTACGATAAACAACGTGTTTACGTGTTCTTATACTTTCCAGGGGTAATTCATTCTGACTTAAAACCAGCAAATTTTTTATTGGTAAGGGGAAGATTGAAACTTATTGATTTTGGAATTGCTTCGAATATGAATGGAGACATGACGTCCGTTGTAAAAAACTGTCCGATAGGTACCTTGAATTACATCAGTCCGGAAGCGTTAATGGATAGCGGAGGAAGTTCAGGTTCTCCTACGCAAAATGTGAAGTACAAGGTATCTGAAATTAATCTTACAATGAACTTGACGATAATTCGGAATCGTAACGAATATATTCATTGCACAGATTACTTTCAAGTCCGATGTGTGGTCATTAGGATGCATATTGTATAGTTTAGTGTATGGCCATACACCGTTTCATCATATTCGTTCACAATGGGCTAAAGTGAACGCGATCACTAATCCAAAACTAAATATTTCTTTTCCTGCGATGTTGCCGTCGAAAGAAGGCGATAACAAAGTTATACCGCCACCTATTTTGATCGACGTGATGCGTAAATGTCTTCAACACGATCCAAAAGCACGGCCGACGGTGGCTGAGCTTTTGCAAGTTGACTACGTGCCCACCAAAGAAGAACATCTGTTACAACCAATACCCAACATTCCAGCAAATATTTTGGTGAAAATCAAATACGCATTGAACGAAGATGAGTGGCGGCAATTGACGCGGGTTCGTAAACTTTTTCATAGAATACATTGTGTGTAGTATAAAGGTACGGGTACATCTGAGAGTAAAACTCGCGAATTACTTTCGAGAGTGAAATTGGTCAGTATACACGGTATTGAGAGTGCTAGCGGAAAAGCTGCAGGAAAAACTCTCGGAGAGCGAACAGTAAGATGAAAATCGCAAATGGCCTCGTTCAACTTCTCCCTCGGCGAGCAACTACCCAGATAGCCAAGCGAACCTCGGGCAGAAATCGAGCACGGCGTGCCGAGGTCAGGTATCGGGATTTTTACGGACCGAACGTCGCTTAGACGTGCTCAAGGCACACAATGCCTCGAATCTGACCCAGGCACTTATGACCGTGAGGATTCGTAACGTTCCCTCGGCAGAAACGCGGCACAAGCTGCCCTCGACCCGTCATTCTTTATCAATCATCATTTCTACCATGGCAGAAACGAGGACCAACGGGCCTAGGGCATCTTCCCAGATAGCCAAATGCCTCAAATCTACCCAGGGCAGTTATGACCGTGAGGGCTCGTAAAATGCCCTCGGTAGAAACGCGGTAGGATCTGCCCTCGGTAGAAACGCGGTAGGACCTGCCCTCGGTACGTCGTTCCTCGTTTCTGCCAAAATTTTATAACGACGTTTGCCACATTAGTGCGACCGTGCTGTCCTCTTACAATCTCGGACCTACTTTAAATTTGGCAGAAACGTGGTAGGACCTGGCCTCGGTACGTCGTTCCTAGTTTCTACCGAGGGCATTTTACGAGCCCTCACGGTCATAACTTCCCTCGGTAGATTTGAGGCACGAGCTACCCTCGGCACGTCCAAGCGACGTTCGGCCCGTAAAATTCCAGATACCTGACCTCGCCACGCCGTGCTGGATTTCTACCCGAGGCACGCTTGGCTATCTGGGTTGTTGCCGGGTTTGGGCCGGATTTAGGCGGAGGGCAGTGTACGGCGTTTCTACCGAGGGAACGTTACGAGCCCTCACGGTTATAAGTGCCCCGGTCAGAATAGAGCATTTTGGCTATCTGGGTATCAGCTTTACGAACGCCATTTTTATAGCTGATAGTCTTCTAGTTCGTTTTCTCTCCCATTATATGCATATACAGTGGGTGTACAAAGTGTTCGTACATCTTTTAAAATAGAATAACGTTTTTATAATTGTACCAAACGACCTGATTTTTTAAATATCAATTAGAAGCATTGGTTTACTACATGATTTGCAAGAAAAGATGTTCAAAAAATTACAATTTACAAAGTTGCATACAAAAATGAAAAGAGCAGTTCTTTTAATTTTTTATTACAGTCCTTAATGAAAATTTAAAATACGTTTTCTAGATCTATGTTTGTTACACACATGCTGAAAATTTCATCGAAATTGATTAACATAGACACGAGTTACAAGCGGTTAAAAATGGTAAAAATCGTAGTTTTACACTATTTTTTATCAGTTTCTGCTTAAAATCCACAGAATCGTACATCTTTCGATGCGTGTCGTTTTTTCCTGCGTCAAAAGATTTCGATGAAATTTTCAACATGTGTGTAACTATCATAGATCTACGAAACATAAATTTTAAATTTTCATTAAGAGCCCTAATAAAAAAATTAAAAGAAATGCTTTTTTTATTTTTGCATGCAACCTTGTAAATAATAACTTTTGGAAAATCTTTTTTGATCATCATTTCATAAACCAATGCTTCTAATTAATTACAAAAAATCAGATCGCTTGGTACAATTATAAAAAAGTTATTCCAATTTAAAAAGTGTACGAACACTTTGTACACCTACTGTATTTATACATGTACATAAATAGTACAATGGGTAGGAAAGTATGGTTTGACGCAGAAGTCAGAGAACTCTCAATTTAAAAATACATATTTATATATCGATACGGATTTTTCAATTTTTATTAAAATATTAATTAACCAAGTTTTATTGTTATATATTGAAAGTACTATCCATTTTTTAGTCCAGCATTTTCTCTTTTTGGAATATTTCTTTTTTCATATTGAGTACATTGCAACAATTGTAGCAAACTTTGGCACATCTGTTCTGTTTACGAGTATTCCTATAACTATTGAAATTTATCAGAGCTAAACGCATGATATTCAAATGGCCACATACCTGAGAGGGCTTTCCGAGAGTTGACTCTCACATCAATCAACAAGAACAACAAATTTTTGAAGTACTCTCAAGAACAATTGGCAGAAGTTCTCAGGTGGATACGTACCTTAAAGAAAATAGTTTTGGTGGCAACGTATTTCGATTACTATGTATATAGCGTACAGTAAGTAGAAATATCGAAACAATTAAAAATGATAATGATTTTGATGTTTTAGGTTTTGGAAAACAATCGGTATCCGTAATACTATCTGGATTAAGTATTAACTATGTACATACATCTTCTTTTTATACATAACAATTGGCAATAATACATAAGGGTGCTTATTTATGTGTATTATAGTAAGGGATTAGTTTGAATACTGCTTTAAAATACAAAATTGTATCATGATACGATCTTATTACAGATTTTATTTATGCTTACCTGTGTGTGTTATTATGCCAAGCAGATATTACAATTCTGAATGAAACACACGCGTGATCTATTAAATTAAAATATCTTTCACTTTATTATCACACATCCATGCATACAAATGACTCCGTTTAACAAAATCGGTAGTATTAACAAGTAGCTACTGTGCTAGATAGCTGCATGATTGGAAATCTAAAAATATATATCTACAGGTTGCTTGTGAAAGAATGTATTCCGAATCAATTCCTTTACAATTAGCTTTAGATTTTAAATAATACAAAAGTACGCAATATTCTTCGTATTATACGTTTTCTTAATGTTATAACAAGAAAAAACGCGGAAATATCTGTTTCATTTCCTTACAGTTTTTTCTGTTTCATTTTGTTTTTGTTTATCGAAAATTACACAATTTTCCATTCGATAAACGGGTGCATATTGCACGAAGCTTTTACGCACACGCGATGCATAATAACGATATTGCCAGTCAGTGCATTGCTGTTAACTGCCAATACTGCAATAATCTTTCACCTTTCGGTAAAGCCATAGAATTCGGCCTCTCGAATGTCAACATAATATCTTTAACTTTGTTTCTTAATTCACGATCGAACAAATGTCCTCCAGTCCGTTCTAACGCCGATGCCATATCGTATTCGACCGATGGAAGCGGTTCACGAATGAAACGCGCAGCGGTTGCGATACTTGGTATAACATGCCACTGTAGAGCTTTGATTTCCCAAAGGCTACTAAATAGAGCATTACTTAACAATGGATCTCGTTCTTCCATTAAGAACGGGTCACCGGCACCATTATTCTCCTCCGTTGTAATTTCTCCACCTTGTGGATGATCGATCAGTCGTTTCAAACCAGGATGTCGAAGCAGGAGATTCCCAACGAAATGTAATATAATAAGAATATCTTCGGGTGGTGCGACAAGAGTCAAACGCGCGAGCCGTTTCGCAAACGCAGCAACTAATGCTTCAGGTAAGTGCCTGGTAACACAATAAGGAGCATATGGTAGTCTCAATGTACAATATACGTAATATACAGTGTCTCCTCGATAAATATCCCAAATGTCTGGCCTTTAAAGGGGTTGACTCGCGTTTCCAAGATAGCAAGTGTGCAGGAAGCGCCTCCTCATTTCTCGATAATGCATGCGATAGGGTTTTTCAGTAGTCAAAAGCGCTAGATAAAAGACCAGTCTAGGAATATCAAGCGATAGATGAAAGATCAATCTATCAATGCCACGAATATGTTGGCCAAAGTTGCATAAAAAAAAAATCAAGAAGTTTGTTTTTGGGTTAGTTGCGTTTAACTTCTCGGCAACCGAGGCCTCTCGAGCTTCGCTGTCCTTTTCTACGTTCGGCAGAAATCAAGAAATAGTATTCCTGACCGATAACTGTCCCAGGCCGGACCCGTGTTTTGGACAATTATCGAGAAAACACTGTACATCTCATAAGACCAGAGAATACTTACGTTGAACTGAGAAAAAGATCAGATAAATAAAACAAACGAGCTTTGTATTTCGTGTGAAAGATCTCCGGCTCGAACATAGAGTAAAGTTTGGTAAAGATATTCGGGTACTCCAAGTTATGTTTGGTAACTAGCGAAAATACACCTTGTAACGCGAGTAAAGCAATAGGTCCGTCTGCGTCTAAAGAATCCATAAGGAAGTCCGTTAATAGAACAGGTTTCTCTAAGTGTGGCATCACTCGCTCCAACAGAACCAACAATAACTGCTTATGCAATTGCGGAGTTAATTCCCAATGCATCACGCAAACCCAAACTTTATTAAGTGCGCGTCTAGATCCTGCTTGATCCCATACAAAAGTTCTGCTATCTGATAACAAGAAAATCAAATGTAAATTAATTATTAGCACAAAATACTAATATAGACGTTAGTTACTCTACCTTGTTGTGTGCTGCACAGCAAGCTTTTACCTTCCGACGTTTCGTACTCTAGAATAGAAATTCAATGCCAATGTTACATTTCAAGCCCTTCAAGAATTCTATAAAATTGAAACGATCATTACTAGACTGTGGATCTTTATGCAAAATAAAAATATTCTGTATCTATTGCGGGAAGCAGGAATAAAATAAAAGTGATATGATCCCTTAACGATTTAGTTACATTGAAACAACATTACAGCACTCTTGAATATTTTAAATCTATTCCTGTTTTATATTTCCACAAACCTATTTCTTCATAAATGCATAAAGATATAGAATAGATATAGAATCGATATAGAATGCATAAAGTCTAATCATTATGCTCTAATTTGTACCTTCGCTTTTTTTTGGCAATGGTGACTTGTGTATAAGCTCTAATAAATTTTTTATATAAGTTTCATGAGGCTGCCTTTTAGGAGTCAAAGAAGGAAGACACTTCCAAGTGTAATAAAGAGCGTCAGGGTACTCCGTAATTTCTTGAAATCTAGATATTAAACTGGCATTGTCTTTCTCAGGTGCCAGTAAACTCATTAGGATCGGTTTCAATCGATGCAGTGGGAAGTAGTATCCCAAATTATCGGTTGGTTCCAATGGATACCTTCCTTCCTCCGCCATCAGTTTAATAGCAGTGGTGAGAGCTTGTAATTGAATGGCAGGTCGACATTTCTCTATCGACAACAGTATTTTCTCCCATATCTCTTCGTAACAGTTTCTCAACCAATTGACGTATCTCGCTTCTGGACTTGGCTCTGTTTCAGAAAGCTTATAGAGAAACTATTTTGCGACTTTTTAACCCTTAGCACTTGAATGGTGACTCTAAGGCGTCACTACAATTTGCTGTACCATTGTTCAAAATACTGTTTACGTTATTAAATATATCATTATCTAACCAATTACTAAATATTTCAATATTATATGAGGTATTATACCAATTCCATATCCATAAAATTTCAAAACTCATATGGAATGAAAGCACTCTAGGTTGGAGGAAATGTTTAACTTTTTTAAGCTAAAATAGCTCCAAGTGCAAAAGGTTAATTATATTAAAAATCAAATTTATACCTTGAGAATACCTTAATTTGAAGAACAAATTCTAACATATCTATGGTTGCTGGAAAAACGCTGCATATAGCAATTTCAAAATATTCGAGTTTATGCATTAATTGAGCTTCATAGTATATGGTTTACCAGGAAAAAGTTGTAAAAATAAATTCGAAAGGCTTAAAAAAAATGCAATTTAACCAATGTCCTATGTCAAAGCATTAGTGATCGCACCTTTAAAGGACAATATCTCGAAAGTGAAAGTTCATGACATGCTGTGTTTTTCTTGACAACCACAGATATATCCCTTAGCACTCGAGCGGTGACTCAGAGTAGCCACTAAAAATTGCTGCACCATTATACAGAATATTGTTTACATTATTAAATATGTCTTGATCGAACCGATTACTAGATATTTAAATATTGTACGACGTATTGTACCAATTTCATATCCATAAAATTTAAAAAATCATATGGAATGGAAGCATTCTAGGTCGGAGGCAATGTATAATTTTCAAGTTGGAATAGCTCAGAGTGCAAAGGATTAATATTTGCAATATCGAAACAGTACGTGTCGCGCTTCAATTTTGTGCCTAAACAAAAATTTTCACAAAATATAAATGCACGGTACACGTTTATAGCAACGATATTAGATAGAAGATTCAAAGGGACGTGTATGTTGTCAAACTTGAAACGATCAGAAGCTACGAAAATGTTCGAACGTACCTGAAATCGTGAGAGCTATCGTACGTTCAAGATACATGTCGCCTCTTCTTAAAACATCAACGAATATCGTCTCTATCGTAAGCAGACAGGTCGAAGTAGATTCCTGAAGAACAGTGATCAAGAATTTTAGGAAACGACATAACCTCGGAACACTAGATACATTCGTCGATTCGAGACGCTTTTCAAATGCAAACTTACATCCCATTGTCCTATTATGTCTACTAAATTGTTCGCGTATTTCCTCGAGGACAGAAACTCCTGCGCTTTTTGTCTTAAAACTTTCGACGACATCTTCTGCCCAGAAGAAGCGCCGGAAAGATCTGCTGCATCCGCCATCGTTGTTCACGGAGGATTCGCTAATGGCAGAATATACACTATACAACGTTATTGTGGATGTGCTCTCTTGTGTTCTTACTTCTGTTTGTAATCACAGTGTGTATCGAATAAAGCCTGAAACATAGTGCAACTCGAATCGTAATTCCAGCTCGATCAAGCTCGATCGGCTGAAAAAGAAATCAGTAGGTTCGATCATCGTTCTCAGTTTTTAAGACTGAACTGGACTGAACCCGTATAACGATACATCATACGCACGTAATGTTCAAGTTTCTCAACATCAAGTTCTAAGTGTTTTCCTCTATTACGAGTGTAAAAATAAGGAAGATTTATTTCTCGACAACTTTAATAGAACGATAACCTGTAAGTAGATATTGCACATTGTTATTATATATTTGTACGGATACAGTATATACAGATTTTTCGAAACTATTACAAACTGCCAAAATATGAATAGGATTGGAGTACAGTGCATATTTTTTAAAATAGTAGATTGTTACTACCACGGTGGTTATTACTTATTATTATTATTATTATTATTATCATTGTAATCGATGGTTCATAACCTATAAGCTCTCGACATTCCGTTTATATAGTTTATGGAGGATTTGCTCAAGGCAGAATATACACTTATTTCAGTTACACCTACATATTTTTCTCATAAATTTATAAAATTCGCAGTCTATTTAGTAATTACTGTGTATCGAATAGAGCCTGAAACATATTTAGTTCAACTCGAATCGTAATTCGTAATTTTCAAGTTTTTCAACAGTAAGTTCTATTAAGATTTAGTGTTCTCCCCTATTACGAGTGTAAAAATATAAGGAAGATTTATTTCTCAACAACTTTAATAGAACAATACTCTGTAAGTAAATATTGCACATGTTATTATACATTCGTACGGATACAGTGTCGTCTATATTATACAGATTTTTTGAAACTATTCTTACAAACTAGGAAAGGTTTGCGTTGGGTACGGTGCAGATTTTTTAAAAATAATAGTTTGTTACTACTTATTATTATCATTATCATCACCATCTCATGGTGGGTTCATAACCTATAAACTCTCGACATGCATTTACATATATGGAATTACATCTAGCTGATGTAATATTATTTTTGTACAATCATCTCTTTCTTGTTTCTAGAAAGTAGAAAATGTTAGAGATAACATGCAACGACCGTCTTGGGAAAAAAGTTAGAGTTAAATGTAATCCCGACGATACAATAGGTGATTTAAAGAAATTGATAGCTGCTCAAACTGGAACGCATTGGGAAAAGATTGTTTTAAAGAAATGGTATACGATTTTCAAGGATCATATAAAATTACAAGATTGTATCCTTCAATATTAAGTACACTTTTATATTGTCGCACGATGTTGTTGAATTTTTAACAGATTTTTCCTTAATCGAATAATTCAGATGAAATTCATGACGGTATGAATTTAGAACTTTACTATCAATAATTAATGAATAAATTAATGTTATACAACTCACTGTTAAATATAAATACAATAATAACATTAATAACTTTTATATTTAAGCACTTCATGATTTTATATCCTATATGTAATATTTAAGTATACAATGTGTGTATAACTATACAATAAATAAATATCGCAGCAGCAAAAATAATTTTTTTTTGTTATATTATAGTTGTCGACTAATTATTTATATTACACAAACCTTGTTACAGTGTTATTCAACACCTAAACTCTTGCTAAAATATTTTTACAGGTTTATTCTATATCAGTATAGCCGTCTGCACGCAGTAAAACGTATTATATTAATATTTGATATTAACACTTTGTACCTAAAGTTTCGGATTGTTTAACAGTAATTACGAAATTACTAATTATTTATATAATATATATATTACATATTATATATAATATTACATATAATGTATATATTATATATAATATTATATATAATATATATTTGCGAACAGTGTTAAAATATAACGCAAAAATAGTTCACTGCATATATCCCAAAAATTCTTGTTATATCACCTCGATTATCACTAATTCAATGTAGATATCTCTACATGAGAACGTACACGAGTATTAGGAGTAATGGAAAAGAAAGAAAGAAAAGGATTACTGAACTTATTCTCTACCAAGCTCTAAATCTGTCAAAAGTTAATGTGGCCTCTTGGACAGTTTTTCTGTTTTGTTTAATGGAATTTCAGGTTCGGTCGTAACCCTACCCCTGTTGCTTAAGAAGTCTCTTATGTGTTGCACTATCAAGTCTATAGCCACTGTAACAAAATATCAAAAATAAGTAAATGGTTAAAGGTTTGCTTGTTTGGTCACCTTAATTTCTTTATTATTATTCCAGTTTACACAATCTAAATAAATGGCGTATCAAATTACATAATTCAAACTGTAAATGTCCTGTAAAAGAATGATATCTTTAGTGGGAATAAAAATAATTTGAGCGTTCGAGAAAATGAGAGCGTCGTATAAAGTGATTATAGCACCTTACCAAACAATGCGATTAAACGTCAAGTATGATAGTATATGTATAATGCACCAACTTAAACTAAAAATATCACATTCTAGAGAATTATGCTAGTAACGAATGCTTTATGCTCACTTAAATCGTCTTGTACAATGTTCGAGTTTGCGTTTATAAGATGCGTGAACTGCACTAAATCGGTATAGGGTACATTATTTGTAAAAAAAAGAATGAATTCAATCTTTAATGACATGCATAATACATACACACATACGTACACATATGCTCACAAAAGTTCGTGTATATGTAAGTAATACTCAAAGCTTTCTATTATATTAGCCGTTAAGTATAAACTTTGAATAATTATGCTCGATTGGAATTACAATATTTTGATATTTTTGGTACAGAGTAAAATTAATGTTCATCTCATGCATGGGTATAATGGATGCGGTAATACACTTATCGAAAGTGATATCATTTGCTGCTCGATATATAAACGTAATACAAATACAGTGTTATTAAGGTATATAGAAGTATTAAGTACATAAAATAAAAGTCTGAAGGTTATTGTAAACTCGATTATATGTAAATGTATGATATATATATGGAAAAGTGTGGTGCTTATAAGTGAGCATATCATGCTTAGATCATCTGCTGAGCGTGTCAGATAAAGTTGAAGTACGCCTACGTTGGTAGTTGTATGGATGCTGCCCGGATGAGTTTTCAGCCTTTTTCAAACGCAAAATGTCCCAGATGTGGTACACTATAAGATCTATTGCCACTGCAAACATACAACAACCAAACCATGTACTTTTTAAAATGACCTTAATCACTGTCCTAGCTTAAAAAACAGCAACGTTTTTAGCAGCCCTTTAATACCAGGCAGCACCCATAAATAGCTATATAGACATGTGCAAATAATTAAAGTTCAAGCTGCCTTATTATTCCAGATCTGCATCTAAATTGTGCGTCGAATAATAAACGCATGAAAATTTTTTAGAACATGAGAACATTAGTGTTAATCTTTTAATAAACAGCACAAATGAAACTGTTATTAGTTATAAAGCTGCAATCATTGAATCTCATAAATTAGGTGCAGATTGGATGAATATGAATCCAAATTATGGTAGAATGCATAATTTATGTTTATGAATCAGTTAATAATCCTATATTTTGTACTAAATATTCAATCAGTATGATTAAATATTTTTATAAGATATACACGTATATACAGATTGATCCTAGTGACTAGACCGAATTATAATTATTTTCCGAGTAAAGTTATACAAAAACATTTTTACAAATGAATTTTGTTTGCAACTGTATCGAATTACATGTTTCTTAATTTTTTCCATTCATCCTGTATATACGCGTATAACACTGTATACTTGAAAGTATATTTTGCATGTAATCGTTATTGCTATTATGTATATGCTATTGTTTACCTGTGTTATCTGCACCCCTGGGAATTATAACATCTGCAAATTTCTTTGTGGGTAGGCAAAACTCTTCGAATGCAGGTTTTACAAAATTCATATATTGATTCAATACGTAATCCAAATCTCTTCCTCTTTCATTTATGTCTCTCGGCACTGTTGGAATCATTTGATATATGCGCTTTACAGTTTACAATCGTTATCATATAAAAAACGTACGTACGGAATAGGACTGTTACTTTTCCAGAGCTTTGACTCTTCGTAGAAACAGAGGGAACTTCGAAGTGTACGAAGTTTCGAATCGTATGAAGTTGTAACTTACGAGTTCCATATAGTGTCATAACATTTGACAGAATTTTCACAGAATATGAATACAACCAATTATAAAAGATATATTTATTGTACAAATAAATTGTAAACAATATTTCATGAAAACAAAGGAACGCAAGATAAAATAAAATAGATTTTTTAGTCTTTCAATAATTTACTGGGTTGGTTCAAAATTCGAAGCTTCAATACTTCGATTTTGATCACCTTTGAAGTTTCAGAAATTGATGCTTCGAATATCAAAGCTTTGAAACTTCGATATCATCACCTTTGAAGTTTCAGAAATTGAAGCTTTGAAACTTCGATTCTGATCACCTTTAAAGTTTCTGAAATCGAAGATTCAAAATCTTCAACCTTCGAAGAAAAGTAACAGACCTAGTATGATAAAGTGAAGGTACAAATGTGTTCTTCTAACATTACCTCTTCTAGCCAATCTAGTATCTGAATCTGTATCTACGAACAATTTCATATGAAACAGATCACGTATTTTTGGAAAATAGAACACTAGAATTCCTTCGAATAAAACTACGTCCGCAGGATAGATCGTTGTGATCTGATCCTTTACTCTGAAAATCAAAGAAACTGTTGATGGGTTCGGTAACAACACGACAACAAATATAATGTCAAAGTAACAGTGACACATACAAACTGTTCGTTCTATAGTCGTAAGCAGGTATCTCACACTTTACGCCAGCCAATATATCTTGTAACGTCTGAAGTATCAAGTCGTTGTTGAACGCATCTGGATGATCGAAATTGTATTGACCTTTCTCGGCTTTCAGTTTCTCAGCCGGTGTTAGATCTCTGTAAAAACTGTCTTGCGAAATACAAACTACTTGTCGTTGCATGTGATCCATATCAACCTGACCTAATTTTTCCATAATACGTTTGCAGACGGTCGACTGAAATATCGAGGAGCAATTTTTACGAACGTTCCTCTACGAATGACTTAACCACGGAGGTTAAGTCGTAGAAAAATTGCCACCGTTCGTAAAGCGGTAAGTGGCATCAATTCATTCACATTGAAAAGTCAAAATCATATGGTACTCACTTTCCCACTGGCCGTGCCGCCGGAAACTCCGATCAGAAACGGTGTTTTATTTTCTAGACCGTTCAACTTTCCATTGATACCGAAAGACATTTTCCGTGGCGCGACGTTGTTCATCGACATATCTGCCATCGTTGTAAAATTTTCTGTCCGCTTACCGATTGAAAACTGTATCGGTCCCGACAACGGTACCGAACGAACGGCTGTGCGTATTACACGAATGATTCGAAACGTAAGAATATCGATAGACATAGAAATAGAACACGCAGCTTGATATAAGTCATTAAGTAAAACCGCGCCCGCGCGTTACCGGCAAGACGATGTTCAATTTCTTCTATCACAATGTGCAATATGTAATTAAATGCAAAACGAACGTGCAATCAAAGAAAAAATTTTCAAATTCTATATCTCTGTTCAAATACTATAGTTATTGTATGCATATAATAATATACTCTTTTCATATATAATTAGGCTTAAGTTTATTAATCTCTATTTATTATACAATTAAATTTTTCTTTCTTTAAGTTATCGCATGTAATTAAGTTAATTTACTTCTATAGATCAGACTGATAGTTATTGTTTGCATATAATAATATTTTCTTTTATAATGAGGCTTAAGTTTTTAATTTATATTTATTAGATAATTAAATGTTTCTTTCCTTAAGTTATCGTATGTAATTAGAAATTATTAAACTTCGTACAAAGTTTTTATATTGTTCTGAAGATTTCAGCCCCTTTCTTGAGATTTAAATTATGTACCAAGGCAGAGATGAGCCGTGGGGCGCTTTTTTTCGCGCATGCGCGAGTTCGTCAGGAACGTATCTGCGTCCGAAGTTTGTGGGGGACTATTGGGGGGAAAGTAGTGGGAAACTATTATTAGCGTGAACGTCGAGCGGAGTCCTTTACGACCGTTACGACACGAGGCACGAAAGAACAGCGGGCTGCGAGAATTTCAGATAAGTTATTGTTAATATTTAATCAAATAATAAATTTTGCGAAATTAGCGGGGCGACCAAGGTACCCGATATCGCACCTCACTGAGGCCGTATGACGTCAGAATTCTCGCGCATGCGCGAAAAAAAGCGCCCCACGGCTCATCTCTGTACCAAGGTTTCGCCAAAGAGAACGCATAACCTAAGCAGTGTTCCGATTGGAGCGACCTTTTTTCGCGCATGCGTGACGATTTCAGCCGCAGTAACGTAACCTTTTCGATAAAATGGGGTACCTTGAACACCTCCGAACACCTCGCAGATTTTTAAAAAATTATTCATATAAACATATGAAAAGGCTACCCAATTAATTTTTGGCCACGCATGCGCGAAAAAGGTTGCTCCAATCGGAGTATTAAACTCAATTAACTGTACTGAACCTAAGTTGACCTATGTACTCTTTGGTTATGTTATGTATACCTCTATTCTGGCATCACCGTACGTATATTGTAAATTGTAGATTAGATATAAACTGAATACGTAATATTTCAGATGTTTAGGTCGTTGCAGATAATGATGCAGAATACTATCATCAAACGCAATTCATGCTCGTTAGCAGATTATGAGGTAACTTTATGTGATATCTGCGTAGTATAATTCTGTGTGTAAAGCAACGACCAGTCCGAATTTGTGTAATTATAGAGTGTAAAATGAATCATAATCGTTGCTGTGATAATTTGTCCAGGGTATAATACGAGTTATTATTTAATCCATATTGGATTACCTCGTTCATCACTGAATAATAATATTTTTTAATATATTTTTAGACTACGTTGACAGCATTGCACAGTTTACAAAGCAACGCTGAATATTTAAAGCTATCTGCAGAAAGAAAGAATAATAATTCCAGTAAATTACAGGATATACAGAAATACTTACTTCGGTAATGATTTATTTGTATAGTTTTTAACACGTTCTGAGCATTGTGTACCACCATAGTATACATTAAACTATCTATTCAGGTTACATATATTTCAGGAAACATATACTTTATAACAAGTTTAAGGAGGTAATCTTGTTTCAAGGATTGTAAGTATGCGGAATGCACCTTCTCAATTGTTGACAATGCAAACATGGAGTTTTTCAGTAGTCAAAAGCACTAGATGAAAGATCAATCTAAGCCACAGTTGCCCTCAAAGGTCCTATTTATATTTTTACAAGGCATAATTTACATTATTCGGAAACATAAAGCTGCGTATGTAGCTATTTTCAAAAAGCTACGACAGCTACATGCTGCCGAATAATGCAAATTATGTCTCGTAAACGTGAAAATCAGACTTTTGAGGGCAACCAAGGTCTAGATTGGTCTGTTATCTAGCGCTTTTGACTACTGAGGAAGTGCATGCAGCACCCCTGGAATTCTGGAAATGAGACTGCTCCCTTGAGACTGTTGAATATATATTTCAACCAAACGAATGAAGCATTATTAAAAATGCAGTATAGAATGAATCTCAGAATTACGTTTAATCGTTGAGTATAAATGCTCAGCACGGGGTGTGTTATAGAATTTGTTATGATCGAAGGAGGTAACAGTTTCTGATATTATTTTTCAGAACTGGTATCACTGTCGAAAAATTGGATACATTGTCTGTTATCCATGTAGCAGGTACTAAAGGAAAGGGTTCTAGTTGCGCATACACGGAAGCTATTTTGCGCGAACATGGCTATACTACAGGGTTCTACAGTTCCCCGCATTTGGTTACTGTAAGAGAACGCATTAAAATAAATGGACAATCTATAAGTGAATCCCTCTTTATCAAATACTTTTGGGAAGTGCATCGGAAATTAGAAAATACGAAAGAGCATAAATCCGACATGCCTATGTATTTTAAATTTTTAACTGTTCTAATGTTTAAAATATTCTTAGAGTTGAATGTTGACGTTGCCATAATCGAAGTTGGAATCGGAGGGCTGTACGATTGTACAAATATTGTAAGAAATCCTGTTTGCGTGGGTATAACAAGTTTAGCATTAGATCATACCTCTATATTAGGTTCGACTCTCGAAGATATAGCTTATCAAAAATCTGGAATTTTTAAAGATGGATCCATAGCATTTTCTGTTCCTCAAGACCCACGAGCAATGGGTGTACTGGAAAAAAGAGCAGTCGAACGAAATTGTAGATTGTGCGTTATCCCTCCCTTCGAAGAGTATAAATGGGACAATATATCGCCTATTCTAAAAATCAAAAACAATGTTCAGCAGGAAAATGCATCTTTAGCTATACAGATGGCTACTGCATGGATAACGTCTAAAAATAACAAACACTCATCTAGTATGTTTAATACTGTAGATATGAATAAAAATAGTATCCAACATATGGATAAAATTGCAATGGGTTTATCGTCTTGTAAATGGCCTGGTAGAATGCAAATTTTAAGAAGCAGCATTGGTAACTTCTTGCTGGACGGTGCGCATACAATTGAAAGTATGCGATCCTGTGTTTCGTGGTTCAACGATTTTGTCGCTAAAAAAGGTGGAGGGAAAAACATTTTGATTTTCAATACTAGCTCGAAACGAGATACGACGACTCTAATAATGCCTTTGAAGTCGATACAGTTTGAGAAAACATATTTTGTGCCAAATTATGCAGGTATTAATAGTATAGACGATGAATTTAATCATTTTTTTATGGACAATCAAAAACTGCAATGTTTGAAAAATGCTGAATTCTGGGAAGCGGATTCGGTAGTTGCAAATAGTGTTTCAGAAGTTTTACAAGACATAAAGAAAGCTAATTCACACAGGAAAGCTAATTACAACAACAATGAAACGTGTCATGTCCTCGTAACAGGGTCGCTGCATTTGGTAGGCGCGGTTCTTGCTGTATTAGACCCGCATTTAACAATGACCACACAGTTTTGATACTTACCTTTAGATATCGGATTTTATACATTACCACAGATCGCATACTTCCGAATAACAAGAGTATATTTTATAAACAATAGAATAGTGTATTTAATAATGATTAGAACAAGAACTGTAACAATTCATTATGATATATTAATGAAGAATTGCATTGTTACCTTCACAATGGCAAGGTATCCATTAATATTTGTTCTTAATAATATTTTTTGTACTTTCACATAAATACGTTTTTGTTTTCTTCATACAACTATGTATGATTGTAATGTTGTTATGTATAGCATAGTTTTTATACATGACGAGCCAGTGTTACTCGACGCGCGTGGACATTCAAACGAAAGAGTAAGGAGACGTATGCTTAAAATATTTTCGAGTGGTAATCTAATTCCGACTCGGCTTCCGTATCTGACAAGCTCAACGAGATACCAGTTCTTCGTCGTAGATTTTCATCAGGACTCTGTATAATAAGAATAATAATGCATAATAATGGATAAGGAAATAGTTTTCTACAGATGTTACGAGCGCATCGCATGACAATATGTACAATATGTAAATATACCAAGTTCCTAAGTTCGATGTTACCTCTATTTACAAACAGAATCAAAAATAAAAAACGTTATTTCTATTTCTTCCGTATCGTTATTTTTAATTGTACAAAGTGTTCGGCGAGACGGTGTAGAAGATTTATTAAAAAATACAATACACTATTTAAAGAAGATACTTTGCACTCGAGTGGTGACTCGG
The DNA here is from genome assembly GCA_963971365.1 of Lasioglossum villosulum. Classification (NCBI taxonomy): domain Eukaryota; kingdom Metazoa; phylum Arthropoda; class Insecta; order Hymenoptera; family Halictidae; genus Lasioglossum; species Lasioglossum villosulum. Next base: position 27,730,195 of record OZ020497.1, read on the forward strand.
GGGAGGGAGAGTGAGAAAGAGACTCCACTAATAATTCTTGTACCATTATTCAAAATATTTGTTGCATTATTAAATTTGTATTCAATAAATTACTAAACGTATTTGGAAAAAAAATTCGGTTTTTGAATTAGAATAGTTTCGAGTGCAAAGGGTTAACTCGAAAATGAAACATTTCTTCTGACCTAGGATATTTCCATTCCTTATGATTTTTCAAATTTTATGGATATGAAATTGGTATAATACCTCATACAATATCTGAACGTTTAGTAATTAATTAGATATAGACGCATTTTATAATGCAAAGAATATTTTGAATAACGGTACAGCAATTTTTAGTGGCGTCTTTCAGAGTCACCATTCGAGTGCTACGGGATAAATGAATTCTTTTGATTAAAATAACGATTTATGCAGTAAACTGCTTCCACAAAAATAAATATACGCACTTTGCTTGCGTACTTTATGGACGAAACAAAATATTTCGGTTAGACGTATATTGAACAATTGCATGTCTATTACGTGTAAGGGGTAGAAGAGGTAATACTCTATCGTTAGGTAAAAGTAAAGATCATTACCTGATCTAGAATACCGGCAGTGGGTTCAGACGCGTAACCTACTTCTTGTGCGTCTTCTTCTAAATCCGCTTCGTACTCTTCCATCTCGTCCGTATCGGAATCAATATCCATGTATCGACTTCCTCTGGAGACTTTGCACACCATTTGAGCCAGATCTGTGAAAGTGTACGAAGGTACAGATTGTTGATTCGATGCTTGATGCTTCGCTCGTAAAGCCCGTGCATTCTCTCTGTCGGCGTTAAATCGGGGAAGAACTCCAGCTTTCGATTGTCCTTCGAAATAAGTTTTCCCTGTTTGTTGTACAAATGAAACATGTATAAGTTTTCTATGCTTTCTATTCGTATTGTAAAACTACAAATACAGTGGGTGTACGAAGTATTTGTACACCTTTTACGAACAAATAACTTTTTCAAAATTGACCCCGCAGCTCGACTTGCTTTTTTTGAGACCTTATAAGGATTAGTTTACTAAATAAGTAATAACGGTCACGATTTTATTAGTCCCGATTTTTTAATGTTTTGGTATAGGTAAGTTATATAGATGTACAAAGTTTCATTGAAATCGATCAAGGTTGTTATGAAATATAATTGACTCATAATTGCAAAAATTGTAAGAATCTGACCTTTACTTTGTCCTTCGCACTTGCGACCAATAACAATTTACGAAGAAAGATTATTTACACATTAGCTAGTAAACTGATCCTTCCAACGTCTCAAAAAAGAACTCAAACTTGTTAGGTCGCATTTTGAAAAAGTTATTTGTTTTTAAAAGGTGTACGATAGACATATAGATTACCGTGCTGATATCCGACATCCTTAATTTCATCGAAATTGGTGAATTGGAGGGTTTTATATTTGTCTATCGGTGGTCTGATGTATTCGCAATAATCCGAATTCTTCACTTCTTCCAGTTGCCGGACGCAACTCACGTACGCTAATCTCGATTGTATGTCCGGTAAATTTGGTACTTTGACGGGTGTCGCGAAAGGATTCCACCGTTTCCAAAGTAACCACCAACCGGACAAAGAATCACCATAATTCGTTAAATCGGTGTCATCCTGTGACCCAACGTCGATAGCCAGAATGTGATGCGCTCCTTGCCTCAACATTTCGTCAGCTTGAACAAACGAAATTATGACTGTATATGTTGCCAATCGGTCGCGATAGAGAATATAATATCATTTCTTATATTGGATAATTGGAAAAGTTCGTACCCAATTTACGTCGTGACCTTTTTCAAAAAGGAAATCAGGTTGTAAAATGTTCGGAGATTATTGTAGAAAATAGTGGAGACTATATAATTGATTAAGAAAACTGTTATTTTTAAATATAACCGCTCGCATTTTATTTTCAAATAGGGTACAAACTTTTGCAATCATCTAACATGTGTATATATATTTATGTATATATAATAAGATAAACAATACATGTTTAAGGTACCTGGCACGTTATTAACATAACACCCATCGACCAAAAGATGCCCGTCGAGAGGGTCGCAAAAAGGAGGAAAGACCCCCGCAATGGTCATACTGGCTCGAATGTATCTCCATAGTAAACCTGAGTTCACTTAGCTATTCAGAATTTGACAAATGCATCTTTCATCAACGGGAGTGAGCTTTATTTTTTTTTTCGAAAACTGTTCTATCGTTCTCTGATCAAATTACAATGAACCGTTGCGGCGCTTGTATTTGCGTATTATTATACTTCAATGAAAACAGAACGAACGCGTAACTCTGTTCGTTTCACTGAGAAATAGAGAACGATCGTACAATGTCCAGGTAATTTAATAAAATACAACAACAAGAAGTTATATCAACGTTATTCTTCGAGAGCGTACGTGCGTTCAATTTGCAACGATCAGTTTTTATCGTTTTGTAGGAAAACATGTATAGTAAATAACTTAAGATTCTCGACGCACTTCTCTTTAATGTCACGCTCAAATTACCTGGAAGGTTATTGACGTACCCGCCGTCGAGTAGGAGATGGCCGTCAACTGGGTCACACATGGGTGGCATATAACCAGACAAAGACATCGAAGCCCGAATGTACCGCCACAGCGATCCTAAACACGACGAATTAAGTTCTTTAATGTATATAAATATATACCATGTATCTCTTCTCTGTTATTTCCTACAGTCGTTTTAATAAGTATAGATGCGTATGCTAGAGAAAACAACTGGTAGTCCCATGGTTCTTTGTTATCATCGTAATGGTTAAATGTAACAAGTAAATACACACAGATGGATGATCCTCCTCCCTGTACAGCTATCTCTTTTGAATTAAACGGTTAAACGATTAACGTTACAGAACGAAGAGTACGTCAACAATGATTTATATCCAGAAAGCTCACTCCCGCTGTTCAAGCTTATTTCTACGTAATGACACTCTATATGATATATTTAGATGTATTGAAATTTCAAAAAGAAAATTTTCGGCGAGAAGCAGAGCTACGGGGTCTACGAATCGCACTAAAACAGCGAGAGAGTTTCCAGTTGAAGCAGAATCGAAATCTGAATATCACAGTATTAACAGGGTAGTCTCGTTTCCAGGATTGCGAAGGTGCGGTATGCGCCTTCTCATTTCCCGATAATGCAAAGATGAAGGTTTTCAGTAGCAAAAAGCGCTAGATAAAATATGAATCTAAGTCATAGTCGCCCGTAAAAGTCCTATTTTTACGTTTACGAAGGACAAAGCTCCGCATGCAGTTATTTTCATAAAGCTGCGACAGCTACATACTGCCGGAAAATGCAAATTACGCCTCGTAAGCGTAAAAATAGGATTTCTCAGGGCGACTGCGGTTTAGATTGATCTTTTATCAGAGCGCTTTTAACTACTGAAGAAGCCCATTACATGCATTATCAAGGAACGAGAAGGCGCATCCCGCACCCTTGCAATTCTGGAAACGAATCTACCCCCTTAACTTTTAATTACTCGCATATAGCACTTGCAATCTGAAAACTTTAAATGTAGTGTTTTAAGCGTAAACAAAAATGTCGACTACACTAGCAAATATTTATTTTGCACTAGAATATTTATTTTATCGAATAAAGATTGATTTATATTCAAGTCATACGAAGCTCTATGTAAATAGATATGTAGAAAGCGGAGTGCGAGTAACCAAAGGTTAAGAATACTTGAGTCACAGAAAACTGGAAACTATCAATGCTTCGAACAACGTCAAACGTTACTTTTTTTTATATACAAACCGTGTGTGTGGGTACGCATACAAGAGTCGGTGATATCTGTGGTTATTATAAAAAACGGCAACCATAAATCTTCGATGTACGTGTCACCGAACGTTCCTTGAATCGTCTTATTAAAATCTTTCCCGGAAAACATGGATGTCACCGGGTATGTCAAATCCATTATTTGTCTCCACCATTGCGTCATTTTCTATTATAAAAGAATAATGATCAATGATATAGGGTAGAATGAACGATACTCTTGTTCGGTTTTCTGTGATAATTGTCGATATAAATTACCTTGGACCATTCGCGAGCTTTTTGAGTTGTCGTTGTAATATTTCTCTCCATGCACCACAATGCACCCATGAATGCTCCAATGCTAACTCCCCCGACCATATCAATGGGTATTCCGGCTTCGATGACCGCTTTTAGCATTCCCACATGAGCTGCGCCTCTAGCACCGCCACCTCCGAGTACAAGCCCCACCGAGGTTCCAGTCAACCAGCGAGCAAGTCTACTAAAATCACTGTGCACGTTCGGTTCTGACATCAGAACTTTCGAATACAATTCATTCTAGAAAATATAAGTCGCTCATTAATGTCTTGACTATACTTCTTACGAATTAAGGGGGTAGTCTCGTTTCCAGGATTGCGAGGGTGTGGGATGCATCTAGACATTGGTCACCCGTTAACGGAAGAGGATAAGTCCTTAGAGACGAGTGAGACCTGATAGGATGCGTCTCCAAGCCCCCGGGAGCAAATACGAAAAGTGGAACCCTGGAGAACTGATATATCAGGCACTGAACAGGAAAGGGCAATGCCCTTGGGCGGTGGGGTTTTAGTGGGTAGTGGTAGGGGTCTAAATACAGCCCCGTTCCTCCAAATACAATCATAGGAGGAGCCGAGCCCCACACTATCCCCCAAATTTTATTGTAGGGGGGTGTACGTAAAGGTATTTCCCCACCGCCCTGAGAAAAAGGCATCGGTTACCCTTGAAAGTCCTACTTTAACGTTTACGAGGCGTAATTTGCATTATTCAGAAGCATACAGCAGCACAAGTAACTATTTTAAGTTAAATACAAAAGTATGTAGACAACACGTTTAATTTTTATATAGGAATCTTTGATGAGTTTCGTGCAATTATGTGCGGTCTAGTTTACACAGCGCTAGAGAATATATTTTAAATTTAGTAGTTTAGTTAGTTTCGTATTTCGAAAATTTTTTTTCAGTTCTTATATCGATAACCGGGTACCCACTTTAAGTACCTTTTTAAAACTTCTTTAACACTTTTGTCTACCCCCTTAAGAATTAGGATACGTAAGTTGTGACTACTTACAATCCTGTACTGTGATCTTCTCGTGAACATTCTCTTAGGACACTGAATGTGATGATGACTAGAAATCCACGATCTCATATTTAACCATTGCACCGTATTCGAAGGCCGTTGCCCGCCTTCTTTGTGCAACAGTACCAACTCCTTTTGGGTTCTCATTACCAAACGTTCAATCTCACGTTCGGTTCTACCTATAGATGGTGGTCTATCGCCTAAACCCACAATAAGAATACAATCGGCTTGACGCACGCATCGCTGAGTCCACAATGTATACGTTGGATCGCACTGATATAAAGAGATTCGGTGTTGATCTTCTTGTTGCGCCAACCACGATGTCAATCGATATTCATTCGCTGGTTCCATGATAGTACTGCCCAGTGTCTATTGGAAAAGAAAAATTAATCATACACGTACAAACATTTTACACAGAAGCGAATATAGGTGAATGAGAGGTACTGGATTCGAATTTCTTACTTTACGGACAACCTCCGAAGTGAGGCGTAAACATGGCCCGATAGCGCACAGTGAATGGTAGAGTTCATAGGTAAACGCCGTCAATGGCACATCATCGGATACCGAGACTATAGCAACCGTTGAAAAATTCACTTGAGCTGGCCTCGTATCCACCGTTGCAGCCGCGCGTCTGCAAATGTATTTCCAATAAATTATGAACATACTAATTGCGAGTGTCTCGCAATTGGTTAAGAGAGAAGTCTCGTTTCCAGGATTGCAAGTGTGCAGGACGCGCCTTCTCATTCTCGATAATGCAAAGATGGAATTTTTCAGTAATCAAAAGCGCTAGATAAAAAATTGATCTAGGTTGCAGTCGTCGTCAGAAGTCCTATTTTTATGTTTACGTGGCGTAATTTGTATTATTTCTGCTTGCCAATCCTGGAAACGAGTCTACCCCCTTAAATTGGATCAGGTAGGAATTTGAGGGTGGCTTTAGATATTTTTAGTACGCACTGCTTATCGATATTGTTGGTTTTCGTATGCGGTTGTTGCCAAGTGCCAAGTATACGATGCCCAAGCAAGTTTATAAGTCTGGTGACGACTATTGGGAAACGGAGTTTGATAACATTGAACAATCCCTCTGGTAATTTTGCTAGCTCAGAGTCCCGCACTGCCATCACTGTGGTTGATCTTGGAGTTTGCGTAACCATTTCTACGATGCCAACCAAGTCCCCTTTACCGTATTCCGCGACTAGTTCTTTTTTCCCGTTGTTATATGTGATGACCGATCGAAGTCGACCACTCAATACAATGAACGTCGAGTCCGACTCGTCACCTTGCCTGTACACGGCTCTTCCACTTTCAAGAAATAGCCAGTCGAGAGCAAAATCGACCTGTCTGACAAAAGGACTGAGTCTACGGACCACTGAGTGTGCTACATGTAAAACGACGGTAGGTTGTTCTCTCATGATTGAGAAAAATGTCGGTTTACTAAGGAGTGCTATGCGACTAGGATGCTTCGCTCTGATGGTGTAAAAAGAGGGTTCTCCAGTTAATACAGCCAATCCGCCAACAATTTCACCCTGGTGCGCGCTAAACATGTGAACTTCTTGCCCTACGTCTCTTCCTTCTGAAACGCGCTGGCTTACTGTCAGCGAACCAGACACAACGTAGACAAGGGCAACGTCTTTGTGAGATTCTTCCTTCATCAAATACGTTCCAGCTGGTACTTCTCTAATCTGAATCTTGTCATCTTTCAATACTGTATCGTCTTCCAAACCAAGCTCTCGAACGAACGCTTCCGTAGCTATTTGTATGAGATGCGCTTCATCTAATTGCTGTTGAACTGGTTCGACGATGGTAGATCGTTTCTTGGATCGAGAACTTTGAGAATTTCCTGTATGAACAACATCCGGCTGCGATCCCCCCTGTTGCTGTGTTATAGACGAAGAATTTGACCAATGGGAATCACATTCCGGTACCATGTCCGCGACGTTTTGATCCGACTGCAGATCCACAGTTTGATTTTTCCAATCAACATTACTTCTTGGCCTATCCGAGGAAAATATTAGTCAAAATATATATGGATTCTTTATCGATTGCGTCTGTGTACAGTCCGCGACAATACTATAGACTCTGCTTACAACGAAACACTTATATGTTACATGGAAACTTCAGATCTTTATGCAAAATAAATATAAAAATGTTTTATTGCACAAACTGATTTCATCCCTCAACAACTTTGTTACATTACAAGCAACATTATAACATTCTTGAATTGTTTAAATCTTTTGCTGTTTTATATTCCTTTCATACAGAGTGTTATTATTTACTTCTGGAGACGTCGTTCAACGCAGTGTTTTCGTTAGTAATTCTTTAGATATTCCGTATGAAACGATGAAGTTCTTTCATATAACACATAATTATTTTGTTATAAGTGGTGTCTTATAGTATTGTCGTGGACTGTATTTGTGGTTAACGTACCGTGTATTTATGACAATGGGTACAGATTGGGGATTACTCAGGGTAGTAGTATCACGATAAAGCATGTCGTTTCCATCGTGTTGCTCCGACGAAGCAGTCGCAGCTGCAGAAGACGTTGTTTCTGCATTTTGAGTGGAAAAATTTTCTTTGGTTCTTGATCTGACTGGTGAGCCAGAAAACGGACTCTGTTTCTTCTTATGCGTCCCCTGATTAACCAATTCCGCGGATAAGCCAAGATATTGGTGCAGCGCGGTGAAGGTGACTCTTTGGAGGCGAACCATAATGACCTGGATAACTCGAACAAATGTATCGGGATGATCCTTGAAAACCTACAAGCACGAAAATACAGGTACAGTAGTATTACAAATGATAATCTTGAATATTCCTTTACTTCACATTATACAGCGCAGTCGAGATACCTCTTGGAATGCAGACATTGGTAACTTCACTACTATAGAATCCTCCACGGTTCTGGCGGATACTGTTTTATAGGTACTTGTATGCCCAGTAAGTACATCCGTGAAACTAAGGAGACTAGTTACCGACTCTCCAGTCTTTACTAATTTTAACGATATCTGAGAACCATCTGGTCCGGTAATATAAACGTTCACCAAGCCTTGCTGCACAATAAATAAATTTTCATCGGGATCTCCGATTTTAAATAAAATGCTTCCAGCTGGTAAATTCATGATTTCTGTATGTTTACATAATTTCAGAAATACTGGCTTCTCGAAATGACCAAATACCCTGATGCTTTGCAACATGTACAAAGCATCCGGTGGTACTCTGTCTCCAGGACCTAGGTCTTCTTCTAAATATTCAGCAGGTGGTTCTAACACCTATTCGAATAGAAGATTAGTTTACAAAAGAAACATATTCCTACACAACGAAATTAATAATAATGTTCAATATACTTTTAATTGTTGCGGGGTTGAATCCTTTTTCAATTGCAACAGTCTACGCGCAAATCGCATGACAGCCTTTCGTTTTTTTCCTTGTCCAGTCGCGTGTACTTGTCCGCTGATCGATTTGACTTTGCGTAACATTTTCCTTCCATAAAAGAGAACCTTGTCTCTTTTTCTGAATCTGGGCTTGCTTGTACCTACTCCAACGAATTCTTTCACTTCTGGGAGAAACTCTTTGTTCTTCCATTTCCGAAGAATGATCATGGACACTATCAATAAAGTCAGCACTATCAATGTCAGAACAACGAGAAAAGTTCTTGATATTTGATAATCCTCTATGAATCTGCTGATCCATCTTGAGAAGATGTACGATCCTAAATTTTCATTGAATAATTCCACTACCTAAAAAAATACAATACATGAACAATGGATTTCTATTGTAAAGATGATTTATTTAAATATGCATAGAAATACTAAAGAAAACAAATAACTGTTTATAAAAACAGGACGCTCCAATGAATCATTATAAAAAACTGTGTTCGTAAAAAATATAAAGTAATAAACACAAGTACAACCTCCATAGTGGGTATTCATTTCTTCCATCAGCTTGTTGGGAAATCGTGTACGAAAGTCATGTCACGACTTCATAAGTAAAGAATGAAGAAAATTCGCGGCAGATAAATCGCAGCGATGCGTACGATTCGATATAAGAAATAAGTTATCTACATTCAGCTAATGACCTTTGATACTTTGCTCGAGTCACCCAGCGCCATTTTAGTCGCACTTATACGTTGTAACGTTGTAACGCACAAATCAATTACATACTCCATTTCGACTTGTATAGATCTAAACGAGAATTTAGAAATATTGTATTCTGAAAGCGGACAACATTTTTCAATGGTACATTATCAAACTAATGTTACGATCACGTAAAACTGTAAAACGTTTACAACACGCGTAACATTAAAAATGTGGGAAAACATATATAAATATATATATATTTAGCGTAAAGATATAAAGTTATTTTCGATTTACACAAGAAGACTAACAAAATTATAGAAATAGATAATGACATATCCCGTTTATTATTAACAACGAAACGCGTGCAATCGAAGACATAACATGTAAATAGACGTAATAATAGAATTTTTAGATTTCGGAAGAGGTCATTGTACGGTTTACACAAGTTTGCTATTTTCAATTGACAATTCGTGTTTGTGTAAAGGTTGGTTATCGTCGGGTAACGGGCATTATTTGGTAAATAGCATCAATACGGTTTGAATAATCGCGGCAGTGCTGGTTAAAATGGCCGACCAATAAGAACGCGCTTGGCGTGATTGTATCTCAGCGCCTAAGACGATCATTTATTTACAGACGCTTCAAAGACAGGTATATATTGAAGTTTTCAGCCAATTTTCATTTCCTTATTGTTTTTCTATTTAAAATGATTGAAGTTTCAATGTTTCGCAGTTGTAGAATTCTCAAGAAAGAATATTTTAAGCTTCCAAGAAATATGTTCCCGTTGGCAATGCAAAATGAATTGAAAATGTGCCAATACGGCTCTTATTAGATTGGAGGGAAAGATCTGTCGTATTTTAAAGAATACATTTTAATGAATTTATAAAAATGACATATATGATTTCCATTATTCGTAACAACTTATTGGCATCTTTCAGATAACCTGTAAATTTCTGTTTCCCAATAATTGACTAGCAACGTATGTTTCTGATTTACAAGCGAAGTTACTGGCTCATTTAACTCCAAACTAATACATTACTTTTTGCCTAATAGTTACCACGATTTCTCAAGCGCAACCGATAATCTGGCAATAGTGAATAGGTATACAATCGTTTATAAATCCCAACGCAAAAAATTATAAAGCATTTCTTTTCATACAAAAAATATTTAATATAATTGAATGAAATGGCATCGATACGGTTTGAATAGTCGCGGCAGTGCTGGACGAGATGGTCAACCAATGAGAACGCGCTGTCCCCCCTCCACCGTGGTTGTTCGTGTGGGAATGCATCGGTAGAGCGCGCTACGGTAAAATTCCGGGCGGTTTTCGCTGGACAGTCTGGGCCGGCCAGTCAGTGGTTACAGGCCGACATGTTGGTGATGTTTTAGTGAGCGTTTAGCGCGGTGGGATCTGACGCGTGATTTATTGATGCGTTTTCAAACGCGTCTTCGATACGAAAAGTGCATCTCGATCGCGGCGCTACATGTGAAGTGTGTCGAGTGTGACAAGGCTGCAGCTCGTGCCTGGTTTACCCGGCCCAGCGAACATGAGTTGGGGTACGGAGCTCTGGGTAAGTCCTACACGTATCTCTCCGTCTCTACCTGTTCGTCTCCGTGTTGCTCTTCGGACCGTTTGCGACACACGACACGCGAGACACGCAAACCACATACGGCGCACGACACACGCCGGAATAGTTTAGGCGTTCCGTCACGTACACGGTAGCCGTTGTATCATTGCTCCGTTGTTTCCGCTAAAGACAGAACAACAACGTATATATCCTCCCGAAAACCAGTTCAACGGTGGTAAACCACTCGCAGAAGTTTTGCCTTTGCGGTTGCTAGCCGCGGGCGACGTTCTTCTCTCCTTTGGTGTATCCCCTCTTCTTCGCCACCATACCGTCCATACCCAACCCGCGAGTGTACGTGTACTCATCGCTGTGTGCTCCTTCGCTTGCTGCTTCCTTTCTCATGAAATCTTGGACGAATGTACCGGCGCTACGCCGAGACAGTGGCTTGTCATCTTACCGTCGAGCGAACGCACCAGTCTCGCTTCCAACGATTCAAGAAGATCGGTTATCTTTCTGCTTGCTTCCTTCCTCTTCCGTTTATACGCGCATCCCGTTTTATCCCGGGTTCTACGTCGGGATACCATGTCTCTGTCGTGCATTGTGTGTGTGTGTGTCCGTCCGCCCGTCCGTGTGTCGTGTCTGTGTGTGCGTGTACGGTTTATCGAATTTCACGGATAATGTTGTTCGGGAAACCGTGGACGCACGGCGCATTGATGTTTGAACTTGTAGCGATTTCGAAACACCCGTTATCAGATAAAATTTTTTCCCACCGTAATTGCATCGCGTTGTCCGAGAGAACGGAAAGCAAAACAAGACTTTTCCCTGGAACACGATTACCGTTTGTCATTCGCTCGAGTCGAGTCGAGTCGACTCGGCTCGACGAGGCCGTTATTTGTATTCTCCTGCGCTTTACAATAGCATTCACGCGAAGGCATCTCCGTGTTCGTCTGGCACGCATAGGATCGGGAATCGTGTCGCCCAACATCGTCATCTTTCCTTACTTTCAGTTCTCTATAAATAATTCATTTGCGCGCTCTCCTACTCGTTTCTTTTTCCGCGATCTCTTTCCTTCGCACCGATCCGATGGATCGGCAAAAAATCGTTCGAGTTCGAAACCTCGATCATACGACATATGTACACAAGACATACAGGGTGGTCCACGCAACTTGCACACTTATAATTACTTCTAAAGTATGCGTTGCACGAAAAAGTTTTGTATACAGAAGTTGCATGGTCTGAAGAGGTACATTGTGTAGTGTTTTTATTTTTTTCATAGGTGAAAGCGTTTCGGAGATTTGAAGGTCGACTTTGTTTTTTTTTAATGGAATAATACACTCCTCAAAAAAATTAAGGGATCACTTGTGCGAACCCGAAAAGTTGCTACAACTTTACATAATCATAACTCCGGCCAAAATTACTGTATCGATATCGCTTAATTTTTTTTATAGTGTACATCTTTTATACCAAAATATGGAATGTCGAATTTTTAGTAAAAAAGTATTGACCTTCGTTAATCGCAAACCTAATAATTAACGAGTAACTTCATTTTATTCGTGTAAACATCCCGCTGTACTGCGGAAATCTGTGATAAGGTTGAATTTCTAAATTGATGTTACGCGAAGAAAAATTTCAGGAAATAAAGTGCAATTATTCGTTAATTATTAGGTTTTTTTTTACTCAAAATTCGACATTCTTTCATATTTTGGTCAAAAAATATAGTATTCGATTTAGAAAAACAAAGTCGACCTTCAAATCTCCGAAACGCTTCCGTCTGTAAAAAAAATAAATAGACTACATAATGTACCCCTTTAGACCATGCAACTTCTGTATACAAAACTTTTTCGTGCAACGCGTACTTTTGAAGTTATTACAGGTGTGCGAGTTACGTGGATCACCCTGTATCTGTAATACATATTCTGTACCGCGAGTCGTTCGCGAACAGTTTCTGCTTGATTCCCAGCAGCTATGACAGCTCCCACTCGTATTTCTTCATTAGACACTACTTAATAATATTGAACTTTCTTATGAAAATACTGTTTTCACCCTTTGCACTCGGAGCTATTTTAACTTAAAAATTAAACATTTGTTCGACCTAGAATTTTTCCATTAAATTGATATAATAACTTTATTATTCAAAATATTTGTTGCATTATTAAATTTGTATTCAATAAATTACTAAACGTATTTAATATTATATCAATTTTATAACGATAAAATTAAGAACATGATATAAAATGGAAATATTTCAGGCTGGAAAAAATTCGGTTTTTGAATTAGAATAGCTTCGAGTGCAAAGGATTAACTTGGAAATGAAACGTTTCTTCTGATCTAGGACATTTCCATTATCTTCGATTTTTCAAATTTTATGGATATGAAATTGGTATAATACCTCATACAATACCTAAACGTTTATTAGTAGTAGTATTCGTTTATTTCAACCTCGCGGCCAAGAAATTGGACTTGGATTACAAATCTCTAATCCACATCCCGTGTCACATCAAATGTCTTATTGTCTATAGCTTATGTTGATTTATCTAACTGTCCCCCTGCTAATTTTGCCTCTCTCTTTCCTTTAGGTTATTTCTTTCCATTTTTCTCTGTACTCCTAAGCCATTCTACTGTTTCTCCCACTCTTTTCTCCTGTACTATCTTTTCTATACTTATGTTAATTTTCTTCGCCCCTTCACAGTCTTCTGCCAGGTGTTTTAGTTTCCCCAGGTGTCTCTCACATATCCCGCACATTCTTTCTTCCTCCTTTCTCCAGTATTTAGTAATTGATTAGATACCAACATATTTAATCATGCAAATAATATTGTGAATTGTATAGTAAACGTCCCTTTACTGTTCGGGTTCGTGGGCACAATCACTGTTCAGTGCCTACCCACTCCACTGCCTGCCAACGCGATCCGTATTTCATTATGTTCTTCTTTATGTTCGGCTATCTATTGAAGTCTCCCTTGGTGCGGTTAGACGCAGTCATAAATCAAAAATAGTGTCCCGGTACGATCACTGTCCGTGCAAAACACGGCTGTTGAACAGTGAAGGTGCGTTTACTGTTATTTTTCTTTTTAAATCTTATACAAGATTTATTACAACATTAGGTAATACAATACAAACAAAAATAGTATAAACATGGATACAAGTATTGTCAATATAAACGCATAAGTGTACAAATTAACATTTTTTACCCTTTTGGATGACACCTAAACACGCAAATTACAGTTATTTAAAAAGGATATAACGTGATGGCAAGCCACGATATTAGGCCCAGTCAGGAATATAGAGACGTCCAAAGGCAACTGAAATCTTAGTTTGTGGAGCTTTTCTAAAAGTAATGATCTTTGAATGTTGTACAAGTCACATTGCCAAATAACATGGTTGAGAGTTTCACTCTCAGAGTTACACACACACATAGGGTTGTTAATGAATCCAATACTGGCAAGAGAGCTAGCTACAGTGGGTAAAAAAATATTGGCACACTCTTAAAAAGGCGATAACTTTTTAAATATCGTATTATACGATTTGAATTTTTTTGAGAAGCTAGAGCAATTAGTTTGCCACAGTTGCAAAAGTTTGCAATTAAATTGCAACTCATCGGAAATGTAGCAAAAATATTAAGTTGCATTTTACAACTTAGACCTGTGTCAATTAAACATATTCTGAAAATTTCGTCAAAATCGGTCGACCTTGCAATGAGCTATAAACGTTTAAATATGTTAAAAATTGCAGATGTTCACGATTTTTAACCTATAACTGCAGATTCTTACGTCTTTCAATGCCTGTCGTTTTTTTCGCATCAACCGATTTCGATGAAACTTTACCAGTGCATATAACTCACACAGATCTACAAAACGCATTTTTAAAATTTTCAATATTGGCCCACATAAAAAAGTTGTAAAATGCAACTTTTAGAATTTTTGCTACAATTCCGATGAATTGCAATTTTTTTCGCATCCTGTGGCAAACTAATTGCTCTAGCTTCCCAAAAAATTCAAATCGTATAATACGATATTTAAAAAGTTATCGCCTTTTTAAGAGTGTGCCAATACTTTTTTTATCCACTGTAAATGATTATGATTCGCTCTGCACCGGTTTATAGAAACTATGAATTGACGAGATAAATTTTTGCCTTTGAATCGAGCAAAATTCTTGAAGTAATGCGCAAAATAATATTTGCCTTTATACAGCCCTTGCTTTCTAATTAACAATGAAATATTGATTTAGGCGTTTTTAATGAAAAGTTCGTACAGATCAGTATAGGGAACTCTCGATATGTTTAAAGAAAGGAAAGTAGTTGCACTTTTAGTCAGACTGTCGGCTACCTCGTTACCCCAAACACCAGAATGGGCCGGCACCCAGAAGAATTTTATATTGTATTTATTTGAATTGGTCCTATTAAATAAATTAACTTCCTTTTTATATCCAGTATATAAGAATTGGCCCTTGCAACAACTTTGACAGATTCAAGACTTTGAAGAGCGCTCATAGAATCCGAAAAATGCAGTATATAATATATTGTAATGCAGTACATAGTTGTGCGGATCATTTTCTAGAACAATGTCGAGTGCTTTGCTTAAAGCAGCGCATTCAGCCGTTTACTATTATGGTACAGCAATTTTTAGTGGAGCCTCAGAGTCACCGCACGAGTGTTAAAGGTTCAAATGTTTACCGATCGATAACCACTCCGATATCAATCTATTAATCGCGATTTATCTCAGCGATCACAGAATCATGATCACGGTCGTTATTTGAATTTCATTCACGCCGTGACCGTAATTTTTGAATCTAGAGTGAATTTACTCACTGTCATCCTCATTCTTCGTATTGATTAAAAGAGCTTCTTTTTCTGAGTCCATCAATTAATTCACGTAAAAATATCTGCATATAACGTACATTTAAAATTAAGTTACTGAGTGATCCAAAAGTAACAGATTACGACATCCCTAGCTTCAGCGCTTATGTGAAAGGATTTGAAAAGTTCATTCTATTGATCGATAATGTCTCTGGGGGTGACACGTGGAAGCTGAAGTCGACTCTAGAATGACTGTCACGGAATTGTATTTGGCGCAGCGTGGCGCGACGATCTGCGATCTTCGAAAATTAAATAAATATATAATGTAATCTAAATAAATAATTGATTTGAAATATTAATCGGTAAAATTGATTTGCACAAGATTGAATTTGGAGTGAAAAATCTACAGTACCGTTCAAAAGTACTCGGCACTTCCTTCTTCTCTACAAAAGTTTAAGTTGTAGTTTAAATTGTAGTTTAAGTTGGTAGAGAAAATATTCAAACGTATCTGTCATTTGTAATTATTATTAGTATGTATATTGCGGTATCATAGCACAGTACAATCTATTTTTATGTACAAATTATATAATAAAAATGCAAGAATATAATATTGCTATCCACATATACGAAATCTAGTGGAGCGGTCTCGATGCTTGAAAGAATTTCAAGATTCACTTTGTCTCATTTCTAAGGTGCAGACTGAATTCAGAGAATTTTTCGATACAAATATTAATAATTAAATACTAATAGAATAAAAAACTGATAGAAAGATTGCCGCGATTAATACAAGCGGTGATATCTAATCGTGGTTAATGCGTCAGCGAATCTCGTATATAATCTTATTGTTAGTCTAACAATGGTAAGTTTCCACATAGGTAGTTTTTAACTTGAAACGTTAGTTGCTGAAGATGCTTGAGAAGTTGATTAGTGTTTCCAAGATTTTCAAGGGTGCGGGATGCGCTGTCTGATTTCTCGATAATGAATGGGGTTTTCAGTAGTCAAAAACGTTAGATAAAACATCGACCTTTTTTTTGTTTAAGGGCGGTGGGGGAATGCTACTTATGCACACCCCCGCAGGTGTAGTTTGGGGGGTAGTGTCGGGCTCGGTTTCCCCTCAGGATGACGTTTAGGCGAATTATGAGGCCTTTTGCCAACACCATACCGACTAAACCCCCACCGCCCAGGTCTCTTCAGACCTTTTTCATCTCTTAAGGTACACGGACTAATATCCACGTTGGCCCGCTTTTCGCATTCATCGGGGGTATTTTTCCGTGTCCACAGCCACTCCAGTTCTTGGCTACTAGATAAAAGATCGACCTAGGCCGTGCTCGCCCTCAAAAGTCCTATTTCTCGTTTATGAGCCGTAAATTGCATTATTCGGAAGCATACAGCGTCGCCTGTTGTTATTTCCATAAAGCTGTGACAATTAGGGTAAACTGCGCAATGATTGGCACCCTAAGTCAAAATCGTAGTAAACATTTTTTGTCTTTTTTTTAACGTTTAAACGAGTTTAACATGCTATATTGTAAGCTAATAGAACATTCTTCAGCAAAATCAAAGTTTCACGAGTCATACATTTTTTATTATAAAATATATTTAATGAATAACTATTGTAAGGCAAATAGTATATTTATTGGTACAATAAGAAGTAAACGAAAAAAAACAGTCTATTTCTATACAATACAGGGTGAGTCCGCAGAAACAACACCTGAATAACACGGCTGCTATTCGTGTTAGGAAGAGATGCATCAGATGCAACTTGCATGGTTTCGAGGGGGCATTAATCTGATGTTAGTAGCTTTTTTGTAGGTGGACGCGTAAAGGACAGATGAAGGTCAACTTCATTTTTTTAAGTGGAATGAGATATTTTTTAATACATCAATCCATGCAGCTGGACATTCGTTATAAAAAAGTATGTATGTCGAAAAGTTAGTAGTTCAGGAGATTTTGAAGTGAAACTTCTTTGCTGACGGTAACAATTTTCTGATGTAACGGAAGTCGATGTGACGGAAGTTGAATGTCGAGTGGCGCGAAAATTTAAACTGAGAATGAACGGAGAAAAATAATTTCTTACCCCAATGGGATTCGAACCCCGGTCTACCGATTGGTAGTCCAATTCCTTAACCGCTTGGACAACCAATGATCTTAGAATGAAAGCGAACATTTTGGTATACAGGGTGTCCCAAAATAAGTGTAACTCCCGGAAATGGGAGGTTCTTTGGGTCATTTACCGTGTGTGGAACAGAATAAAAAAAATTATGTGCGTGGAAACCACGCGCGGCAGAAGTGAAATTATTATACCTTATTATACCTTGTATATTTACTTTCATTCCTTGTATATTATCCCCCTCCAAACCATGCAAGTTCCATCTGATGCATCTCTTCCTAACACCAATAGCAGCCGCGTTATTCGGGTGTTCTGTTTCTGTGGACTCACCCTGTATATAAAAAATAGAAAAGCATGTGTGTATGTATGATCCCATCGATCTAATTCGGTGGGTCTGTCGCACGTGTTGTCCAGCTGTCGGGGTTGAAGTTGTCGGAGCACGGTGGTTGTAAATAATCGGCCGGTTTGGAGCTGATCGGTGCGCGTTTCTCGTCTACTATAATAACCTATTCAGGTACACCGTTAATGGTCGGACGCAACCTGCCTGGAGGGCCTTATTTTACAATTAAACATACACGTACATATTACATCCGTGGTACAGTCGAAATTAAGTTATAAAGCGATAAAGTATAGTTACTCGTAACGAAAATTTTAATAAAACACTATTTACACCCAGAGATTCGAGGCTTTCACGCCCCGATATTGTACAGGGTGTAAAGAAATGTTTGGTCCTGGCTGCCATAGGCGTATTCTATATCTTCGGATCGGTGAAGATCTGTGATAAAAAGTTGCCGCAAAATTGTCCTTGAGCTTGAATTTTAAAGGCAAATTTTTGTGTTATTGCATTGTATTCTACGCATCATGGGGACAAAAAGTGTTGAGGGCACCATGAGTCAAAACTCAACTCATCCATGGTTCCCTCGCTTCATTTGAGGAAGACGATTCCGAACTTTCGTATGATATAACTTCATCTTGTGATTCATCAGTTTTAGACGCCTGTAACTGTAACACTTTCAAGCGCATTGCAATGTTACACAGTGTCTCTTTTGCTATGTTAATTTGATCGTCATTTAATAAAATTCGATTCATTGGGTCAACGTAAACAGCAGCTAGTAAAACTTTATTCTGCATTAGCTGATTCTCTCTTTTTTTCATTGAAGTTTTAATCGCATCAGCAATGGACCCTTCAGTTTGGTTTAACTGGTGCAGCAAGTTTCTGCACTCCAGTAAAAATTTTCCGGGCATCAAATCTAATTATTTTGAGTACATATTTTTTCAAGTTGGAGAGTCGGGGTCGGAGTCGGAGTCGGAGATAAAAAAAAGAGGGATTGGAGTCGGAGTTACGAATTTTGTCTACCGACTCCGAAGCCCTGGTATAATGTATGGTGTTTGACCGATGAATATGTGACGCGTGCGTCGCCATGCCGGTACACACGCTACCAGTTACTATCAGTTTTACAATGTGCCGTTTAGGGGGTACAATGGGAACCGTTTCGTCGCGTCTCGTCTCGTCGTGTCATGGCAGAAGCTCGTTTGATAATCATTGCTTCGAAAGCCGTTAACGGTTGGCGCATGCACGTTTTACGGTTGGAAAAGTGTCTTGTTCTCGGTACCAATCGGGATTCATTCGGTCGATTAACCAATAGACGATAGACTGATAGGAAGTCGTGGCTCGATTCTGCGCGCGATCGCGTATTACAAAATGATTGATGTTCCACTCGTGTTCCCCCGTGAATCATGATACAGGACGCGTTCGTGTTTAACCGCTAACGGCCGCCAGCTATGTAGCTAGCTCGCAGGAACAGCATATGCACACGTACGACACGGGCGTGCCTCGCCATGCTCTTGACAGAGAAAGGCTCAATGAAAGGGAGGAGAGGGGGTGGGGTGGTTAGAGAAAAAGAAACAAAGAGAGAAAGAGAATACGACTCGCGTAATTTCGGTGTGGAACAATTCTCGAACGATGTTCACTCGACGAAGTCTTCTTTCAACAATAGATCTAAAGACTGTTACCTTCATGCTATGTATTATGAAAATGACAAGACCAGATTTATGTATATTTTGTGCGATTTTGATCATAATACAGGTTTTGCACTTCAAATTCGCTCTTTTTTTGATTGTAGAAAATCTCATATGAGATTTATTTCAACACTAGCTGACCTGACAGACGTTGTCCTGTCCAAATTTCAATAAATTTTGTTGTGATCATTTTGTGAATTTGTGAAAAGCTGTAGGATATGCGTAAACACAGTAAAAATGAGAAAAAGACGTATTTCGCAGTGATCATTATAGAAAATAGACGTGGATAATGTAAATTCCTATTGAAATATTGATTAACAGCTGCGACGTTTGTTTTTTTGTTGTATTGAAATATAATTCAAAAAGCACTTAGTTTTCCCTGAATTTTCATGTTTCCGGGCAACTTTTCCAACTTTTTTACCCTAAAAACCTGATTGGGACTGCAACGAACATTTAAAAGAAACAATTAGCCAAATCGGTTCAGCCGTTCTCACGTGATATCGTGACCAACGAACAGCATTTCATTTTTATTATACAAGACAAGATAATTGTAATGCAGTACATAAAATACAATATATATATATATATATATATATATATATATATATATAATACAATACATACAGCACAAAATACAAAAACCACAAAACAGAACAGGACACTGAAGAAACATAAATAATACAACAAAGACACAAGAATGTTAGAAACGGTATAAACAGACACTTATACTTTAAGTCCGCAGCTCTTAAGATTCGCCCTTTTGCAAGTCGAATACACTCTTTTTCGAATAAAGTATTTTTAAGTAAGTTTAAAAAAAAATCAAATCAAATATAAATTAATTGTTAAGAAATTCAAAATTATATTTACCTCAAAGGTGTACATCAAGTACTTATTTAAAAGTAGTTGCCAATTCATTATGTTTGTAATGTATGAAAATTATGTGTAGATATGTGTATTCATTGCAGCCATTTTTTAATTAATAATTTTTCAAAATGAAAATACATACGCGTGTTTATTGCAGCATATTGATTACCTCGTAGTATTGACACCGTTCACGCGTGTTTAAATCAATTTAGACATAATTTAATCGAAATAAACGAATTAAACTAATTGTGAATTTGGAGTGCAAAACTTATATATACTGCAATAAACAAAATGTATTCAACCAATACCCTTGGAAACACCTTTGCAATCGCAATAATTGTAAAACAAAAGTCTAGAGTCAGATCATTTGACCAGCGGCGGTCTGTTTATTACATTCTGAAATTCTTCTATTCTTCCTATCGTCTTCAATTGTACCAGGTGGTGTTTCTTATGAGTGCATCTTTGCCCAGAGAGTATGATTAGCGGCTGCTACAGTAAGATTTATCCCGATATCTTATCGCTTCGCGTTACGGAACAATTAAATAGAGTAATGTGGCCAATTTATTGCGAGAACTTTCCGATAAGCTTCGAACATTTGGAACGGCTCTCGATAACGAAAGCGGCCTCGACGATATTTTATACATATATACACACGCGATGTACGATACACTCATGCATATGTAGAACGAGTCCGTGAATCGTTCCCGAGTGCCACGTGCTCCCACGATCTTAATTACGTTTCATTCGTGTTTGTACGGCATGCCGCGCTGTCGGAGACTTATCGGTGCACTTTGCACTCGAACGTAAATGTTTTTCCTATTTTGACCCTGACGATTATAGTGCTCCGATAGCAATTAAGATCTTTTGAAAAGGATCTCCATCGTCCTCAACTCGAGAATCCGTAAAATGACCCTAGTAGCACAAAAATATTGGGTAAATGTTTGTTTCAAATGTTGAAAAAATATTTTTTAAGCCACACTTTTTCATATGAGAAAAATATTACATTTGAATATTGTATATATATCCAAGAAATGTAAATTGAATGTTTAGAAAATATAAGCTAAGTATTCAGAGAATATAAATTACATGTTTAAAAAATATAAAGTAAATGTTTAAAAAACGTGGAACCTATATTTAAATAACGTTCATTAAATCTTCAAATTTAAGAAGTTATAAAAAATATTAGAAACTATATATAATAATACTAATTTCTGTGCACTGCTTAAGGGAATATTTATCTTCCTCTTTGGAAGGGGCTTATTAAAAATACAAAAGTTTTTATGCAGTTAGAAATTGCATCATTTCTTGAAGTAGAAATGCATATTTCTTGTTAGTAATCAATTTCTCTGTTTATTTTGCGTAAAAAATTATTAGGGTACCATAGCAAAAAGTTAATTAAATTATCTTGTTCCCAAGATATTTTCAAAACCTGTCTTTATTAAAGATGCTCAAGCACTTCACGACAATGTAGTAAACGTAAACGCTGTTTCGACATTGTTATTATAACAAAAACTGATTTGTGTAAGTTGATTACGAAAATTATATAATGAGCATCTTTTTCAATAAAGACAGGTTTTGAAAATATCTGGTGTACCAATAATTTTGTCGCACATAATAAGAACATTACTTAATTAATGTTTTTGTAACATAAATGTATGTCGATTAAGTGACAAACACGAATTCAAACGAAATTAAAAATAAACATTTTACTTCGTATCATATTATGATTCATATTCTGGAACAAATATTTTTCCATGATAAACATAAAATATTTCCTTCATATTAAAAAAAATATATTCTATTTCTAATATTACATAAAGATTCATTTCATGAGCAAAAATATTTTTTCCATGGTACGAAATAGAAATATTATCTGTATATTAGGAAAAAATATTCTATTTTTAATATTAAATAAAGATTCGTTTTATAATGAGAAAAAATATTTTTCTCGTAACATGAAATAGATATTCTCTGCATATTTAAAAAATAATATTTGTTACTTAATATTAAACAAATATTATATGAATAATTGAATATTTAAAAAAGATTGAATCTCTTTTTAATATTATATGGATGTGTATACAATATTTTGTGCTACTAGGGGATGTGCGCGAAACGGAAACTGTAGCGAGTGGACGTGGGTGGGAAAACGCGAAGGTTACGAGCGGTAAAGTTACTTTCTCCGGCACAACGAAATCAGGAATTGCTTTTCTACGTGTATACGTGTAGACGCGCGCCGTCTTCCTCGCACTTGGACACACATTCTCCCAGCGGAATGACGCAAGAATCCCGGCATCGTGTTTTTCTACCGATCCCGGGTCGCCATTATTTTTCTCGAACGAAATCGCGCTTTTTCATTCCGGCTCCATTTGTCTCCATCGTCGGTTTTGTCCGTGCAATCGTCACATCACTGGAAAGTGGTCGGCTCGTTTAGGGAAACGACGCCACAGTGGTTCAGAGTCGCCAAAACATGGACAAAAAGTCAATTTTTCAACTTTCTCAAAAATGAATGAAACTTATGCTAATAGATTCTTAACACATTATTGTCTACTGGTGATTATTCCATAATTATTGAAAGTCAATGGCTGAGAATTTCTTAACCCTTTGCAGTCGGAACTATTTTAATTCGAGAATCAATGATTCCTTCGACTTAGAATATTTCTATTCTCCATGATTTTTTAAATTTCATGAGTACGAAATTGATATAATAATTCATGCAGCACTTAAATATTCAGTAAGTGATTAGTTACCAACATATTTAATGATGCAAACAATATTTTGATAATAGTACAGCAATTTTTAGTGGTGCCTCAGAGGCACCACTCGAGTGCTAAGGGTTAAAAGAACCGTTCAATAGCAACAGTAACTTTAATCATAAACTAACAGCTCACCGTCAATAACAAAATCCAATAATTTCCTTCAGGATTACTGCGTAAAAAAAGATTTTTAAGCTTCCGTATTCACATAATTCCTACTCTAGGAATACAACATTGTTTAAATGTAGGAATTTTTTGAACCGTTTATGTGTCATAAGTATATATCGAAATAAAATATACGGAGAAATTAAAATTTTTATTTTTGCCATTTAAAAAAGTTATTGTAACTTTTAATACATTATAATTACTCATTTTGACATTAGATTCATCTTTAGCAACCTGAAAATATGGGAATACTAGATTTTAAGAAAACATCACATTCATAATTATAATATAACTAGCAGCCCCCGACACGACTTCGCCCGTGCTAAATGTGAGAAGAATTTAGATTTTTGATCTTAAGTATATTAATATATATATCGTTGCAGGCCGACCCCTTGTTCGATTCGTCATTTCAAAATGCGTCAACGAGCTCACGGGTGCTGTAGAATTTATCCTTACACGTCTTGTCTCGTCAAAATCTTGTTGATTCTGTCTATATCAAAAGACTACTCTCTTGACAACGCAAATCAATCAATATCTCATTGATATTGTCCTGTTTTCATATACACTGTAACCATCAGCAACGTGTCCATTCAACCACCCGTGGTCACGTTCAACAATGACCTAAACCATTTTCCTGAAGGACCTTGTCTCGCATTTCTTCAAAAATAAAACAAACGTAACAGTAACACAAATTTATAAATTACAATCAATAAAACAAACATGACATTAATAATAATAATACAAATTTTCAAATCATTGCCTATGTCAACACGCCCCGACATATACATATATACAAACATTCATTTATATATAGATGATATCCCTGGGGAACATTATTAATTAATTAATAACAATTTATTCTTGAAATAATAGTTCAAATAATGAATATAGACTAACGTGTCCGAACGTGTTTGAACGTGTTTCGTGGTGCAAAATATGATAACCCTGGGGAACATTATTAATTCATTAATAACAATTTATTGTTGAAATAATAGTTAAAATAATGAATGTAGAATTGAAAGATGCAAAGCTCGTTCGTAGACGTGGGGAAGGGGGGTTTTTCGCGATATGTAATATGACACGTTTATGCTTTTCCCAGGAAGACTTGACCTTGAACGTGTCCGAACCTGTTTCGCAGTATAAAATACCTCGTGCTCAAATACCTATGTATACCAATTTTCATAGCGATAGGCTCAACGGTATAGAAGTTGATATATTGCAGCGCCATCCACAGCCGCGAGTTACAAGAAAATGTGTAGCGTAAAAACCTTCTCCATGAAAAAATACATATATGTGCCAAGTTTCATGTTCATCGGTCAAACAGTTTCCAAGTCTATTAATCATATATACAGGGTGTCCTAAAACTACCCTAGGAGTCGAAAATGGAAGTTTCCTTGGGTCATTTTCAGCAACATTTTCCTTTACAAAAATGGTGTTCGTGACTTTGTTTACGTGTTATTAACGAAAAACACGGACCAATCAGAGCGCGGCTACAGCGGATTGATTCTGAGTCGACCAATGGCGACACCAGGCTCGCGGGACCTGTCGCAGAGTCGGACTCCATTCGGTATAGCTGCGCTCTGATTGGTCCGTGTTTTTATTTAATAACTCCTAAACAAAGTCACGGACACCATTTTTGTAAAGGAAAATGTCGCTTCAAATGACCCAAGGAACCTCCCATTTTCGGCTCCTAGGGTAGTTTTGGGACACCCTGTATACAGGGTGGGGTATTTTAAACAGGTCACCTGAATAACGCGGCTGCTATTGGTGTTAGGAAAAAATGCATCAGATGGAACTTGTATGGTATCGAGGGGGCATTATTCTGATGTTAGTAGCTTTTTTGTAGGTGGATGCGCAATGGACATATGAAGGTCAACTTCATTTTTTTAAATGGAATGAGGAATTTTTTAATACGTCAATCAATGCAGCTGGACATTCATAATAAAAAAGTATTAACCTATGTATGTCGAAAAGTTAATCGTTCAGAAGATATTTCAATATAAAAAACATAAAATACCATTACTGTCGTACTACACTAGTAAGTAAACGCTAACGTCTTAGTACGGCAGTAATGATATTTTTATATTTTTTACATTGAAATATCTACTGATCGACTAACTTTTCGACATACATAGGTTAGTACTTTTTTTATTACGAATGTCCAGCTGCATCGATTGACGTATTAAAAAATACCTCATTCCATTTAAAAAAATGAAGTTGACCTTCATATGTCCTTTGCGCATCCTCTTACAAAAAAGCTACTAACATCAGAATAATGCCCCCTCGATACCATACAAGTTTCATCTGATGCATTTCTCCCTAACACCAATAGCAGCCGCGTTATTCAGGTGACCTGTTTAAAATGCCCCACCCTGTATATACAAACATCCATTTTTATATATAAATATAATACATACTTTTTCGTGCAGTGTTTTCACGTGGGTCCTGTTCTCCTGTTCGGTTACGAATGCGAGAAACAGGTTTCGAGTACTCGAAAAGATCTGATCTTCCCTTTCCCTCGTTCGATCGAGTCGAAGGATTAGGTTTCTCGTTTACTCGGAACCATCGCTGTGTGCAAAAACTAGACTCGAGTTGCTCCTTACTAGGTCCGAGTTAGGCCAAGGTTGATTCCACCTGCGACCGTCTCTGTTCTCTGCTCCATTTCTCTTGCCTGGCAAAAACCGTCGCGATAGAACGTTCTATTTCTTTTGTTTGCCGATTACTCAGCGTCGCGACATACTCTTCGGCCAAGACACCTGGCAAAACCAACGAATTCGTAATCGTGTTCTCGTTGCTCGGCTACGATCTCTTATTCTCCGTCTTTTTCCGGGTAATATCCCGAGAAACTTGCGCAGCATTTTCGCCATAATCAGCGAAGGCATCGGTGTCATACTGATAACGATGTGTGCGCCTTCTGGTGATTCACTGTTCAAGAGAAAACCTGCTCGAGTCCATTCTTTGCCGACCAAAGGCCGTTCAATTGCCCCACCGACCATTACGTATCATTGTTATGTTTTTATATTAGGTTTTTGCAATTGAAATGACTGTTTTTCACATTTTAAACGTCCCGCCTTCGTAGTTTAGTTCTGCCACGACAGATGACGGTGAAGTTGTACAATTTGAAAAGTACATATCTCGTACATGAATTTGCGGGTGTAAGATTATTGATATTGTACAGTGTACACGATTCAAAATCGATTTTCCTTCACCATAGAACCAAGGAAATTCTTATAATTTACTTGTACGAGTTCAAACTTGGACGTACTGCGTCTGAAGCAACGAAAAACCATACAGTAGCGGACAAAAGTTTAAGACCGCTCTAAAGAAGACGATAACTTTTTCAATATTGTAGTATACGATTTAAACTTTCTTGGGAAGCTAGAGCAATTAGTTTACTAAAGGATGTGAAAAGAAATTTTTTTCAAAAATTGCAATTGATCGGAATTGTTGAAAAAATACTAAAAGTTGATTTTTCAACTTTTTATGTGGGTCTATGTTGGAAATTTAAAAAATACGTTTTATAGATCTGTGTCAATTAAACATATCCTGAAAATTTCGTCAAAATCGGTCGACGTTGCAATGAGCTACAAACGTTTAAAGGTGGTAAAAATTGCAGATTTTCATGATTTATTGCCGAAAATGCAGTAAGGGGTGAATAGAAATTGTATCATCGAAAAGTAAACGACTTTTATTTTTTCATGGAAATGAACAAGTATACGTGTGTATGTATATATATATTTATTTGTTTTCTCTCGCATTCGCGAACATACAGTGACTCCCATTAATATTTGGACGCTCTAAAAAAACGATAACTGTGTTAACATTGAAGTATACGATTTGAATTTATTTTGAGAAGTTAAAGTAAATAGTATGCTACAGGAAGTGAGAAAACAATTTTTTCAAAAATTGCAATTGATCGGAACTGTAGAAAAAATACCAAAAGTTGCATTTTACAAATTTTTTATGTGGGCCATTGTTGAAAAATTGAAGAAATACGGTTTGTAGATCTGTGTCAATTATAATTGTCAAAGTTGATGCGGAAAAAACGACAGGCATTGGCAGATGTAAGAATCCTTGGATTTACTGCAGTTGTAGCCCCAAAATCGTGGAAATCTGTAATTTTGACCATATTTAAACGTTTGTAGCTCATTGCAACGTCGACCGATTTTGACGAAATTTTCAGGATATGTTTAATTAACACAGATCTACAAAACGTATTTTTTAAATTTTCAACATAGGCCCACATAAAATAGTTGAAAAATCAACTTTTAGTACTTTTTCAACAATTCCGATCAATTGCAATTTTTGAAAAATTATGTAATGCGATTACAATGTAATTCAAATACTGCGTTTAAGTAAGCACAACTCTGCCAGTAGGTAGTGTAGCTGACCTTCACGGTCGCGCGAACGATTTCAATCGATAGAGAAAGATTTCGCAAATTTCAGAAAAAATCGTTTCTGTGTCTGTTTCTTTGTGAAGTGTTATCTTAAATCGGCGGCCTATTCATCGTGGAATGGTGACGTTGACGCCAACGCGAACGAGAGTCATCGGTGACCGAACTCCGTCGCTCGGAAAGTCATCGAGCCTGTCGCGTGACTCGCAATTTCGCTGGAAATCAAGTCGGTACGATGGAAAACTTGAACGCCAAGCCGAGCTCTCTCGTGGCTGTCGATGATTTCACGGGTCGGCATTCCAGACGCGTGGCTCACGTGGCCGTGTAACAGGCTCTGGTGCGTTTCTTTCTGCCCAAAACGGGCTTAACGTGTCGCCGATCGCGGACCTCGAGGCCTGCCATTAGCATCGAAGAAAGATATCGAAATATTGGTTGAGGGAAAGACACGGTGTCGAACGCGACACATGGATTTTTCGGTGCTCGACACACCGGCGCAGCGAAATATTTTAGTTCCTTTACACGCGCTGTTTGCCGATCGGTAAACCGGCCACGAACGCCGCCTTAAAGACGCGGAACGAAAAACTTGAACGATTAGATTTCACGCTTATTAGATTTCCGTTTTTCGGAAACCCGGGTAAAGATCGATCCACGATGCGTCGCACAGTGGGCCACATCGGCTCGGTAGCTGTTCATGAGCTAAAAAATGAAAGTCCTCATATCGATTTTTAACCAATGCACAGTGATTCTTAAATGTCCATTACATTCGAAAACGATAATATTAATTAAAGTTATTAAAAACTCTTGTTATAATAAGCGTTCAAAGATCAAACTTTTTCAGATACGATTTATCACCGAAAAAATTCCGTTTCTTCATGACGATGTCCTGGAAAACCTACTGAGGATTAAGTGCCCACATTTTTTTTTTATGAATAATGTATATCTATGTTGAGAACGCCCCAGGAACTAAACGTTAATGTTCATAATTTATTATTTAAAAAAATGTTTAGTCAGCTAAGGAAAATTGTCATAGTCTTTCACCTTTGACAAGGAATAAGTTAAAAGTTTGGAAGAATTTGGTGCTCTAACAAAGTGGAGCATTTTCAGCAAAGTTTCCTCTAAAAGATCCCGTAAAATTCACGTCCCCCCTCGGCCCACCCCGGAAATTATGACGGTTTGAAGCGTCGCGTGACACGCGCTCAGTGATGAGTTCGATCGAAATCGTGGCCAAAATAGGAAGGAGTACGGTGGTGTGACAAAAAAATGTTTCCTACAAAAAATAATCAATAATCTGTACTCTACAAATCTCAATACAAAAAATTTAAAGAATTTTTTTTTTTAAATAAAAAATTAAGGTCGCGTTGATTATTTATTTATCACGATATATTTTTTATTTAATAACATTATAGCTGACGTCAAGACGAATCCAACGACCTATTTATTGTGGCCTTTAAGTTTTGAAATAATGGTGAAATAGGCGTGAACAGCCAGTTTTCAATTATTATTTATTATTCACACGATTTTTCAGACATTTCCGGTGGTGTGACAAAAAAATGTTTCGTACAAAAAGTAATCAGTAGTTAGTTTTCTACAAATTCCAATATAAAAAATTTAAAGAATTTTTTTTTTTAAATAAAAAATGGAGGTCGCGTTGATTATTTATTTATCACGATATATTTTTTATTTAATAACATTATAGCTGACGTCAAGACGAATCCAACGACCTATTTATTGTGGCTTTTAAGTTTTGAAATAATGGTGAAATAGGCGTGAACAGCTACCGAGCCATTCTGGCCCACTGTGCGTCGCGTCGCACAGTGGGCTGAATCGAAGATTTTAGTGACA
This sequence comes from Lasioglossum villosulum, assembly GCA_963971365.1. Lineage (NCBI taxonomy): Eukaryota > Metazoa > Arthropoda > Insecta > Hymenoptera > Halictidae > Lasioglossum > Lasioglossum villosulum. The sequence continues at coordinate 27,759,869 of OZ020497.1, forward strand.
TTTTAGTATAGCTTTTGAACCATTAAAGATATCAGAGTGCGGTTTGCATAGAAAAATATATAAAAATTCCATCTTTTTAATAACGTAAAAAAATTAATTTTTTTAAATTATTGAGCCACTGAAACCTCTTAGGTAATTTAAATTTCGAGAATAATAGTTTATAGATTACATAGAAATATCATATAATAAATATTAAACACTGTAACAAAATCTATTATATGTATAGTGATGATAAAATCTAACCATTCCATTTTTAAATTTGTAAATTAAGTTTTGCTGTCCTCATTTAAGTAACTGTATAGCCTCAAGATCTAATGATTTCCTCTTCTTTTGACGTGATTTTAATCTTATTGTTGATAAGCGTGGGTCGGATGTTAATAGTAGTATATAAAGTGTGAAAAACGTTTTGATTTGTTGCTGTTCTTGAAATTTTCCGGATTTTGTAATTGCAAAAATTTATAATAATGAATAAATAAATAAATAATTATTTGCGTGCCATGTATTCAGAGTTTGTGAACGGAGGCTGGAGTATAATGCCATTTATTGTCATACCACAATATCATTTCCAGCATCTATTGCACATGAAGACGAAATTACTTATACTATTGTATAAAATTTTTTAATTAGTTCTATCTCAATTCTTGTGATTTGTGCATTTTCTGGATTGGAAAAGAATCGCCTTGCGGTATTGCCATCATGCCACTGAATCACATCCGTAGTTAACGAAGTCAATTGTCGAAATCGAGTTAATTTTTTATTTAAACGCATTATTTTTAAAATTAACCTTAACAATTTGTAGGTATACGTGTATTTGTAATCTAAAGAGTATCTTAGAAACATGTCTTAATATCCCGCAGACATTACTAACTTTAAACGTTAATAAATCAGAGAGGTGGACGAGATTTTTACACATTATATGTATAAAGGAAAGTATCCTGAACACATTGTGATTTGAATATTGAATATTGCTTGTTAATTGTAAAATTTTTGACATTTTTCTGTCATTCATTGAACATTCAATTTTTAATACATTGTATATAATAATTGTAACTGCAATTATAGTTTCTTAACAGAAAATAATGCTCTTTACTATAGAAAAAAACGAGGATGAAATCTTGAACAGGATCGTGAAAATATCACCAAAAAGAAAGGACATTCTTCGGGTGTCAAACGTAGATTCTAAAACGTTCGACTTTAAAAGCTTGGTACAACTACAATTTTCATTTACTTTTATTAATTCTTCCATTTTTGAGGTCACTGGACATTCGAAAGACAATACCAACTGACTATACATCGATATGTGAAAGTTCATTTCCTGGCAAAATGTCACTAAAATCTTCGATTCAGTCCACTGTGCGTCGGAACAATTGATCAGCGGTTCGCAGAAGTTCGTATCTCTGATTCTTTCTCGTTTCTGCGCGACGCACAGTGGTGAATTCAGCCGAATTCGTGGCCAAACATCATATCTTGAAGTCTATGATGAATTGTTGAAATAAATGACAATACTTTAAAATGACTTTATAATGACATGGCTAATTACCTAATATATCTAATATTCATTGATATTCGGTATATCCAGGAATTGAAAAACGTCTCTAGGATACTCTTCTCTTACAGATTTTGTACGAGCCCGTATGAAAATGAAGATAATTCATAAATTGGCAAGTAGTGTTCCTTCTCGAGAATTCTTCTCGAGAATATCTCGAGAAATTTTATAATCGGTTATTTCTCATTTCTCGAGAAATGACGGTATTTCTCAAGAAATTTAAATCTAGGAAAATTCTCATTTATTTTATAACATATTGTAGGAAATTCTCATTTATTTTATAACATATTGTAGGAAATTCTCATTTATTTTATAACATATTGTAGGAAATTCTCATTTATTTTATAACATATTGTAGGAAATTCTCATTTATTTTATAACATATTGTAGGAAATTCTCATTTATTTTACAACATATTGTAGGAAATTCTCATTTATATTTCTCATCAAGAAATACTCGTTCATCTCATTGATTCTATAACGTATTTTCGGAAATCAATTTTTAGTTAACTCAAATTACATATTACTTATTGCACAACCCAATCTGCAACAACTTTTGGATGTTCTTTACACAATAAAGCCAACATCCACACAAAATGAATGAAATTTTTCTACAGCTACAGATTTTATTACCAGAAAAAAAAGAAGTAGATTGTCTGATTCTACATTAGACGAAGTCGTTTCAAAACAAAAGCGTAGTGTTTCGTTTTCTAAATTTTGGTTTCAGATGAATAAATTTATCGGTTATTTCTAGCGTCTATTTTTTCGTTGCTTTTAAAGTTATGTACATATTGGACAGGAAGAAACATTGAGTTAAAGTTTTTTGCGCTTTCGATAAATATTTCCAAATATAAGTTTTCCAATTTTTTTTATTTCATTCAAAATTCTAGAGAATTCTCGAGAAATATAGTCTTATTTCTCATTTCTCAAGAAATGAAAAACGTTGAGAAATCAGGAACACTAGTGGCAAATAGACAGCATGTTGTTCAGTAAGCTACAAAGTTCCTTTAATAAAAAATTACTTCTCGTTATACAGTGTATATTCAACAGTGTTAAGCTTGTTATAAAATATGTATTTCCAGCGCATGAAATAAATATTGCAGCGTGTATCAGCAGTAGTACACGGTGGCACAGAACGTGTTAAAAATATTGTTATGTTATTTTCAATCTATCAAACATATCAACACTAAACCTACCACCACCTGTCAAAATGACCGGTTCCATATTTATTATTGTACTATTATTGAAATAATCAGAATGATTGTATAAATATCTTTAGCAGAGCATGTATTAAAATAGGAGCCGCACAAAATCTAAATAAAATCAATCTTGGCATTTTTATAAGGGGACATGTACGAGTTACTTTTAAGGTTTGGTGGGGCTAGTGTTAAGAAAGAAAATAATTATTTTAGTTTTGTATAAAGATCCGCTGTCTATTCGTTAGTCTCGAAGATCGAACAGAAAAACGGAAGACGAGACGCTTCAAGGATCGAAGAACCGTAGAACTCGAGGAACTTTGTTTTGTCACGATAACAAGAGCGCGAAATGTCTGTAACAAGATGTTTGCAGCTGTCGGAAAGAATGTATCTAACTTTTCTGAACACGCTCGAACCTCGTGAACGAATCGATCGCACACGGAAAGAGACCCGTGCGATTCAAGAGCTCGGAGCATACCGAGTAGAAAGCTCTGAATGGATCGGTCATAAATCTCCGTTAATGGAGGACGCACCACGCACCACGCATCACAGCACGCATATAGGCACGAGACTGGTATTCGTTGGAACGATGGATTCAATTTAAATGGTCGCGCACGAAATCGTCCGCGTGATCATGCTGGATCGGCGTAATAACTTATTTATAGCGGAAAATTGCAACGAGATGCTGCAACAACCCGAGATTCCGCGATAACTGAGCTGCGCATTCTGTATCGTTATCCTTATCTTTCACCTGCAAATCTTCCGCTGAAGTGAGGCGATTGCCTTAATCCTCAAGATTTTCCTCCTGATCTTTTCACGTTGTCGCGACGAGCTTATCTTACTCTCTTGCCTGCCACATTTCCTATTTGTATAAATGTCTTCCTCTCTAATCGTAAACCTTACCCATACCTTCTTCTCGCAAATTCTTCTCTTTTCGTTCGTGTTCATACTTTTCCTTCTGAACCTATCCTTCATCGTTCACGCGAACGCTTTTCTGCGTACACTTAAGGATGTTCTGGAGGTACAATGGGAGACAAAAGTACAAAATTCTAAATCCATCAATATATTAGCAACGAAAAAATAGATTAATTTAAAAAGCTTTCGTTTAATTAGCGAATTTCATGTTATATTTATTTTTTAATCAAATTGTCTTCATATTATAAGAAATTGTAAGTGACTTTTGTGAATAATTGTGTCCCCTGATTTGAACTTCAAGATAATAAATTTGTGATATTCAATATATGTAATTACGCAATAAGAAGTTAAAAGTAAATAGTTAAATAAATTAAAAATACCTAAAATAAATAGTTAAATAAATTTTGGTGCAAAAGTGGTGTCTCTCCGTCTTTAATGATTATTTATTAACATTTAAACTATCATAACGTATTAATAATGGATATCACCGTATTCAGAAAAGTCTACAGAATCTTTTGCTGCAAAGGACAATTCAATATCTTTTATAATACCGTCACAACATTTGTTTAAAGTTAAAAAATAGGTTTTTTTTCAAAGTCATGTTTTTCAAAAACTGTGCGTGTAGGAAAAAAACTAAGGGCAGATTCGGAATCAGCGCAAAAAACTAAGATCCACCCATCAGTTACACGAAAACATTTTTGGTGTTGTACAGTGTAATAGGCGGCAAATTCAACTACTGTAAATACGTATTTCAAATAAGAGTAGATGCCTGAAAAGTAATGAATTTTGATGAATTTCTCTAAATGAATCCTTTTGTTTTGGTCACGCTTTAATTGATTTTATATATATATACTATATATATATATATATATATATATATATATATATATATATATAAAATCAATTAAAGCGTGACCAAAACAAAAGGATTCTCAATAAACCTTTTGAGGTAATTAAATGAGATACACATCTAGAATGGTTTGCCACAAACCATCTCATTTAATTACCTCAAAAGGTTTATTGAGGTAAAAGGTTATGGCAAAAATGAAAGTATTACGTTTATACAATGTTTGAATTTACCGCCATATATTGATATTGGCCAATAGATCGATATCTGATCAACCATTGGTTTCCCGAATGTCTTTACGTTTTCCTTACATTTAAATCTCTTCACTACCATGGTGACTGTCCAGGCAGCAACATGTATGTCATACATATATTAAATTTTCTAATTTAAAGTTGGTTTTGTGACACTATGCAAGTGAGTAACATTTTACCTATTATAATATGGGTCATCGTTTTTGGGGTTTCTTGTTTAAATTGAAATAATTTTCTTTTGTTTCATTACAGATACAATGTTGATTTTGTTAATCTCTTGAAAATGATCTAAATCTAGATCGAAACGTCGAGATAAAATGTTGTAATATTTTGCAAATAGTGTTTTAAAGTACTTAATTGATCGAACCAATGCGCCGATAACATTTAATCTTTCCTGAAAAGTAATATTTATTATTTATAGCTAATACCGAAAATACCGGTATTTTACCTTAGCAAATACCGGTATCAGGAAATTGCAAAATAGCACGAAATATTCGGTGTACCGGTATTGCAATCCCTAATTTTCACTGATGAAGACAATTCTGGCAGCGAACGTGTTAAGTATACCGATCGAATTGTTCTCCCTCTGTGCGGAGATCGATTGGAAAGCAGTCGCCGCGCAGACCGCTGAGTAACAGCGAGTTGCACGAAAGGATTCTCGGGAGATGGAAAGGAAGAGAAGAAACACGCGGCCCTAACAGCGATTTATCGAGGACGCCGCGTAACAACAATAGTTCTGCTGCGCAGTCGTTCATCGGCTCTTTAGTTGTACGTGGAATCGTACAGAGTCGTAAAGTCGTAATAGTTGTATCGCGAGGCGGCATCGCGAACGACACGCGTCGCCTATAGTGCTTGCGGCTGCATTATCAGCGAGCAGAGAAAGAGAGATAACCGCGGAAACCGCATCGATGTTAAATACATACCTGGCGGATGGCCGAGATAAACCTTCAACAGCGAGACCGTTTGCTGTCTGTCGGTAATTCGCTTTTTAAAAATAGAGACTTTCGAAAAATCTTCAAGGAGAATTCCTCCGCGGCGTGCCACGAGCAGTCTGGACAGATAACAGGATTGCCCGAACCCGACTCGAGTATCGGAACACCGTCCGAAAGAATTCTGGATCCTTTTAAGGGTGCTCCTCACGAGATTCCGCCTTTCCTTGGATCTACGATCGGATATGGAATGTTGGCAACGTATTCATAGACCGGGGATAAATCTAGCTGTTCGACTTTACTAACTGATCAACGAGAATCACGCTAAACTTCCGTCGAAAAACGTAACAGCGGATGGGCCGGCCAAACTTCGCGAAAACGATGCCAATCGAGGACGTAATTCACCCTTTCTCCCAAAAATAACCGGAATGGCTATAAAAATAATGTAAAAGTCATGTGCGTGGAAACCACGCGCGGCAGAAGTGAAACTTATTGCTTATTAGGTATAATAATTTATCTGTATCTATACTTAATAAGCAATAAGTTTCACTTCTGCCGCGCGTGGTTTCCACGCACATGATTTTTTTTATTCTGTTCCACACACGGTAGGTTTTTTTAGCTATTAACAATAGATCTACAAAACGCATTTTTAACTTCCCGATTCATAAGGAAGTTGCTGTAATTACACGGAAAATCGAAAATCGATTTTTTAGCAGATCTTCACGTTTCATGGTCATTGGAGTCATTTTTATCAAATTGTTAGTTTGTGTGTGTGTGTGCGTATGGCCGTTTGTATGTTATTAAATTTTTCGTTAACGTTTTCTGAAAAAGTAACAACGCGATCAGAATGATGAATGATGCAATCGATGTGCCCCGTCGTAACTTATAGCTGATTAAATTTTGGTCCATATTGGTCAAGTAGGTTTTTAGATTTTTTAGTTTTTTTCGAAAGTAGTTTATTCAAGAATGTAATTTATACGAGAGGATGGAAATTTTCCACCGAATAAACAAACGTAATTATATATATTTCATTTTTATTAAAAAAAAAATTTTTTTTAATTATGCAACTAATGCTAATGTTACCGCTTACAATAATCAAAAAATATCCCAATGCAAGAGTGAGTTATTAGTTATTCTAATGATAATAATGTACTGCAACTAACGAATCGGGAAGTTCTTTGAGTGGCTCGTGGAGAATCACACACAAAATTTTAAAAAACCATTAACAGCTGTATGCCCCACTAGTTTTTAATATGAAAACAATTATCACATAGAAAAAACCAAAAATTAAATTTCATATACATACTTGTTGTGTGAAAAGTTCATGCAAATAATTTTTATTTTCTATAGAGACCTGCAGTCTCGAAGACGAATCGAAGCGAATTGTATCGTGAAACAGACAGCCGTGTAGCAATCGACGCGGCTACAAAGATGCCGCGGTCCAATCGAATTCAATGCTCGTTTCGGTGAAATAAATCAGAAAAGGAACGCCGCACCGCAACGAGTCAAAATGAACGCGCAATTGACGAGTTAAGTCGTCTTCCCTCCTGGCAGACAGGTTATCCGGAGCCGTGTATTGTCCAGTCGTGAATGGCGAAAGCCACTGGAGCTCTGCGCGAATCTTAACACATGACCGGTCAATTGGATAGATCTACCTTTCATCGTGCTACTAAAGTCACTAGTGTGCAGATTAATCATGAATCGTGACTTAACCCACCGTCATCTCGCTCCGATCTACAATACTGTGGGATACCGATTTGGTCTACCAACCGAGCAATCTGCAATTCTCTCGTAGCCAACAACCCAGTGGCTTGGTTTCGATTCAAGTTTATACTCCTCTTCCGTTTTCTTCCATCTACCGTGAAGCGAGAGTACTTTTTGCATTTTTTCCCTCGTTAGCGTCTTCGTTTTCGTTCCCACGCGACGTCGCCGCGTCGTTAGACAATAGGGAACGGTCTCTGCCAATTCGCCAGGGAAAAATTCTACGAAACACGATCGAGTGCTCGTTGTTTACGCCAACCTCGTTCGTTGCATTTCGTTAGCCCAAAGTGGGGTATGTATTACAACTTACAAGGGAAGTTACCCAACCGTCGATCTTCATGAAATTTTCGTGTGATGTAGGACTCAAAAAAATATTTTACACGTATTCTTTTTATAGCTACCAACATTCGTGTGAATATTCCATTTTATTGAATATCTCCGAAACTATTATGCCTAGACGGAAATTTCAAAATCCAACTTGTACGTCTTAACGTCTGAGTGACGAATATTTTCATGTAAACTGATTTTGAAAAGGATAATTTGTTTAAAAAATATGTTGAATATTAACTTCGTTATGATATATGGTTTTTCCTCTTTAATTTTTTTCTATTTTTACTTGAAAAAGTCTCGGTTCCCAGAATCGGCCTATATATGTATACACATTGATCTCGGTTTGGATTTAATAGTGGGGGAATTGTAAGTGTGAAATCTATGATTAAAGGAAAGAACAGGCGTGGTACTGTGGGTATATGGGTTGCCCTGTGTAATGTGAATAACGGGTCCTCGGTAACTAAAATATACCAATATAATAATAATGTGTCTACCTCCATTAAGAGATCTCAATTTCCTGAAGATTTTTACCTCCCGAAATTATAAAAAAGGTGTGAAATCTATGAGTCTCGGATTCTGCTTACAAGGGAACATATTCAGGTGAAACAAACCAATCTTGATGAAACTTATGTGAGATGTAGTTCTTCGAAAAATATTTGACACGTATTTTTTTTATTGGCAACCATCCACTTTGAAGGCGTGAAAACAGCCCTCAAAGTTCGCTGTCAGATCCATATTTTTTGAGATATTTTGGAAACCAGAGATCGAAAAATTTGATTGTTCTAAAAATTGTGTTTTTCTTTTAATGGAGAATGTAGTAGTGCAAAAAATTTTAACAAAATATGTTTTTTCAAACAATACATTAAAAATTTTGTTTTCTTTCGAATTCTCTTATATATCGTTAATTAATGTTAATGTACACTATGTGTGATCTTTGATCCAAAATAGGGGATACAAGTTTTAGGATTTTCTTCTTTTTTCTATTTAACAATATTTATGCACAATGAAATATGGGCTTGCACCTGGTGTGCGGAGGAAGGAATTCTGGCTTATTTTACAGAAATATAAGCGTTTATTCTTAACATATTATTTAAACAAATGTCTTTTGTTAAAATTTTTTGCATAACTACGTTTCCCATTAAAAACACACAATTTAAAAAGAAAATCAATTTTTTTGGACCTTTGGTTTCTGAGATATCTCAGAAAATATGATTCTGACCACGAATTTTGAGGGCTATTTTCACCCCTTCAAAGTGGATGCTTGCCGATAAAAAAACACGTGTCAAATATTTTTGGAAGAACTATATCTGACATAAGTTTCATCAAAATCGGTTTGTCTCATCTGAATAGGTTCCCTTGTTAGAATTCCGGTTCCGTTTTCGTGCAACAAACGAATATCTACCGTACTCGAAGCGTATCGAACAGAATTGTTTTAGAAACGAGAGATTATCGTTAACGCGTTTGCTGGTTTTTCTCAGATACGCGGATCGATCGCGTTAACGACGCGACGACCGATAAACGTTGAGTGTATCGCAATTGGTCGTAGGATACGATGCGTGATCGTAGAATTCGCCTGTGGAGAAACACCGAAAAGTATCGTTTTCAGCGGGCAACACCCGACGCGCGGCCCGAGCAACGAACAGCCTTCTTTTCTTTCTCTGTCGTATTCAGCCTGTTCCCGGTTGCACGCGCGTGCACGTATGTACATACACGTACACGTACTCTCGCCTCTACGGTATTTATAGAGATTTGGCGCAATGCGTGGGCGGGGCAAGTTCGCGAGGCACTCTCTTTCCCTCTCGTTCGCCAACAAATGCGCCTCGTTCGAGCCGCGCCGCGCCGCGGATAGAAAAACAGCTGGCGAGTCCACGCACGGACTCCGGCAAAAATATACAGTAGCGGACAAAAGTTTAAGACCGCTCTAAAGAAGACGATAACTTATTGAAGTGAAACTTCTTTGCTGAGGGTAACAATTTTCTGATGTAGCGGAAGTCGATGCGACGGAAGTCGAATGTCGAGTGGCGCGAAAATTTAAACTGAGAATGAACGGAGAAAAATAATTTCTTCACTGACGGGGTCCGATCCCCGGTCTACCGATTGGTAGTCCAACTCCTTAACCGCTTGGACAACCAATGATCTTATAATGACAGCGAAGATTTTGGTAGTAGAGATAAGATTATACTAATGGTGGTTTTTATATATATATTAGATATATATTTAAAAACCAGAGGTATGTATATAAATTACAAAATTACGTGTAAAATAAAAAAATAGAAAATACATGGTTATGTTACGACACCACGTGCAACTGTTTTAAAATTGAATAAATATTTTATTTTACAGAGATATATAGCTTATCAGCTATTGCTAATGGCTAAAAAAACCTACTGTGCGTGGAACAGAACAAAAAAATCATGTACGTGGAAACCACGCGCGACAGAAATAAAACTTATTGCTTATTAATCCTTTGCACTCTGAGCTACTTTAACTAAAAAATTTAACATTTTTTCCTACCTGCAATATTTCCATTCTCTATGATTTAAAAAACTGTATGGATATTATATTGATATAATACCTCATACAATACCTAACTGTTTAGTAATTGATTAGATACCCATTTATTTAATAATTTATACAATATTTTGAATAATGGTATAGCAATTTTTAATGGTGCCTCAGAGTTACCATTCGAGTGCTAAGTGTTAAGTATAGATACTGATAAATTATTATACCTAATAAGCAATAAGTTTCACTTCTGCCGTGCGTGGTTTCCACGCACATGATTTTTTTAATATTGTACTATACGATTTGCACTTTTTTGGGAAGCTAGAGTAATTAGTTTACTAAAGGATGTGAAAAGAAATTTTTTCAAAAATTGCAATTGATCGGAATTGTTGAAAAAATACTAAAAGTTGATTTTTCAACTATTTTATGTGGGCTTATGTTGAACATTTAAAAAATACGTTTTGTAGATCCTGTAGACGTTTCGCTCCTGATGAGGATCATTTTCAAGAGATTTTTGCAAAAAAATATCTCTTGAAAATGATCCTCATCAAGATCGAAACGTCGGAATTTCAACTTTCAAATTTGTTATAAAACATGGAATTTCTAGTTTATTTGTGATCGAACCTGTGCGCCGAAACCATCTATCTATTAGTTTCTTCTCGGGCTCGCATTGTCTTTATTGACGATCCTAAGTGTAGTTGCATGGAGGAGGACGAATCACTGAACCATGTTTTGTGGCAATGCGACTTGTATAACGAGAAAAGGCTCAAATTAATTAATAAACTCCGATTAATTAACTTCCAGCTTCCAATGGATGTCTCCATATTAATAGCTAAACCTAATATCAAGGCCTGTCGTTATATACTTTCATTTTTTAAGAGCTGCGGACTTAAAGCATAAGTATTTGTTTATACCGTTACTATCATTCTCGTGTCTTTGGTATATTATTTATCGCTCTTCTGTGTCCTGTTCTGTTTTGTGGTTTTTGTATTTTGTGCTGTATTGTTTTCTATATATACTGTATTCTATGTATTGCATTACAATTATGTTGAAATAAACCTCATATGAGATTTTCTAATTAAAAAAAGAAAAAAAAATATTAAAAACGTTATCGTCTTCTTTAGAGCGGTCTTAAACTTTTGTCCGCTACTGTATATGCGTATACCACCGCGGAGAACAACCACGGGTTTTCGTGTTCGGCTCAGAATCGCTTGAAAATCCGTCGATTTTATGTCATTCGTCCTCCGAGGATGTCCCAGCGCGCCAGGCCCGTAGAATTTCACTCGGCCGTCTCTTCTGTCGGTAACCATGCTATGCTAAGGAATTCGCAACGTTCCTCGTCTCGTTGCTCGTTGGAAGCGAACAACAAGGGTAAACGGTGTTTCCGCGATGTCCAGTTTGTCGGAACGGGAAAACGAGGAGGCTAGATGATCAAACTGTCAAAGATACAACGGACGAATACCGTGAAACGATCGTCGCTGCGGGAACGGTAACGGCAACGCGTTCCCTAGCGGAATGTGAGTGTAAAACGGGGTGAACGGAATGGTGAATGAAATTTCTCGCGTCGAAGTTAATGCATACGGTGGAAGTTGAACCGGTAAACCGTGTAGCGAGACAAAAATGCGCCGGCCATGGAACTCGGGGTAACAGGGAGCCGCGATTTCGCGCTGGAGTCGTTCAATGGGTGAAGGCAACGCTCGAGTCTGGGAATCGTCGTGACCGTATTAGAAAACGCGCACGGGAGACAATCGTTTTCCGGCGTGGAGAGAAATCAATTTCCAAGGGCAGGACTCTATATTTCGATTTTCGGATTCGATACGGAAGCGACGCGACGATGGACCTCGATCCGCGTGTCTCGCCGTGCACCGGGTCCCGAAAGATATGCACTCCGAGTGCGCACGACGTCGTCATGGCGACGAAAACCGGCTGCAAAAGGGACACGCTGCTTAAGGAAAGAAGGAGGAGCCGGTCGCGCCAGAATCCTGGTGAACCCGGTCCTCCGACGTTTCCCACCTCCTCAAAAACATCTCGCGAGCGGGTTCGCTCGTTTCCAGGCATCGACGAACTCTCTTGATATCCAATCGAAATTGTTCGGGCGAGAACCGGTGGCTCGGATAACGAGCAGAGCGATCGCATGGAACGTGAACCGAGGCGAGGCGAGACGAGACGAGACGAGACGCGATCACCGGAACGCGGAGGCCTCGGTTCTCTCACGGAATCACTTGCGAAAACGAACAGTTCTAACAGGCCCTACAGGCCCTACAGGTCCTAGAGGTCTTGGAAGCTACCCTACAATTCTTTCAAAGCTTGCCAAATTCTCCCCGCTATAACTTAGAGCTGATTAGATTTTGGTCCATATTGGTCAATTAGTTTTTTAGTTTTTTTTTTCAAGATTAAATTTGAAATTGCTTCTGTAAGAAAAATGAGAAAAAAATTGTATGTTGTTTTCTAAAAGTTCTTTTTTCTCATTTCTCTTACAGATGCAATTCCAAATTTAATCTTGAAAATGGTACAAATCAGCACCGAAACGTCGATTTTTTGATTATTAGCAAAATTGCTTAGTTAATTATTTTTTGTTGTATTTAATGATCGAACCGTAGCGCCGAAATCATTTAATAATAGTTTTATAATAAGAAATAAATATTTCACAGAGTACAATGTCGAAACTTTGTCGAAATGTTTGATTGTGGAGCATTTGCAATTTATTTTGCAACATTACTGTGCTACAACAAGGAACCAAGCGAGCAACGAGCATACGATGTTGGTTTAATGCGAATCCATATAGCAAACATTTTGATAAGTAGAAAACTATTGAACTTCCCTGAAAACATATAATCATCTTAAAACGTGCACTAAATAAATAATGATACTAATATATTGCAACTAACGAATCGGGAAGTTCTTTGTGTGGCTCTTGGAGAGTCACACACCAAATAAGATCCGTACCACTAACCCTCTCGCGAGCTCGCAAAGCGAGCGAGCTACAACAACCCCATCCGCGAAACTCGCGAAGCGAGCGAGAAACAATAACCAGCTACTTTTTTATGGCGTTCTCCCTCGCTGTTGTCTACTGGCTGACGATTCTAGTTTTTAGAGTTTTTAGTAGTCTCTAAAAACTCATTGTCGGTTCGAGGTACAGTAATCTCGCAGTCTATGTCCGGGGATGCCTTTACGATCTATGGCAAGAGCTTACCCATCGGCTCGGGTATATCGGTGTGAGCACCACACATTGACTCGAATTAATCGAATTTTCAAGGCCCTTAATTTTCATTATTTTGTTATAGGACTTTCACTATCTTATTTCTGGTGTTTTTCTGATTACGACAATACCAAACACGATATCATTCCAACTGTATTTAGTGGTTTAATCGACGATGAAAGTTTTACTTACAAGGAAGGACAGCGTATTTGATCTATGACGGCAACGCGCTGTCCTTCCTTGTAAGTGAAACATGAATCGTCGATTAAACCACTAAATAAAGTTGGAATTATATCGTGTTTGGTATTGTTGTAATCAGAAAAATGCCAAGAATAAGGTAGTAAAACTCCCATAGAAAAATATGTAATTAAACATGTAATGAATAAAGCATTTTGAAATGCCGTTACATTGTGAGCACACGCGGGCATTTAAACTGCGTCGACGACGGCGGCACGCTCGTCATCCGATCCGGGTATCATTCTGTCCTTCTCTATGTTCGGCACTCTTTTGAAGTCACGGCGCGATCGATTCCGATAAAAAATAGCATACCCTTTACGATCTATGACATTTAAAACCTCCGTTTTCTGGTCATGGATCGAGAAATTACTGTATTCCTTCGTTGTAGTCGACTATCGGTGGTCGATCCGTTCTTGCTGTAATAATTATTCGATCTAAGAAAAACGATCACAAGCTCCGAACGATAAAGAGTGGTCGCAAGTCGTCTGCAAACGAATTTTTTCCCGAAGACTCTGAGAAGAACCGAGACCACGCGTGCTGCCGACACGGGACTGCATCGTGGATCGATAAACGCGAAGGCAGACGACTGCGTCTTATTGTTAGCCTCTTTCGCCCCGCTGACAAATACAGACGGAGTATTGTGCTAGCTATTACGTTCGAACCAGCTTGTCGTGGCACGCCGAGCCGGGATTATTAAGCTACGTATGTATACGTAGATATGTGTTCGGACATTGCGAGGCATCTTCGCAAGACTGGTCGTTGGTTTTTCTCTAGATATTTACATTTCGACGTGTATGGCAGCGATGAAGTCTTGAGATTCCGAACCTGAAGACATCGTCGCGCAACATTTCTCCTGTGAGACGTTTCTGATTTCGAAAAAATGATTTTCGACTCGGTCCACTGGCTAGCCCCCGAGCCAAGGAAGTCTCGTTTCCTTGTTTCGCGCGTCTCGTAATTGCCGTATCGATTTCTAATCGTGTACACGACACCGTTCACCGCGTACAATGGAGTCGCGAGACGTTTCAACGGTGCAGCGAGTCGTTGTTCTCGCGAGGCACGTGCACGCTCTTGTCCCGAACGTCAACAGCGACCTGCAACCGAGATTTTCTCCGAACGACACTCGAATCTTCGGCCTCGTCTTCTCCATTAACGCAAACCACACTATAGGTCCTCGGTCGTGGCGTGTATACAGGGTGTCCGAAAACTAGTGTAGGAGCGGAAAATGGGAGGTTCCTTGGGTTATTTGAAGCGACATTTTCGTTTACAAAAATGGCGTCCGCGGCTTTGTTTAAGAGTTACCACCTTGGTCAAAAAGTTTTAGGACTTTAATCATAAAATCGGAAATACAAGTTTATTCGCCAAAATCGATACGGTCCCAAAGTACTCCCCATCGACTGCAACGCACTTACGCCAGCGCTTGATCCAATCCTCGAAACACCGCTGGTACCCAATTTTTGGTATATCCATCAGAGCCGTCTTCGATTTTGTCATGACCTCCTCACGGGTACTGTAACGCGTTCTGCAAAGCGGTTTCTTAAGTCAGTTAAACAGGAAAAAGTCGCAGGGAGCCAGATCAGGTTAATTTGAAGGCTGTTGGATAGTGTTCGTGTTGTGTTTGATCAAAAATTCACGGATAGAGATCACATTGGGCGACAGTGCCAGTTTTGCAGTGACACGTCTGAGGCCCAAATCACTAACCAAAATGTCTTGAACGGATCCATAAGCGATATTCGAGTCCTCTGCCAGCTCTCTGATGGCCAATTTGCGGTTTTCGGACAACATTTCTTTAATTTTATCGATATTTTTTTCATTGGTTTTCGCCGTCGACGGTCTGCCACTGCGTTTGTCATCCTCGACCGACTCACGACCACTTCTGAAACGTTCCTGCCATCGAAAAACGTGTGATCTCAAAGAGTATCGTTGCCGAAACACTTCTCCAACATATCCAAGGTCTTTTTTTGTTAAGGGAGGTGGTTAAAGTTAAAAACAATCCACCTCTCGGGACAACCAACGGGTTGCACCTCTACTATCTTAGGAGTGCCTAAACTAGGCTCCCCGGGGACCTACTCTCCGTATTACAACCAGGGTGTCTTTTTTCAGGTCAATACCACTCCTGTTCTTTTCTTATAAACATATCCATGGTCTGCGGACCGTTAAATCCGTTTTTCACACAAAATTTTCGTTAATAACTTTTCGTTAATAACTCTTAAACAAAGCCGCGGACGCCATTTTTGTAAAGGAAAATGTCGCTTCAAATGACCCACGGAACCTCCCATTTCCGGGAGTTACACTTATTTTGGGACACCCTGTATGTAACAGTACCGACAACAATCATGAGAGCGGTTGGGTAGAATAACAATTGTTACATCTAGCAGCAACTAAGACTGCGAATTCGATGAACGTTCATCATCTCGTAGTCGATGTAAATTGGGCAAATGGAAACGGAAATGATTGACGACCAACGTCGTCATATTCTCTCTATCGGGAGCGAACGATGCGTGAATCTTGAACGGCGTCTACGCGAACGCACGGTTACCCAACCACAGACAACGCGGATTAATCTGCCTTCGGTAACCTTGAATTCTCGGTTGATTCGCCGCAGACTAATCCATTTCTGCAATCGCGTTTCACGGTAACTTCGCGGGAACACCGAGTACCTGTCGCACGTCGACTTTCAAAGTACAACAGGTATGTATGTACAGTCGGGACAATATTAAATGGACGTTCTTGAAATTGGTCCAAAGCACTTGAATTTTTTTAAGCTGTTAGACCGACTAGTTTGCTAGAGACTGAGTAAACAATAATTGGTTTAGATTGCAATTGGTAGGAATCGTGAAGACGTTTTTTAAACGATGTTCCTTAAACTGCTTTATCTGAACCTGTAACGATAATTTAAAAAATTGTCTTTTGTAGATATCGGTAACTTATATGGGTACTGCAAGTTTGATTACCAACTTTTCGTTCCGAAGCTGTTTTGAGCGGTACACAGTGGTCCAGAATCTCGGTTTTTGTGGCCAAAATTCAATTTTTCGAGACTAATAGATTAAACAATTTTTTTTTGCTATAAACCGATAACTATTCAAAGCTCCCAAATCCAAAATATTATTGATTTGATTGATTAAAAACAAAATCATAAAATTGAACATTCCATTAAACGTTTTAAATACCACTTATAGGATATCAGAAAACAAGTTATAATTGTGATTTTTTATATGTTAGTAAATGTACTTTAAGTTCTAAACGTCATCATAAACATTTTTTAATCCATAAACAAATATTCCAAGTTTGTAACAATTTAAGCTTTAAGAAGGGTTTCAAAAAAATGCTTAAAAGTGCTAAACTTTGGACTTAGTTTGTACGAAAGTTTAAACATTTGTTAAAAAGAATATGCAAAGTTTAGCTGCTCCATCTTGCAACTTTCAACTCTGTATTAATTTTAGTAAAGGCGTCCGAGGTATTTTTTTTCTCTATAGGTTATACTAATTTAAAAAACATGGCATTAAGTATCTCAATGATATTGTTCTATGAAAACGATGAAAAACATCGATTTACAAAATTTTTTAATTGGGCCACTAAATACCGCCCTCTAGATCGCCATAATAACCCTGCCGTAAAAATTATTAATTTTTAATGTCAGATTCGTTATCAGCGACTCCAAAAACTCCTAATTACAAACTTTCAGAAAATTATGACAATTTTGGCCACAAAACCCGGCCTTCTGGACCACTGTGCGGTGTCCGGCTGTGCTGGGAGCGAAAGGACGCGTGACCCGAAAGTTATCGTGCGACGCCGCGCCGCGGCGAGCGTTCAGCATCGAAATTACGGTACCCCGAGATTACGCGTTCCAGCCGGTTGTGTAGGTAATCAATTTCGGAGGAAAGAGGCCGTGATTCGCCCGGATCCATCGGAGATTCGAACTTCGACATTTAACAGGACATTCTAGTCTGGTACGCGTCGAAACTTCATTCCCGAATCGGATTGCAAAATCTTATGCCTTATGCTATCGAATTCTTTAGATGTTCACGAACTGTGACGTTGGAAAACTTGTTTCCACCGAATCGTGTGCTGCAAGTTAACGCGACAGGTGCACGTAGCGGAGGTGCACGCGAAGTTTCGCATCTATTCACGAGTCTATAACTCTGTTGTCGATTTTGAGATGAAAAAGAGATGAATTCTTCTCGGACGTGATCGGGACGTGATCATGTAGAGCCGTTCAAGAATTTCGGCCTTTTCAGTCTCTTGTCGCGAAACAAATTGGGTCGTTGCACCTGCAAAGGGTCCGTTCAAAGGGTTGGTGATCGGGCGAGCATATTTCGATGAGAATCGATGTCGAGTCGAGGATCTGACGAGATCCGAGTCGAGCTGAGCCAAGCCTGGTTACGCTTGATATCGTGTCGCTTTTACCTATGGTCTCGTGCCCGTTATACGGCCAGGATTCGGGAACCGTTTGATTCGATTCCTTTCCTGTTTCGTAGCTCGCTCTCGCCTCACCTCACCTCGTTATGCATGTACGTAATGGGCTTATCCGCGCTCGCTTACGTAACGAGGCGAACGTACGATTTTCGTTCGCGACAATATACGTGAAACAAATCGGTGTAAATGCCGGTGTTTTCTTTTTAACTTCCCGATTCATAGGGAAGTTACCGTAATTACCCCGAAAATCGATTTTTTAGCAGATCTTCACGTTTCATGGTCATTGGAGTCATTTTAGACTATTTTTATCAAATTATTAATGTGTGTGTGTGTGCGCGCGTTTGTATGTTACCAAATTTTTCGTTAACGTTTTCTGAAAAAGTAACAACGCGATCAGAATGATGAATGACGCAATCGATGTGCCTCGTAACTTAGAGTTGATTAGATTTTGGTCCATAGTGGTCAAGTAGTTTTTTAGATTTTTTGCGAAAGAAGTTCATTCAACAATGCAATTTATACGAGAGAATAAACAAACGTAATTATATATATTTCATTTTTATTTAAAAAAAATTTTTTTAATTATGCAACTAATGCGTGAGTAATAACTAATAAGTGAGTTATTAGTTATTATTAGTTATTATAATGATAATAATGTACTTCAATTAACGAATGCGTACCACTAACCCTCTCGCAAGAGCAGTCCTACCCGCGAGTTTAATTAGTTTAATTAGGAAATCATTTTAATAATGTACATTACAGAGTATTACAGAGTATAATGAACAATGAGAACGTTAGTAACATTGTGAGGAAGGAAAAAAAGAAAACTCTTAGAAAACGTAGGTTACCAGTATTTAAAAAGGTAAAGAAAATTTTATATTAAAAATGTAATTTTGGATACTGCCATAGCGCATGATTAAGCGTTTCCTGCTTTTGATTACATTTACATTTGAGGTTATTAATGATAACAGTGCAAGCAAGTAAGGCAGCCAATTGATAATGATCCGTCCTACGTCGATTAATTGAAACAATGCTTTGACGAGTTAATTTTTAATGCCCAAACCAAGGTGGACGATCATCGTTATAAATTTTTAAAAATTATAAATAAACCACTAAAATTCTGCCTTGAAATCGGAATCGATCTATTTGATCGCACGTATCGCTTCATCACCGACCCGTCTTTTGCGTTGCTCGACTATTCGCCGCTGTCTCGTGTTCCACTAATTTCTCGTTCTTCGGCTGCTACTGTCTTTGCTATCGTTTTGCATAATCGTAGCGTGCCATTGCGCATTGAGCTCGCGTGTGCACGAGTATGTACTCCGTAACGCTTCCTCTATGAAAAGTTAAACGCAAGGAGGAAATGGTCGTTCTTCTCCCATTCCTGAAGTACACCGCAAACAGTTTTGTCGATAAAAAGTTATGTTGCTTCTGCTACCGCAATTTTCATCCTGTTTTACGAGTTACTCATTTTTCTCGTAAATCCATTAAATCCGCAGATTAGTCAGTAGTAGACGACAACGGATTTTATGCATTTGTGAGAAAACTGAATGAGTGTAATTTAATCCGTTATATTATTTTCAACTCATTAAACACATTAAGAAGGAAAATACATTTCTATTTCATTCCAATTTATTTATTTATTTTGGGTTCATTTTAACGTGGTCGCATTAACAGCTAGGTCATTAGCGACCACATGTTTTACAGTCTAATATAATATAATAATCTCAGCAAAAACGCATTTATAATAGTTTAAATGTATCAATAGATTTCAATATTGTACTATACGATTTGAACTTTTTTAGGAAGCTAGAGCAATTAGTTTACTAAAGGATGTGAAAAGAAATTTTTTCAAAAATTGCAATTGATCGGAATTGTTGAAAAAATACTAAAAGTTGATTTTTCAACTATTTTATGTGGGCCTATATTGAAAATTTAAAAAATACGTTTTGTAGATCTGTGTCAGTTAAACATATCCTGAAAATTTCGTCAATATCGGTCGACGTTGCAATGAGCTACAAACGTTTAAAGACGGTAAAAATTGCAGATTTTCATGATTTATTGCCTAAAATTGCAACATTATTGCTCATTGTAACGTCGACCGATTTTGACGAAATTTTCAGGATATGTTTCATTGACACAGATCTACACAACGTATTTTTTAAATTTTCAACATAGGCCCACATAAAATAGTTAAAAAATCAACTTTTAGTATTTTTTCAACAATTACGATCAATTGCAACTTTTGAAAAAATTTCTTTTCACATCCTTTAGTAAACTAATTGCTCTAGCTTCCCAAAAAAGTTCAAATCGTATAGTACAATATTAAAAAAAGTTTTTCAAGGGTAAATTCTATTTTCAGAAATTTTTTTGTGAAAATCGACTTCCTTGATTTTCACAATTAAACCTATCCCGAACAATTATTATCACTATCAACAGGTGTAGATTTGACCACTACCATCTTGCTTCTTCTCTGGCTCGCATTGGCTTTATCGACGATCCTAAGTGTAGTTGCACGGAGGAGAACGAATCACTGAACCATGTTTTGTGGCAATGCAACTTGTATAATGAGGAAAGGCTCAAATTAATTAATAAACTCCGATTAATTAACTTCCAGCTTCCAATGGATGTCTCTATATTAATAGCTAAACCTAATATCAAGGCCTGTCGTTATATACTTTCATTTTTTAAGAGCTGCGGACTTAAAGTACAAGTCTTTGTTTATACCGTTGCTATCATTCTCGTGTCTTTGTTATATTATTTATGTTTCTTCTGTGTCCTGTTCTGTGGTTTTTGTATTGTGTGCTGTATGTATTGTTTTCTATATATACTGTATTCCATGTATTGCATTACTATTATGTTGAAATAAATCTCATATGAGATTTTCTAATAAAAAAGAAAAAGGTGTCCTGTATTTCGCGCCTGGGCTAGAAGCAAATTTCTTCCTGCAAACGTTTGTGACTCTGATATAAAAAATATTTTCCAAAAAATTGTTCTCTACAAGGTTACATGCAGAAATAAAAAAGGCATTTTTTAAAACTTTTTTATTTGGGTCCTCAATGAAAATTTAATATGTACGTTTTGTAGATATATGTTAGTTATACATATTCTAAAAATTTCATTGAAATCGATTAACATACACACGAGCTACAAGCGGTTAAAAATGTTGAAAATCGTAGTTTTTCTCGAATTTTGATGTTTCTGCTTAAAATTTAATCTTTCGGTGCGTGTCGCTTCTTTCTGCGTCAACCGATTTCGATGAAATTTTCAATACATGTATAATTAACATAGATCTACAAAACGTACATTTTAAATTTTCATTGAGGACCCAAATAAAAAAGTTTTAAAAAATGCCTTTTTTATTTTTACATGTAACCTTGTAAATTATAATTTATGGAAAATCTTTTTTGCATATCATTTCATAAACCAATGCTTTTAATTGATCATAAAGAATCAGGTCGTTTGGTACAATTATAAAAAAGTTATTACTTTTTAAAAGGTGTATGGAGACTTATTTTACCGAGTGTATATGATTTGGTCAAGTGTATAGGTCAATTGAGAACATACGTCTTACGTCATACGTCTTACGTCATGTGGAAAGATTTATTTAAAACAAAAGTAACCTATCAAAAATATATTTACAACTGATCCTATCTACAGAGGTGGAAAATGAGCCGAAATCACAAGAGGCTTGTAGGATCGGTTAAGATCAAAAGGGTGTGAAGCTATGGGTCAATAGTCGCGCCAAAAGAATTAAAATGGAAACATACAGGATGCTTATGATTTTTGCTCAACAATTGATAAAGAAATAGAGTTTGAACGTATTGGTAATAATTCGAAGGGGTTTATTAATATTGGAGTAATGAACAAACAAAAGTGAGAAACAAAAGACATGACTGCTATTGTTGTTATACAATTGTTAACAATTATCATTAGAAGTAATACTCAATAGTGGTCGGTGATGACTGAAAATGGTGGCGACAGCGATAACAAAGATTGAAGAAAATTCGTGACACTTTCTCGTGATACTTTTCGGTAAGGCTTTTCGGTAACGCTTTTTTCTGCTATGTGCCAAAGTAAAGACATAAAATGTCAAAAAGAAAAACAACCCGGAGCGATCGCGAGTCTTTCTCGAAGACCGACAGACATTCGTTCGAACCTTACTCCTGCACATAATTCAGCTCGCGGTTCAAGGTTCCTCCCGGCTACCGTGGAAATTGCAGAGACACGCGAACCTTGGAACGAATCGCGATGGTTTCTATTTCGGTCAAAGTCCTATCTGGGTTGTGCACACGTCTACAGTTTACAGTGTACACGGCTGCGGCACAGGATGGTGGTCGGTTCCTATCTAGCTGCAACCCAGTGTTATAACTGTGTCGCTATTTTCGTTGGGGAGAGTAGTGGGTTCCACGAATCGGGAAAAGGCCCACGCTTTTTCTGTTATCTTGACCGCATCCTTCGTTCACGTTGATATCTAACTCGAATACGAATACCACTGTTACTGTGCGTACGCTTCTGTGACGTTTACTCCGCGAGAATCGAGAATCCGGCGAGTCCTGTGATTCACGCGTGTCTTAATTAAAACGAGGAGGGCGGGAAACGAGTCGCTCGAAAAACAGGAGATGAATCAGTGGTCTGGCGCGATGTGGCGAGATCGCATCGCGTCGCATCGGCTCGAGATAACGAGAACCCGAACCCGTGCAGGCTCTATGGTGGCCCCATGGCGAAGTCGTTTCCCGGATGGAGGGTCTCTCGAGGGTTCTTGTCGGAGCTCCGCGGACGGGGATTTCGTCCACTCGAACGGAAAAAATATTACGGCAAACATTTCGTTTACGTCTCACTCGAACGCGACAAAGGAGAACCCCCGCCAACCGGGACGGGTCGGACTCGCTTTGTTTTCGCTCCGATTTTGCAAGCAGATTGAACCACACATTCTGACGCACCGTTCGCCACCCTGCATCTATTTTCCCTCTTTCTCTTTCTCCTCTTTCTCGACCCCCGCTGAATTACGCGTTTTCGCGCGCCGAACAACGCGCAAATCGTGCCCGTCATTGGGACGAGTCGTGTTCGAAGCTGACTTGCACTTTGCTCCTACACCGCGAGGTGGAAACATTTAGCAAGGTTTTCATCTTTTTGGAAACTGTTTTTGGAACCTCTCACTTGAAACGAGTATACGGTTGCGTATACAGTAGCGGACAAAAGTTTAAAACCGCTCTAAACAAGACGATAAATTTTTTAATATTTTTTTTTATTAGAAAATCTCATATGAGGTTTATTTCAACATAATTGTAATGTAATACAGTATATATAGAAAACAATACATACAGCACAAAATACAAAAACCACAAAACAGAACAGGACACAGAAGAAACATAAATAATATAACAAAGACACGAGAATGATAGTAACGGTATAAACAAACACTTATACTTTAAGTCTGCAGCTCTTAAAAAATGAAAGTATATAACGACAGGCCTTGATATTAGGTTTAGCTATTAATATGGAGACATCCATTGGAAGCTGGAAGATAATTAATCAGAGTTTATTAATTAATTTGAGCTTTTCCTCATTATACAAGTTGCATTGCCACAAAACATGGTTCAGTGATTCGTCCTCCTCCATGCAACTACACTTAGGATCGTCGATAAAGCCAATGCGAGCCAGAGAAGAAGCTAGTTGGTAGTGGTCAGATCTACACCTGTTGATAGTGACAATAATTGTTCGGGATAGGTTTAACTGTGAAAACCAAGGAAGTCGATTTTCACTAAAAAAAATTCTGAAAATAAAATTTACCCTTGAAAAACTTTTTTAATATTGTACTATACGATTTGAACTTTTTTGGGAAGCTAGAGCAATTAGTTTACTAAAGGATGTGAAAAGAAATTTTTTCAAAAATTGCAATTGATCGGAATTGTTGAAAAAATACTAAAAGTTGATTTTTAACTATTTTATGTGAGCCTATATTGAAAATTTAAAAAAATACGTTGTGTAGATCTGTGTCAATTAAACATATCCTGAAAATTTCTTCAAAATCAGTTGACGTTGCAATGAGCTATAAACGTTTAAAGATGGTAAAAATTGCAGATTTTCATGATTTATTGCCGAAAATCGTCCATATAGTTCTTCGAAAAATATTTGACACGTGTTTTTTTATCGGCAACCATCCACTTTGAAGGGGTGAAAACAGCCCTCAAAATTCGTGGTCAGAGTCATATTTTCTGAGATATCTCAGAAACCGAAGGTCGAAAAAAATTGATTTTCTTTTTAAATTGTGTGTTTTTAATGGGAAACGTAGTTATGCAAAAAATTTTAACAAAAGACATTTGTTTAAATAATATGTTAAAAATAAACGCTTATATTTCTGTGAAACAAGCCAGAATTCCTTCCTCCGCACACCAGGTGCAAGCTCATATTTCATTATGCATAAATATTGTTAAATAGAAAAAAGAAAAAAATCCTAAAACATGTATCCCCTATTTTGGATCAAAGATCACACATAGTGTACATTAAAATTAACTAATGATACATAAGAGAAACCGAAAGAAAACATCAAAACTTTAATGTATTGTTTGAACAAACATATTTTGTCATTCTACATTAGAAGAAAAACACAATTTAAAAAAAAAATCAAATTTTTCGATCTCTGGTTTTCAAAATATCTCAAAAAATATGGATCTGACAGCGAACTTTGAGGGTTGTTTTCACCCCTTCAAAGTGGATGGTTGCCAATAAAAGAAAATACCTGTCAAATATTTTTCGAAGAACTACATCTCGCTAAGTTTCATCAAGATTAGTTTGTTTCACCTGAATATGTTCCCTTGTGAGACCACTTTTATAACTCTGGGCAGATATGTCTGCGAATTCGGTGGGGCATCATTTCCAGCGAGAAAAACGAGCGAGCGGTTGAAGACCTGTCGTCGTCTATTCGTTGAATACGGGACACTTCGCGTCGAACATGAAGCCTGCGAACCAGCGACGTGTCCTCGAAAATGGCTATCGCGATACGAGTAGAGAGAGCTGTCCACTTGAGCGCCACAATACCGGTCGGTGAACAGCCATCGAAGAGAGATAGAGAAATAGAGAGAGAGAAAGAGAGAGAGAGAAAGACAATGAGCATGAATGACAACGTGCATGAGCGATTGCTCGAGTTATCTGTAGTGGGGGAGGAAAAAAACAGTGTGAAGGTCTGTCGAGTCGTTGACCGCGTCCGGCGATAATAACGAAATGTTCCGGTGATTCCGTGGCTAATTCGCGTTGCATTGTAGCGCTCGCGTGTTGCGAGCTCGCCGGAGCCCGTGGCCGCTGGAAAATGCTGCTCGTACGAGGAGAGTACTGTGCTCGCCTGTCTAGGAGAGGAGTGCGAAGAGAGAGAGAGAGAACGTGTCGTGTCGTCGCAGCTATTGTCGTCGAAGGGAAAAAAGAACTCTTAACCTGCTACCTGGAGTTAGGCCGTGCCCATGCCGATGCCCATGCTTCGTCGACACGACCGGCCTTTTTCTAGAAGAACAATTGGCTCCGCTTCTCTTCTCTTCCGCTTGTACGGCTCTCTTTCCGCTCCGAAAGCGCGAGCGTCTTCCTCGTAGTCTGCGTACCATCGTCGGGGCTCATCCTCCTCTGCCTATTGTCCACGCGTCACCGGAGAAACACCGTGCAACGGGATTACTGTCCCTTGAATTCGGAGAAACACCGTGGAACGGAATTATCGTACCTTGCTTTCGGAGAAATGGGAAACCAAGCATCTTCTGACCGTGGCTTTACCATTTTTTTGTTCTTTTTATTGTAGAAAATCTGATAAGAGATTTGTTTCAGGATAATACGGCATTCAATGCAAGAATGACAACCAAGAGAAACATTCAGAGAGAAACACTCATATTTATATGAGAACCCTTATGGCAGACGTAATTAACCTTTTACGTACCATACGTCAATTTTATTCGCATACGAGTTCAGATGCGCCATACAGCACCAGCACTTTTTCTACCTTCTTAAGTTCATTGTTGGGATTGGGATATACAGGTTGGCCCGAAACTACCCTAGAAGCCGAAAATGGGAGGTTCCTTGGGTCATTTGAAGCAACATTTTTCTTTACAAAAATGGTGTCCGTGACTTTGTTTAGAAGTTATTAACGAAAAACACGGATCAATCAGAGCGCAGCTGTACCTAATGGAGTCCGACTCTGCGACAGGTCCCGGGAGCCTGGTGTCGCCATTGGTCGACTCAGAATCAGTCCGCTGTAGCCGCGCTCTGATTGCTTCGTGTTTTTCGTTAATAACACCTAAACAAAATCACGAACTCCCATTTTCGACTTCTAGGGTAGTTTTGGGACACCCTGTAGAGATAGGTGTAGGATGTGCAACAAGCTGTCCAAAAAGTTCGCGTTGAGAAAGACGATCGCGACGACCGAATACAAGACCTTTCGAGGAGAACGCTCTACAGATGAATCGGTGCTGATTCCAAAATTATTGTTAGTCAAAGTATATTCCGGGAAACGGGTCGATTGCCGAGCAGAGGGAAAGTGGGACGGATCCTCTATGAAGCAGGAGGTGTTCCGAAACGAAGAAGTAGCTCTTTGAATTTCTGCGCGGCGCGGTTATATTATTGTTTGGTTCGTGACTGCGCACTTGTATCTCGTTAGGAATCGCATCGGGCGACGACCACATGCAGTCGCAGGCGGCAACACGCGTCACAGGATCACGATTGGGGGTCCTTTGTCTCGTAATCCGTCCCTGTCGACGTGATTCGCCTCTTACCAGAGGACAAGTTTACCCATAGCTCCAGCATGGACCGACTTAGAGCCGCGCGATTGCGTTGTCCTGACCTGGGACAACATTCCTGAGAATTCGCGGGTATTCTTAACGCGGTATCGCACCGGATCTATTCTTCCTGACATGTCGGTGGGATCGCGTGCCACGATGCGATCCGATGCGATTGCCGCTTTCAGCGTCGGAAGCTCTCGACGTCACGCGCATCATCGATTTTGTATATGTGCGTAGTAACTAGCGAACGCGTCAACCCTATCGCAGACGTCTAACCATTTTCGGTCTTCACAACTTTGTCGTTTCGTTCCAGCAAGTCTGTGTTTATTTGACCATTCCCGAACTTCCTACACTTTCACTGCACTTGAATAATCGTGCAAAACACACGAATTGCTTTGTAAACGATGCAAACGATTTTTATTTTGCATAAAGATCCGCAGTCTATTCATCAGATACCCGGGTACTCGGGTAATTTTTGTTTACCCGAATACTCGGGTATTCGGGTAACGCTGTTTACCCGAGTACCCGGGTACCCGAGTATCTCATAAGGCACAGCTCTAGAGTTGACCCGTTCTTTCTCGTTCGACAGGCGTCCAGGTACAGTAATTTCTCAATCGTATAGTCCCAACACCCGTGTTATGAACGGACTACGATCAAGTAGGGTGGCTATTTTTTGATTTATGACTGCGTCTACCCTACCGCGCTGAGACTTCAAACGTCATCACAATAAAACACCAAGACCTTAGCTTCTTTATTTTCGATGATATCATTATGGAACTTTCACCAACATATTTGTGGCATTTCTCTGATTAAAATCATACCAAACACGATATAATTTAGCCAATATTTAGTGGTTTAATCGACGATGAAAGTTTCGAACGCAACGAAGAAGAGCGTATTGGAAAGAAAGAGACGCGAAGAGTCGCCGTCGCCGGCATAGATCAAACACGCTGTCTTTCCTTGTAAGTGAAACTTTCATCGTCGATTAAACCACTAAATATTGGCCAAATTATATCGTGTTTGATATGATTTTAATCAGAAAAATGCCAGGAATAAGCCAGTAAAATCTCATAAAAAAATAATGAAAATTAAGGAGTTTGAAAATTCGATTCACTCGAGTCAATGTAGTGGTGTTCACACCGATATACCCGAGCCGACATCAAACATCGCCGTCCTGCTGCCCGGCGCAGCGTTGACAGGCGGTGGAATGGGTAGGCACTGGACTACGATTGCAGAGCCGAGCGAGGACTACGATTGAGAAATTACTGTATTATCGCCGTACTCTCCTGTCGGGGTGCTAATGCTAACCAAGAGCGGCCGTGGTACTTACCTCGTCCTCTCTCTCTCGGAAAAGCAAATAGGCCGAGTCGTTTTTTTTACAGGTAAAACACCTGGGATTTAATCATTAGGTTGGTAAAGATTTCCTGAAGCTGCTGCTCCCTACACCTTTATCATCATATTGTTTTATTTTTCTTCATGATAATTATTGTCATTTTAGCGTCTTATTTATAGCAAGAAAAATTTCAAAAAACTTGCTGAAAAGGATTGGCTGATTAGCCAACATGAGATTAAAAAGCAAATAGGCCGAGTCGCTCTACGAACCCTCTATTTATATGCATTCGTTACTATCCGCGAACGTGAAAATCAACAACCCGGTTGTTAAGCGCGATTCGTCTTTTCGCGCGCTCCCCTTACATCGTTACTTCACGTCAGTCGTCTACAAACTATTGTTCTAGAAGGTTTTAGAAACTTATCGGTCTGACATAATTCTAAAATTATCTATACATGCTACAATTTATATTATGTGACATTTTAATTTAGAACTTTGTGGTGGCACCTCGGTGAGATTCGTATCCAGCTTCGCGAGAATACGTCTCCGAGCGGATCTTGCTCCGGAGCGTTTTGCCGTGAACGCTCGAAGATCAGAATTCTAACAATCTCGAGTGCGAACGATCGCTCCGAGGATTTCGCAGAAGCCGACGGGCTTGCGGAGCGTTTAATCGACCGATCGCTCGCGGCTCGGCGCATCGTCTAATTAGGAAATCAAGGGCGAGCTATAAATCATCGACGAGCGTGGCGCAGGCGATTCGTCTCCGATAGAGGCCGCATGGGCGATTTATCGCGATCTATTAAAAGCTGAGAGCCGGGAGGATCGGGTCATGTTCGGTCTGCAGTCTGGTCGATTCGGCGTTTCGCCCTCGAGGAATATTGGGTCTCTTCAGCGAAATTTACTGGAGGAGCTGATAGCGCAGCGTTTTAGCGAATCATGAAGAGAAACAAAGGTTCGCGGAAGGTCACGAGGCGCCGGGAACGGAAGAAGAGGGTAGCAAGTTTCGAGTTTCGGGGTTTGCGGGAGAAATGTTCACGAACCAGCTTCCAGGGTATCGAAGGAATCGTATTAGAAAAGAACAGGTGTGGTAAAGGTGCGCATGGGTGATCCTGCGTAATGCGGACAGCGGGCCCTCGGAAGCTAAAATGCGCAAAATAAAGAAAAAGGAAAGAAGGGGGACATTTATAACATCTAATGTCCCCGACCTTGGGAGTTTTCTACTTCCCAGGTCCAAAAAAAGGTATCGAAGGAATCGGAGAACTCTAGAACCTTTATCGAGTTGTCAAAACCCTGGCCGGGGTTTATAAATGTCGGAACCGAACTAATCGCGACATCTGTTATTGTAAAATTGGTACTCTTACGTAATCACGTGATTACTCATTTCTAACGTCTGTAGTACGGGTACATACCTTCTCGATTGAACCATCATAGAGCAAACACATACTTTATATAATTGAATTATAATAAATATATCTTTGTATTACTCTAACCACTACGCATATTCTATCAATAAAATTCTAGTCTTCTCTATTTTCAAGCGACTCTACTGCATTTCTACGGTCCAGTATTTATTTTCTGGGTACCTGACCGAAGATCGCGGAGTTCTGTGTTCGATTCATTCGCGACAACGATTCCTTTGTGAATTGTCGTATGAGACAATTGGCTACGAGAGACATTCGCGATCCGTTGATAGATTTAGAGAACGTTCTGGGGAACTACGGGAGGAGATGAGGAAAACGTCGTCCTCTTGGACGGTGCAGTTGGACAGAGACGCATTAGTCTGTCGCTACGTTGTACTCTTTTGATGCAACCGGTGAGGGAAATACGCGTCTCTTAAGGGGTTAAGCTTCTAATTTCCGAGAGACTCGAATGCACCGCGAAGAGCGTGCCTCTCGAGGGATTATTCTCGCCGAGCCTCGAGTCGCGTTAAGACAACGTAACCGTGTAAATACATATTCGTGTATCCGTCGACGGGCCCCCGTTCTTTACGATCATTGGCTCGTTCGCGTACAGAGAGACGCGTGGAGTCGATTGTCGCGCTTTCCCCCTCTTCTCACGAATTTCACTTTCTCCTTTCTCGTTGACCGAATTCAGCTTTCGACTTTGTATTTCGTATTTCGACTTTGAAAACGCTTCGATTTTACCGTGCAAATGGCACGAACACTTTTAAAGACCTACAGCGACCGCGCTAGATGTTATTGCACCGATGCATGCACGGTCGCAGCGTCAGCGCCGGTTCAACGTTTCGTCTCCTTATTAAACGCAACCGCTGCGCCCAGCCAGGCTCTCGTGTTGCACCGAGTATGCTCGTTAGCAGGCACGTGAAACCCTGGCGAGGCGAGCCGGCGCACAGTGGGCTGAATCGAAGATTTTAGTGACATTTTAGTATAAGTTTTGAACTATTAAAGATATCAGAGTGCGGTTTGCATAGAAAAATATTAAAAAATTCTATCTTTTTAATAACGTAAACAAAATTTTTTTTTAATTATTGAGCCACTGAAACCTCTTAGGTAATTTAAATTTCAAGAATAATTAGTTTATAGATTACATAGAAATATCATATGATAAATATTGAACACTGTAACAATATCTATTATATGTATATTATATGTATATGTGTATTTATAATCTAAAGAGTTTCTTAGAAATATGTCTTAATATCCTGCAGACTTTACTAACTTTAAACGTTAATAAATCAGAGAGGTGGACGAAGGTGGACGAGATTTTTACACATTATGTAAAGGAAAGTGTCTTGAACACATTGTGATTTGTCCGAACGCGGGCGATAACGGGCATAAAAAGATATTGCTTGTTAATTGTAAAATATCTGACATTTTTCTGTCCTACATTGAACATTAAATATTTAATACATTGCATATAATAAATGTAACTGCAATTATAGTTTCTTAAGAGAAAATAACGCTTTTTACTATAGAAAAAAAACGAGGCTGAAATCTTGAACAGGATCGTGAAAGTATCGTCAAAAAGAAAGGACATTCTTCCGGTGTCAAACGTAGATTCTAAAACGTTCGACTTTAAAAGCTTGGTACAACTACTATTTTCATTTAATTTTATTAATTCTTCCATTCTTGAGGTCAGTGGACATTCGAAAGACAATACCAACTGATTATACATCGATATGTGAAAGTTCATTTCCTGGCAAAATGTCACTAAAATCTTCGATTCAGCCCACTGTGCGGCGTATTAATCGAGTATCGTTGCACATTCGTGAAAACCAATCGCAGCCGACCGGAGGAAACTCCTTTTCATCATGACATTATAGATCATTATAGATCACCAGGACATTATACAGCCGGCCCTCTTATAACGCAATTAATTCGTACGCTTGCTCGTGAAGTTGCTGCGCGGTTCCGAGAAGTCCTGTTACGCTCTGGAATGGAATTACACCGCGGTGACTCGAATTTGGAGAACAAAGATACCATCAGCGATAATTATCGTTATTCATTCCGAAAACCTCTGCCCCGAAGACCTTCCAAGAAGTAATCGTGGCTTCGGACGTTATCGAACGGCAAGAGGAAAGGGTATAGCCGGATAAGATGGTCAAAAATGCCCTTGAACCGAATTGTATCGACGAAGTGTCATTCGATAGGACACCAAAAAAAAGCATACTGTGCAAAATCTCAACCCTGTATCTCGATCGGGAGGGTAGTTATGGGGTAAAATCGAAAAATCAGTTTTTGGACTATTTTCCCTAGTTAATTATGTTTAAAAATTCTGAGAAAAATGTGACATATGTAAAGTATCCAAATGCATACTTCGCAATTGATTTCAGATTTTTAAATTGAAAATTCTGCTTGTAAAAAATCAAAAACCTCAAAAAAATCGAAAAAATGCAGATTTCACATGGAAGTTCTAGAGTGACAACTTTTATATTTTTACAGTAGCGATATATTGTTATTGGCATGGTTCATGAATTTTTTCAGATTTTTTGGTTTACTGCGCCGTTGTCAAAAAAAATAAAAACCGATTTTTTCGACGTTTTTTCCAGGAAGAACTAAGTTAACCTTAAAATTATAACGTTCTATTTATTTTTTAAGACTATAAGGCTCTGATAAACCTTGAACATTTCTAAAAAATAATTAAACAATGAAATCGGCTTGATTAGTATTTTTACTGTCAGCCTATTAGATCTGAAAGTATTAAACAGATTCCCAACAGATCGGTTGGCTCAGCGCGTTGAGCGTTCGACTGTTAACCTGCTTATACTAGGTTCAAGCCCGGCATACGTATACTTTTTTTTTTACTTGATTATTTCTTTTTTTTATGTCTAACTGTATAATAATCAATGGTATTTTTGTAGATTTCTTTTAGAAGCAATATTTAAAACATATTTTAATTCGGTTGTTGCTTGCACGTGGCAGCAATTATTTATTACCTCTCACATGCTCGATGCCTCTAAAAAATGATAAGACCTGTTGAAATATCGAGGAAGATTTTTTTCTCATTCAATCAATTCAACCAAGAAGAAGTGATACCGGTCATTAATGAAGATAGTGACGAAGACTGAGGACATCACATGATGAAATATTGAAACATGCTTTTACACAACGGTATGGTTCATACACAATAATTGCTGTTCCGCACTAAAGACGAGGTACCATAAACGAATAATTCAAAAGAATAGTATTACAATGGATTTAGTCTATAACGGAGTATTTAAAACTCGAAGACACGTATAGATTTACTACAGAAAATATTTAATACTACCAGAATTAAGAAGATGCATAAATAAAAATTATTGATAATAACAATTGCTCCAAAATTTTTTTTCCGAATTTGACCTTAAAATATTGTTTAAATATTTAAATATTGCTTTTAAAAGAAATCTACAAAAATACCATTGATTATTATACAGTTAGACATAAAAAAAAGAAATAATCAAGTAAAAAAAAAAGTATACGTATGCCGGGCTTGAACCTAGTATAAGCAGGTTACCAGTCGAACGCTCAACGCGCTGAGCCAACCGATCTGTTGGGAATCTGTTTAATACTTTCAGGTCTAATAGGCTGACAGTAAAAATACTAATCAAGCCGATTTCATTGTTTAATTATTTTTTAGAAATGTTCAAGGTTTATCAGAGCCTTATAGTCTTAAAAAATAAATAGAACGTTATAATTTTAAGGTTAACTTAGTTCTTCCTGGAAAAAACGTCGAAAAAATCGGTTTTTATTTTTTTTGACAACGGCGCAGTAAACCAAAAAATCTGAAAAAATTCATGAACCATGCCAATAACAATATATCGCTACTGTAAAAATATAAAAGTTGTCACTCTAGAACTTCCATGTGAAATCTGCATTTTTTCGATTTTTTTGAGGTTTTTGATTTTTTACAAGCAGAATTTTCAATTTAAAAATCTGAAATCAATTGTGAAGTATGCATTTGGATACTTTACATATGTCACATTTTTCTCAGAATTTTTAAACATAATTAACTAGGGTAAATTGTCCAAAAACTGATTTTTCGATTTTACCCCATAACTACCCTCCCGATCGAGATACAGGGTTGAGATTTTGCACAGTATGCTTTTTTTTGGTGTCCTATCGAATGACACTTCGTCGATACAATTCGGTTCAAGGGCATTTTTGACCATCTTATCCGGCTATACCCTTTATCTCTATTGAGTTTTCTTCCATGAGCTCTACGGACAAACCTTAACGACACACCGGCACGCGGGTGAGAGAACATCCTCGCGTCACGTCGGCAAGCTCGAAGACACGGTTTATCAATTATTGGCAGCCACGCCCTATTTCTACATTATTTAAGGATCGCTTATCGTCAATATTTAACGACCATTAACGATTCCGGTCGCATCATATCGGAACACGATTCTGAATCAGCTCATTATTTTATTGGGGTACCTCTGCGTTTGCGACCTCTCACCCGTCTATCTATCCACTCCACCGAACCAGTTGGAAAAGATCTACACCAAGTTATTAACTTCCCGATTCATAGGGAAGTTACTGTAATTACCCCGAAAATCGAAAAGCGTAACTTAGAGCTGATTAGATTTTGGTCCATATTGGTCAAGCAGTTTTTTAGATTTTTAGTTCTTTTCGAAAGAAGTTCATTCGACAATGCAATTTGTACGAGAGGATGGAAATTTTCCACCGAATAAACAAACGTAATTATATATATTTCATTTTTATTTAATTTTTTTTTAAATTATGCAACTAATGCTAATGTTACCGCTTACAACAATCAAAAAATATCCCAATGCAAGAGTGAGTTATTAGTTATTATTAGTTATTATAATGATAATAATGTACTGCAACTAACGAATCGCATTAATGATTCTGAGTGTAGTTGTGGGGATGGAGATGAGTCTCTGAATCATGTTTTATGGCAGTGCAATTTGTACAATGATGAGAGACTCTTATTGATTAATGGACTCAGCAAAATGAACTTTCAGCTTCCAATGGATGTCTCGGTAGTGATAGCCAAACCTAATATTAGGGCCTGTCACTACATGTTGTCATTTTTTAAAAGCTGTGGCCTTAAAGTATAAGTTTGTTTTTCTGTTCCTATTAATCATGTTCGTATTATAATATTTGTATTTCTATAAGAAACCTACTTTGTTTTGTAATCTCCATACTCTATATTATATGTAATGTATTCATGTTGTAATAAATCTCATATGAGATTTTCTAAAAAAAAAAACTAACGAATCGTGAAGTTCTTTGTGTAGCTCGTGGAGAGTCACACACAAAACAAAAAAAAACCATTAATAGCTGTATGCCCCACTAGCAATGCGTACCACTAACCCTCTCGCAAGAGCAGTTCTACCCGCGAGCTCGCGAAGCTAGCGAGCAACAATAACCAGCTAGTTTTCAATCTGTTGATCAAATAACCGATTTTTCCGGCGATTACTTTCACAAACCACTTTCAAAGAAAATGACTCTTAACTCGTGCCTTAAAATTATGGAGAAATTGCAAGTGAACTACCGACCGTTTGTCGTTAGCTCTTTGAATGCTAAAACGGTTCGAAAGGTAAGGGTATTGCCCCGTTGCGAGAGACAGCGTTGGAAGTGGTGCTATTTAAACAAATATGGATACTGAAAACGTTGCTGGGGTCCCATGGTTATGCGGGCTGAGGCTCTTTCTTTCTCTCTCCCTCTTTTTCCCTTCTCTGGCCCGTGTCTGGTGCTCGTCACCCTGTCCTCGTCTCTGTCTCTCCGCGGTCGTCTCTGTTCCGCTTTGAAGTCGCGTGCGAGCGTGCACAGAAACGCAGGATCGATAGGGCGGCGCGCGTAGGGTACGTGAAAACCACCCCACCACGATTTCGTGACTCATAATGCACACTTGTTCCCCGAGAGCTGAAGAGAGGGAGAGAGAGAGAGAGTCCACGAGCTGGGAGTTCGTCGAGCGGCTAGGCGCGTGTCTCTCGTTTTCCAAACTATTTTCGCAGCCGATGTTTTACGCTCGCTTCTGCCCGCGATTCCGCATATCCGGCACGGCTATTGATTTTCCACGGTGCTCCCTTTCTCTCTCTCTCTCTCGGCGTTTCGCTCTTCTTGCCCGGTTTTCCCGGTCGCCATCTCCCTCCCCGCACCTTTCTCTTTCGTCCACCTCGACCAACGATTGTCCGAGGTGCTCGTCAAATTAATTAGCGTGCCGGTTCACTCTCTCGTGAACCTGATTTTTTTTCTTCAATTTATCTCGAGACTCTCCCTCTTTCTCTTGACATAACGGTACTCCGGCAAAGGTATTTTCGGTCGATCAAAGGGCAGTGTTCCTGCGCATGGAAACTCGCTCCTGCTGCGGCTGCGGCCAAGACTGCGGCCGGTTTACGCTCCCGGTAACCACGGTATGTACCGTTCGCTCCGCCACACAGTGCGGTACCCTGTGGACAAAAATCTAAAAATTCATTGTCTAATATCCACAGGATTCTATGTTGAAACTATGTTTTAACAAATAAATTATCATGTTTATCAGTAGAAAGTTCAAATAATTCAGTAGGGGATTAGTTGCGAACGTTTTTCTTCTCAAGAAAATGCTATATCAAGCAGTTTGTCAATCCGAAGCGTCACTTACTTTCATGGTATCAGGAGAGAGAATTTTATGAATTATGTCCTATGGGATATAACTTAAAGTACAACCTATGTGACTGAAATTTCAAAATTTGGAAGTCTCTTATGTGCATTATACTAGTAAATAATACAGTTGAAATCATTTTTGTCACCTTTTCCTCCTTTAAATGGAGATATTTCAAGAAGGGTTCAAAACATTGTAGTTTTTGTTTTTTCGTAATTCGTTGACATTATACTTCAATTTCCCACAAGTTTTTCGTGCTAAAAACTGCTACACTCAAAGTTATTCAACGTTAATCCTCGGCGACTACTACGTCCGACACCGTGTGCAATCCAATGGACACGAAACAAGATAATCATAGTTCGATTCCAATCTAATTATTCGATAAAATCATCAGTTGGTAAATAAGAAATGTGTATGTAAAAATTAGCTTTCAATTAAATAGTAATTAAAAGTTTCGATTTACATATAGGCCTTCTTTCGGAAGAAGCGTGAGAAACGACTCGTAAAAAAATTATGACAACCCGATCAAATCACACTCGCAAATCAAGTAGGAAATTTAGTAATGAAGATTTGATGAAAATACTTCAACACTTTCATCGGCTCCCTTCATATCAAGCTGTACGAAAACTGCTTCAAAACAGAGATCTTGAGGACACAAAACAGTGCATTGATATCTAGTACACAACGGAAGATATCCCGCAAAAATTAGATTTTTTAATTCAGAGTTAGGGAACGAATTGTTATACGAACTATCTTTAACGTGATTTATCTGTTATTTAACATTTCATTTTTACATTATACGTAAAATATGCCTCTTATTGCTTCTTTCTTATTTATGTAGTGTAAAAGAATGAAAAATTCTAAAATAGTATTCCAAATGTTCAATTAGTGCATTTAAAACAATTCCAAACAAAAAAAATTAATATATATTGAAATAGTTTTGCGATCGAAAAGAATTGATAATAGATAGATGGTTTCGGCGCACAGGTTCGATCAAATATAAACTAAATTTCCATGTTTTATAACAAATTTGCAAGTTGAAATCTCGACGTTTCGATCCTGATGAGGATCATTTTCAAGAGATTTTTGCGTCTGAAACAAAATGTAACATTGCAAAAATAACTGTATTTTAAAAGAAAAGGAAAAAACAAAATTTTGAACTCGAAAAATGAACTTATTTTTCCTTACATGTTATATAGGAAAGAAATTTATCTTTTATGAATAATGTGTTACTTCCATGCTGGTAGATAATGTACTAAATCCTTGTTAAAGGTTACACAGTAAAAAATAAATTTTGTTTTTTCCTTTTCTTTTAAAATACAGTTATTTTTGCAATGTTACACTTTGTTTCAGACGCAAAAATCTCTTGAAAATGATCCTCATCAGGATCGAAACGTCGAGATTTCAACTTGCAAATTTGTTATAAAACATGGAAATTTAGTTTATATTTGATCGAACCTGTGCGCCGAAACCATCTATCTATTATTAGAAAAAATTAATTATTGCTATGCCATGCGAATTTTTTGATTTTTGTCCCAAATGTCTATCAAAGTACCGCACTGTGCGCCAGTTCCAACGGACGATTCTCTACCCTCGACCACCCGTTACATCGAACACGGTGAATCACTCGCCGATTGTTTTATCGACCATCCAGTGACGCACCGGTCATTATCATTTCGCTCGCGATATCATCGAGACCGCCGAATTCGACTCACACGTCCGTCCAATTAATCTACGTCTACTTCGACGATTTCCTGTTTCGCTTTCCCGCGAACGATCACCTCTTGATTCCTGCGCGATCGTTTCATATTTTGGTCTGGTTCCAATCAAGCTGATTCACGGATTGCTCAATGTTGCTGAATAACGCGAATTATGCCTCGCAAACGTGAAAGTAGGACTTCTGAGGGACTTTTTATTCAGCGCTTTTCAATACTGAAAACAGCCATTTTTGCATTATTTCTTTAGGGTTAGATAGGTTAAAAAACTGTCCCATCTCTTGCTCAGCTTTTTATGGATAGTGGGATATATTTTAACCCACCTTGAAAAGTTAAATTTATATTGTTATTAAAAAAAATCGTGTGCGTGGAAACCACGCGCAGCAGAAGTGAAACTTATTGCTTATTAAGTATAGATACAGATAAATTATTATACCTAATAAGCAATAAGTTTCACTTCTGCCGCGCGTGGTTTCCACTCACACGATTTTTTTTATTTTATTGAAGTGTATGTCAAAAACTACCGCGTGCGGAAGAGATTAAATAAAATAAAAATATATCAGTAAAAGAATAGGTAAAAAGGATTAGAATTACATGGTTATGTTACGACAGCACGTGCAACTATGTTTGCATTAATTAAAATAATAATATAATTAAATCTATTACAGAGATATATTGGAGATATGCATCTTTCCAAACTTACTGTGGACGGAGGAGAATAAATAAAATAAAAATATATCAGTAAAAGAAGAGGTATGTACAGTGACTCCCATTAATATTCGGACACTCTAAAAAAACGATAACTGGTTTAACATTCAACTATACGACTTGAATTTTTGTTGGGAAGCTAGAGCAAATAGTTTGCTACAGAATGTGGAAAAACATTTTTTCAAAAATTGCAATTGATCGGAGTTGTAAAAAAAATACTAAAAGTTGCATTTTACAACTTTTTTATGTGGGCCTATATTGAAAATTTTTAAAATACGTTTTGTAGATCTGTGTCAATTAAACAAATTCTGAAAATTTCGTCAATATTGTTCGACGTTGCAATGAGCTACAAACGTTTAACGATGGTAAAAATTTCAGATTTTCACGATTTTCGGGCTATAACTGCAGTACATCTATAGATTCTCACATCTTTCAATGCCTGTCGTTTTTTTCCCGCATCAACCGATTTCGATGAAACTTTTGCAGTCCATATAATTGACACAGATCTACAAAACATATTTTTTAAATTTTCAATATAGGCCCACATAAAAAAGTTGTAAAATGCAACTTTTAGTAGTTTTGCTACAATTCCGATGAATTACAAAGTTTGACAAAAATTTTTTTTCGCATCCTGTGGCAAACTAATTGTTCTAGCTTCCCAAAAAAATTCAAATCGTATAATACGATATTTATAAAGTTATCGCCTTTTTAAGAGCGTCCGAATATTAATGGGAGTCACTGTATATACATACTTCTTTGTATGTATAAAATTACAAAATTACATTTAAAAATCTAAAATAAAAAGATCAAAATGAATACATATACAGGGATGTGCAAAAGTAACTCTAATGAAAACTTATTTCTTACAAAATAAATCAAGTTACAACAGATGTTTGAACCGCGATCCATTTTTCTACGATACAGAGCTCGCTCTTTGTATTAGGAAAAACAAGTTGTCGAATGCTCATCGCAGGGGATCACTGCAAAAGTTAGTACACAGGACCCGTACATATTGTCTTTGGACCTCGGATCGGGCAACGTAAAAGCGAGAAGAAGGTCGGCAGGTGCGGCGTGGCACGAGAGAATCTGCACTACTCGTAATGGGAGACCGAAACATATTTGGTGGGTCCACCGCCTAACCTGAATAGTCTGTCGAGGCAAGGTTAGGTCGACGTGCAAGTGCACCTCTTTGAAAAAGGTCGGCCAGGCTGAGTCATAAGGACAGGGAAGGGAGCGGTGCGTTTTCCATCTATCGACCTGCGACTGCGGCAACGGTAGCGGCACAGAAAACGCGTGTGTAGCGTGTAACGTGTAACGTGGGCTGTAGGGTTGCTCCGAGGCCGAGGGGGAAAGTCATGCGCTCGGTCGATTCATCGCGGCCGCCTGGAAATCGATTCCAGATAATCGACTATAATTCCATTCGCGTTCCACTCCTACCCGACGGATAATCGAATTGCCCCGCCAACAATGCCGCAGCTTTTTCGATCGAGACTGTCTCGGTCTAGTCTGTTCGGAAATAGTCCTCCCACGGAAGGTACAGAACTTCCGCTCGACGGGGCTGTTCCGTTCGAGGATGATGCTTCGGTGTGCGAACCCGTGATAGAAATTGCCACGGCAACCGTAATGAACGATACATCTACGTTCGCGATACGCGAGAAACTGTAGTTTGTAACAACCATCACGAATTTATCCGTTCGCGAGCCAATTGGAATATTTTCACAGATAAAACACGCGACGTCCGGATAAGTCCGGTCCGAACCTGTTGGCCAGGTATCTGCAGTGGCGAAACGGCGGTGGGACAAGCCGTTTCACGTAATATCCGTATTTTCTCCAACGGAACGATCGAATAATTAGTCCCGCGTGAAAATCAAATCGGCTGTTCGCGATAGAGAGGCGTAGCTGCGTAGCAGCAGGGGCAGGAGCAGAAAAACAACAACAGGTTTTCCTGTTGGCCACTTGGCCTGGTCGTTTGAAAGTCGAAGGACCGTATTCACCTGCGCTACCAGTTCTCCGACATTCGTTCGCAAATTGCTCGGTTATCACAATGAGAAAGTAGCACCGAGGGCAAAAATTGTCTTTTCCGTTTAGCGACCAAACGATTTCGTGGATTCGCGATATCGTTTGCGTTCCCAGCACACCGATATCGGATCGAAACCCGTGTCCCGCATATCGGTCTACAGAGTATATGGCGAGGATCGTATCGCGTGTAGGTATACCTCGTCGGTCGCGGGAGTATCATGTTTTCTCTTGCACCGATTATTTTCCATTTGCGAACGCAAAACGAGGTTGACGAGGATCAATGTCGCGAGATCTCTGGCTTCCCCGTATCGGCGCCAGCGTGTACCAGCGACAGTGTACACCGTATGTATCGCTCGCCAACACTATCCTTTTATATTGAGATAGTTTTGCGATCGAAAAGAATTGATAATAGATAGATGGTTTCGGCGCACAGGTTCGATCAAGTATAAACTAAAAATTCCTTGTTTTATGACGAGTTTGCAAATTGAAATCCCGACGTTTCGACCCTGATGAGGATCATTTTCAAGAGATTTTTGCGTCTGAAACAAAATATAACATTACAAAAACAACCGTGTTTTAAAGGAAAAGGAAAAACAATGTTTTAAATTGCAAAAATAAACTTAGTTTTCTCACATGTTATATGGATAGAATTTTAACTTTATGAAAAATGTATAATTTCCATGCTGGTAGATAATGGACTGAATCCTTGTTGAAAGTTACAATGTAAACAGTGCATACAGTAAGACAAAGAATTGGGATTTGACCAATAAGAAGTAGACGATCTATGTTTGCTACAATCCATAATAGGCGGCAAATTCAAAACTCAATATAATTCGTCTGAATCACACGGCAACACAGTATAATACCTCAACATTGTGTGGTAACAGAAAGAAAATTAACATTCAACTACATTTGAAATTTAAACTTAAATAAATCAGAATCGAAATTATAGTGAACACTATATATAGAATACTATTCAAAAATTGTTTTAATAAAAAATATTTAAAATTAAAAATAAAGAAAGAAAATTAACATTCAACTACATTTGAAATTTAAACGTAAATAAATCAGAATCGAAATTATAGTGAATACTATATATAGAATACTATTCAAAACTTTTTTTAATAAAAAATATTTTAAATTAAAAATAAAGAAAGAAACTTAACATTCAACTACATTTAAAATTTAAACCTAAATAAATCAGAATTGAAATTTTAGTGAATACTATATATAGAATACTATTCAAAAATTGTTTTAATAAAAAATATTTAAAATTAAAAATAAAGAAAGAAAATTAACATTCAACTAGATTTGAAATTTAAACGTAAATAAAACGGAATCGAAATTATAGTGAATACTATATATAGAATACTATTCAAAAATTTTTTTAATAAAAAATATTCAAAATTAAAAATAAAAAAAATTTTTGAATAGTATTCTATATATATAGTATTCACTATAATTTCGATTCTCATTTATTTACGTTTAAATTTGAAATGTAGTTGAATGTTAATTTTCTTTCTGTTGCCACAACAATGTTGATGTATTATACTGTGTTGCCGTGTGATTGAGACGAATTATATTGAGTTTTGATTTGCCGCCTATTATGGATTGTAGCAAACGTAGATCGTCTACTTCTTATTGGTCAAATCCCAATTCTTTGTCTTACTGTATGCACTGTTTACATTGTAACTTTCAACAAGGATTCGGTCTACCAGTTAACCAATTAACCAATAAATAATAGTTAAATAATTACATTATCTACCAGCATGGACATAATACATTTTTCATAAAGTTAAAATTCTATACATATAACAATTAAGAAAACTAAGTTTATTTTCCAGTTTAAAACATTGTTTTTCCTTTTTCTTTTAAAACACGGCTATTTTTGTAATGTTACATTTTGTTTCAGACGCAAAAATCTCTTGAAAATGATCCTCATCAGGATCGAAACGTCGGGATTTCAATTTGCAAACTCGTCATAAAACAAGGAATTTTTAGTTTATACTTGATCGAACCTATGCGCCGAAACCATCTATCTATTAACTATCCTTTTATCGTCGCTTTTGTTAGTCATCGTTCCTCGAGGCTGCTAGTGTACCGCTCGAAAGGTCGCCTGCCTCCTCGTACGAGCAAAATCTCCGTTCTTTTTCGCTGGAAAAAGGCGTGAACGAACAGGTGTCGCTTTGTTCAAGTCTATACGATAGTTCGTTTCTAAATGTTATGATATTATTTCATAGAGATCGACGGATGAGAAAAACTTTCGCAAGCTGCTGTCGGTTTTCATATGCAGTCGGACCGGAAAATTAACGACCGAATGAAATCAATCATAAATGCAATCAAATTATTGTATTATTTCGTTTAGACATACAGTGGGTAAAAAAAGTATTGGCACACTCTTAAAAAGGCGGTAATTTTTTAAATATCGTATTACACGATTTGAATTTTTTTGGGAAGCTAGAGCAATTAGTTTGCCACAGTATGCGAAAAAAAAATTTTGTCGAAAATTGCAATTCATCGGAATTGTAGCAAAAATACTAAAAGTTGCATTTTACAACTTTTTTATGTGGGACAATATTGAAAATTTTAAAAATGCGTTTTGTAGATCTGTGTCAGTTATACGCACTGGTAAAGTTTCATCGAAATTGGTTGATGCGAAAAAAACGACAGGCATTGAAAATCGTGAAAATCTGCAATTTTTAACATATTGTTACCTACGAAGGCTACGACCACGTTTTGCCGGAGAACAAATTGTAACATTGAACAAGAAAACTATAACTTTATTAATTAAACAACAAGAGGTACACAACAACAATCGTTAACGCGTGCTCTTCTATTAAAGACTCAAGCGGATCTGACGTCTTTCTTCTTCTTATCAACAACCTCGTTGTCGATAAGGATACCGCAATATCGATCTATCAGGCGACTACACTCAATCTCTGCAATATCTTCAGGATATCACAGGGGAAGGCAACTTCATCTCGTGCCGTCGTAACAATATTTAAACGTTTATAGCTCATTGCAACGTCGACCGATTTTGACGAAATTTTCAGAATATATTTAATTGACACAAGTCTACAAAACGCATGTTTAAAATTTTCAATATTGGCCGACATAAAAAAGTTGTAAAATGCAACTGTTAGTATTTTTGCTACAATTCCGATGAATTGCAATTTTTCACAAAATTCAAATCGTATAATACGATATTAAAAAAGTTATCGCCTTTTTAAGAGTGTGTCAATACTTTCTTTACCCACTGTATGTGCCCGTAATTGTGAAAGTGGTCTATAAGTGAAAATTAAAGAAAATGATTTTATCAGTCATTTAAAAAATAAACCGTTACATGGTGCTTGTTATTTCAACATTATACGGAACTCGTTTAGTGTTAATATCCTTCTCCATTAAATATCTCGAAACAAGAAATAAATAACTCAGGCCATTTTCCTAATTACGAGCACATA
Organism: Lasioglossum villosulum; assembly: GCA_963971365.1. Taxonomy (NCBI): domain Eukaryota; kingdom Metazoa; phylum Arthropoda; class Insecta; order Hymenoptera; family Halictidae; genus Lasioglossum; species Lasioglossum villosulum. The sequence continues at coordinate 27,804,032 of OZ020497.1, forward strand.
TATCATCATGATTAAAGATTAAATGAGTCATATTCATTAGCCTGCAGCACCAATCGTAATCTTATTTTCCGACTGGACTGTACGGTCTGTTCACAATTTACTTTTCCAATTCCTCGAACGTCTTTCTCGACTAACAGCAAAATGGTCGAAGATGTCATCGAACGTCTCGTAGAAAATGTCGGTCGTCACCGCAAGGGTTAATGCGAAGCAAGAGAGTAACGAGCACGCGTCGACGGCCTGGCAGCATCGTAGACGAAAGTAAAATGGCGTGCAGCAACGAACGCGACGGAACGGGTCGTTCGTTCTACGAATCGCGACCGTTGATCCCCGTGTAATCGGTCGTTTGGTCCTGAGGTGCGCGTTTGCGCGCAACACGATACTTTTTTGCAGTGGCGCAATTACGATTAATCCAGGTCCCGCTGGTCGAGGTTGGCTCGAACGTTCGGAGCTGTTTTGCCGCGGTTCGCCGTCACGTTTCTAATTAAAGTCCAATTATTTTAATGCGTGCAGGAGGGGTCGCCGCGAGTCTCGAGAGCGGGAGCGGTCGCAGACATCCTGGTCGCGTGACATCGATACCTCGTGAGATCCCGATCCTTTTTTTATTTTGCACCTGGCCAGACCAGGGAGCTCTCCGGTAAGGTAGGACAGGCAATGCGGCGGAGGACGCACGCATCTGCTGGGTCCCACAATCGGCTCGTGGCCCTTGAATGGCTACTCGTTGGAAATGAAAGTAACGCGTTTCGAATGCCAGCCCAGGCGAGACTCGATCGACTTGTCCCTCTCTCTCTCTCTCTCACACACACACAGAGAAACGGACAGACATTCTTTCTCTCTTCTTCTCTCGCTCCCTCTCTAGTTAATTCTCCGTCGCCGGTACCTCTCTTTCGCCCCGTCTGAACGCAGGAACGTGGAGCTCGATTTGTCCTTAGGCCACGGCATCGGGCTCGCGTAAATGTTGAAACACCACGGGGTCGTCCTTGAACGATAAAACTCGCATTCCGAGACGTAACGGGCGACAGCGTTGCTATTCCGTGGCTCCCAGAGATTTCTCGGTAGGGAACCGGCGCTACCCGAAAAACTACCCGGAAGAGAGGGGTTCGCTCGAGGTCTCCGTGTAACCGTAGACGACTCGCGCCTCTGCTTCGTTGCTTTCCTCCCACCCTGTCACGAACGAATCGGGCTTCCGCGATTGATCGGCTCTCGGACGTTCGCGAAGCCGCTCCTCGGTCATCCGAGACCCTCTCGAAACAGCGGGGAGGATTTCGCACCGGTGCGGTGGCTAAACCAATTCCTAGCCACTGTGTAACCAAGCCGCAGCAGGGGCCACGAACAATCCCCCTGATCACCAACACCGATCTTTCTCAATTATTTCTATGGACGCGGACGGTGTTCCAAGCGAAACTGGTGCCTAGAACCTTGAGAAAACTATACTCGATATGTCGTTCGAGCGAAACAGCTTTTACGCGGCTACCTACACGCGTACAGCGACTTGGATGCCCCAATTCCTTATGACACAGATAAAGCCTCGAATCGAAGTTAAACGAGCTTTCCGGTCTTATTTATTTATTTATTACGCAATTGTCGGGATGGCTGCGCGCCAACTTCATACAGTAGCCGGCTAAAGGCTGAAGTATTCGTACCTTCGTAGCATTTGTTACGGATTCTAACCAGAGATGTCGGCAAAATTGCAAGCATGTGGAAACACTAGTTGTTGATAAATGATTCTTCTTGTGGCCGTTCCACTTCAGCCAGATCTCGTAGTCGGAGGAGAGAGTTGAATTTAAACAAATAACTCAGAATTGAAAGAATACTAGAAATGTTTATTTAGAATAATTACGAGAACTTTAGAATTAAGATTTAAAGTATGATTCGCTTTAAGGGGGTACGGTCACCCATGGATTCTAGGATATTTATCAGTGTAACCAACCTCCACGCTGAAAAACAGTTTGGCAACAGTGATGAACATACATTTGTATCAATCTAACGCTAATTAAACTAAGTTTCGCTATCATTACAAGTTTTTTTCTTTTTGTCAATATCTTTATTGCTATTAATGGATCCGAGTGGCTTCAAGCCTTTTATATTTTTGTTGTTACGAATCTCCGCTGACAGTTCTCCTGACTAGGCGCCATCTCTTCTAAACCAACTAAACTAAAATTGGTTCTAGACTTGCTCTCGACTATGTCTGTATGAACAAAATATGGGGAAGTTGAATGCAATCACGGGAAACGGCTTTTCGTCCTCATACGAGCATATTTTGAGCTGAGTGACGGCTCATTGTAAAGAGGAAGGTTGATCCCGCTTCGCCCTGGTCATGATTTAATTCAGAAAAATCGTTTTGCATTAGAAAAATACATGGGAACCTCAGGGTGGTCGTCTCGATTTTTTTCCTCTACTTTGGACGCTCATATTATTAAATATAAACATAATCTCGTTATATCCTGACCAGGGCGAAGCGGGATCAACCTTCCTCTTTACAATGAGCCCTCACTCAGCTCAAAATATGCTCGTATGAGGACGAAAAGCCGTTTCCCGCAAACACTGTTTTTACTTGCTTTTCTAGTAATATTCTAGTAATATCCATGGGTGACCGTACCCCCTTAAGGGGGTAGAGGCCCCACGTGACCATGGTATTTTTCAGTGTGACCAACCCCCGCGCGAAAAACCAATTTGGCAACAGTGATGAACATACATCTGTATGAATCTAACGCTTCAATTTCGCTATATTACAGGTTTTTTTCTTTTCATCAATATATTTACTGCTATTAATGCATCCGAGTGGCTTCATGCCCTTTACACTTTTGTTGTTATGAAACTACGCTGATAATTCTCCTGACAAAGCGCCATCTCGTCCAAGTAGCTGAACTAAAATTGCTTCTACTCACCCTTCATGAAGGGAATCTGGGAAACAATTGAATGCGATCACGGGAACACACCTCACATCCTCATACGATTTTATATTGAGCTGAGTGAGGACTCATTTGAAAGAGGAAGGTTAAACGAAGCGCGCGTGGGTCCCTAAATAAGCAGGAAAAATCTTTTTGTGATCGAAAAATACATTAGAAAATCCGGAATTTTTCTTCATTTGTTTTCCCTACTTTGGACAGTCACATTACTGGATATAAACATAATGTAACTGAAGTTGGACCCACGCGCGCTTCATTTATCCTTCCTCTTTAGAATGAGCCCTCATTGAGCTGAAAATATAATCATATGACGACGTGAGGTGTGTTCCCGTAAACCCCTGTTTTCGCTTGTTTTCTAGTTAGATTCTGGTTAGATTCTAGTGATGTCACGTGGGTACTCTACCCCCTTAAGAGCACCGTCTGGTTAGCAAACGACACTCGCGCGTTGACGTGTGTCAGTGCACACGTCGCTATATCACATATACGTACACGAAAATTGTAAGGGTCCGGGAGTAAACGTCTGAGATCTTTATAATGCAATGACTGGATTTCTTAGTAGTCAAAATCGCTAGATGAAAGATCAATCTAGGGTGCTATTTGGCTGAAAAGTCGTACTCGTTCTATTAAAAATTCTGTACGTTTAATTCTACAAAAATCCAAGCCACAATGAGGTTGACATTCAAATATAGTTCTGACATTTTCCGCTACGAGCGTTGATTTCTGTTTCATCTATGACGTCCTCACTGACGGGCGTGCTGTCGAATATTGCAAATCATAGCTCGTGAACGTAGAAGTACGACTTTTCAGCCAAATAGCACCCTAGATTGATCTTTCATCTAGCGATTTTGACTACTAAGAAATCCAGTCATTGCATTATAAAGATCTCAGACGTTTACTCCCGGACCCTTACAATTTTCGTGTACGTATATGTGATATAGCGACGTGTGCACTCACACACGTCCACGCTAGTGTCGTTTGCTAACCAGACGGTGCCCTTAATGATTCAATTTTATATAATCATGTGCAAATGTACGATAAATATAAACGTGTTGTCACGTGGCGAGGTTGAGTTAAAAGAATGAACAACAACAGTTGCCGCTTGGCACCAGGAAGAATTCTCCTGTTCCTTTGCCATGACAACTGTTGTTAATTAACAACGACAGTTGTGAATAGCGATACAAGGAATATTTGATTTCGCACCGCTACACAATGGTCTAGAAGTAAGTTCTAGCGCGAATAAATTAAAAAAACCAACTAACGTAAATCTGTTAAAATTTATACGTGTATGATAGTTTGATATGTATACTACATTAAGAAAAGCAAAATCACTAAATCACATCACCGTATTATTGTTGGCAGGACTGTCAACATTCCAGTAATCACATTTTTGTTTTCTGCGCTGGTCAATTGTTCCAAATTATAACCTCAAAATATCGAGTTCTTTCTTGAAGTGTGTAGTATAAACTGTGTTAGGATCTTGTTATACAGGGTGGTCCACGCAACTTGCACACCTATAATAACTTCCAAAGTATGCGTTGCACAACAAAGTTTTGTATACAGAAGTTGCATGGTCTGAAGGGATGCATTATGTAGTGTATGTATTTTTTTACAAGTGGAAGCGTGTCGGAGATTTGAAGGTCGACTTTGTTTTTTTAAATGGAATGCTATATTTTTTATACCAAATATGGAAGAATGATAAATGCTGAGTAAGAAAGCATTGACCTTCATTAGGCCTAAACCTAATAATTAAGGAGTAATTGCACAAACATTGTCAGGTAAACATCCAGCTGTCCTGCGGAATTCTGTGATAAGGTTGAATTTTTAACTTGATATTACGCGAAGAAAATGTTCAGTAAGTAAAAATAAGACTTGGTTAGAATCGACCATAGTAATCCCGTTTAATGAGATTGACATTCATGAACTCGAATCCGCAAGAATTGGAACGCCGTTAACAAATTTTAATTAATGTAGTATTAGATCGAAACAGAAGATAATGGAAAGAACATGCGTGGTTGAGGAATATACGGGCGACCATGAAATACGTGAATAACGGGTCTTAGGCTCGCTAAAGTATATCACAATAAAAGATAAAAGGGGTTTCTTAATATCATCAAAGTACCCTAGTTTCGGGAGTTCTCTATCTCCCGAAACATTTAAAAAAAAAAAGATCGAAACAGAAGAGAGTGCGAACTTTAACATCCACCGCTACTTTGAAAGAGCTTTCTTTTGCTACGCAGTCTACTTTAACGCCTAAGAGCGTTCACAAAGTGCTGATACATGGAGCAGAAATTATAAAACATGCGATTTTACCTATTAGTCAGCTTGGAGAGAAAGAGTAAGAGGCAAAAAACACAATACAACAAAAACATATACAAACATAAATTTGTTTAAACATTTCTTACCGTCTTCAAATCCAATTATATCTGAATTAGGTCTGCAGGAAAAGTGTAGTAAAAAGTTAAATCTCGATCTCAAAGATTTGCAGATGTTAAAATCACCAAAAATTCAATTAAATACAAACTACGTCAGTGAATAATAATCTTTTGTATTGTATTTGTAACAATTAATCATTATATTCATAAACAAGTAGTCGGTAGTGTAAATTATGTTTTATTTACTTTACTCAAATATTTGAAAGTAATTTTTACACAAAATGTTAATTTTTTCCTCGCACAATAATTAATTCGCGCTAGAACTGACTTCTAGACCACTGTGCGCTATGAATATAGCGTTACAAGGAATATTCGATTTCGCGCCGCTAGGGATATTTCGCACCGCTATGGATATTCCCCACAAGCAGAAGTTTTGCAACGGTTACGCCACGTGTCAATTGATACAAAAGACGAACGACGCGTTTATCGAAATTAATCACGATAACAGTGGACTTTCCACAGCAATAAGTTCTATTTTCGGCCGTTGCCAATCTCGTATCGCCAAGGTCGCCGATCATTCCGAGATGGAGCAATGGTTGCGTCTCGCATAATCGAAAATGTTAACTTTTACTCCACTGCTTCCTCTCTTAGCTTCCTCTTCGCCTCGAACACTCTCTCCACGTGTTCCGTCGTCCTCCTTATTTATTTTCTCTTTTGCGGTGACGTTTGGATAAAGCTTTAAACCGCTATGTTCTGTAAACCTAGGGTGCCCTGTAAATCTACGAGTAGGTCGATTTATACTATCCGCACAGACACGGAACATATCCGACCAGACAAATATTCTTCAATACATTTGAATAGAACTGTCGGTACTTGTTAAGGGGGTAGGGTAATCACGTGATGAACATACATTTGTATCAATCTAACGCCTGAGTTTCGCTATCATTACAGGTTCTTTTCTTTTCATCAATATATTTATTGCTGTTAATGGTTCCGAATGGCTTCACGTCCTTTACACTTTTGTTGTTACGAATCCACGCTGATAGTTCACCTGAGTTTACCTGACTAAGCGCCATCTGGTCTAAGTAGCTGAACTAAAATTGCTTCTACTCACCCTTCATGAACGGAATCTGGGGAACAATTGAATGCGATCACGCGGGAACACTTCACGTCCTCATACGATTATATTTTGAGCTGAGTGAGGGCTCATTCGAAAGAGGAAGGTTGCACGCAGTGCGGTCTTCTCGATTTTTTCGCGAGAAAAATCTTTTTGTGCACGAAAAATACATTAGAATCTCCGGAATTTTTCTTCATTTGTTTCGCCTACTTTGGACACTCATATTACTTCATGCAATCATCATCTAAAAAAACATGAAAAGAGCGCACTGCGTGTAACCTTCCTCTTTCGAATGAGCCCTCACTCAGCTCAAAATATAATCGTATGAGGACGTGAATTGTCCCCGTGTAAACCCCTGTTTTGGCCCAAAATCTAGTTAGATTCTGGTAAGATTCTAGTAATGTCACGTGGATACCCTACCCCCCTAAACTGTTTTTTTATCGACGGAGAAGAAGAGGGGAAGATGGTTGGGCAGAAAGTAGCTCGATAAGCTCGGAACGGTGTAAGGCCTCGTACAGACCTAAACGGTTTGCCGAACCGTTTGTCAAACCTAAATTTAATGTTATCGGCGCACTGGTTCGATCATTTCTACAATTTAAAAGAAATAATTTTCGGTTACTTATCTTTATAATGTTTGATTTTGTGCGAGTCCATAGCTTAAGGATTTCCACGTTCTCAAAGCCAAATGTGTTCGTCACCGACGCATAAAGACTTTGATTTGTTATGGTTGTTTCGCCTTCCATTGCAACAGTTCTCTGTGTATCTATCGTCAATTGTTCATAACTAAATTTAATGTTATCGGCGCACTGGTTCGATCATTTGTCCAACGGTCCAAACCGTTTGCCGAAATGCGCGCATTCGTGTTTGCCGTCGATTCATCAGCTCCGGGAACGACGACGAACACAAATCTGCGCATTTCGACGAACATTTCGGCAAACGTATAGGCAAACAAACATTCGAGTCGTGTAGTGTCGAATCTGATGTCTTTAATGCTTCGTCCTGACCTATTTCATTTCTAAACTTTAATTCACTGAATAAACTACCAACATTTTCTGTATTCTTAAAGTTTAAATGATATCGGCGCCAGGTTCGATCATTTTAGAAAGAAAAAACAACAAATGTGCAATTAGTAAATGTTTCTGACGTTTCGATCCCGATGTGGATCTTTTTCAAAGAACAAGTATTGCGTCTGAAAATATTTGAAAACACAAAATATGTCAGAATGCAAATTTTCACAATTTGTAATATAGAAAACCATAAAATAAAATTTAATGTTTAATGGAAACTTACTTGTTGTATAGAAAAAAGGACATAACATTGTAACACAAATTTTAAGCTAATATGTATACTATTTAACTACATGGTGGCAAATACACAACTGGACACGTGCTGTTCAAAGGCAAAGGTAGTAATACCAGTATATGTGAAAGACTCTATGCTATTGGTGGATTTTCTGTATTCCTTTGTGTAGTATATGCCGCTGCAGTTTCCATAGTTGTTCGCAAGAAATTCTGAAAATAGCACAAAGCCGTTCCGTTTGCTGTTAGCCGATGCGCGGCGAAATGTTTGGCGAAATGCGCGGTTCGTCAAACGGTTTGGCAAACCGTTTAGGTCTGTACGAGGCCTAAGACCGATAATCTTGCGAATCGAGCGGTCAAATTAGAAGCGCCGCGCGCAATTGCTCCATTCACGGCTAGAGCTGGCTAGGTCGAAATCTGAATGAGGAAATTGGTTGGCAGAAGGAAGAGCGAGGCTGGCGGCGTGTAACGTACCGGGCGCGGTGTGCGATTCATAGAGTCGATAAATACTCCCAGACTGTCTTTCTGTTCGAGCTGACTGGCCAGTTAGCGCGCACGTTGCGTTGCGTTGCGTTGCGCCAACGGAAAGGCAGCGTCCAGTTTCACTTTTCGTAGCGAGCCGCTAAACGGCCAGAAATCTTTCCACCTTTCTGCAGACTCACTTGCGAAACCCTCATTGTCCCAGGTAGGGCGGCTCGCGAGAGTAGTAGCGGGCCAGTGCACTGCAGTGCTCGGCCACTTGACCGCTTGGACCTAACTCGGTTTCTTTCTCCTTTTCCCTTTTGCTCTCCCGCTCTCCCCCGCTGACTCTCTTCTGCCTGGCAGACGCGGAGAAATGTCTCCGACCGTCTTCGATAACTTTTTGTCCCTCCACGGCGAGATTTCAGGACAACTCGCCATTAAACTCGTCGCGATTCGGGGGGAAAGGAGAATTCGGGAACGATAGGTGAACGAACCTCTCTCCGTCTCTCTTCGGACAGTTTACTTTTGACCACTTGCCGCGCCGATCATCCGCAAACTTTAGCTTCCCTCCACTTTCCGAGACTGTCTCCTTCTTCCGAGTAGGGTTTGCGATCCCGTGGGATAAACGTAGGATTTATTTCAATCCCGCGGGACTCGGGATTCAGCTCATCAATCTAATATACAGGGTGTCCCACATAAATGATAACACCTAAATATCTTCGCATTTACAGTCCTGTCAGAAAACTTCAGAGGACAAAGTGACGCTATTGAAGGGGGACAATATAATAATGAAGAAAAAAATTTGTTATGTCGTGTTTTTAAATGAAATTGCAATGTCACCGATGTGTTTTTAAATGGAATAGTATATTTTTTTGCGATAGCATGATAGACAATAAAAAACTGAATTTAGTGGACACCACCTTTTTGACCTTGAAATGACCTTGAGCAAGAATAATCATGTTGAAGCGGATGAAATATGGAAGTTTAAAACTTACGTGTTTCAGCAAAGATTGCGCGTTGTTTACGTCGGGTTGACCTTCACATATCATATCAATTAAAACGAAATTTAATAATTTTTTTCTACCCTTAATAATATGATCACAATTGTGGAAAAAATATATGATATGAAGGACGTGAGTACGTGTATTTTCGTACTTTTAACAACCGAGAAAAAAATGATATAGTTAAGGGTATTTACCCTCAAATAATCCTTATATGAAGGGTTAGCGACTTGAAATTTTGGGGGGTTATCTTTCAACCTAAAACCAATGTTTTCCACACAATTTCAATAAAAATCCAGGGGGGGGCGATTCACTATTCTTAGTCTGCTAGACCCTTTCTTTACGATTCCTACCAATTGCGATCTAAACCAATTTTTGTTTACTCAGTCTCCAGCAAACTAGTCGGTCTAACAGCTTAAAAAAATTCAAGTCCTCTGGACCAATTTCAAGAACGGCCATTTAATATTGTCCCCTGTACACTGTGCGACGATTGGGTCGTACACCGATTCCTCGCAGCTCCGGTTCATCGATCCAGAGAGAACGGCTATCGAGAACGATGGATACGTTGATCCCCCGTTGACACAACGTTTGTACATTCTATTTTCTAACGCGGCGAAAAGAAACCGCAGACTTTGTTTGCGCGTCGACGAGAATCGATCGCCGCTGCAACCGACAAGACGAGGCGGCGAGCAAATAATTTTATCTGACGGCAAACATTCAGCGCACGGTGTTTGCAAAGCCGGGATCGTTGCGATCGAGAGGATCACACTTCATTTTCTTCGGTACAAAAATTTAATAATCACTTCGGTTGAACGTACGCTCGAACTCGTTTCGGGATCGGTAGCGAACCTTTCCGCGAAAAACATTCACTTGCCATGAAAACTTCTCGACCAGATGGATCTTTCGCTTTATACTCCAGGAATGATATCAAAGTATACTTTCAACTCGATCCGCGGAAGATCTTTGGTTTTACGCGATTCATTTGTAACGCGTTACGAGAAACTTGGAATTAGTTACGGATCGGATCCACTTCGATTAGGGTAACTGCACCAGTGAATAAACGGGCACCAGTAAATGAACGCTTCTGTACATTTCAACAAATTTTAACCCGCACGGCATACTAGCGATAAAATTGTGATTGAAGAGTTAAATAAATAGGAGAATATTGTTTAATAATTTTGTTCATTCGTTGGGCTATCGTTGTTCAATTACTAGAATGTAGTGTTCATTGACTGGTACATTTTTATATTTTTTATTTAACGTTTAATGAAGAAAAATAATAATAATTTCATTTTATTTGTGTTCATTTGTTTTTGACAAATAAAGTATAGGGAGCCATTTGGCATGTATGAGATTCCTTTGATTCACACATTGTTTTAAAAATAAAATATCTCCCTGAACAATTTCTTAAATGTTCATTCACTGGTGCAGTTACCCTATTTTCGCTCCGTGTTGTAGAAGTGCACGCTGATAGCTGTCGGGCGTAGAAAGCGAAAGATACGTCTGAAAGTGTTGGCCGTTCGCTGTTCATCGTTGAAGGTTCACCGTGAATTTGATCGATGGAAGCCAGACAATTCCAGCCATGTGATTCGGTCCGTTTCTCTCTGTTCCAGGACCAATTCGAGAATCTATCCCAGCACACGCAAAAAGGGATAGAGTTCCTCGAACGGTACGGGCATTTTATTCGCGACAGATGCGCCATCGAAGTGGAGTACGCCGCGAAACTCAGGTAAGAAGCTCTCCCAGGAACGAGAAGCTTTTCGTCGTCTACGTTGATCGGATGATCACCTGTGCCAAGGTCCACGATGTGTAGAGGCTCGTACGCCGCCGTACCCGATTCACCATGGTGCATGGTGGCGGGTCTTGCCTTGCCGTGTCCATGTCTTCTTTTCTCTTTTTTTTCCATAAATTAACAAAGGCCAGAGTAGCCGAGGTTAACGATTTCAATGGGACATCCTGTATAACGAGCGCGTCTCACGCACCCCACGAGTTCACGGACACAAGATGCAGCCGGTAATATTGTATTAAAGGGCCCCCTTGTTTGTTCCGTGAATGCCGTCTACTGTTGCACACGTTTGTTACAACGGGTGTCTCGAAACACTCGATCTTACGTTTACGTCTCGCGCGTTCACCCTTTACGGCACACCGGTCTCACCGACGCACAGTGTGTCGTCCAATGGAAAAAAGTCCGGAAATCAAAGTGTAAGACCAAAAAATTTATGTATGCTAAAATGTTCGTAACAAAACGTAGTTTCTGAAACTGCATTAAATTTTAACTGAATAAATCAATTTGTTATTAAAATTGAGGCTGAAACTTTACTGTCAAATTCCGTGCATTATTTTAAACATGCGTCCCTCGCCAGCTATTTGGTTTTTTAATTTGATTTTTAGAGGGTGTGTTTAGCATTATAAGACCTTCAATCTCCCACAAAATTTTTTTAAAATAATCGCAATTTGTCCTAATTTTTTATGTTTAACATTTATCAACTTTGATTAGAGTTTTAAAAAAAGTACATCAAAGTACATCCGTAAATTTTTTTACAGTAATCGGTGGCATATTAAACTTTAATTTCGCGTTGGTTTAAATCTGCTCACATTTGCTCAAGGGGAGAAAATAATAAAAAACCATATAAAGACGCTCGCGCTCGGCGGCTTTCTGCGTAGTCTTTCGAAGAAATTTGTTGCAATTATTTTTAATCGCATGCCATTTGATAAGTAGTTACATATGTGGTCAATTTTATTCTTATAAATTATATATTTAGTTTTAAAATTGTTTAAATATTTACAATCTTCCAATTCAGTATTACAGAAAGTACCAAAAGGTTCCTTTGAGATTTTGTATTATATTAATTTAAAGCACATTAGACTTCTTTCTAGGTAAACAAACGGAATTCTTAAGGACTCTTAAGTTGTAATTCCTCGTTGTGAAGATTTACAATTAGATAAACAATGTATATAGTATAGTACTTTTTTAAAAAATTTTCGTTAAAATTGTAAACCACTTTTTATTCAATAAAAAGTCATAAAAAACAAGATCATCGCAACTAAAAAATAAAATTTTTGTTTAAATAATTAAAAAAAATTTTTTTTTTACATCATTCGATTCGGTTTTGCATTTTATTTCAAAAAGTATTAAGGTACTTTACTCGAAAATTGCATAGTTTAAAAGTTACGACTTTTTTCCCGAATTCCCATATACTCGACACACTGTGCGACGCACAGTGGTCAGGGATCGCCAAATCGTGGTCAAAAGTCCAACATTTTTTTCCGTTGCTTAAAAATCTATGTAATACTACTATATTTATAAGGTTCCAGAGCACGTTTTTTTGTTACAGTCAATATGTAATACGTGCTTATGTCGGAGATATGTAAGTTCAAAGTTAGTACATAGTTCTAGAAGACCGGCATTTTCAACCATAATTGAAATTACCTCTGAGACTTATTATAGCGCTGTAACGCTGGTTTATCACTCTTACCATTATTGGGCATGTCCTAATTTAATATAATATTCTGATTTTATTGCTTTATTTAATTTTTTAAAGCTCTGGGAGATGAAAAATAGAAATCTACACGTCTGGTACATTTCATTAACGAAAAAGTTGCTTATCAGTCGCGATCAAGCAATCATTTTTTTGGAAAAGAAGCTGTAAAGGCTATTGAACGAGTGTACGTTTCATTTTCCTGCGACCTATTGCGACCTTATGAATGATCGCCATTTCCTTAGCGACCGGTAACTTTCCGAAATGGCGAATTTGCCCTAAATCGTAGACAAAACTAATTTTCGCAAATGTAAGGTACATTATTGTTATATATTATAATAAAATGCTTCAGATAGTCAACAGTGTAAGATTTTAATGGTACATTTTACAATTATGAAAAATACAATATAATTTGTATACAAATAATTTTAAAATACTTCGTCACATGACATATCTTCATGTCATCATATCAACAATATCTGGGGGATATTGTTTCCTCTTTTTTGTACATGACATATTCATACTACTTATGTATGGATCAGATGAAACTAGTAATCGATTAAAAATATCTTCCATAGTTTTAATTCTGCACACCTTTCTACAATTAAATTCTCGAAAATTCTTGATCTCTTTATTTCGAGCTTCTTGGGCTTCTTCTCCCAACTGTCTTATTAGCAAAATTGCGTGACGCATTATATCTCCACAATGAAACAGTACTTTGTGCACTGTAGGAGGCATATTGTACCATGGGTACAATTGAACATATTCTCGTGCTGTTTAATAGCAATAATTCTGGAAAAGTTCTATTTTTGTGGGCAATATCTAACACTAAAATCTTACATTTTTTGCTATCTGAAGTCACCTGATAATAATTTAATATGTGTGGAAATAAATAATTTTTTCACATAACCGACCGCCATTTGGTTTTTTGTAATTTTGACTTCAAATTCATATTCAACGGCACGAGAAATATGGGAATACTAATTTTCAAGAGAGTCCAATAATTTGTTGGGTTACGCTTCGGCCATATTGAATCCGCCATTTTGTTTTTTGTAATTTTGACTTCAGGTTTATAATCAGCGACCCGAAAAACCTATGAGTATCAATTTTGAACTAAATTGGAGTACTCCTTCCTATTTTGACCACGTTTTGGTGATTTCCGACCACTGTGCGACTTTCTACTTTATCTTTTCGGCAGCTTTTTGATTGCTTCGAACTCTTTGCTTGTATCAAAACCTGATTTATAATTGATCCATACTTTATTTCTATTACCGATAACGCCGCGCGACTAAGTACCTGTCTTTTTCAAGATACAAGGTGGTTCGATTCGCGAACCGGTTCAAATTCACCCGCTAGGTCTTCAAGCGACCACGAAAGAACGTTCTTTCGCAGAGGAAGCGGTTCTATTTGAACCGGCTCGCCGATCGAACTTGATTTATAATTTCATTTCTATTGCTGATGACGCTGCGAGTGTTTTTCAAGATATACTTAGGGATCTACCAATCGTAGCAATTCACATAGACATGTGTCTTAGCCTTTTTGTCTTTGAAACAGCACATGTTTCAGTTACATATCTACCATCATGGACTAAATACCGTTCACATGTAACTCGCTAATTTTTGGTTTTAAAATGTTATTGTCTATTGTTTATTGTATATATGAAATTTATTTTTTGGATAATTGTTGTCGTATCAAAAATAATTTTTCTTTTTTGTTTTCTCTTCGTATTTTTCAGACGCAAAAGTGTCTCTTTGAAAATGATCCACATCGGGATCGAAACGTTAGAAACATGTTTAAATAATTGCACATTTTGTTGTTTTCTAAAAATGATCGAACCTAGCGCCGATATCATTCAATTTATTAAAATAATTAGGGCCGTTCGAATCGCCAGTTCGTTACAATTCAGCCGGTCATTTTTAAAACGGCCACGAAGGAACGCATTTTCATAGTGGAAGTGGTTCGATTTGAACCGGCTCGTCGATCCAACTTACTTTATAATTCAATTTTTATTGCCGATAATGCTGTGAGCGTTTTTCAAGAGATGAGTAGGATGGTTCAATTCGCGAGCTGGTTAAAATTTAGCCGGTCCTTTTTAAAGCGACGACGAAGGAACGTTCTTTCTGGATACAGACTAGAGATCGCGGTTTTGGACGTGTACTAAAATGCACGTGTACTAAAATGCACGTGTACATGTAGTACGTGAACCGTGTACAGTAATCACTTGATTCTTGTCCCAGGTTCGATGACTCGATTCTTGTCTAGGCCTACTCACTCCACTGCCTGTCAACGCTGTCCCGCGCCGCAGGGCGGCGACTATTGTTCTTGGCCCGGGTATATCGGTGTGAACACCACTACATTAACACAACGAATCGAATGTTCAAACATCTTAATTTTCATTATTTTTTTATGGGACTTTCAAAACGTATTTCTGGCATTTTTCTGATTAAAACAAGACCAAACACGATATAATTTCAATTGTATTTAGTGGTTTAATCCACTGTGAAAGTTTCATATGGGAAAGAAAGAGACGCGAACAGTCGCCGTCGCTGGCAATTCAAAGGCCCGCGTATTCTCACAATGTGTATTGCCAATTAAAAACGATTTATTTTTCATTACTTCTTGGTTTCATTGACTTTATGGTGTAACTGTAGGATATGGAAGAGGACAGCGAGTGAGCAGGAAAGAGAAACTGTATTGTATGCTGTATTCTTTAAAATACCAATGCGATTAACACATTTATTAATAACTTATTAAATCAAAATTTGTCTGGTTAGGTATTCGTTTAAATATTTTTTATTCTTTAATTCTTTGAGAACATATTTTCGAGATGTTTAATTGTTTATTTAAACATATGCTATAGCGTATGTTGAATGTATGATAAATTATAAATTATGCTCCTCACATGTAGAGTAAATATGGGCCAAATTATACGGTGTTTGGTCTTGTTTTAATCAGAATATTGCCAGAAACAAGCCAATAAAAGTCTCATAAAAAAATAATGAAAAATAAAGCATTTTGAATTGGCAATACATACGTCGCTGGCACCGTTGCTCTATTGTAGTCTCGCTCGGCGCGATCGGAGCGGTAGACCCAGCCGTAAATCAGAAAAACAAGTCTACATCGCGATTCTTGTCCGCTCCACGAACAGCCCCTGGGACAAGAATCAAGTGATTACTGTAGTACGAATTTCAGAATGCGTGAATACGAATCCGTGAATGCGGATCCGTTCGGTACATTCGAGTCCTACTACTGAGGCGTTATTGTTTTCCGATCGAATTCTTTTCGACTGTTGATACTAAAAGTGAGACAATAAAGTTGCGGTAAATTTACTGTTTGGCGTCAAATCACCGTATATTAAAATGCACGTGTAAAATAAATACACGAATATTTATGAAATTAAAATACAGGGCTCCCGCAGTTTCTCCACAGTACAACAATGGAGGATGTGCTATTACGGCTTCTTATATCATCAGATCCATTGATATCGAGTATCAGAAAATTACCCCCCAAAAAAGAGAAGTTTGTGCCCTGATGCTGTAAAATTATTACAGTCTCCAGCAATTACTGATGATACTGCAACAGAAGAGGAATCTGACTAGACTGACTGACAGGAATTTTACTTTGTCTTTTGTAATTTTTATTGTCATATTATGTTATTTTTACTTCTTTTTTACTTTCTCATTCTCGCAGTGTTAAGGTTCTGGATTTCTTTTAATAGATCGCACTCTTTAGCGGACGGCTTCACCGTCAATAGTTGTTATCATTGAACGCTCACACCAGTCATCCTTTCTACTCCAACGCATATCCACCTCATCTATAGTATTTTCTTATTTTCTTCTTACAAGTATTTACTGTTCTTTTTATTTAGTTTTCTATTGTTTGTCCTTCAATTAATATTAATATAATTTATGAAATTAAAATACAGGGCTCCTGTGTACTTAGTATTACGTGGATTAAAATTAAGATTCGTTTACTGCACGTAAAATAGGCATGTCTATTAGATTAGATGCTTATCCGCAACTTCCACCACTCATAAATATTCGTGTATTTATTTTACATGTGCATTTTAATATACGGTGATTTGACGCCAAACAGTAAATTTGCCGCAACTTTATTATTGTCTCTCTTTTAACATCAACAGTCTGTTGGAAAGTAAGGAAAGCTTTTCATCATCTGCGCCGCGCTAGTGGTCAATGAGGAGGGCGGCCACCGATATGCAAAATCGGATGTGGCCTCTTCGTTATGGTTTTGTTTCTCTCGATGCCATCGGTCCTGCTGCGATGCCATTGGATGCCATCGATAGTCAGTTAAGATTCTGACAGCGCATGCGACGTAACGCATTCTTTCTTCTATTCACTTCTATTTGTAAAGCGGAAAATAAATTATATTTTATATTTCTTTAATATAAAAGCGTTATTTTCAATACAATCAAAAAGAATTCGATCGGGAAAAAATAACGCCTCAGTTGTAGGACTCGAACGTACCGAACGGATCCCTATTCACGAATCCTTAAATTCGTACTACACCCCGTGGCAGAATGTTTCCAATCGGAGGCATTGAAACGGATTTTAGAGAAAACATTCACAATTTAGAAGCATAAAATATTATTTTACGGGGTTCAAACTGATGGGAAATAAAAAGGGGCTTGTTGAAGAATTGAAAACAACAAAATAACATAAGCATCCATTTATTATTACAAAGAACAGAGAAAATAAAGAAAATGTTATACGGAAAAATGTTTCCGATTAATAGAACTGCTGGAAGAAAGTTTCCGATCCGATTTACACTGTTCAACACCAAATTTGTTCAACAATTACTGTTGGGTGATTCTTACGGAGTTTTTTGCGCTGTTTCCGAATCTGCCCTTAATTTTTCCTCTGGACTTATAGTTTTTAAGAAACTTAATGTGAAAAAGAAAATATATTTCTCAATTTTGAACAGATAGTGTCATGTTATTATAAAACATAAAATATATATATAGATATATAGATATCAATGTATTCGGGAAAGCCTAGAGAATCTATTGCTGCAAAGAACAATGCAATATGTTTTATAATAACATGACACTATCTGTTCAAAATTGAGAAATATATTTTCTTTTTCACATTAAGTTTCTTAAAAACTATAAGTCTAGGGGAAAAATTAAGGTCAGATTCGGAAACAGCGCAAGAAACTCCGTAAGAATCACCCAACAGTAATTGTTGAACAAATTTGGTGTTGGACAGTGTAAATCGGAAACTTTCTTCCAGCAGTTCTATTAATCGGAAACATTTTTCCGTATAACATTTTTTTGATTTTCTCTGTTCTTTGTAATAATAAATGGATGCTTATGTTATTTTGTTGTTTTCAATTCTTCAACAAGCCCCTTTTTATTTCCCATCAGTTTGAACCCCGTAAAGTAATATTTTATACTTCTAAATTGTGAATGTTTTCTCTAAAATCCGTTTCAATGCCTCCGATCGGAAACATTCTGCCACGGGGTGTACAGTAATTTCTCAATCGTAGTCCTCGGTCGCCTCTGCAATCGTAGTCCAGTGCCTACCCATTCCACCGCCTGTCAACGCTGCGCCGGGCAGCAGGACGGCGATGTTTGATGTCGGTTCGGGTATATCGGTGTGAACACCACTACATTGACTCGAGTGAATCGAATTTTCAAACTACTTAAGGGGGTAGAGGCCCCACGTGACCATGGTATTTTTCATTGTGACCAACCCCCGCGCGGAAAACCAATTTGGCAACAGTGATGAACATACATCTGTATGAATCTAACGCTTCAATTTCGCTATAATTACAGGTTTTTTTCTTTTAATCATTATCTTTATTGCTATTAATGCATCCGAGTGTCTTCATGCCCTTTACACTTTTGTTGTTAAGAAACTACGCTGATAATTCTCCTGACAAAGCGCCATCTCGTCCAAGTAGCTGAACTAAAATTGCTTCTACTCACCCTTCATGAAGGGAATCTGGGAAACAATTGAATGCGATCACGGGAACACACCTCACATCCTCATACGATTATATATTGAGCTGAGTGAGGGCTCATTTGAAAGAGGAAGGTTAAATGAAGCGCGCGTGGGTCCCTAAATTAGCAGGAAAAATCTTTTTGTGATCGAAAAATACATTAGAAAATCCGGAATTTTTCTTCATTTGTTTTCCCTACTTTGGACAGTCACATTACTGGATATAAACACAATGTAACTGAAGTTGGACCCACGCGCACTTCATTTAACCTTCCTCTTTAGAATGAGCCCTCACTCAGCTCAATATATAATCATATGACGACGTGAGGTGTGTTCCCGTAAACCCCTGTTTTCACTTGTTTTCTAGTAATATTCTGGTTAGATTCTAGTAATGTCACGTGGGTACTCTACCCCCTTAATTTTCATTATTTTTTTATGATATTTTACTGGCTTATTCCTGGCATTTTTCTGATTAAAATCATACCAAACACGATATAATTTGGCCAATATTTAGTGGTTTAATCGACGATGAAAGTTTTACGTACAAGAAGGACAGCGTGTTTGATCTATGCCGGCGACGGCGACTCTTCGCGTCTCTTTCTTTCCAATACGCTCTTCTTCGTTGCGTTCGAAACTTTCATGGTCGATTAAACCACTAAATATTGGCCAAATTACATACACGGTTCACGTACCACGTGTATTTAGATACACGTGAAACCGGGATCTCTGATACAGACCGGGAATCGGTTGCGCTTCAATATCTGGTTCTCGAGCCGACAGCCGGTAGCCGGGAACGTCGGTTAACTTGTTAGTCCTCGTGGCACTCGCGCTAATGTAAGCTACATCGTGTACACCGGTTGTTTTTGTAGGTTTTTAATTGCACGATTGCACCGGTGCGCGCGACCGCCGTCGCTCGGACAACGTTCCCGTTTAACGGGCTAATAGAGATCGCAATTATCAGTCGGTTACTTAGTCGCTGGCTATTAATACCAGAGAATCTCCCGAGCGACTCTAGACGAGTTCGTAATTAATAATCTCGCGTAACTGGCTCTCGGCACTGCCGGCTTTAGAAATCCCGATTATCTGGATCCTCGATCGTCGGGACAACCGTACAAAGGAACGTTTGTACGCCGATCCGACGTCGATCACGGCTACCAGTTTCCGTCAGAGTTTTCCCCTATTAACCCGAACGACCGAGGTTCCATGCGTGCTCGAACGACGACTCGAGCGTTCGTATCGATCGCGAGAGCATTTATTGTCGGTGGATCGAACCTTACGATATTTTAAGCAACGCGACCAAGGATTGCTCGCCGCGCCGCTATCGCTCGCCGCGATCCAACAGATCGAAGAGAAGGCCGAGCGAAACGACCTCCACAGATTTTTCCTCGAATCGGGCCTCGACCGATTCCAGAATGCTCGATACAAAAAATGTTTGCATTAATTGCAAGACACAGGAACGAAATAAAAATGTCTTTCTTTTAATCATCTGATTAAGCTGAAACCACAATACGCTGATGTTGTTAAAACTTTTGAATATGCTCGCTTCTTTAAATCGTGCTTACCCATTTTCATTATTATTATTATTTATTATATACGGACCGAGGTCCTTTTATACAGGTATAAACAGTTTTCACAGTATAACCGATACAAACAGAAGAAAGCATGACAAAACAAAAGAAAGTCTTAACATAAACTTAAACTACGTATGGACCGTGCGAAACTGAACAAATAATGGTACTATTTACAAATAGCATTGCACAATTGCGTTTTGATTTATTATTATTTAAAAGTATGTAACGTTCCATTAAAAAAAAAATCAATATCCTTATAAAATATACTTGAGCTAGCAATAATGCGATTCAATGGATTTATTAATCCATATGATGATTTTTATAATGGATGCACAATTTTTGCTGGTGCAAAATGAACAGAAGCAAACGCGACGGTTTTTAAGCTGATCTGTTTAAACGCTTAATCATGTCGCGCGTGTAAATCGGGGGAAAGGGGCGATTTTGCGTGCTCGTCACACACAAATTCATCCGGAGCGCACGTTCGCAGACGTTGCATATAAATTATAAATTATCGCGGGCACGTTCCTTGCGCCTTAACGCGCTGTAATTTCTGCGATACAAGGCTCGCGCGTTGCTCGCGCTATGCTCGCGCGTCGATCGTGCAAATACAGGAGGTACCGTTCACCGGCAGTCTCAGTTTTCCCCGACGATACGCGACGAGGGACGACACGAGGCGACGTGCCGTTGATTTTCATTAAATGCATTCCGATACGAATACACGGCGTGCCTTCGACTGCGAACGTTTCGTGTCTGCCCGGTTTCTCAGTCAAGCGAACGAGCAAAATATCCCGTCCCGGCTACCATCTTCCGTGAAACTCTCGCACGGAAAATATGCGCCCTTCGAAATATTCGTCTCGCAAGTCATTTTTCTTCGAAATCTCTACCATCGTCGCACCGCGATATCGTGTCGGATCCAAAGGGTATAGCCGGATAAGATAGTCAACAATGCCCTTGAACCGAATTTTATCGACGATGTGCAATTCGATAGAGCACCAAGAAAAAATATACTGTGCAAAGTTTCAACCCTGTATCTCGATCCGGAGGGTAGTTATGGGGTAAAATCGAAAAATCAATTTTTGGCCTATTTTCCTCAGTTAATGATGTTTATAAATTCTGAAAAAATGTGATACATGTCAAGAACCCAAATACATACTTTGCAATTGGTTTCAGATTTTTAAAGTTAAAATCCTGCTTGTAAAAATAGCATGATTATTTCTTTTTTTATGTCTAACTATTTATGTCTAACTACATATATGTAGGATTCTTTTAGAAACAATATTTAAATATTTAAAAAACATTTTAAGGTAAAATTCGCAAAAAATATTTTGGAGCAATTGTTATTATCATCAAGTTTTAGTAATGCATCTTCTTAATTGTGGTAGTATTAAATATTTTCTGCAGTAAATCTATAGATATAGATTTAAATATAGATATATAGATTTATCTATATTATTTATATATTTATACTATATTTATATATTTGTATATATATAGATCTATATATAGACTGCAGAAAATATTTAATACTACCACAATTAAGAAGATGCATAACTAAAAATTGATGATAATAACAATTGCTCCAAAATATTTTTTGCGAATTTTACCTTAAAATGTTCTTTAAATATTTAAATATTGCTTCTAAAAGAAATCTACAAAAATACCATTGATTATTATATAGTTAGACATAAAAAAAGAAATAATCAAGTAAAAGTATACGTAGCCGAGCGCGAACATTGTATTTGCTATGGGGTAAAATCGAAAAATCAGTTTTTGGCCTATTTTCCCCAGTTAATGATGTTTAGAAATTCTGAAAAAATGTGATACATGTCAAGAACCCAAATACATACTTTGCAATTGGTTTCAGATTTTTAAAGTTAAAATCCTGCTTGTAAAAAATCAAAAACCTGAAAAAAATCGAAAAAATGCAGATTTCACATGGAAGTTCTAGAGTGTCCACATTTATATTTTTACAGTAGCAGTATATTGTTATAGGTATTGTTCATGAATTTTTTCAGATTTTTTGGTTTGGTGCGCCGTTGTTAAAAAAAATAAAACCGATTTTTTCGACGTTTTTTCCGCGAAGAACTAAGCTGACATTAAAATTGTTGCGTTCTATTCATTCTGTAAGTCTATCAGGCACTGATAGAAACAATGAAATCAGCTTCATTAGTATTTTTACTATGTCAGCGTATTCTAGCTAAAAGTATTAACCACATTGCCAACAGTTCGGTTGGCTCAGCGCGTTAGGCGTTCGACTGTTGACCTGCAGATACAATGTTTGCGCTCGGCTACGTGTACTTTTACTTGATTATTTCTTTTTTTATGTCTAACTATATAATAATCAATGGTATTTTTGTAGATTTCTTTTAGAAGCAATATTTAAATACTTAAAGAACATTTTAAGGTAAAATTCGCAAAAAATATTTTGGAGCAATTGTTATTATCATCAATTTTTAGTTATGCATCTTCTTAATTGTGGTAGTATTAAATATTTTCTGCAGTAATCGAACGTAGCTGTTGCAGCTTTATGCTTCCGAATAATTCAAATTACTCCTCGTGAACGTAAAAATAGGATTCTTGAGAGTGACTGCTTTTATCCAGCAGTTTTGACTGCTGAAAACCCCGATCTATGCATTATTGGGAAACGAGAAGGCGTATCCCGCACGCTTGCAATCCTGGAAACGAGTCTACCTCCTTAATAAGCCTAAATCCGGTCGCCTTGTTATGAAGTGAAATGGTGATCGACGAGTTTTGGACAGCGACCTAAATTCGAGTGGACCGAGAATAACTTATCCGATATTTGGATGGTAACCCAGACCCAGCTAGCGAGGAGAGGAGAGGAAAAAAGAGAGCCGGCGAAAATAGCTTTTCCGATCGGACGCGTACTCGAACGGGTCTGGAGTCGATCGGAAACGGTGTTCCCCACTCTGCGAAGTCAAAGTCCCGCGTTCGACCCGTTTCCTCTGCAGGCCCGACGACGTACGGTCGATCTGGTATCAAGGACACGTCAACTTCCGGATGATAGTGCACTTAACAGCCGGCACACATTTATCGTTCGCAACTCGGCCCGGTCCGACTCGGCTCGGCTCGGCGTGGCTCGGCGTTGTTCGAATTAGAATGAGTCGATGGAGCCGTTATTCCCTGCCACTCGCACTCGAGTAAACGACCAAATGATTCGAGTCCTAATTACTCGTCGAGTCGTCCCTCCTTGCACGACCTTGCCAGAACTGCTAATGGACAGTTGATGGTCTTGACCTGATGAAATTTTCGTGATTTCTAATCGAAAGACTTTCTAATTTCTGCGTAGACGAATACGGTATTTCGGTGCGCATATCGCGAACCTACGCAACTCCACGCGCTACTCGAAGAGTCCAGCACCGCACAGTGATCGCAAATGGCCAAATCGTGGTCAAAAGTCCAAAATTTTTTTTAAAATGTTGTGTAAAAATCTATGCAATACTACTCTATTTATAAGGTTCCATAGCACGTTTTTGGTTATAGCCAATATTTAATACGTGCTTATGTCGGAGATACGTAAGTTCGAAGTTAGTAGTTCTAGAAGACCGACATTTTCAACCATAATTGAAAAATATTTTTTTATAAATTTTTCTAAATAATTCCTTACATCCAAACATATACCTTTAAAAAGGTATATATTGTGTTCAATTAAACTGGAAAGTTAATTTATAAATACTATATACTCAAATAATATGGTATAATGCCAGAAAACTATATGTGAAAATATATGAATATAAGAATTATGTTTGAATTTACCGCTCAACGTTGATCAGGTATAGATCGATCCAATACAGATTACATTGTTTCTAAATGCTCTGACATTATCGCAGTACTACAGATGCCGGCTTGGGCTAAACATGTGGTTACACCAATGTCAGTTATATCTATTATAATTATATTTTAATTTACACTAAGCAACTGTGTTACAATTATAATTTTCTTAAATTTAAGAATTTATTAAAAAAAGGTTTATAATTATATTTGCTCCACAGTACTAATAGAAATTGTCGGTTAATTTACAGACGCAAAATTTTATTAATTTCTTGAAAATGATCTAAATATAGATCGAAACGTCGAAATTTTGATTTTGTGATATTTTGCAAATAGTGTAGAAGTAATTTTTGATCGAACCAGTGCGCAGATAGGATTAAAAATTTTGTTTAAAACAATCTAATTTGTATACAAATAATTTTAAAATACTTCGTCATATGACATATCTTCATTTATGTCAGGTTCTTCAAAAAATTGTGTGACTTCGGGGGATATTGTTTCCTCTTTTTTGTACATGACATCTTCATACTACTTATGTATGGATCAGATGAAACTAGTAATCGATTAAAAATATCTTCTATAGTTTTAATGCTATTACATTTTAGTACTAAAGAATTACCTCGCATGCAATATTTAACACTAAAATCTTACATTTTCTGCTATCTGAAGTCACCTGATAATAATTTAATATTTGTGGAAATAAATAATTTTTTCACATGACCGGCCGCCATGTTGTTTTTTGTAATTTCGACTTTAGATTCATATTCAACGGCACGAGAAATATGGGAATACTAATTTTCAAGAGAGTCCGATAATTTGTTGGGTTACGCTTCCGCCATATTGAATCCGTCGTTGCGTTTTTTGTAATTTCGACTTCAGATTTATAATCAGCGACTACAAAAATTGGAGTACTCCTTCCTATTTTGACCACGTTTTGGCGATTTCCGACCACTGTGCGCCGGTTTCTGGTCTCGACCGAGTTCGGTAACCGAAACTCGACGTTCCGCCTCGTAATGATCGATTTGTACTATTCGCGCGGACACGGAACGGTACCGACACTTCTATCCAAACGCATTGAAGAATATTTGTCTGGTCGGATACGTTCCGTGTCTGTGCGGATAGCATAATCGACCTTAATCCGTTCGTTCTCGTGTCGAAACGAGCGCATCGGATCGGCCAACGGTCGCTACATTGACGACAAACCGCAGACGCTAGATAAGGAGAAATTATCTGTAATGGGTTCTCGGATTGTCCTCGACTTTTCTCGGGATTACGCGAAAACGATCTTCCATCTAAGGGCAGAGGTTATGCGGATTGGACTGAAACGTCGATGCGCGACGCTAATCTCGCCCCGTTTCTGATTGCAGACGTCTCGTGAAGAGCTATCAGCCGAAGAAGAAGGAGGAGGAGGATTCTCAGTGAGTATGAGCCAACGTTGAAGGCGTAATACCGGATCCACGGCTCGGCAACGATCTATGTGGCCCGTCGCGGACGATACTCGAGAAATAATTCCGTTCTCGAAATCCATCCGCGGCGTTTTGCTTTTCCTCGCGACGCGATGCGTAAATCACCTTTTAATGACTCGACGATCTCGATCCCGAAGACGTACGATCTCTCGCCGGCCGAATACGGCTCGTTTCCCCGCTGGAATTCACTGCTAGCTGGCATTCAGCCCACTTTTTCCGTGCAACCGTTGTTTCTTTCGCTTCTCGGGTCGATCCTCGATATTCGTTCCCCCTTGTCCGAGATTGATACCCGGTTGCACCGGATTTCCCTCTGTGAACGGTAAAACGGTGGAACGGTAAAATGCGACTTGAACACGGTTCTCGAGATCCTTTCGTTCATCGAGCACACCCGGGCACCCTGCCTACGCCCTATGAACATTTTAGGGCCTGCCAAGGTCCACGGAAATCGATAGAACGGTACTAGTCCCCTACCGCTTTAAATCTCATCCGTCCCTCATTTCACGAACTACATCTGTCCCTCAGTGTCAGAGTTGTGTTGAGATACGAATTATAATTACAAAGTAATTCAATCACATTGTGTTCAGTTATTTCGTAATTCGAAATACAGTCGTTTTACTCAATTAAATCACAATGCAATTTATAATTCTGGTCTCTCATTCAATTAAATTATAATGTAATTTGTAATTCAGGTCTCTTCTGCTCGGTATCAAATAGACACAACGGTAAAAAATCGATGAAATATAATAACAAGGTAAACAGTTGTTTTTAATCCAGAGATTTCTTTCAACCCAGATAATTTTTATTCTGTGTAGTCTCTTTTACATTGTGCATATCAGACTAAATCTGTTTTCTCGTACAACAGTTGAGCTATTTATTATTTATAGAATATAGACGAATTGGATAATATTAAAACTGTTTCGAATGTTGGTATAGCAATTTTTACTGGCGCCTCGGAGTCACCATTCGAGTGCAAAGGGTTAATACGTACACGATCTGAAGAGCAATAATCGAAAAAAATAGCGCACGTAGAGGGAAAGATGTTTGGCTCTGCGGCTCTCCCACGTGTTTAGCATTCCGCTGACGGAGCGGTATAAAGCATAAAACGGTAGCTAATCTGTTATCTGTGGGCGTGGGCGGGTCGCTTTATAAGTTCAGTAACTCGCTCGATTCGCGCCTACGGGCTCGTTTTCCGCGGACCAGCCTTCTTCCCGTTTCGTCCCTCGTTTGGTCTCGTGCGTCATCGGGATTCGCGTGGGTGGCGTGATCGATCCTCCTGCCCCTAACCTCAGACTCCCCCCTTGTCGCGAATCTCTCCGTTTTCGTGTACCTGTTCGCGTTCGAGCTGTTGGATCGACGACGAGGACACAGAGCAGCGTAACAAGGTTCGCGAAATCCGTGTTGTTCGCGCAGGTACAGCCCGTGCCGGGCGTTCAAGCTGGAACTGAACGAGGTGAACGATCAAGCGGGTCAACGGGAGGTGATCGCTGAGAATCTGCAGGCGAACGTGCTCAGGGAGCTGAACATCCTGGTCAAGGACTTCAAGGAGGACAGAAAGAAGCACCTGCAGGAAGGCGCCAGATTGATGGCGACCCTCGCCGGACAAATCGGAAATCTGGAGCGGGCCAGGAAGGCCTACGAGAAGGCGTTCCGCGAGGCGGAGAGGTCCGTCGAGAACTACCAGAGGGCGGATGCTGATCTGCATCTATCCAGAGCGGAAGTACGTCGATCGATTGCGCTTCGCCCACCTTTTTTCGACCCCTCGAGCCCACGACCCTTCGACCCCCCCCCCTCCCATCGGAATCGACCTGCTAACCTGTACGATTCCCGCTTTCCAGGTGGAGAAACAGAGGATGAACATGACGCTGAAAACACAGCAGAGCGAGGAGGCGAAAACGGAGTACGCGAACCAGCTGCAGAAGACGAACGAAATGCAGACGCTGCACTATCACACGGCCATGCCAGAGGTGTTCCAGCACCTTCAGGTACTTTTCAGCCTGCTCTCGTCCAGGCTGTCACACAGTGTAATATTTTTCGATCATGCAGGGGAATTAAATTATTAATGATGTTGTTCCTTATCTTGTCATGTACTCTGTTAAAACTACTGAGAATATGATGATTTCTAATTACTTTACCACGACTTTCAATGTATTGACCGAAAATACGTAGTTTAACTCTTCCAAATGAATGTTTGAAAGGGTATTTAATACCATGTATGTCTGAATTCCACTAAATGGTCGAAATATCACACTGTGGGTCCTGAAATCGGAATTTTATCGGCTGCTCGTAAATTGCCAGAAACATACTAACAATCGGCGATCGCTTAACGGTAGAAATATAGTTGATCAATAGACTGCGGATATTTATGTATTTTCCAATTTTTGTAGACATACTTGAAGAAAGTGAAATGAAATGAAATGCTATTGTTAATGGGAACAGCCTTTGTAGATCTGAAACAAATAAAAATTGTATAAACTTCTATCTCATTCTATATTCGAGCCTTTTTTGAACATTTTCATAAGCCATAAATGCATAAAGATCCTCAGTCTACCGATCAAATAGTATCGATTAAGTGAGAAATTATAAAAATAGCAAACTGTACCTATCCACTTTCATTACAAATGTATCACATTTGTAATGTGATCACAATTGAAATCGCAAACAAATGAATGCATCACATTCGATTTTCCGTCTTTGCTGAAGCAAACAATCTCGGTTTTTCCCGCAGGAGCTGGACGAGAAGAGAATAAAGAACATGCGGAATTACATGCTGAAATCCGTGGAGATCGAGCGGGCGGTCGCGCCGATAATCGCGCAGTGTCTGGACGGCATCGAGAAGGCCGCGAACGAGATCAACGAAAAGGAGGACACCATGATGGTGATCGAGCGCTACAAGAGTGGGTTTCAGCCACCGGGGGACTTCCCGTTTGAGGACCTGTCCGTCGCCAAAACCTACGACAGCAATAGTCAGCTGTCGCAGCCGGTGATGCAACCGATACACAACCACTTAACGGCGAAAGGCACCGTTTCCGGTGGCAAGATCAAGAAGAGGGTCGGCATCTTCGGCATATTCAGCAGCAACAAGGTACACACCGAAAGCCGTTCGCTCGCGGCACCTGGACGGCGTAGACCACCGCGACACACCACTGTGAATCTGGCATATTCGTTCACTATCTATTCCACACTTAGTCTCGTTTCATCCGTTAACCCGTTGACTCTGTACAGAGGCTGTCTCTCGAACATTTTAAGCCCTTGCACTACGATTTATTGTACGTTCACAGTAGTTGAACCTACTTCGTCGTTCTTAACGTATTCCATGCCACATGTACTTACCACCGATGGTACCTTAGATAGAAGAAGAAAATTTATACATATTTACTGTTTGCCTATTTTCCAATGTTTGTACAATATCGACAGCAAACTAAAAAAGTGTCCGACTTCACGTTATAGTACAAGGGGTTAACCATTAGCAACTCAGAGAGTCACCACTAAAAATTGCTATACCATTATTCAAAATATTGTTTAGATTATCAAATACGTTAGTATCTAATCAATTACTAAACATTTCAGTGTTGTATGATGTGTTATATCAATTTCATATCCATAAAACGAAGAACAATGATATATGTAAAATGGAATTGTTCTAATTAAAATAATTAGTTAAAATAATTCCGACTGTAAAGGGTTAAATGTCTTTGTTTGTCGTTGGTAATGAAAAATATGTCACAACGTTACAGATCGTTGGATTCTCCTTGACAAAATCTTTTCGTTCGTCAGAGACTAGAATAGAAATCTTCTAGGTTGAAAGATATGTCTTGATTTCGAAATTCAGATTGCTTCGAGTTCAAAGGGTTAACTGGTTAACGGATCGAACGGGAAACCTGGGGGTAATCACGACATGCACGAACCGAAATATCCCTGCCTCTCTTTGTTTCTCTTTTTGTACTTGCATCCCCATCGGTCGACAGGCCTGCAATACGACGCACGCAGCATATCTTGTCGAAGCATGAACGATACCTTCAGACAGATCTCTCTCTTACTCTCGGCGACGCCACAGCGTTCTGCACCGTACCAGCACCTCGTGAACACCGTGTCGCGTTTCACACTCGATCCGGACTAGCCGGACCGTTTCGCCATAATTCTCGCGAGACACGCACAACTTATCTTTCTTCTGTACTTTTGATTAATTTCGGTGGATGGTTCGATCTGCCTGTGGTCTCTTGTTTCCGATCGTCTCCCGGGGACTGTGCGTTTGGATACGAATTGCGTTTTGTAAGTACGTGTTGTGTGTCCATGGATCGCTTGTTCGCCGCCTGCCAGTGTGTAACGATCTCTTTGCATCCTTTCCGTATGCATATAGTCGGGAAACGCGACAGTGACAACAAGCGATTGCGTGTCGTTAGATGTATCTTGTCGGTCGAGCAGAAACTCGGGAACGCGGTCCGAGAATGTTTTCGACTCTAATATTCGCTAATTGAGCGAGTCCGCTCTGTCGCTGAGTTTTTGCTCGAGTTCGAGATCGTTTATCGATCCATTGTCGCTAAGTGATACGTTTTTTGGACTTTGTTTCATGCGAACAACAGAAGTTGATCGAGGTGTGCATAGCTTTAAAGGTCTGTCTTATTCTTTACCACACGCCCGTAGCCTTTCGTTCGACAGCCCATGTCAGAATCACAAAAACCGTTCACGAACTGCTCTTTTTCTCTCTCTCCCCCTGTCCTTCCGATTTCTACATCATCCGCGATCGCGAGTACGCGAGTACGCTTCAGCTGTGTGCAGTTAAGGGCGTGGTCTCGTTTCCAGGATTGCAAGGGTGTAGGATGCGTCTTCTCATTTCTCGATAATGAGAGAGAGAGTTTTGTTTAACAAATTAAACAACAGCTCTCAAAAGTCCTATTTTTTAAGTTTGCGTAAATGCGTAATTTGCATTATTCAGGAGCATGTAGCTGTCGCAGCTTTATGAAAATAACTATATGTGCAAGTTTATGCTTCCGAATAATGCGCGTTTGACTACTGAAAAACCCCATCTTTGCATTATCGAGAAACGAGAAGGCGCATTCCGCATCTTTGCAATCCTGGAAACGAGACTACCCCTTTAAACTCGCGTCGAACCTGTTAACCGAATGCGAGCCGAGCAAAGGATGTTGTTTTAATCAGGAAATTGGGGTACCGCCCACCTCTATTTTAAAAACTCGATAGACCATTGAAGTTAATAAATAACACAAATAGTTAACACGTTCAGGCTGCAGCATAGATCAGTACTAGATGTATAAAATGCGTTGTCTAACAATGAAATAATAGTTAACGGGACGCTCTCCGTTGACTCTCTTTCTGTCTCTCTCCGTTAATAGGTTAACGATAGTTTGCTCGACTCTGAATGTGCTCGTGACAGCCACGCCTAACATCGTCGATCCTGCGCTCTCCCCGTTGCCATTCTCGTATCGTAGAATTAATTAACCCTTTTGGTCGTTCGAGCTCGTTCGTGTCTGCGCTGCGAATCTGACTGTCCGGTGTACGGATGCATGCATGTTGCAAGCCGAAAGCTTCAGAGCTGAAAGGGTTAATCGCCGCGATATGTGATCTAGGGATGATGATTTCCCTGTACCGCGTATCGTGTCTAACTTTCGTTGCGCCGACTATCAACCATCAACTACCACCTGCGTGCCATCTCCTTTTGCTCTCTCATCGTAATCACAAGTTATCCGTAGCGATAGCTAGAGTCTATCTCTCTTTGCAAACGACTGGGTACTCAAACGGTGCTATTGCAGAACAACGTGCCTGGATACGGGGACGGGGCGAAGGAGGACTGCAGCGATCTACCACCGAACCAACGCAAAAAGAGACTCCAGCAGAGGCTCGACGAGATCCAGGCGAAGATACAGCAAGAGACGGCGGCGAGGGACGGCCTGATGAAGATGAAGGGCGTGTACGAGCAGAACCCGGCGCTCGGCGATCCGATGAGTATAGAAGGACAACTGAATCAATCGAGCAACAAGCTGGATAAACTGGGTGTCGAGCTGGCAAAGTTCCAAGGTTATCTCGAAGAAGCGATGCGCGCTGGCGTCAGTCTGTCCAGGTGACCTTGCTAGATTTCAAGTAGCTGTAGAAATTCCATTTGTCGGAACCGGCGCCACTGGGGTGAAGATACCAGTTATAAA
This sequence comes from Lasioglossum villosulum, assembly GCA_963971365.1. Classification (NCBI taxonomy): domain Eukaryota; kingdom Metazoa; phylum Arthropoda; class Insecta; order Hymenoptera; family Halictidae; genus Lasioglossum; species Lasioglossum villosulum. The sequence goes on from OZ020497.1 coordinate 27,835,608, forward strand.
TTTATTGTGTGTCTGAAACTACTTAGTTAATAGGGTAACTGCACCAGTGAATGAACATTTAAGAAATTGTTCAGGAAAATATTTTATTTTAAAAAAAACTATGTGAATTAAAGGAATCTCATATATGCCAAATAGCTCCCTATACTTCATTTGTCAAAAATAAATGAACACAAATACAATGAAATTATTATTATTCTTCTTTATTAAACGTTAAATCAAAAATATGAAAAATACCAGTGAATGAACACTTCATTCTAGGAATTGAATAATGCTAGTCCAATCAATGAACAAAATTACTAAACAATATTCTCCTATTTATTCAACTCTTTAATCACAATTTTATCGCTAGTATGCCGTCCGGGTTAAAATTTGTTGAAATATACAAAAGCGTTCATTTACTGGTGCCCGTTCATTCACTGGTGCAGTTACCCTACCTCTTTTTCTTTTTTACAAAATCGTTCAGAAAAGTTAGACGATACAGAAAAAAAGGTTTATAATCAATCCTTTATCACAAATAATGCAAAATAAAGTATAGAATGTCTTCAAATGAATAAAATAACTTCCAATTTGTCGCTAAATACATGGTAACTGGTACCTTCACCGTATGGGCTGGGAATTCAGTTTTTCTGGCCACAACTATTGTAGCGTTATATCAAGGTCTAACGTTATTGTTGCGTCTCTTTTATGGCGTAAAAACATAATAATATTTAAAAAATTGTATATCAATAGTAAGTGAATACCGATCAACTTGTATTGCATATATTTTTTTGTCAGATCATCAGAAATATTTCAATAGTAGTGATAACGATGATACGTGTTCTGGAAAATTACTTTCTGCGGCCAAAATTAATAAAATACGTTTATATCAGCTTTTTACGATGAAGTAGTGCACGTGTACTTACGTTTCAGCCCCAGTCAAGCGCCGCGAAAGCCCACCAGCAACGGATCCGCGACCAGGCCGTTGAGTTCCAGAAGATCCAGCCATTCGGGGGGAGAGGAGAGCCTATCGAGATCGGCGTCCGACTCCAGCGTGAGCAACGCGAACGCCAATCAACCAACTCACAAGAAAAGCGCCCCGGGTACCCCGCAACCCACCCACGGGTAAGCTTTTCAGTAGTCAGCGTCGATAGCCGTCGACAACAATAAGCTCAGGAACTCATTTACTCGAACAATGAATGTATTCTTTTCTTTCTTCTATTTTCCTTCTTTCTCAAATATATTCTTATTAACGGACAAATCGTCACGATAATTGCCAGTTGTGTCTCTCTCTGTCATTATTTCTCGCGCTGTTTCACTCTGTCTCAATTCTAAAGTCTAAAACATACAGATCAGAATTTTTAACTAGACCAATTAGACACGCTTTTCGCTTTACGGTACTGATGCACAGTTCCACGAATAGCCCGGAATCTGGTCTCGGGGAATCGAGGACGTCACTTCCTGGTAGTGGTGGCGAAGAATTTTACGTTGACGAGATTGATGCTCAACCGCCATTGGGAACGTGTAGAGCTCTCTACCCTTTCGATGGTGAGTACAGCGAGATTCGTAGACCACGGATCTTGATATATTCGTTTTATTTTTACCACGAGGTACCTATTAGAGCCCGTTCAGACACGGCGAAAACCGTGCGTTTTTCGTTTTGGATTGTTGGGCCGCGTGGACACGTGTGAACTGTAGAGCTGTTATTTATGAGTAGACTGTGGATCTTTATGTATTTATAAAGAAATAGAAAAAATCAAGAATATTGTAATGTTGTTTTGAATGGAACGCAGTCACTAAGGGATGATATCAATTTTTATTTTATTCCTGCTTCCCACAATAAAGGTGGAACATTTTTATTTTGCATAAAGATCCGCAGTGTACTTATGAGATACCCGGGTACCCAGGTTGGCGATACCGTCCACTAGCTCGGCAACAATTTTTGGTGGCTCCACCAGTTACCGTAACCTAATAGGTTCAATTTGCTTCAATGTCCCAAGACGTGTTTACCACAGGTGGAACAACTTGGTTACGCCACCAGTGGCCTAGTCTAATAGCGGTCGAAGACGCTAATGTAAATAAGATCCGCGTGATCGAAAACGCGCAGTTTCCGCCGTGTCCGAATGGGTTCTTAGTCGAAGAAAGAAGCGACAAGCGTTTAAATCTGAAATTTCTGTATTCAGCTACCAGCGAGGGATCCATACCGATGTACGACGGCGAGGAACTATACATGATCGAATTGGACCAGGGGGATGGCTGGACCCGAGTCCGACGCATCTCGCAGCCGATCGAGGGCTTCGTGCCCACATCTTACATCGAGTGCCACCTGTTTAACACTTAGCCACTACTTCTAGGACGTTAAACGATTACGAAGCGAGCGGCGAGTCGCGCGAATGGAGATGCGAGGGTCTGTAAAACGCTATTTGGTTCAGTACGGTACATTGAACGACGAAAAATAGCTACCCAGCGAGAATTTCCCGGCTGGAGGGTCTCTTGTGTGGTTCGATCGGCACATGAGATTCCAAGAAAACACTGCTACGTTCTAATAGTGGGCCTAAGCGTTACCGTACGATTCCCGTGCATTCGCAAGCGAGCAAAAGGATTCCGATGATGTGCCAATGGGACCGACTTGCCCGGTAAGATCGATCGTGAGCGAAACGTTTAGTCAATTACGTCCAACATGCTTCCCTTCGCTCTCCGTGTCGTTGATCGGACGAGCAACGAGGAAGGGAGAATGGAAAGAAGGACGGATAAAAGAGGAAAACGAGTCCCGAAGCTGGTTAACAAACCTCGGCTCGATGAATCCTGAACCGAGGATGATCAAAATCGCCCACGCATCGGATACTTCGATAGTACGGTACCGTTTTCTACGAGGAAAAGGACAGCCTGATCACGCTTGATCAGCCTTGGAAATTGTGCCTCTCTGTACTTTGATCGTGCACAACCGAACAATTAGCAAACACACTGCTAAACGAAAGTAACATACTCTCCGTGCCTCACAAGAACTCCCTCGAGACGGCACAGGGGCAAAGGGGTCCTCGCTCGCACACTTTGGCCAATAATTCGGCTAGAACCGAATGTGCTAGTGGAATGATCCAAATCGGATGGCTTGCCGCCCATCGCGTTCCTTTCGAATTCCTGCCAGGAGATTTCTTGTGAGGCACGGAGAGTACTTTTCATATACACTTAAAGAACACGCTCCGCCTATACACGCGTGTCAACAATGCATACACCGAACAACAAATATCGTGCGATCGTTGTGTAACCGCATGAATTTTCTCTACCCTTGTTTCCCCTGTGTATCGACTCGATTGTGAAGCAGGCGACTCATGGACGATTCACGCGCTATCTCCGCCGACGACCAAGGAACTTGCTAGCGCTTCTAACTATTATACATTTGTTCGCGCGTGAACATATACCCGCAACACCTGTTAACCGATATTCTTTCAACGCGTCGAACAAGAACGATCTCACGTTCTAGTTGTTCGCATCTCGAACACGCGCGCGTATCTATCTCTCGGCGAATATACGAGAAGCCGCGTAATCGAATCGAAAGATACGCGCGTTCAAGTACAAAGGACGAGCAGCGAGCTCGTCTTCCACGGTTGACAGGTGGAGAAGAAAGTATATTCGTATACAAACACGTTAACGTTTCTCGTCTACGCTCGACGATAGCGAATCCGACTACTTTACAATTCTGTTCGAGTCGTTATCGTCTTCTATTGTTGTATTAGTTTATTAATCGACGTCTTCGTTTTTAAGCTCAATGATGAGGGTGATTAGGTGGTGCTCTGTACAGCAAGTAGACCTCGACCAGAGGTCTCGGCGAACAAGTTTTGTTTCGACGATGTTGCCTGAATGTGAATTTAGTTAGGATATATTTCTGTACATACTGCAAAGGGATATGGGAGGAAGAACGGGAGCGAGTGGTACACGTGTGAGTGCCAGATTCGATGTATTCTGCGAGCCGTTGGGTCTCCCTCCATCGACGGGGACAACGCGTGAAACGATGGCGTTTTTCCAAATAAATCCTCCCTCCTCCCCCCTTATATTTCTCCTTCGCCTTCACCAGAAACTCCATCGTTTCCGCGTCTTTCGAGGGAGAGCTCAACCGTGCGCCGTTACACAGCCTAGATTCGTCCTAGATTCGATTGCGATGTATCGGGGGGAGTCGTGTAGTCGTATATATATTCTCGCGTATCAAAAATATGTCTATGTATATATAATTATATAAATATATATTTATATATATATATACATACACACACATATATAGGATGAGTAGTCTCGTAACATTACGACTTCAAATAACTCTGAAGTTATTCTTTGTACGAAGAAGTTTTTCTATAGACATAGAAATAGATTGAGCCGTCTTACGGGCGATTTGAAGCTCACAATGGCGGCGCGGGGTTACAAAGAGTGAGAGAGAGAGAGAGAGTGAGCATTATCCGGGGTACATAGTGCTCTCTTTCTAATTGACGTACATTAATGCTCTCTCTCTCTCTCATACACACTCTTTTTAATCCGCGCCACCATTGTGGAGTTCAGCGCTTCGTACAAGCCGCGCAATCTATCTCTATATGTCTATGAGTTTTCAAACAAACGTTGCATGGTTTACAGGCGGACATACAGTTCTGTAATCTATATTTTGTTACTTTGATTTTGTCTTGAAATACGAGGGTTATCTTCAGTTTTTTCAACAGAATGCCCAATATCTTTCCTCGGATTCAGATAAACCAACAAATTCTCCGTGAAAAAGTATTTAGTTAATTGGTTAGATATAAAAAATGAAGTTTTGGAACTCATGCAACATTTGTTTGAAAAACTTCTATGTACAACAAACAACTTAGAGTTATTTAAAGTTGTTATGTTACGAGATTCACCCTGTATATATAAATATATATAAATATATATAGTACTATAATCACTCATTAAAAAAAGAATGTAGCTTCGGTATACAAGATATGCAAGTGTACGCAAGTGTAAAACAGAGTAAACGTGAAAAAGAGATCAGTGGCTCTCTCCTCTGCCGCAGCTGCCGCCAGTTCAATAGCTATTACTTGTGTCGCCTCCGACGTACGCAATCTTATTGTTAAGTCTTGAGAACGCGTGTTCGTGTCGAGGGATTGACGGAGCAAAACATTGGCAAGACTTTCGCGATCATCTTCTTTTTTCTCTTTCTCTCTCCCCGTTTTTCTCCGATGCGCGTCGCGTAGACGCGCCGCATAAGCTTGCGTGTGAAAGTCCGGCCAAGAAGTATTTTTCGCTCTAATATAGCAATCCCTGACGTCTGCGTGATCACTTTTGTGAAAGTGAGAAAAAGAGAATCGTTTACAATAGAACGACAAATGGAATGAAAAGAAAGTCCGTAACGTCTACCTTGATTCTTACAATTAAACCGCGTCCATTCTATGTATATTTTGTGATTTTATATTCAATGATCAAGTATTGTAGATAATTAACTCTGTGACTCATACGTTTAATTATTATTATTAATTATTATTATTAATATTGAGAAAAATATAGGTACTAAACCAATGAAGCGCGTTTGAACGTATTTGACCTGGTTAATAGATTGCGGATTTCAATCTACTGTAAAGATCAGGAATCTAACGACTACCGTACAAGTCCAACCTCCTGTCTTTCCTAACTTCGCTGAATCTTATGCGAATCGTTGTTGAAGAAGTGCGGGGTGAAGAAATCAAGTCAAGGTCTATTATTTCTTAAAGTATATTGCAACATTTCGCGGACAATTGACTAGATCGGAAATACAAATTATTATATTCTGATGTGTATTGTGCATGTACACACAGCTATATATATAAACGTTTATATATTTATATATAAAACGTAATATACATATATATATATATATATAAATTAAATATAAATGTTCATGCAAGCTCGTTGCAGTTTCGCAATATACATATCTAAAACACAGAAAAGCTAAAAATTCTCGCGTTATCAACGGTGATCCCTGCTTTACACGTTTTCACGTACTCTCCATGCCCCACAAGCTGTCCCTCGCTCGCAGCGAATGTTTAGGCCGTGACATCACACATTTTATCGAATAATTCGGAAAGAATCGAAAGGGCATTCCTTTCAAATTCCTGCTAGGAGACAACTTGCGAGGCACGAGCAGTATATATACATACTTTTTCGCGTTTTTCGTTTCCGTAGACAAAATATCGATTGTTCGGGCAGTCGCATGATTTCGTTTTACACAGTATATATACACACGTGTACGTATGTCGCAATATGTCAAGTCCACGCATGAAAAATAATAAAACGTATCTTAGATTTATAGAATATTTAATCGAAGTTAGTAAAAATATGGTAAATAGTAAGTTGGATCGGCGGCTCGCGGATCTTTCGTGACATCGATCACAGAGGTATACGGTTGAACGAGCGAATGGCCGATGAAAAATCTAGAAAAAAGAAGTAAAACACACGGTAGAAAAGAAGAAACGAAGTGACGATCGATCGGTATTCATTTGCGAGATCAATGAAGAAAAAGTCCCAGGTACACGGCAAGCCTCTGCTGTTAAATACTCGAGAAGAGTACGTGTTTACAAGCGGTATGGTCGACAACGAAGCTTGTTGCTTGGTTTTCCATGTGATCCTTGCCGGTTATCGGTCACGCTCGTTCTCGGTCAGTCGTCTATACTGTACAAAGTAGTCGCTATTCATTCTTGACTCGTGCAACGAGTCGTTTGCAAAACTCTTGAACAATTTCAGTCAAGACAGAACGAACGCGAAGTACGTTCGCGCGGGTTGACGGCCCCTTTTGGCAGAGTTGATTCTTTTTGTTAGCTACGGGTCTACCTCAGATGGTGAGATCCTCCCATTCTTCGACTTGCCTAGGCGTCAGTACGACTCGAATTCGAGTCAAGGTACCGAGAAGATCGTGCATCCTGGCCGTCAAAGGATTCGCTTGAAGATCAATAAATTCCAGAACGGGAGCGTGCCTAAGTCTTTCGACGTCCACGTCTGAAAAATGTAATTGGATCCATATCAGATCGATCGTGGAATCGATAGGAATTGGTTTCTGAATACCTACCGATGATATAGTTGTTATTAGCATGAAGATACTTCAACTGCGGTATCCGGCAAGTAACTGGTGGTAAAGCAATGAATGTATTATGCGAAATATTCAGCCTTTCTAAGGCTTGCAGTTCGGATAGCTCCTCTGGCAGCTTACTCATTTGATTGTGACTCAGATTCAGTTCTAGAAACAATTCATCCATTTTGAATTTCGTTTACACAGAAACTTTTGCTGCTTGGAAAAACACACAGAGCATTAAAGAAGCGGTAGGGCGATTGTTAAGAGAGTAGAAAGACAATGTGTTCGACAATGCTATGATTCATGTACAGTGGGTGTACAAGGTGTTCGTACACTTTTTAAAATGGAATAACTTTTATAATTTTACCAAACGACCTGAACTTTTTATAATTAATTAGAAGCATTGGTTTATGAAATGATATGCAAAAAAGATTTTCCAAGGAATTATTATTTACAAGTTTATATGTAAAAATAAAAAATGCATTTTTAAAAGTGTTTTTATATGGACTCGTAATGAACTTTAAAATGTATTTTTTGTAGATCTATGTTACACACATACTGAAAATTTCAACGAGATCTTTTGACGCAGGAAAAAGCGACACGCATTGAAATATGTACGGTTCTGTGGACTTTAAGCAGAAACTGATCAAAAATTGTGTAAAAGTACGATTTTCACCATTTTTAACCATTTGCAGCTAGTGTGTATGCTAATCAGTTTCGATGAAATATATATATTTTTTTAATTTTTATTAATGACCCTAATAAAAAAATTAAAAATACTTTTTTTATTTTTGCATACTATCTTGTAAATTGCAATTTTTGGTAATTCTTTTTTGCAGATCGTTTAGTAAACCAATGGTTCTAATTGATGATAAAAAATCAGGTCGTTTGGAACAATTATAAACAAGTTGTACTATTTTAAAAGGTGTACGAACACTTTGTATACCCATTGTATGGAACTCACCTGTGATCAGGGAAAATTTTACAGCAAATTTCGGCGGAATCTTTGTTATCACATTTCCGGAAAGATCGCATCTTTTCAATTCCGTGTGTCTCATTAAATGATAAACTGCGTCAGGTACTTGCATCAACTGACATTCTGATAGATCTGAAACAGTATTCGAAGAAAACGTTGTAATTGTTATGCAATTATCGATCGCTTTGTTTCGACATAAACAGGAATAACTTATAGAAGAGTGCAATTCATCGTTGTACAGGAAACAATACCTATGCATTGTGCTCTTGATAATTTGAAACATGTGTTTTGTAAACTCATATAAATTAGATACATTCTGAAAATTTCATTGAAATTGGTTAATTCGTTGATTAATTGCAATTTTTCATGATTTTCGATCTGAACTGCCATTTTTACACCGTTTGATTGTTTATAATTTGTAAACTAATTAACCAATTTCAATGAAATTTGGCAGAATGCATATAATTATATACATGTATATAATATATAATGAATGTATATAATATTTACGAGTTTACAAAATATACATCTTTTAAATTTTCATTATTGGTGCAGCTAAAAATGTTGTAAAAATCAATTTTTACGATTGTTTTTCACAATTCCCATCAAATGCCTTTTTCAATTTATTAGACGTCATAAACTAGCCTTCTAGCCTTACAGAGAAATTGAAGTCGTTTGGTCCATTCATAAAAATGTGATCAATTATGTGCGTAACTGTGTGGTGTGAGGTCGCGAACCATGCCCCGTTTTTATAAAACCCGCGGTACACCTGTGGCAGCTAGAACTAGGTCACGAACTACATCGAAATGAATGCACGGATAATGACTAATTTAAACAGACTTCGAACGAAGTGCAACGAAGAATCGAGTATCGATGGCACGAACAACAGATTCCCGGAATTGTTTTGAAAAAACAATTTACCAAGACTCTCGTTTTCTTGTGCTTCCTCGCAGCGCAATACCACTCTCGTGACAGCGTTCGCCATCTTGCCGAGCTGGACTGACTCGCTACAAGTTCCCGAATCAGTCGTCCGGCTGCTCTACGGCGAAACATTTATTTTCGGTTGAAATTCAGGAATAAATAGCATCTGTTCGCTACCCTTGGCATTCGTTCTACTTTCCGGAAGTCTGTGTGACGCATGAGCGAAATGTAGAATTGATATTTCTTATTTCATAGCGTTCTCCCGCTGAAATATGCCGCGTGTCACCTGCACTTTTCTATATGACCGGTAGACCGTTACGCGTTTACAGCAAGTCCTATCGAATAAAGTCGACTAAAGCAAGAATCTCAATAATGTTGTCACGTATCGAACATTTGTTTACCCAGTAAATGCATTCGTAGACGCAGTAAACATCCACTTCCTGTGTTCCCGAATTACCTCCTGGAAGGAAGTAATTTAGAAAAATGCTTGATAGTCTGTCAATCATTTGAATTTGTTAATTTTTCATTTGAATTTTAACGAATCGGAGAACTATGTCGGACATGGTTGAACGGTATGAAAGTAGACGCAGGGCACTCGCTTGTTTGATATCGCGTTAGAGAATCTTCGCCGCCATCTTGCTCGCGCATGCGCGTTCATGCAGTTTCAGTCCCGCGTTTCTGTGGCTCGAACTGACTCGAATCATGAAAATGTATACCGTAACATAAAAGTTTATACCATAACATAAAAGTTTATACCATAGGTGATCGTACGAAGGAAATAAAGTAGCGTGTGGTGTTATTTTCTCAGTGAAATTTTCGACGTTGTAAAAGTTACGATCACTCTTTCTACTAGTGTTGAAAGTACTGCATTCTGTCATGCAACATGTCAATCAAACTATAATATTAAACCATGAATATGTTTAGCAACACTTTCTTCCATCGCGCAACGGTCCAATTTGAATTTTACTCTCTCATAGAAACTGTACTACTTTGCGAACCACTACTTTCCCAAGTACTATTTGTTCTATTAACTTAGCACCTGATAATGTTATTTGAACTTTATTAATGTTCCCAATTAATCCCAGATAGCACCGAACGAGCGTTTTATTAACTTAAATTCCGGACGTCCCAGGAACGTCTATTTTTTAAATCTTATGGACGTCCTTAAGACTTTCGCATTTTCTAAGTTACTCATATATATTTATAACAATATATATATATATATATATATTTATGACAATATATATATATATATATATATATATATATATTTATGACAATATATATATATATATATATATATATTTATGACAATATATATATATACAGGGTGTCCCAAAACTATCCTAGGAGCCGAAAATGGGAGGTTCCTTGGGTCATTTGAAGCGACATTTTCCTTTACAAAAATGGTGTCCGTGACTTTGTTTAGGAGTTATTAACGAAAAACACGGAGCAATCAGAGCGCAGCTATAGCGAACGGAGTCCGACTCTGCGACAGGTCCCGCGAGGCGTGGTGTCGCCATTGGTCGACTCAGAATCAATCCGCTGTAGCCGCGCTCTGATTGGTCCGTGTTTTTCGTTAATAACTCCTAAACGAAGTCACGAACACCATTTTTGTAAAGGAAAATGTTGCTTCAAATGACCTAAGGAAACTTCCATTTTCGGTTCCTAGGGTAGTTTTGGGACACCCTGTATATATATTTATAACAATATATATATATATATATATATATATATATATATATATATATATATATATATTTATAACAATATATATATATATATATATTTATAACAATATATATATATATTTATAACAATATGCAGGGTGGGGCAATAACTATTAGCCCCTCAGATATCTTCGAAACTATAAGTTTCACAGAAATATTTGCTGAAATAAAATTGCAAAGTACAAAGGGGGCCATCCGGTGGCTATAATTGTTTTTTTGCAGGTGGAGCTACTTTGGACTTTTGAAGGTCACCTCCATTTTTTTAAATGGAATATGGCAATTTTTAATACATCAACCGATGCAGCTGGACATTCGTTATAAAAAGTACTAACCTATGTATGTCGAAAAGTTAGTCGTTCAGGAGATATTCCAATTTAAATAACTCAAGAATATCATTACTGTCGTACTAAGACGTTACACTAGTAAGTAAACGCTAACTAAATATATACATATATATATATATATATATATATATATATATATATATATATATATATATATATATATATATATATATCAATACATGTAATTATTAGACTGCGTATCTTTATGCAAAATAAAAAATGATTGCATTGATTGCAAGACACAGAAGCCAAATAAAAATTTCATTTTCTTTGAATTATCTCATTAAGATGAAACAGCACAGGTAACCTTAAATTTTTTAAATATATCCACTGTATTAAATTGTACGTACCGATTTTTGTCATAAATTGCATGAAGTCGGTAGTCTAGTAATTATATATATATTTTATAGATTAATATATATTTTGCTAAATAAACCTTATTTTCCTAAGGGTAGAAGATTGCAAATTTTCTACGGAATGTAAATTAAAATACGGAACAGGGAAAGTATACAAAAAGCTATAAAATAGCCACAAGAAGATGGGTCTGGAGTGACCCGGTACTAGTCGAGCGTGCCGAACAAACCGAACGAGCCGTACCAACGAACCGGTTGTTTTACGTTGTTTTACTTATGACTTTTTGCAGTAAAGTAGTAAAATAGCATCTACGGCAAGTTACCATTTAAGGTTACGTTTCCATAGATGGTGGCGCCACGCATATATGCACGTGTGTACGGAGGGTTGCATACACTCGTTCTACCACATCGATTCATCCACGAGCGATCAAACCGGCTTAGGGTACAGATATAGTGGAGCGGTGAAGATCGAGGATGGTAGCGAGGTGAGCATTGTGGAAAAATCAGACCAATGTAATTAAATGCGAATGTTTATAGTGGAGCTGTGACGAGAGAATAGCGGTGCACTTAGAAACAAAAATTTTCGATATAAGAATAATAATTAGAATTTAGAAAATGCAGGATATTTTGTTCAGATTTGATTTGCATTTTCTCTACATTAGAGTAAATTAGTAAGTACCATTTTTATTTCATAAAATAGGTCCTTTAATAACGAAAAATCGGCTGCATCGAAATGTGAATAAGTGCCCGGTGACTTATGAACGGAAGCGTAGTTTCGATTGAAATGAATTGACTCGCTTTATCTGGTAAGCCGAAGACGATCTGGGATAGTCGTGGAGACAATAGGATGAGCAATTAAGCGATGCAACGAATGAGTAATCTATCGCAGGCTATGTGTAAAAAGGATCAGGAAGACGGAACGGAACGGAACGACTCTCGTGCGGCATGCAAAGCGTGCGCGTTTACTCTGCCAAGGCCCCGTAGCGGTTCACTATTCCGAGATTGACCTTTCGTATACACGGATGCCTCCAAAACGTGCAAGAGTTTTCTGCCGACGGGCCGGTTGGCTCACGATTATATGGTTATAACGATATCGGCGTCTAGGGTCCGCATAGGGATGCATCATCGACGTTTTGACGCACCTGAAATAGAACGGTCTCGAGCAGCGGCAACCGAGGAACACCGTTGTTTCCGGAAGTGGAGCTCAAGTGGTCGTTGCACAAGATTTTCCGTGTTCCGGTATAAAAACCGTAACGCGCGCCGCGCCGGGAAGAACGCGCAGAAAGCACTAGCAACGGTGCGCCATTAAATTCGCATTGTCTCGTTTTCCACGGTCCTCGGTTTCCTATCGTTTCCACGTAATTATCGAGGGTCGTGAAATTTCCGTGCTACCGCTTAAACTGCGCCTCGACGCACACAAAAAAAGAACGCGCTTGCGCGAATCGTCTGCGTTGCTCGGACGGCAAGCAAGGAACAAAGACCGGACACGAGTTGTGTAACAAGATGTTTATCCGAGCAATTATCTATGCCAGAGAACCCCGACCGAGCATTTCACTTTTATTCCAAATGATGCACGGCCGAGGGCTACCGCCACCTGTTACGTACGTCTACCTAACACAAACGACCAGCTGGCACCCGATGCATCGTGCTCGAATTCTCCGCTGCAACTAGACCTCTTGGTCTTCGAACCGACAGTGCAAGTCAACTCAAATCTTAGAGCGTTCTAAATGGTTGTCTGGCTTTCGCACAAAGGCATTTTTTAGTTTCTTCGTTAAGTTTATTCAACTCTTTTACGAAAGGTAGATTCGAATAGAATGGACTTTTCTGAGCTGAAACACGTGTCAACGGACAATCGTTTTCATCGACCGGAGCAGAGTGACTTGGAGCGACGAAGTTATCGACGCATCGAGAAAAAGTATCACGATCGATTGTTACCTGAAAACTCGTTACAGAGACATTTCTTCTTGAAGAACGCTAACAAGCGTTATTACAGAGACACGTAGACTCCTCGAGTATAGTTGTGTCGGCTATTTCGCGCTCTCGTTTTCTCTGCCGTCGAGACTTTCGCCAGTTACCGATTAGAAATCTCGCGTTTGCTTTTAACGGATCTGTCGTTGCGTTGCGTTGTATTTCGAGTTGGCTGACCGGACTACTCGTTAGATAGATGCGCGGTTGTGCTAGTTTTAAGGGAATAGTCAAATTTCCAGGATTCCAGATCTACAAAACGTATTTTTTAAATTTTCAATACAGGCCCACATAAAAAAGTTGTAAAATGTAACTTTTAGTATTTTTTCTACAATTCCGACCAATTTTTGAAAATTTTTTTTTCACATCCTGCAGCAAACTAATTGCTGTAGCTTCTAAAAAAATTCGAATTGTATAGTACGATATTTAAAAAGTTAACGCCTTATTAAGAGTGAGCGAATAATTTTTTGATTTACTGTAGATTTTTTATAAAGCTGCGACAGCAACATGTTATCGAACAATGCAAATTACGCTTCGCAAACGTGAAAACAGGACTTTTGAGGGCGACTGCGGCCTAGATTGATATTTTATCTAACGTTTTTGAGAAGGAAACGAAAAATGGGAAGACGCATCCCGCACCCTTGCATTCCTAGAAACAAGTCTACACGCCACGTAGTTGAGAGGACTTTCTGATAGTTGACTCTCACGTCAGTCTCAGAGAGCAATAAATTTCTGAAGTACTCTCAAATGAACTCTCAAATTTATATTCTTATTCTGTAAAATGAATGTAATTATGTGAAGATCGAGATTTTCTATTTTAGAAAAGAAAACAAAGAGTATCACCCGACCAAAGCAGAACGAATCGGCATTGAAGAAGGTCCGAGATAAACGCAGGCGCACGGATAAGTCGAGGACCTGAGAGACTTGTCCGGTTTTCCAGGTTGAACTAGGAAGCGAACCGTGCGATCTATGTTGTACTCCGGCGGTCGACTCGATCGGTTCGATCGGTTGATCGATCGAACGAGCCAAGGCGAAACGCAACCCGCGACAATTCGTCACGGTAGTTTGAAAGTCGAGCTCGTTACGGGTCGGTCGAACAAGAGAATCAAGGCCGGCCAGAAACACGTATCGCGTTGCCAACATTGTTAGTCAGCTAACTGAACGAACCTTAAGGTCACGCGCGTCTATTAGCGTTAGTCCCCTTGTCGGTACACTGTGTCGGTGTAAGGTTCATAGTATATCGATGGAAAAAACAGGTTGCTCGCGTGCTATCTTTTTACTCGAGGTGCACGCGAACGCGGTGGCAGGCCGAGCACGAGCAAAACAGCGCGGTTCGACGCATCCACGGTGTTCCCGTGGAACGGTATCGCTTTCCTTTCTCGCGTTTGCACGCGTCACAGGATTACTTTCGATTTTCGCGGCGATAGGGATGCCATGCCGCGCTGGTTGCCTCACCGACGAATTCACCGTTCGAAGTAGATTATGCCAGTAGGGGGTCAGACCATGCGTTGCAACTCGATCTATCAATGCACACTATTGCACACGAGTCCGCGCGTAAGGATGCGGTTATACCGAACACGATTTTCGCTCGATTCAATCATCGATGCTGTTTCTTTTTGTTCGATCGGGCGAACACTATGAATGTATTATAAATAATAGACTACAGATGTTTATGCGTTCATGAACAAAATTGGCTGAATGAAATACAAAACAGTAAACGATTCGAAAAATTGAAGCATATTGTAATATTGTCTTTAATGCAATAAAGTCATTAAGGTGCAGATGTTTATGCGTTTATGAACAAAATTGGCTGGATGAAATACAAGACAGTAAACGATTCGAAAAATTGAAGCATATTGTAATATTGTCTTTAATGCAATAAAGTCATTAAGGGGTGAAATAGAATTTCATGCAGTCTAATTACAAATTATATAATACGCGTGGCGTGCGATCAAAAATCGTATTCGGTCTATACCGTGCTCTAAAATCCGCGGTTTCCTCTGTTCGGGGTAGTCTGGAATGACGAACGAGCTTGAGAAACCGATCGCGAGTAATCCACCGGATCGGGATTAACACGCGAGCGACCACCGATCTGTCGCGATGATTAAACCGCGGAAACGATTCGCGTTGTACGCAACCTTAACATTGTCCGACAGCTTACCAGCGGCGGTCGCTTATCGGAGAGCATCGATGACTAAAACTACGCAGTCCGCGTTTGCCACGCGCGAAGAAAGTCGTCTCGTTCATCGTCAGCGGTACGATCTTCGTCAGATAAGAAAAGCACTGGCGAACCTCCTGCAACGTCCTCCCCCCCCCCCCCGCACTCCTTTTCCCGCGCTGCACCTGAGCGAAAGTATTTTAGCTCGAACGCGGAAAGACAGCGTGCCGTAGAAAGTATGCAACGTCAAGGAAACAATTACACGTACCTTAAAGGAGGCAGTCTCGTTGCCAGGATTGCAAGGGAGCAGGATGCGCCTTCTCATTTCTCGATAACGCAAAGACTTTTCAGTAATGAAAAGCGCTAGATAAAAGATCTATTCTCGCAAGTCCTATGTTTACGTCTACAAGGCGTAATTTGTATCCTGTATTCCGAAGCATAAAGCTGCGACGGCTACATGCTGCCGAATAATGCAAATTACGTCTCATAAACGTAAAAACAGAACTTTTGAGAGTGATTGCTGCCTAGTTTGATCTTTTACGTTTCTCACTACTGAAAAACCATATCTTTTAATTATTGAGAAATGTGAAGGCGCATCCGGAAACGAAACTACCCACTTAAGTCGCGATTTATCGCGTTTTGTTTTTGTTTTTATAGAATTATTAGAACTGCTTACTTTTCAGATCTTACAACGGAGCAGCGGATGACACTGTTGTGGATAGAACCTACCTAGGTTGCAATTGTCCTGAGCCTCCTCGCACCGGGAAACTACTCTAATGATCGCTCGGCCCGCCAACTGAACGCAAACTGCCATAGCCACGTTCCTCTCCCCTTGCTCCTGAGATACTTGTTGCACTTGTTCACCATTGTACGACGGTGGTCTCATCTCTCCTGATATCGATTTCGACGAAGGGACAAGCAATCTTTGATCTCCTCTCAAGATATTTTCGGCGCCGAACCTCTCGGATCCTTTCAATCGAAATGGAAATCCACGTCCAACTGGTTTACACGTGTCTGTTGTTTTCCTCTTCAAGATGTATGGATCAACACTCTCGCCCTCTATCAAGAAACCAGCATGTTTCGAGACGAGATACCACTATTCCGACCAGGTGTTTCCTCTTATTCTGCCGGAAGTCGGAAGAACGAAATCTGCAAGGTCGATCGAATGGAATTGGATCTCGGATGCACGGTTCTCCACGGTCTCCGTGTTCCAGCACTCGTGGAGAAGAGCGAAAAAGGAATCGAAAGCAACGAGAGAGTTCGTCTCAGGTGACGCTGCCTGGCACTGACGCGCGTTACAGCACGCGGTGCTATTTAAGCCCTCGCCCCACGGCTCTCCCACCAGAGATGCATCTCGGATCAGCTGACTACTTTGTTTCGATTCCCTCTCTTTGTTTGAAAACAACTGTAGGGACACGTTGTGCGCACACGTTGCGATCTGCGACTTGTCGGTGCGGTGTCCGCTGCGCGTGAATCGGTCCGTAACCTGTCGAAATTGGTGTTAGCCAGTTAGCCAACTGGTAGTCGTTCATCGGACGAAGGTCGTCGCCTTTACCGAGCGGGACAATCGAGCATCGATCGCCAGGACCTCCTTCCGCTTTGTTTACGCTGCGCCGTGGCACGACGTGAGACAACGCCGCAGCGAGATCTTTTCGAGAATCGACTGGATTTTCCGCGTTGCACCTTGTCAGGGAGTCGAGGTCAGCCGTTAAGTTTTCTCTGTACAGAAATAGTCGGACAGAGCGTCGTTGCGGCCACGCGAAGGTCTTAGCGGGCGACTTCTCTGAAAGATACGCGAACAGCCGCGTTTTCGATGGAAACAGGAAGAGCATCGCTGGATGCAAACAGCCTCAGTGATTCATCCAACGACGCGTACGCTGTGACAGCTTCTTCGCCTCGATCGACAATTAGATTAGCGCCTCGTTTCTATCTCTCTCTTATTGCTTTTGTCGTTTCGACAACCGCGGAACAACGACGCTTCCTGCTACTCTCGGTTACGAAATCAGCGCTCCCTCTTCATCCCCCGCGTGCCGTACTCTTTAATTAATGCCAAGTTTCTTTCATCTTTAATTCATAAGTCGTTAAAGAGCAATTTCGAACGTAGATCAATATTTCCGGTGTTATCCGCTTGCTATTACGCAACGAGAGAGGTGCGAAGGAAGCGTTCACGTTCGCCGGCCACTGGCCGCTTTTATGAAACGATCGCCCACGGTTTTCGATTCCGTGTGTCGTTGCTCGAATATTTTATTCCATGTTCCATCGCTCGAGTTACATAAACAAGCAATTAGCGGCGAGCACGAGGAAGCGGGCGCTAGAACGGACGACGATGAGCGGGACGGCCAAAAATCCTCGGTGGCCGTTCGGTTTTGACGCGCTTCCGGCTCGTTCCGCGCTCCAAGGCGAAAGCTTTGTCGAGCGGTTTTCCCTGAAAGATATTCGCTAAAAGCGTCGACGGAATCGCAAGGTCGCACAAATACGGGAAACGACGACGATCATCGTCGTCGTCGGCACGATGCCTACTGCGTCAACGCGCCACACTCTTTATTGTCGCTTGAGCGGAGTTTTCCAGCGGATTGCTCGTTTTCGCGTTGCTCTGGCCGCAAAGAGTTAAAGAATGAAAGAGGGCGAAGAAGAACAAACGACTCGTTTTCGAGAAGCAATGTGCTACTTTGGGGAATAAAGGCTACATCCGGGTTTGGTGGTGAAATTCGCCCAGATCCGATGTTAATCGAGCTTATCTATTTAGCTCCGTATCTAATATGTAAGGGTAGTTTTCCTCATTTATAGACAACTAAAAGTTCTTGAACAAATCTGACACATTTCCGATACTAAGCAAATATTACGTATCATTTTCAGATTTTACCGTTGGAAACTCTGGTTGTAAAAAATGAGAATTACGAGAAATATCGAAAAAATGTTGATTTCATATCGAAATTTGAACGAGCACACCTACAGAAGTAAAGGTTCTGATGAAGAGTTTTTGAAGAGGTTTGCGAACGAAATACAGTGACTCCCACTAATATTCGGACACTCTTAAAAAAACGATAACTGTTTTAATATTGTACTATACGATTTGAACATTTTTTTAGAAGCTAGAGCAATTAGTTTGCCACAGGTTGCGAAAAAAGAATTTTGTCAAAAATTGCAATTGATCGGAATTATAAAAAGAATACCAAAAGTTGCATTTTACAACTTTTTTATGTGGATCCACGTTGAAAATTTAAAAAATACGTTTTATAGACCTGCGTCAATTAAACATATTCTGAAAATTTCGTCAAAATCGGTCGACGTTGCAATGAGCTACAAATGTTTAAATATGGTAAAAATTGCAGATTTTTACGATTTTCGGCCTTCAACTGCAGTAAATATAATGATTCTTGCATCTTTCAATCGTTGTCGTTGTTTTCCACATCAACCGATTTCGATGAAACTTTCACAGGGCATACAATTCACACAGATCTACAAAACGTATTTTTAAAATTTTTAATATTGACCCACATAAAAAAGTTGTAAAATGCAACTTTTAGTATTTTTGCTACATTTCCGATCAATTGCAATTTTTGACAAAATTTTGTTTTGCATCCTGTGGCAAACTAATTGCTCTAGCTTGCCAAAAAAAAATTCAAATCGTATACTATAATATTATTTTTATTATTAATTAATTATTAAACTTATTTATATTATTTGTAAAATGCAACATTTATTATTTTTATTATTTATTATTATTATTATTATTATTTATTATTTTATATTAAAAAAGTTATTGTCTTTGTAAGAGTGTCCTAATATTAGTGGGAGTCACTGTAAGTAGAATCGGTAAGCGGTGAACAGACACGCGCCAAGTTTTACTCGACTTCCGCCGGTATCGAGGGAACATATGAATTTACGGTTTCGATTTGTTTCAGCAGCGTGAAACTGGAAAGTCTCCGATTGGATCGTCGGTCAATGGGACACTGTATACGTCGGGACTAAGAGGACACAATTAACGAAGGATTCATTTGAAAAGAGGATCGCGGCCGCGCTTATACTCACGGAACACGTGCACGGTAGTTTCGTCGCGATAATAAACAACGAGATGAGCGCGTCTGGAGCTGTTGGCAAAAGTACCAGCTCGAGTCTCCGCTCTCTTCGCCCCTTTCTCGCCTATCGCGGACAAAAGAGAGCACCGAACGGAGTTTTGGCGCGCGTCGCTTCGCGGTGTTCGAGATCAAGAAGCGTGCACGTTTCGCCACATTGAACAACGAATTCTGCGGCTTTCTCCTCGAGATCCGCCGCATCGCGCCTGTTGGCTCGCGATCGCAAAACGCCGTGAGAAATCTGCGTTCACGACGTTTCGACGAAAACGTTGCCGTTCGAACAAATACAAAACGTTCGCTTTTGTTCTTCAGGCTCTTGAAGATTTCCGGGAAGAAGAGGATACGACGGCCTTGGGATATTCAGGGATACCGCGGGAGAGCGTGGAGACGGAAAACAATCGTTGGTCGGCCCGATGGATCGTCATCGATCTGGTTTTTTCTTCTCCAGGAGAGGACTTTGCTCTCCATTCATCGTGCAGCCCAGCGCCCAACAGGGATAAAATGTTTATACGAATGGTATGCTTGGCACGCGGCCAGAGGATACTGCGCGTGCATTTCGCGGACCAGAATAGATTCGCGGGCCAAAATCCCCCATGACTTCTCGCTCGTCGTGCTCCTGTTGACTCTCGCGCGCGCGGCGAGAGTCTGTTCCGCGCGCGCGAGATAAAAGTCGGATCGAGATCGATGCACGCGGCTCGTGCAGTGCGCACACGTGTGCATCCGTCTCGGTCTCCCTCCCGCTCGCTTTCTCCTTTTCTACACCACGATCTCTCGTTCGCTTTTCATCAACGGTTCAAGCGTGTGTATCAGCTCGAAACGCGTTTTTCGGTTTTCCAGTCGCCGACGAGTCTGGTCGAACCGTGTAGCCGCGAATAAAGAGATTCGGTGGCAACGACACGCGTCTCGACGCGAACAGATAGATCATTGGCACCGCGAGACGTCGGTGACTTTGCATTTCCGAAAACGACGCGCAATTTTACCGCAGAGTCGCGGGATTCTGCTTGCTTGCTCGCCAACTCTGGCGCGTCACCGTCGCAGAAAAGAACAACGACGTTCCACGAATAAAATCGCGCGGAGAACGAATTTCAACCATTTAACCGGCTGACAATTACGAACGCTCACGGAGACGTTGCGTGATGCTAACGAAATTGACACTTTTTTGCCAAAAACCGATGCGATATAGTAATAGAATTAACAACGACGCGACATTAGACTAACACCAACGCATTCGTTGTCATTAACAGGAGGAAAAAGGAAAAAGAGGAGTATTGATATGCTGCGCTCTGTTAAGAATTGACGTCGGTTTGGCAGAGTTCAATTGCGGGGCTGTGAAATGAGCGACAGTCTTTACCGGTTGATTCGAAAAGAACATTAGAAGATTTCGAATAACGAGTGAACCCTGGTTTAAAGAAATACGCTGCAGCTGTCGCGTTTCCTGGAGGACTCGGAGAAATTCAGAACATTGTTGTCCGTGACGCGGAGAAACTCGTGTCCCCGAGAAGTCGTAAAACGATCGCAGTCTCTGTTGGTGCGGTGGCGAAACAGACCGAGAACGCTCGAAATCGCAAAATCGCGGATTCGCCGGGAGCGTGCGAGGCATTGGCCCTATAAAACCGCTCGGCTTTGACGCAGATTCTTTGTGGGGCTACTACGTCGTCCGTTTTTCGAGTATTTTCACGTTTCGAGCAGAAACATCCCGCGTCGCCGGTAGTTATAGTCGGCCCGGCCTCGATCCGTGCGTCTTTCCACGTCTATTTCGCGCCGATCGAATAATGTTTACTCCGGCGCACAGGTTCCCTTAACGAAACAAATTGGCATCCTCTCGTTTCAATAATCTATATTAATTTGTTTATATTGACTTTACATCTTTTTAACAATGAGTCGTAATACCTTGCGAAGCCAGGAAATATATAATATACATTCGAAGCTTGTTTAACCTTCGATTTTACCTATGGATGGAATTCTATCGTATCGCGTGTATTTGTCTGTCCGTCTGTCCGTGTATGTATGCGTGTGTGTGTGTCGTACTGTACGCCAGTTAATTCTGCGCATAGGCAACGCACGAGCGTCGACATATCGTTAAATCAGTCGCAGCTGATGCGGATTCGTTGCAGAGCCGGTTCGCCGATCGCTGAAACGCTATTTCGCAGTTTCTCGCAAGACACTAGGGGTGGGCGAGTACCCGAATCTCGGATCGGGTTTTTAAAGACCGGGGCCGGGTTGGGACCCGAAAATCTATGTCACTCGGGTCTCTGAACAATATAAATTTTCGGGTTCCCGACCCAATTTCGACTTCGGGTATCACGAATGTTCGGGTCCCAACCCGACCTATACCCGAATTTCCCGGTACCCGCCCACCCCTACAAGACACCGAGAGATATAGAGATACGGAGGCATAGAGAAAAATGAGAGTACGCACGCATTCAACGACCGTTCGCTCGTGACTTAAAAGTCGACGTATTACGCTACTAATTGATATGAAAAAGAGTAACTCCCGGTCGTGATCAAGCTATCTGAACGCTACTACAAAGTACCTAATTGCCCGTTACCTCGCGCCTCAGCTCAAGACACGCTACTTTGTTACCCTAATTATAATAATCGACTAACCACAGCTATTTGAACCTACACCGAATCGAGAGATAATAATCTAGACGTTGCGCGAACGCATCTCCGACAATGCGCGTTGTACTCTGTTCGATACCGATACACGCATAACCCGTAAATTCAAGTCTTTAATATTTGGTGTTTTCTCCGATAAGCTATAAAACGATATATCACGGTCAGATAACTCGAGAGTATTGTTTCGAGGCCTATCACGGTATTCCCTCTTCGCGTGCCACCGCGGGTGTCTACCGGAAAATAACAAAAACATTGTTCACGGAGATACGCGTTCTCCAACTGTTATACGACTATCCAAAATCTACTGATCGATAAAAATATTCATCCCCTTTGAGGGACGATTTGTAAGATAGTAATCCGAATATCTCGCAACGTTTACAATATCATGACGCAAAAGTGATTTCCATTCACTATTTCGATTTGAGCATCTTTAAACTCGAGGGTTGAAGAAGTATATTAATGCGCTATCGTAATTTGTACTACGAGGAGTTTGATGACTATCGGGTACTTCAGAGATTAAGGAAACCGTGGCGCACGGGACGAGGGTCTACCGTACACGAGTATCGCAGCACAATATAAAAACGAACAATCGAAAGAAGTTGTGCTCACGTGCGCACGTGGCCATGCGACAACTAGAATCTTCGTCGGAAAAGTTGCCGATGATGTGGTCTTAGCCGATTTCGATGACCTTGAAATACATTATAAAACTCGACGTTTTGAATAACTTCTTCCTTCGAAATAGTTTAATAACTATTATTAAATTATTTAATAACGGTCGGCGTTAGTTTCAGAGATATTAGCAAAAACCTTTCGTAAGTTTGAGTTAGGTCTGGGTTACCTTTATGGGTAACCGTATATGGTAACAAAAACTTTAATTGTAAATTCTGGGTTAGTTTTTATCCCCAAACCTAAACCTGCCTACGATGTTTCTGCCGCACGAAGCAGTGTCCGCTATCAAAAACACCCATATGAATGTACAAGTAGTTTTTTGCTATTGTCTTGCAAACTAAAGCCGTCAACAACCATTGCCTCGGTGCAAATATCAGTTCTCGTTCGATCATCGAAGTTAAACAGCGTTGGGCGCGATTAAAGTATTAGGATGAGTGACCCCTGTGTACACCGCGTGTTGTTGGCATAAAAAGTGGTTCAGGAATCACCGTAATAAACAGTACGTCCCGCTGAAATTAGGCGATAGTGAGAGTGGAAGATGGAGAGGGTGGTAAATGGATTTTAAACCCTGATGGCACCTAATATCATTACTTTACTTTGTAAACTAAAGCCGACCGCCATAAATTTAGAGAGAATGTTTTTCAGAATGATGGCCTTGAGGACATATTTTAACACTAAACCTACCACGGTGAAATTGACCGGTTTCCTATGCCATAGTTATTGAAATTATAAAAACGCTTTCATAGGAAATGACTGAATTGTCTTCTTTATTTAAGCACGTGTTATAACGAAAACCATACAAAGTTAAAGTAAATCCAATCTTCTAATTTCTATACGGTGTTTCACTTTTATATGTTTTGGGCTTTGTAGGATTAGTGTTGAAGCTCATTGAAATCGGACAGGAGGTAGTACATCGACCTCGTGGGTTTACTAGGAAAGTTTTTTGCGATTATCTCAAACTAAAGCCGACCGCCAAAATTTTAAATAGAAATGTTGTTCTGAATGATAGTCTTGACGACATATTTAAAGCTCGTTAAACTCGAAGAGGACCCCCATCATCGACAACTTTACCTCATCGTCGATACTGATCGACGTCCGCCGATTCTCAGACCGATTTTGAGTCGCGCGGGGTGGAATGTTGAGATCGCACGTGCCGTATCAGTTATTTCTCGGTCTCTGCTCGCGGAACATGGATCCGTTAAGAGTCCTTGCTGGCCTGGGACCGGTCTAATGCTTCCTGGGCGTGCTGCAACCCGGCGCAGTAGTGCAAGAGCAGCACGCTCAGTGCCTGCACCCGCAAATCGCTCTGCGCGATCAATTTAATACTGTCCACGTCCCCGGTCTGCGACAGCTCTAATCTTGAGGTAGTTTCCGTGTCGAGCGCGGTTTTCAGCTTGCTCATCTGCGTGCACGTTCAACAGATTCGGTTAGTTGAGCTCGTTAATGAAACACAACGCTAAGTTGTACAAATTATTCTCGACTTCAAATCGGTACATCACACAGTGCGCCTAGAGGCCAACAATCAAAAAATCAATTTTTTGTAAATGTAGAATATCTGTTTACATGATTTTATTTTAAAAACACGTATTTGTACGAATACTTCGTAGATCCACAGTACGTGGGCTGATAGTGGCTAACATCCTACTATTCAGTGAAGTCGCAAACTAGTCGCCTGTTCCGAGCAGGGACAGAGATCGTGTAGGGAACTATATTTTTATAATTGCGTTGACCACGCCGTAAGTACGAGGTGTAAAAAAATCTTTGGTCCTGGTTGCCATAGGCGTATTCCACATCTTCGGATCGGTGAAGATCTGTAAAAAAAAGTTGCCACGAAATTGTCCTGGATCTTGAATGTCAAGTTTAAATTTTTGTATTATTGCGTTGTATTCTACGCATCATGGGGACAAAAAGTGTCAAGGGAACCATGAGTGAGTTGAGTTTTGACTCTTGGTTCCCTTGACAAGTGCAATAATAATACAATGCAATGATACAAAAATTTGCCCTTGAAATTTAAAGTCAAAGACAATTAATTTTGCGGCAACTTTTTTCACTTCATCAATCCGAAAATTTCGGATATTTTCGGATTGGTAGCATTTTATTCTACGCATCATGGGGACAAAAACTGTCAAGAGAACCATACGTGAGTTGAGTTTTGACCCATCGTTTCCTTGACACTTTTTGTCCCCATGATGCGTAGAATAAAATGCAATGATACAAAAATTTGTCCTTAAAATTCAAGGTCAAGGACAATTTTGCGGCAACTTTTCTTCACAGATCTTCACCGATCCGAAGATGTAGAATACGCCTATGGCAGCCAGGACCAAACATTTTCTTACATCCTGTACATAGGATGCCGAACGTAGAAAAGGACAACATGTAAACACAGACCGCGGAACATCTCGAGTTTCTTGGCCCGCAGGGATGCCTCTCAGTGGTAGGGGCAGGCGAAGGACAGTGATCGTGGAGATCCTCACGGGGCTAGATCGCGACTTTACTGTAGCAATAAATGAAGACAGTTGAAAGAGTTCGTACCATTGTGTTGATCTTCTCGACGCGATCCCGTGGCTCCAAATGTTTATACAAAAACTTCCCGGTGTCTTTAGCCCTGGACATAAGACCGTCGTCCAAGTCCCCGGCTACTAGAGGTGCCGCCACGCTGGGCTCTGCACCCTCCAACAGGTCTGGACTTATGCCCAAGCCTCCGACCAATGAATTCTAAACGTTTCAACAATTCGATCAGATTTGTCAGGCGCTCACTGTTTATAGTTTAAGAATCTTGATCCTAGATAACAATGCGGCCGCCTCGACTTACAATGCAAAAGATACAGCAAGGAAAAGACAGAGATAGAGAGAAAAAGAACGTGACAAAGTAATGACCGGCAATCGCAAAGCATTTGTACCAATTAATCGCTCTATGAATGTCTCGTAACAGTAGTAGTGATATTAATACAACGTGTTGTGTAAGAAACGCAGCGGCGATGGCCTTGATTGTGCATCGTTACTCCAAATAACAATTAGTGGCATGACCAACGTAAAATGGTGCGTTCGTTTTTTACTTTTTTTACATACGATAATACGGAAAGAAGACAGTGAAGCCAGTGACAAACGGATAGCGAGATATAGACAGAGAGAAAGAGAGAAAAAGACAGAGGTAGTCCTACGCGAAGCAATCAAACACCTTAATCAATCGGAAAGCGTGATTAGCAATCTGCGGATCTTTATGCGTTTACGCCGACATTGGTCGAGTGAAATGTAAAACAGTAAAGGGTTACAAAAATTTCAAATATTGTAATATTCTTAATATAACAAAGTCACTAAGAGGGTAGTAATGTAAAATAGTGCAAAAATGGGGTTCTTCAGTAGTGAAAAAATCGCCCTCGAAAGTCCTTTAACGTTTACGAGGCGTAATTTACATTATTTGGTAGCATAATGCTGCGAACGTAGCTATTTTCATAAAGCTGCGACAGCTACATGCTGCCAAATAATGAAAATAACGCCTCGTAAACGTAAAAATAGGACATTTGACTGCCGACTAAATTGATCTTTTGTTTATCGCTTTTGACTACTGGAAACCCCCGTCTTTGCATTATTGAGAAATGAGAAGGCGCATTCTGCACCCCTGCAATCCTGAAAACCAGTGTACCCATTTAAGGGATGAAATCAATGTTTATTTTATTCCTATTTCCCACGATCAACGCAGATCATTTTTAGTTTGCATAAAGATCCGCAGTCTAGTGATTAGTGTAGTTAGATTTGCTGGTGTAGAAGATTGGGCAGAAAGAGAGGAGGGGTGGAACAGAGAAGGGGTAAACTGTACGGCCAATCATCGTTTTTATTGTCGCGAACGGTCACACGGTCAGTGAGCCAAAGCGTTCGGTAGAAAATCGGAAATCCTTCTCGGTTCCAAGCGAACAAATCTGTGGTATTAAATTCTACCTTGCGGGATGCACAGGGACTTGGGGGAAGACTTCTAGATGCCAGACCAGTACCGGAAGCCGGTGGTGCCAAGCAACTGGTACTTCCAGCCTTCTTCAGGCCCAACAGAGTGTTAGCTATACTAGCCTTCATGGCCATCATAGTTGCACCCTGATTAATCGGACCAACGAATTGGAAATTCATTAATACAATATTCTATGGGTTGATCACGAGCTAACCGGTGTTATTATTAGCTTACTATAATGATAACGAAAGATATGCGACCGTGGAGTCCCTTTCCGATTCATTTGCTTTCGTTCTGCAAGATCACCTACTAGCTTCTGTTACACGATACCGAAGCGAAATGGTTGTGTATGTATGTGTGTGTGTGTGTGTCTATAGACGTACAATGCTCACAGATACTGAATACTCAAAAAACAAAGGTCAAGGTGCAATCCTACAAAAAACCTTCACCGCCCTCTAAATACAGATGATCAGATTCGTTTTATTGGCAACAAATAAAGTGAAACACACTTAACAGTTGTCTCTCTATATACAAAGTACCAAGAAAATACTCTATTATTTATAAATATAAATATATGGATATGTTGTTTAAAAGTGTACAGTTTTTCTTTCAATTGTTAGAAACTGCAATTCCTTGTATCGGGTACGATCGTGAAAATAATAAATAGAAGGGGTGGGCGAGTACCCGGAAATTTCAGGTACCGGAGATTGAAATCGAGTCGGGAACCAGAAAATTTATATTGTTCGGAGATCCGAATGTCATAGATTTTTGGGTTCCCTATCCGATCCGACGTCGACTTCGGTTAATTGAAATTTTCGGGTATCCGTCCACCCGTAATAAATAGATATGCAAGATGAATGTGAATCTCATGGATTATCTTTTCTTAAAATATCTACTTCGGTAAATTCAATGTACAATTAATTTCATGTTAGAAGTAAAAATATAGGAATTATACGTTGATCACACGTCGAATAAATTCGAAAGATTTGAGACTAGTTTCTCCGTACTGTAATCGTTTCTTGTCTCTCTCGACCGAACGGTAACCGAATGGAATCGCCAACATGTCACCGTATCAACGTACCACCGTGTTTTAGCGAGTTGGCAATACCATTACAGCGTTTAAGAAATACTTTTACAACGTCTTGAGTACCTGTACAGTATCTTCGCAACTGGTTAGAGATATCTCTGGACCTGAATCCCCAATTAGAGTATTAGTCTCTATTTCGTCGGTTTCTAATGCCATCGCTAAACTTTCCGCTCCGCAATTTCCTGACGCTTGACAGCGAGCCTCGCATTTCTTGTGGCACACCATACCACAGTCTCTGCACTGTACAGCATCCTTCAACCAAATCTGTACGATTTAAAGAATATCTTTTTACCATTCGCGCGACGACTTGATAAATAAAATTGTACTTTACTCCACCGATTTTCGTCGGTAAGAAAATCTAGATTCAAACCTTCTTTGTACAAAAGTCACAGTGCGTTGCCCTGTGAAAATGTGTTCTAATGAAGTCGTGCATTTTCTTATCAATAATCTCTTCATTCAGTGCTGGTTGCGTTTTGGCAGTCTCGATACTCTCCTTCTTCCCTGAATCGCTAGCCGTATGACGATTCGGATAACTGGACTCCCATACGTAAGATAGCAAAATATCGCCGTAACAAAGTGTCGGGTCGAATCCAGAATAGCCTTGTAATTTTGTGTGGGCCGACGTTAGAGAAGCTTTGAAGCGGATAAGACAAGATTAGTGGAAATTCATCGGAGAATTCGACCTTTGCGTGTTTTAATAATAAGTAAGATACATACCACTATCAGGCGGTAGTAAAGCATGGCATTTAAGGTAATGGCCAGTCGAGGATGTGTAACATTGTGCTAGAATCAATTTCATCGGGACATTAATGTATCCTAATAATTTAGGAGAGAATTCGCCTCCCCTTACACGGCCCCACACACCTATATTTAAATATTGTAATTCCGAATCAATTTGAAAGTTTCTAATCTCCTCGAAGCTAATCAACGAGGCGTACTCTTTCTCTTTTGTGGTGTAGTACAAATCTGTTACGTTGATCACGTAATTATCATCGTAACAGACCTGAGAACTGGTGTTCGACATTAACGATTGACTCGATGCTGTCGAGATCTTCCTAGAAGGTGTAGAATCGGGTGTGTGAGCCGGCTCATCAGCGGTGTGTACACTGCTTTTCCTTCTTCTAAAAAGTTTGCTGCTACCAGTCTCCAGTTTCTCGGTGATCTCGTTCTCCGAGTCTTTCAGGTCTGAAAATTTGATTTGGCTTTCGAATTTGATTTTACTACTATCCTCTGTACTTGGTGTGTCCCCTCTACTCGTTATCGGGTCCGTCTTGAGTGATTTTCTGTCCATTCCCTTCTCCGCGGACAGCTTTTCGCTGTCTAATTTCATACTGATTTGTTTATCTAAATCGGCTTTCGAATACCTCCTCTCGACTCTTATAATAAATCGCCTCTGCACAGCGTTCTTCACGAATTTCGCTACCTGGTTCATACTCGACACCTTCTTGCCATCTACCGCTACTAAAATATCGCCCTTTCTCATTTCGGCTATCGCCGCAGGACTCCCGGCTACTATCGTCTCGACTAGCACGCAAATGTGCCCTATCTCTGGCACGAGTTCTTGCTTAAATACTACACCGAGTTGTTGAGAACCAACTTTGCTAATTATCAAATCCAACACCATATAAGGAACTCCAGTATATTGAGTAAGAAACACCCAAGGTGTTGAATCGACGCTTATTGTACAATAGACTTCGATCTGCGATTTATCCTCCGCGTTCAGCATGTTAGGTCCAAGATTTAATCTGCTCACTTCGAACAACGACACTTGCAAAAACCCAGGAATGAATTGAATATTGGAAACCTGAGGAAACAATTTTTTTAAATTATATGTGTTTGATGTAATTCTATTAACACAACTGTAGAATACAGGAGTAGATCGCCTCTTACTTCAGATAAATCTACTGCTTCATCGTTCAGTCTGCGGAAGAATGGTTTGTATCGTAGTTTATAGCGAGGTAGTGTATGCTTTCTACGCACAGCTCTCCGAATCTGTCCAGTGATTAAAGAGATAATCTGTGGTTGTAATTGACGACCTTGAAATTGAGATTGCACCTCTAGTTCAAGTATAGGATCCGAATAAAAACTTAAGGACCAATGAGTATATGGAACACGTGTAAACTGCAGTCTGGCTCTACCACTGATCATTTTCACTAAAACAGACAATCATGAAATTCATGTCTCTTGAAAATTGTACAAAAACCATCGTACTTTTAATGTACCTTACCTTGCAAAGCCATGTAGGCAGTTTTACCTAATAACATTTTAACATCTATCGACAATTGAAAATTACCAGAATAATGCAAATCTAATGACAAATCCAACGACTCTAGCAAACCCGTATCAGCATCTATCTTTGAATCGGCAACTTCTAAACCTTTTATCGTAGGGAACTGTGTACCCAGATCCAAGTCTCGCAACTAGAAAAATAAAATAGATTATAAATCTTGTACGAATAATATTTCTGTGCTTATCAGAATATTCGATTTACCTTTACACTGTCCAACAATTTCCCTGTTGTCGACTGAGTCAAGAGTTCCTTAAATTCATTATTCAGCTTTCTATATAGCCACAAACGAACGCGTTCAGCATTTCTCAGTTCATTGAATAGAAATTGCAGAGTCAAGTTTATGGCCAAGTTCTCGTTACCTTGGTACATAGCTTGACGGGATATGTTTGTACTAGAATTACTCTTTTCGTCTTGAATCTTTTCAAGTAATTCCTTAGGTAACTCCGCCTTGCCATGTCTGATCGACTTTTCTGGTGGACTTGCTAGAGGCGCTTCTTCCAAATACTTTTTGAACAAGTAAAACTCCAGTGTTAGTGTACATATTATACCGCATACGAATGTAATCACGGACACGCAAATAAATTCAAAAAAGTCCATATTAAAATATCAGACGATGGAAACTTGACAGCTTCCTTGATTAATATTGATTGGTTTCTTACTGATAATCGAGAAATATCGAGAGCGAAATTGTAGAAATAGGCACTCGCTTGTGTAACAAGAAGTATAATGTAAATGTATAAACTGTATTTGGAAGTTTATTTCTTATTAATATTCGGAACAGATGTTTTATCGGTGTTCGTCCGAAATATTAGGAACTTATACAATATCTATGATTCTCATCGATCATTAAAAAACATGTTGTCTTTGTAACGCCGGATTACATTGTTGTGAATCACCCACTCACGGGTCAACAGTTATTCAGAACACTTTCACCTATCATTACGGCGATCGAGATTACGGCATTGTCACGGAAATATAAAGCTTTCTTACAGCTTAAAGAACGTGCATATTTACGAAGAAACGTTCCGGCGAAACATTTTAGAGAATCTAATAACACCGACACAAACTATCTACGAACGAAACGTATTATGACAGTTTTCTATTGATCTCGGCAGCCATGTTAGTGCCAGAGAAGCTTGTCAAATTGACAGATTGTCTGATTGTCAACCCCATGTATTATTTACAGTCGGAGACTATTTATGAACGATACGTCTTTCAACTTCAACGATTTGCGTTATCTGAAATGTTGAAATTGCAAATAGTATCGTTGATAAATATATATTTGTTTAGCCATTAATAAAAATATATTTGAAAAAACCGAACTTAGAGAAAAGTAATGTCAACTCCAGCTTGGTGAACCATACAAAATATAGCTACGGGAATTATCAAATATTTGTTATGTATATGCACCATATTCGTAATTTAAAAAATGAAAAAATTTATTATTAATTAAATAATGTTTTACCAATAATATAAATCATGTAATTAGCATGTAGCGTACCATGTACAATGTTACTCATAATGAGAAATAATTGACATTCATTATTTTTGATGTTCGTGCATAACGTGATCAGCTGATAGTAGCATAACCTTACAATTTATTCTTTACGTAGGTTTCTACCTTCTAAACTGCAAACGACTCGAAGAGTAAGTATAATTAGATATTATTTATGTTAATGAATATGTGGTAATTCTTGAACTTTATCGAAAGACGTTGGATACTAATGTTTTATTTTTTAGATTCGTAAACATCGAACAAACATATTTAATCGGGATCTTTGTAAACATTAGGATACATAACCTAATGTTTATTTTTCTGATGAACAAATGTTCGGCAATTCGTTAATATGGCAGCTTTAATGAAGAAAAGAGTGTTGGCAGAGTTTACGCAGAGTCAGGTACCTTACATTGTTTAATGATTTTTAAGGGGGGTCTTCTCATTTCTCAACAAGTTGGTTAACTAATTTTATGCTGTAGCACAATAAAATGATTATTTTATTATCCTCTGGTGTATCTGGAGAATAAGTTGTTTAACTAATGTTTTCTATATCTTAAACAAAAATTATTGTAATACTTTTGATTTATATATGAAGGGGAAACATTAATTTTTTATTTTTAAAAATAAAGTAATACTAAGTACTTCATGTTGCTTTTATTAATTTTTAAAAAGTTTGTTTTGTGTCCGATAACTGGTTGGGGCACAGTAACTGGTACCTTTACTTACATGCTGCAGAATAATATAAATTACGCCTCATAAACGTAAAAATAGGACTTTTAAGAGTGACTGCAAGCTAGATTGATCTCTCATCTAGCACTTTTGACTACTGAGAATTTTGTAACCTTGCTGAAAACGAGTCTATCCCCTTAATGACTTTTAACTGTAATTTATTCATGAAACTATATTGTGTGTAGGTTGTAACCGAGCCACCGTTAAAACGATTAAAAACACTACGCTTGGCCTCTACATCAGGGAGTAAGAATGGAACAGAAGGCAGCTCTGCGTTAGCTTACATAGAATGTCTAGAGAAATCTAAATGTGGCAACGATGCATTACAGCTTCTTGTTCGTATATCCGATACCATAGCTTACATCTCTCCTGAGGAGGTTCCCACGGTTGTGAAGAAGTTATCGGAGAGATTTTCCATTGAAACGGAAGCAGCAGTTCGTGCTAAGATACTTTGGATATTTGCAGAATTAGGAGAGATAACGCACGATTCTGCAGAAAAGACAAGAATTGTTAACGAAACTGCTGAACTTCTGAGGAATGAAGAATCGCATAGAGTAAAGAGTCAAGGTCTGGCAACCTTGTTGAAATTAGGAGATTACCAGAGGTATTTTATGTAAAATATATATTATATAAATTATTAAATAAATATTATATAAATATTTTATACATTTATATTATACATATATATATATTTTCGTATTACAATAAAAGAACCAATGTTGTTTTAGGAGTCTGGTTTTGAAAATTGCTCGCGAACATTTACCAGACACCTGGCACGGTGTGCAGACACGTTGCCTTTCCATCATTGGTAGATACTTGTCTGCTAATACTGCGGATGACACGTTAATATTTGTTGGCAACTATGCACGATCTCAAGATCCAAGAGTTCGTGCTCAAGCATTCGAAACAATGGCAGAACTTCATTCTCATAGAGGATGCAGACTGCCTGCGAGTTTCTTTGGTGAAGCTTGTGCCGCGCTAAGGGATGACTACGAGATCGTTCGACGTGCAGTTCTAAAATTGATATGGCTCCTAGGAAGAGAATATCCTGAGAAGTAATATTTAATTCTAATTTTAGTACAAAACTACATTGAACGTGTATTTATGGAATTGTTTTTCAGCATGATTATGGGTTCGGACGGAGAAGATACACGCATGGTAGACTGTGCGTTTTCACAAATATGTAGTTTCATGGGTGATTTATCACCAAGAGTGAGAACCTCAGCAATGACGCTTCTAGGTTCGATGAAAGGCGTGTCTCAACGATACATAGAGCAAGCATTAGACAAAAAACAAAAAATCGTAGAAGCGGATAGGTCAGAAGTCGAAGAGAAGAGTGGATCTTGCGGTGCTTTTATCCACGGGTTGGAAGACGAGTTCTTAGAGGTAATACCGTCCTTGTACGCGTTTACATTGTACTTAATATATTCGACGTATACGATAAATTATTTTTAGGTACGAACAGCAGCGGTCGAGGCACTTTGTACATTATCTTTGGAACAACCGAACATAGCTAGGATTGCTTTGGACTTCATGGTGGACATGTTCAACGATGAGATTCAAGATGTAAGATTGAGGGCCATTGAATCGCTGAGGAAAATGTCTGCGAGCGTAACGCTTCGGGAGGATCAACTGGAGACGATATTGGGTGCGTTAGAAGATTTTTCAGGCGAGGTGCGAGAAGGTCTGCACGCTACTTTAGCTGCCAGCCGGCTAGCCACAAGGAATTGCTTGTACATGTGTGTAAATCGGCTCCTTGAAAACTTGAGTCGTTATCCACAAGACAGAGAGAGCATTAGAAGCTGTTTGGCAGCATTGGGAGCTTCGCATCCATATTTGACGTTGCCTTTGGTACCTCAGCTTCTTGGTCGACATCCATTCTTCGACACACCGGAACCGGACGTAGACGAACCGTCTTGTATCCTTTCACCAACCAATTTTACTGTACGATGAGTCTTTGTCTTCTTAATAATATTGTAAGGCTTTTATAAAAGTTGTTTATTAAATGTGCATGTTGCTCGGTTTACAGTCAACGAGGTACTGTTTTTCTGTTTGTTAACAGTGCTTGTCTTGATGGCTTAAGAACAGCCATAGATTCTAAACTATTACAAATCGCCCATTGTATTGTAAACTATTACAGTATCCTTGACTACATATAATAGATGCAAGCGTGTTGGTGATGATATTTAACGCAGCGTTCCACTGTCCGAGTATGCACGCTCTTTTCACAGAACATACATCGAAACATTATCATTATTTGCGGGACACGATGCCACATTTAGTTCCTCGATTGCGACCAGCTATAACGAGTGGACCAGGCTTCGAGAAGGAAGACAAAACCGACGAGGAGACCGAACGTGGGAAAGAATTTTTAGAGAAGGTGGTAACGGGCGTTGAGAACGCAAGGCCGGGTGGTAGAGTTCATACCCAGCTCCTAGAAGCTGCAGCCATTGATTTGGATCGTTTGGCAGAAATGGATTATCGTATGGAAGGAGCAGCGCGGTTCACTGCTCTTTACATACGATGCTTGCTGCTTCTGAAGTCAGTATTGAAAGAATTCTCGGTGACGTCGGCAAACTCGATATCTACCAGTCCGTTCCCCAACACGACCACCAATGTTTCGGTTCTTCTTCGAAATACTCAAAAGTATGAAGTATCTCACATTTTTTACAGTTATACATGTGTGATCCACTTAACTGTAGCCACCTAAATATCTCCTTTATTTTTAATGACATAACAAATATAATCATGGGTATAAAATTGATTTAATAACTAGTGCAATACTTAAATGTTATAAGTATTAGATAAGGGTTAAATCATTTAGGGGAGAAATAACATTCAATTTAATTTATATTTCTTGGAATCGGTGGAGACAATTTTTATTTTACAGAAAGATCCTCAGTCTAGTCATCACAAATAAAGGAGATCCTTACGTGGCCCACATACAGGATGTGATATATAAAACTGATGATTTTCAGGTTGCAGCGATTGTTCAGTGGATTAGGTGAAACCGACACGATGTTAGCCGTTGACTTGTGGCTGAAAGCGTTGGCAGTCGAACTAATAAGAGTTACAAGAAGCGTGACCGGAAGAAGTGCTCTACCGTTGACTCGATATTTCCTTTCCGAAGCTGACACCCTGCCGCAAGACACGTCGAAGTTGCCGACATTTTCTAGAGCTCTTGTACTACAAATCCCGACATTGGCTGATGTGAAACCAGGATCTTTGACACGGTTACTGTTACCGTTGCTTTTAACGCCTGCGGCGCAAGGAGAGGAGCGACTACCAAGGCCGTCTGTATCCACGCGATTCTGTAGGGCAGTTATAGAGGAACCTAGAGGCGACGCGGATGCCGCATTGAAGTTCACCGGTGGTCTTCTACTGGGCATTCCGTTAACAGCTAAATTGTTGAACTTAAGAGACCCGAGCATACTCCGCGTTAAACTGAGACACCCTGATCAACAAGTGCAGTTACTACTACCACGTAAATCCGATTTACGGTTACAGAACACGGAACAAAACGACTACAGATTGAAGACCACAGTTCTATTATCCCATCAAGTTTGGATGGAAGCGTGCAACGTAGAAATATCTCTTGCGCTGCTTGTACCGTCGGCGGCGCTCGACGATCCGTGTGTTATCGATCTTTGTAAACCGACCAAAGTATCGATAGCACCGAAGCCTGTAAAGAGAGGTATCTAATAATAATTTTATACAACGGTAGAATGTTTTGTACAACGTTCGTTTCTTGTAAATAAATCTGAAATACACTAAATCACATTTCATGTTTGTATGATACGATTCTGAAAGATGGTTTATAAAATCAACGTCGTTGCCGTCGGTTTCTAATAAAACAATTATAAATACATGATTTGAACTGATCGACGATACTGAATTTACATTATTATTCTCTAATTAGAAGAATAATCTGTACGAAAGATCTCACAGTTGTTTAACCTAGTGTAGCTGTTGCGGACTACCGCCAACTCGAGAAAGAGCTCCCACTAAAAAACGGAAAGAACAGATTAATCGATGAATCGTCTATTGGGCATTTAGGGATTTGTAATTGTTATTTAGTTACCCGCTGAACGATGGAAGTTTGTCTGGTTCTGGACTTTTTTGAGCTAAACTACTGAAAGTCAGTCCACCCGGTTGAGTAGCCAAAGATTCGAATGTATTGTTGCCGCTTACGCTTCCAAAAACTTTAGACATGTTGTTATCCATCGCCGTGGGGCTGCCCATTGCTGGTGGGCTACCAAACGCTATTTAAATTCGTATCGTTAGTCTTGATATTTAAGGATAAGTGTTGCAAGAGTGCGGGATGCGCCTTCTCTTTTCATATAAACTTTCAGTGTACATATAAGTTATCGAAATCTACAAAACGCATTTTTAAAATTATCGTTACAGGCTCAGATAGAACAGTTTAAAAACATAATTTCTAAATTGTTTTATGATTCCTACTAATTGCAATCTAACCAAAATTTTTGGTTACTCATTCTCTAGCAAATTAGTTGGTCCAATATCTTTAAAAAAATTCTAGTCTTGTCGACCAATATTTAAACAAAGCTATGAGATTTTTAAGAGTGTAAATCTAAAAATATGACTTTTGAGGTCGACTGCGGCCCAGATCGATCTTTTATTTAGCGCTTTCGGCTACTGAAAAAACTTCATTTTTGCATTATCGTCAAATGAGAAGGCGCATCCCGCACCCTTGGAATCATGGAAATGGTCTACCCCCTTAACCTTCCGTCGGGAGCAATACGTTGACCGTAAAGTTCAGGCGCAAAAAATGTAATAAACACCTAGTTCAGTTTATTTATACAACAGCTGTTAGAGAAATATTGTGCTTGGCGCTGTCTATATTCAAAGGCCTGCCCTTTTGGGCCCTTCCCAAAGAGACAAAAGCCAAGGTCGCCTGGTGACGGGGGGAAGTGCCTAAATACTCGCGCTGTGCCTATCAGATCGCTTGCGCCCGACGGTTAAAGAATGTGTAGAATTGAACAAAATCCAAGTTAGTTACCTGGAGGAGATGCGCTAGCTCCAAACGCTGTCGCTCCAAACGCATCACCGAAAATTGGCTTTGTCGAACCAAACGTTGGTGCTGATCCAAATACTGGTTTGGTACCAAATGCAGGTGCTTGTCCGAAAGCGGGTTGTGCACCTAGCACAGGCTGTTCCATGCCCATCGGGGCAGCGCTGCCTCCAAATATAGACGTAGCCCCCGGAGAAGCTGCACCTGGTGCAGCATTGGGTGCACCACCTCCGAAGAAAGACGTAGCTCCCGTGTTTGGTGTACCATCGAATATCGAGCCAGATTTCTGAGCGTTATTGTCAAAAAGAGATTTCGGAGGC
The DNA here is from genome assembly GCA_963971365.1 of Lasioglossum villosulum. Lineage (NCBI taxonomy): Eukaryota > Metazoa > Arthropoda > Insecta > Hymenoptera > Halictidae > Lasioglossum > Lasioglossum villosulum. The sequence goes on from OZ020497.1 coordinate 27,873,354, forward strand.
GTACTAAAGCTGTTCATCGTAGACGTGTTTCCCCCGAAGATGGAACCGGAAGGAGACGCTTGCGTGTTTCCACCGAAAATCGAGTTAGTATTGTTTCCGCTAAAGATCGAAGTGCTCGCAGAAGTAGTTGGCATACCGCCGAATATAGATGTGTTCGTGGTGCTTCCGAAAGGTATGGACGCAGGACTGATAATTGGTTTGTCGAAGGTGTTCGCAGCGGAAGAAACGGTCGGTGTGCTTGGGAATTGAGCGTTCATCGTAAGAGCAGACGGTTTCCCAAAAACTGAAGTGACAGAGGTTGTTGTCGCAGTGTCGAAGGTCAATGTAGACGGAGTGGTGCTGCTGTTAGCGCTAACGGGGCTTGTAGGGGGCAAATTTGCAACAGTCTCCCCGAACGTGGGCTGTGATAAGGACATTTGAAATGAAGTGACAGGGAGTGTCTCGCTAGAGACAACAACAACAGACGTTGTTGGAATCGTAGCTGTACTAGTTGTGGGAGCAGGCTTGAAGCCACCGAATATCGACATGGGGATTGTCGTTGCAGTTTGACCTCCGAAGCTTGTGCCACTGGACGTAGAAGCAACGATAGATGTGGTCGGTGTGGTGGAACTCGACATTCCTCCGAATATGGAGACATTCGATGCAACAGGCTGATCGCCGAACAATGGAGTAGCGGTAGTAGTTACAGGCGCAGCTTGCACAGGACTTGGAAAAGTAGGAACTTTAGATTCTGGAGAAGCAACTTTTTCTATAGTAACCGAAGGGGAGGTTGTAGCAGTTTCCGCTACCGGAGCTCCACTCGCCAGACCGATAGAAATCTGTCCCAATGACATCTGAAAGCCAGGTGTACCAAATGTAGATTTGTAGTTGAACTTTGCATCAGCGTTAAGATTATTGCCAGGTACAGATGTTTGATTATTGCTCTGCAGTCCCGTAAATAAACCAGTTAAATTCAACGCTTCTTGCGTCTGAGGCGCCGTTGTTGCCGTTTGTGGTATTTTCAGGTTGAACGTGCTTGTAGGAGTCGACGGTTTCGAAGCGAAAGAAAATGTTTGCGCGATCGCTGATTGCTCTTGTCTGAACATTGTCTGTGAAGGGCTCTTTGCGATCGCAGCTGCAGTGTTCGGAGTAGCGAAGCTAAATGCTGCGGCTGCAGCATCTGATTTCGGAGCCGCTATTATTGTTGTTGCTGTCGTTGGGAGCCCAAATTTCAACGAGGTGTTCAAATTGATTTCCTGAACTTTTGTCGACGGTGCTTCTGTCAATGATAACACGTCTTTCAATGTACCGGTATTGAATAAGTTGCTTTGTACTTTTACAGAATCACTGCTCAGCAATACGTTATCTTTGCTAGGTTTGGCACCAGATTCTTTAGACGTAGATTTTTGTAAAATAGTTTCTTCAGACTTCTGAGCTGGCGTACCGAATGGAATAGAATCAACTTTAGGGAAAGATTTAATCGAACTCGGTACGTTAAGAATTAAAGTATTATTAGCTGGACTTGATACTACGGTATCGTTCGGTTTACTGATTTGATGGGTGGCAAGAGTCACCGATGGACTTAACTTTTTCTCTGTCTGCAACGGTTTAGTTCCAGCTGCAACAGGGAAAGCCACAGTATAAGCGGGTGGTTTTGTCTGCGATTTACTTTGCGTCGGTACGTTATTAAGTTCATTCGTACCGATTCTTGCAACAATGCTATTGAGAGAAGCTAATGGACTTTGTTGCTTTGGTTTCTCGGCGGTGGTCTGTTTTGTAATCGGAGTCTGTTTCGAGACTGGCGATTCTACTTTATTCTTGATCTCGGCGAGTGCAGCATTTGGCGAAGCCAAAGAAGACAGTGTCGCCTCCAAACGATGTTGGCTGGGTGACGGATTCACAGGTTTTATAATTCGCGGGGTTGAAGAAGACAAGTATTCTCTCAGGTTAATCTGCTTTCCTTGAGTGAAGCTCAATGTCTTCGCGGCGATAGTTTTGCAACGCGCTTCTATGATCCCTGCATTCCTTGGGAGGGAAACCGATGATTTCGATGACGTTATACTTAGATTCGATAGCGAACTATCCAATCCGAATATGTTGTTGTTACGAGTAAGTAATTTCCACTGTTTTTTCAGTTGCTCCACTTTGCCTTTTTCCTGTATAATGATTTTATTATGCAGTAGCAAATTCTGATAGACAAACTCCAAGTGGGGAATCTTCATTCGCGACTTTTCTTGAGTCTTATGATCAGACCATTCCAAGTCTAATATTTTACTAGCTTGAGCGAGTTGCGTTTGGGTGTAATAATATAGTTTTTGTAGATCCGACATCTTATTGTTATCTCCGCAGTTTCTAGTGGGGAAATCTATGCTGGCTGCGTTTTTCGACTTGGTCTCTTCGACCCAAGCGAACGATTGCAGTAGCAACGCTTTTAAATAAGCAATGTCGCTGGATAAACTGTTCGTCGTTTCTCGCAGTTCTCTGAGAAACTGGTCTATTACAATAGAGGTATCTACAAGTTTTCTACATTCTTCTTCCGTGCCGCATTCCCAAGCTTGCGCTTCCAATCTGTTGCGCAGCTCCTTTTCAAACAAACTATGTTCTTCTATGTAAGCGCGAATGTCTCTACTCTCATCCTCGACGGTAGTCTTCTGTTCCTGCACAGGTTCTTGCACAATTATTTTTTTAATTATCGTTGCCTTCGTATCTGGCTTGACAGGCTTCTGCGAATGCGTATCTTTAGGTGGTTCTACTTTAACTTCTAAGTTTGCACTTTCAATCTTTTGCTCGAGCGGTTTCTCCGATGGTTGCTGCAGAAGAGACGCCTTCTCGAAAATATCCCTTACGGGAACCGGTTTTGGTCTTTCAGTAGGACTTTCCAGTTGCTTCGGACGCGGAGTACTTGTGATTACACCGTTCATTACAAGGGACGTGTCTAACGGAATAGCATTGTACTGCTGTTGCAATTGTTGTGGCGGAATCGGAACAATTTCTGTAGGCGGACTATTGATGGCAGGACAATTGGGCGTCAAATTCACCATATGAAAGCTACAGAGTTGACCAGACGTTGCCAGAATATGTAGTATGGGAACCGGAATAGGTAAAATAGAATCAGCTCCCCACGGTAACTTTCGAATGGGAGATCTATCTACAGCTAAGCCTACCGGATAACTTTCCGTGGTATGAATCAACGGCAATTGAGCTCTGCCGCTGTCAACCAGCTGCCATTGATTCCATGTGGCACCTGCGTCCGTACATCCCAATACTGCGATCTCACTGCTGTTACTACTAGCAGCGATAATTATACCCCATTCTGGCACATGATCAAAGTAGTAACGTGTTGTTAACATTCCTTCTCCTTCGGTATCTGTTATTCCATATGTGATATCTTCGTAACATGTGAAAATAGCATTTGCTTCGCCTTTGGGAGCATCAACTATAAGAACATTAATCCTCTGTTCAGAACCCAAGTAAGCAGCGCAGAATTGATAATTACTGATCCATAAAATAGAAACAACTTCTCCGATGTATGGAGTAGGACCAGGAATCGTTCTAGCTACTTTCAGGTCAGGTTTCAATTGTATAATATTTCCGTTCTTGCAACCAACTACTATTTGTTTCCCTTTAGGACTCCATGCTGCGCATAAAGCATCTAGCCCATTCAATCTCTCTAAAGCTTTCAATTCTACCATCTTTTCCTCTTTTATTTGAAAACTGCCGATTGTATAATCACTAGCTACTGTACATAACATTCCTGGAACAGTTGGGTTCCATTGTACATCGTTTACGAACACCTCTGCACTCGATGTACAAATCCTAATTTCGTGTAATAAGTGTAAATTCTGTAACAAAAATAATTACAACGTTTAGAATAAATCAATCCTGTGTTTGATAAACGATAAAAATCTATATTTATGAAACGTACACTTCTGGTAAGAGCCTGTACATCATAAATTAAAACAAACGGCCCTTGTGGTACTACCGCTAAGTAGGAACAATCACAGCTAAGCAATAATTTACAAATAATTATCGAGGTTTCAACTTCTATTTTCCATTCTGGGTCACTGTCCTCTCCTGGTTTCAATACAAATATCTTATTCTTTTGACCTATATATAATAAACCCCTTTTTTTGTCTGCAGTGATTAGACTGCCGGCAATTGGTACGGATGTGTATCCATCTAAAATTTGGGAGATGTGTGACTGTTTAAATTGAAATTCCTGGAAAAGATAATTGTTCGAATCAATTTTATATAGTTATATTACACAAGGTTATACATTCGCAGGAATAAAATAAGTATATATATCGTTGTGAGCGAAAGCTCATTACATTCGGTTCATATCATTCTTTTAATTGAAACAATGAAAGACGGGATATTGTACTGAAATTCAAATCTAAAATAGCTCTGACGAGGTTATAAAGTATAAAGCTAGTATTTGTGGTTACAGTATTAAGAAATAACACGCAATACCTGGACGTCTTTTGGATCAGGCGCAGTTTTCATGTTTAGTTATTTCACTGTAATCTTCATAGAAATATTCAATTGCGTTGAAAAATTAATTCGCCGGACTGTTTCCAGGTTAAATACAAAATTAAACGAGTGTGTATCGTACGACAGTTGCACAACCTCGGATTATACACAGATCGTGAGTTGAAGCATATATTGGATGACCGTGAACAAGATATATATAAGAGTAGAATACAGTTGAATATTCTATGAATTTTTGCAGGCTTTATCAGAACAAATAGTGTTTTTTTGTTGGTTTTGTACTTCAAATTCCCCCTTTTGCATGTCAAATTGAACCTTATGCAAATTAATTTCACCTTTTTGTATATCAATTTCACTCTTTTGCAAATCAAATTCTATTCTTTACAAATCAATTTCACCCGTTTGTTTAAAATTAATTAATTATTTATTCAGATTAAATTCAATTAAATTATATATTTATATTAGACACACAATAATAATACATATACATGTACTTTCATTTCTAAAATTTATTAATCAGAAAATGGCTACATATCTAACAGTATATATACTTATATAAAAACTGTATAAATAATTTCGAAATAGTCTTGGTAAATCCGTGACTGTAAAAATAGCTATATAGTTATGGTATTTGCGGAAATAGTTTTGCACAAATATAGTTTGTTATCGATACATGAAAATAGACTTTAATTTTAGAAGAAGTGATCGGATAAATGTTAAAAACCAGTCGATTGTATATGTAAAATTTGCTAAAGATTCATTCTACATTCCCACATTGCAAATATTTATAAAACGTTCATGAGAAGTAATGAAATATTATTTTCATTCGAGGAGAAATGGTTCTTACGGCTTTTCCTATGTGATGGAATACAAATTCCGGCAAGAATCATCTGTTCCGTTCTTAGACCATATATACCTATAGACCCGGCATAGGTATAGTATGTGCATACAATGCTATGTGACGAGATCTAAAATTATCTGGTTCCCACAAGCCTCGATTCGAGATAATTTAAAATGGTGGATAGTGTATGAGACGAAACGAGTGCACAGTACACAAGTATTGTATTCGACATATACATGTATATTGTTTTTACTGTTCTTTTTTTAAATAAAGTAAGTTGTGAGGAAAAAAATACAGATTTTATATTACCAAATCCTACATTAAAATTTAGCTTCTTCCAAATTATAATCGACAAAATGAGTTAACCATATTTAAAATAATAAGAGTAAAGTAAAAATGAACGAGTAATAAAATAAAATACATGTATGTATATTTATACAGAATGACATGTGACGACGATTCCCCTTTCCCCTCTGCCACTTTACCTTCGCGGTACTGCGATTTCTCAACATACTATAGCACTTTTCCCACAAGCGTCGTCTGCTAGTCGGTTTAATCTCGGAACAAGGCAGAATTATCTGCGCCGGGTCTATAGGTATATATGGTCTAAGCAGAGAGTATATGAGAGTGCTCACGCCCGGGATTTGCCCGTGCCACTTTTGGCTGCCAATCGAGTTTAGTCCGGATCAGCTCCTACATCGACTTTTCTAGCTCGGACAAGAACCTACATCGACTTTTTGTTTCTGGCAAGAGCCCACAGCGAGTCGCTGTTAGTCGCTGTCAGCTACTCTCACACCGGACGAGATTCTACATCAACTTTGGCCATGATCAGAACGTTCAGTGTATATTGTTTGCTTCCATTTGCTTCGCAGCACCCGTATTATGTTCCCTTCCTATCATTTTAACCTAAATGTTTTTTCCGATTTTCGTTTCTCTCTCTCTCTCTCTTTAATGAAATGAAGGAAATATTTTGTATTAAATTATTTATGCAGTTATCTGCAAAAAATAATTATTCAATTAGGGTCAAATAAAAGGAAAAATTACAGAAGTAGACAGGTTATACGGAATGAATAATTATATTTAAACAAGAAAGATCAGACAACATTTTAGATCGACTTCCAACAAATTAGAAAATGTATAAGATACTATTTACAATTCTTTAGTACCTTAAAAAATTATGTTCAGTGGGAATAAAAGAAAGACGACAAAAAAACAGTTAATCTAAAATAAAAAAAATCATTTACTTCACACACATGAAAACAAATATAATACATAGTCAAATATAAATCAAAAATTATAAAACAAATAAATAAATAATTATTATAATACATAGTAACTATTGACTAGGCGAACGTCGCTGAAATATTGACCTTTTGGCAGGCAGCGATGGCAGCGATGACAGCGATGACTCTGAAAAAAGGAAAATGCATTTTATTATTCACTTTGAAGGTTTTTTTACTTTATTTAAATATAATCTATTTAAATCTACTAAAAAAACACGAATTATTTATGTTTGTTTAAACAATTTTATATGCCCAAAAAATTCGGTTTATAAATTGTTTATGGACATTTATACTTTGTTTCAAAAATTGTATTTGTTTAAATAATTTAATTTACAACCATTAGACGCAGCTCGAATATCTATCGAGTTTGGTCTCATTCTAATCAGAAGAACGCCGCGAAATCTGCTGACATGATTCCGTGAAATTATTATGTGAAATAACAAAGTCCAGCAATTGCATTTTGGCCGTCTCATACTGATATCCTGGCTGGCTGTAGAGTTGCCCGGCCGTGTTTATTGCACCACTTGGCCGCGGCCACAAAGCCATTGTCGCCTAGGCACCTCGTCGCCCCAATAGAAAATAAGGAAAAGGATCTTCTAGAAGTCTACGGATCCTTTCGCGAGTACATTCAAGATTACAACAACCATGCGCAGCTCGAAAGTCTATCGAGTTTGGTCTCATTCTAATCAGAAGAACGCCGCGAAATCTGCTGACATGACTCCGTGAAATAATTATGTGAAATAACAAAGTCCAGCAATTGCATTTTTGCCAACTCGTACCGATATACCTGACTGACCGTCGGGTTGCTCGGTCGTGTTTATTGCACCACTTGGCCGCGGCCACGGAGCGGTCAGAGTCGAACTTGAGAGGTCTCGGTCGTCGAGAAATGTAAACATAGCTAATCCAAATTTCCAACTTCCTTATTTTTCATTATTTTTTTAGGAGACTGCGATTACCATATTTGTGGCATTTTTCTAATGCAAAATGATACCAAACATGATATATTTCCGATGATATTTACTTGTGTAATAGACAGTTAAAGTTTCGGGCGCGAGCAAGGATAGCGTATGGGAAAAAAAGAAACGCAGAGAGTCTTAGTCGCCAGCACATTTCAATGGCTCGCCGGCAACTGTCCTTCCTTGCGCCCGAAACTTTGATTGTCTATTACACAACTAAATATCATCGGAATTATATCATGTTTGGTATCATTTTGCATTAGAAAAATTCCACAAATATGGTAATCGCAGTCTTCTAAAAAAATAATGAAAAATAAGGAAGTTGGAAATTTGGATTAGCTATGTTTACATTTCTCGACGACCGAAACCTCTTAAGCTCGGCTCTGACCGCTCCGTGGCCGCGGCCAAGTGGTGCAATAAACACGACCGAGCAACCCGACGGTCAGTCAGGTATATCGGTACGAGTAGGCAAAAATGCAATTGCTGGACTTTGTTATTTCACATAATTATTTCACGGAGTCATGTCAGCAGATTTCGCGGCGTTCTTCTGATTAGAATGAGACCAAACTCGATAGACTTTCGAGCTGTGCTTGGTTGTTGTAATCGTGAATGTACTCGCGAAAGGATCCGTAGACTTCTAGAAGATCCTTTTCCTTATTTTCTACTGGGGCCACGAGGTGCCTAGGCGACAATGGCTTTGTGGCCGCGGCCTAGTGGTGCAATAAACACGGCCGGGCAACTCTACAGCCAGCCAGGTATATCAGTATGAGACGGCGAAAATGCAATTGCTTGACTTTGTTATTTCACATAATTATTTCACGGAGCCATGTCAGCAGATTTCGCGGCGTTCTTCTGATTAGAATGAGACCAAACTCGATAGATTTTCGAGCTGCGTCTAATGGTTGTAAATTAAATTATTTAAACAAATACAATGTTTTAAACAAAGTATAAATGTCCATAAACAATTTATAAACCGAATTTTCTGGGCATATAAAATTGTTTAAACAAACATAAATAATCCGTGTTTTTTTAGTAGATTTAAATAGATTATATTTAAATAAAGTAAAAAAACCTTCAAAGTGAATAATAAAATGCATTTTCCTATTTGCATAGTCGTCGCTGTCATAGCTGCCTGCCAAAAGGTTTATACTTCATCGGCATTCGCCTAGTTAATTGTTATTGCATTCCTATCAATAATTACTAAATAGTATCTTATACATTTTCTAATTTGTTGGAAGTCGATCTAAAATGTTGCCTGATCTTTCTTGTTTAAATAAAATTATTTATTCCGTATAACGTGTCTACTTCTGTAATTGTTCCTTTTATTTGACCCTAATTGAATAATTATTTTTTGCAGATAACTGCATAAATAATTTAATACAGAACATTTCCTTCATTTCATTAAAGAGAGAGAGAGAGAGAAACGAAAATCGGAAAAAACATTTAGGTTAAAATGATAGGAAGGGAACATAATACGGGTGCTGCGAAGCAAATGGAAGCAAACAATATACACTGAACGTTCTGATCATGGCCAAAGTTGATGTAGAATCTCGTCCGGTGTGAGAGTCGCTGACAGCGACTCGCTGTGGGCTCTTGCCAGAAACAAAAAGTCGATGTAGGTTCTTGTCCGGGGTAGAAAAGTCGATGTAGGAGCTGATCCAGGCTAAGCACTAAGACTAGGGGGCAGCACTATAATGGGCACGGGCAAAACCCGGGCGTGAGCACTCTCATATACTCTCTGGTCTAAGTTTCCGTTCAAAGGTCCGTACAGCGCCGATTGACATAGCGGCAAACTGCTCAAACTGCTAGCTAAACCACTGCTAAACCATCGACGAGACTGCCAGTCTTATGTCCCATAAGTTATGGGAGATCGTGTTACTCGAATAATTCGGTGTTTTCTTATGCCCTCTAGGATCACTCTAGGATGTATTCTGGCTAGAGTAAGAACCAGAAGGCCATCGACGTGATCTCGTCGGTGCAGAAGGCCACTGAGGAGGTCCTCGTAAGTGAGAAAGCAAACCGTCGCGGAACCATATATGTAGATTATCATCAATTGTTACATTCTGCACCGAACGCAGATATTTCAGACGATGTTTTAAGATTCCTAGAAATATTAAGAAAGTTTTAAAGCATCATTTTACAATTCCGACTTTAAATTTCATACGAGATATCTCAATTTGTAATTTCAAAATATTTCATAAACGAGAATTATTACGTTACACTTTCTCACACATAAATGTTCAAAGAATCGGTCTGTGGGAACAGAAATGTGTTGGAGAACAGAGTAAGAGATTAGGAGTTATATCAAGACTTTACTGTAAACAATTAGAATGGCAAAAGGATTATTATAGACATTGAACATCTAGAATCAATAAAATCATAGTATTATGTTGATTAAATTGACACGTCCGGTGGTCCAACCGTTATTAATAATTACTAAATAATCATAATACAAATGTTTCTAAAAGTAGTTTAATACTCCCTCTAAGTAATGTTGCACGGGAAATAGAATCAAATATTATAATGAACAAAAAATCATATATTAAGCGAATAAACCGAAATGTAATACGCGAGAGAGTTAGGGAACAAAGCAGCTTTTTTTTGTTAAGGGAGGTGGTTAAAAATAATCCACCTCCCGGGACAACCAATGGGTTGCCCCTTTACTATCTTAGGAGTGCCTAAACTAGACTCCCCGGGGACCTACTCTTCGTATTACACCCGAGGTGTCATTTTTCAGGCCAATATCACTCCTGTTCTTTTCTTATAGGGAACAAAGCACCTGTAGTCCACGTGTAGCACAAAATTACAAGAAAACCACCTAAACGAAATTAAGTACTGAGAAGACCAAGAACGCAGTAGAGGTGTCACAAAGACTGACGGAGGCACTTTGGAAGAACGCGAGAAGCGGAGGACCCAGCCGAGAGAGAGAGAGAGAGAAGGACACAAGAATAATCGAATGACCAAAACTGCAGACAACAATTATGATGACAGGTGAAAACCGAACCAACTCCACAAGGATTTGGCTTGGAACAAAGGATAGAGAAAAATATAAAAAGGACGACACCTCACCACCTGCAGCAGTTGAATTAAGAATTTTAAGATCATCATTTAATTGTAATCATTCGTGTAAAAGTTCAGTTCTGTATATTGTCAGTAATATACAGTGTAAACTCAATCATACATAACATATAATTTCTGAATTTCTTTTCTTATTTTATTAATATTGCGCGAGAATTGTAACCAATTATTATATCAAATATTATATTGAATATTGAATTATTGTATTTTATACCGTACTGCGAGCGATCGAATTAAGAAGAGTTTATAAGATGTATTTTCCAGCGAATTACATAGGATTGTTAACTCATGCGATCTATTTCAAAACTAAACTTCTTTTTAATTAAAAGCTTCACCGAACTAATTCACAGCGAAATCTATTTTAAACAAATGAATAATTCAAAACATAATATGCGAGCGATTAACTAAAAGAAACTTCTGTTGAGATTTATTTGTTATCGAAGAATATAAAAATTGATAAAAGATTGATGAACAATGGACCGGTGTAAATGAATCGAATATCAAGTGTCCGGTCAAGAGATAGACGATGGATTAAGAAGAAAATGATTACAAAGAAATCGATGAGCATGCATCCACCATAAGAAGATTAAACGAAGAACAATGGATCAACAAATCTATAAAGGGGTGCCTCCTCATCAGGAGCGTCAGTCGACAATCAAAATCTCCGGAGTTTTTCTCGTTCGTATTCAGAATCTTAAACGTACACGCAGTCAATCTAAATCGTGCTAAAGTATTAAAGTAATCAGCAATAATTTAAAGGTGAAGTTTTAATTTAATAAAAGGCGTGTACACCCGCCGGATCACCAAAACACCACCAATTCATCAAAGAGCGGCTGAAGCGAATACCCAGCGATCGAAACCATACAATAGTTTAAGGAAACAAAGCGAGATACATCTATCGGTAAATACTAACATTTATAATATTTAATAACAATTTTATGTATTCTGAATTTGTTCTATTTTAAAATATATTTTTGTTCAATTGTTACACTTAAAATCAATCTATAAAATCATTATAAAATACCCAACATCGATTTCTTTGTTCCACATCCTTTTAAAGCCATTTACAAATAAAACAACCCTCAATTACCCGAACCAGAGCAGATGAATGCAGGTAGGTTCAAAACTGCGTAATATCTCTTCTTAAAACTTTTAATTCTAAATTTCTCTTTAAACGTCCCAATAAGGACGTAATAGTTACTTCGAAGTATTTGTTCAGTCAGTGAACACGACAATTTTTATTCCTGATTTTCTAAGTGTTCCTATTCCTTTCCATAACATTTTAGCATGTCACGTTTCTTCAGAACAAAATATATTATTCAATCTTGTTCATTTGATTTTCGTATCCGCGCGAATGATATTGCTTCGAGCCACGAGGTAATATCACTTCCCCTAATGTCTATGCAAATATCGTGTGCTAATTGTGATCCTTTCTGTTCCTAGCACTTCAGTACGCAGTAAGTTACGCTTGTTTCTGATGCAAAATTTCACGAGGATTACGCTGCATCAAATAAAAATTAGCTACCGCTGCCTGAGTGGTAGCTACATACCTCTACATTCGTATTCGCTTGGACATTCCCCGCAATCCTGCCAGACACCTACGTCTCACCTCGTCACGATAGACATTTCATATAATAATAATAATAATAATAATATTGTAATCTTCTAGTGAAAAATAAAGAATATTGGTTATAATAATTAATGTGTTCGTTCTTCCCTACCCTGAACATCGACAAAACTTCAGTTTTGTAATAAGAGAATATTAGTTAACAATTTTCAAAACAATTTTCGGCAGGCTGGCTTGACGTAGGGTTGTACTACTGAAATTTGTGCCACCTCCTTTGATAGTATGTTCTCCTAATACAAAATTCAGTCTTCGAGGTTCCCGAAAATTTTAGGCCGTCTGACTTGTTATTGAGTCATACTACTTAATTTTCGAAATTTTTCGAGCGTCTGACTTGTGGTTGACTTATACTACTGACAATCCGGATACCTCCTTCAGCATCATGTTCTCCTAATACAAAGTTCAATTTTCGAGGTTTTCGAAAATTTTCCGGAAATTTTCGACTTTGTATTAGAAGAACATGATGCTGAAGGAGGTATCCAAATTTCAGTAGTATAAGTCAACCTTATGTCAGACGCTCGAAAAATTTCGAAAATGCAGTAGTACAATTCAACGACAAGTCAGACGGCCGAAAATTTCCGAAAATTTTTCGGAAACCTCGAAAATTGAACTTTGTATTAGGAGAACATGATGCTGAAGGAGGTATCCGGATTTTCAGTAGTATAAGTCAACCTTATGTCAGACGCTCGAAAAATTTCGAAAATGCAGTAGTACAATTCAACGACAAGTCAGACGGCCGAAAATTTCCGAAAATTTTTCGGAAACCTCGAAAATTGAACTTTGTATTAGGATAACATGATGCTGAAGGAGGTATCCGGATTTTCAGTAGTATAAGTCAACCTTAAGTCAGACGCTCGAAAATTTCAAAAATTCAGTAGTACAACTCAACGGCAAGTCAGACGGCCGAAAATTTCCGAAAAATTTTCGAAACCTCGAAAATTGAACTTTGTATTAGGAGAATATGATGCTGAAGGAGGTATCCGGATTTTCAGTAGTATAAGTCAACCTTAAGTCAGATGCTCGAGAAATTTCGAAAATTCAGTAGTACAACTTAAGGACAAGTCAGACGGCCGAAAATTTTTCGGAAACCTCGAAAATTGAACTTTGTATTAGGAGAACATGATGCTGAAGGAGGTATCCGGATTTTCAGTAGTATAAGTCAACCTTATGTCAGACGCTCGAAAAATTTCGAAAATGCAGTAGTACAATTCAACGACAAGTCAGACGGCCGAAAATTCTCGAAAAATTTTCTACAACCTCGAAAATTGAAGTTTGTATTAGGAGAACATGATGTTGAAGGAGGTATCCTGATTTTCAGTAGTATAAGTCAACCTTATGTCAGACGCTCGAAAAATTTCGAAAATTCGGCAACTCAACGACAATTCAAAGTGCGAAAATTTTTTGGAGAACCTCGGTAATCCACTTTTGTATTACGAGAACATGATATCGAAAGAGGTAGAACGAAAATTCAGTAGTATAACTCAGCGTCGAGGCAAAAATTCGGGAAGAATAGGTAGTGCAATAAATATATACGTTTCTTTATTACAATGTCTTTATTCACTCTCTGAATTTTCATACATAAAATGTTGATACAGTACATGTACATAACTTATATTCTAACGCATATACACACATAAATATAAAAGAAATTATGTGCACTGTTATACAAACTAGTGGTGGAACGTTTAACGATGTGGTATTTCAGACCACTGTAAGTTCCACAGTATCTCCGTGCCCACTTGCTTATTGCCTACGTCGCTGAATAACACAGGGGTTGGGTGTAGATCCGAATTTGACCGTGACGAAGAACTCTCGAGTGTGAAAGATACACGGCGCTAGATAGTGTCTAGTATACACGTACACGAGGATGCAAGTGTTTGGAATACGCGAAACTATAACTCTATAACGCTCATTTCGGTGGTCTACGTCGTCACAATCGCTAGATAAAAGATCCATCTATAAGGGACGTATACCAAACGTATACCAAAAGTCGAAAATATGTTTTTTGAAGTGAAAGTTCTTCACTGAGGGTATCAATTTTCTTATGTAACGGAAGTCGATGTTACGGAAGTCGAAAGTCGAGTGGCGCGAAAATTTAAACTGAGAATGAACGTAGAAAAATAATTTCTTACCCCGACGGGATCCGAACCCCGGTCTACCGATTGGTAGTCCAATTTCGTAACCACTTGGACAACCAACGATCCCAGAATGATAGCGAATGGTTAGAATAGCACGTGCAACCACGTTTTTTATTTTTATTTACACGAATTAAAGTAATATAATTAAATATATTATAGACATATTAGAGATATATATTTTTTTTAACCACCGTGTGTGGAATAGAAAAAAAATCGTGTGCGTGGAAACCACGCGCGATAAAAGTGAAACTTATTGATTATTAGGTATAATAATTTATTTGTATTTATACCTAATAAGTAATAAGTTTCACTTCTGTCGCGCGTGGTTTCTACGCACACGTTTTTTTTAACTCAAATTTCTCAAAAATTGTACGTCTAGGAGAAAAATTAGGACCACATTCGGAATCAGCGCGGAAAACTCTATAAGAATTGTATAGTGAGAATCGAAACTATTTTTGGCTGTTGGACCGTGTTATCGGAAACAGACTTCAGCGCTCGCAGCGAGAAATGCCAGAATGATATGCTGACAGAATCATTCGCTTCAGAGTGTTTTCTCGAATTCGAGAAACTGTGGGTTTAAATACGCAAGGTTTACATAAAAAATCATTTGCGTGGACACCACGCGCGGCAGAAGTGAAACTTATTGCTAGTAAGCAAGGTTGCTATACTTAGTAAAGTATATGTTATAAAGTTTCACTTTTGCTGCGCGTGGTGTCCACGCACATGATTTTTTTATTTTACATGTAATTTTGTAATTTATATACATACCTCTTCATTTTTAAATATATATCTAATATATATAATAAAAACACATTAGTATATATAAACTTTATTGTTCCCCTAAGGGTTACAATTATTTACATCCACTCCTCCTTTACCTTTCCTTCCTTTTCACTTTCTTAGCATTATACCTTAAATTCTACTTATCCTAAACTTACAATACCTTACATTCCTAACTTAACTTAAGCTTACATTATCTTATATCTAAGTATAGAGAGAGAGAGAGAGAAAATGACTTATTTCTACCCGGCACCCTTGGACTCCCTCTTCCGGCTTCTTAGCATTCACGCACACCTATCCTCCTTCCTCCTCCTTTCCACTTTCAACCAAAACAACCTCCAGCCACACCTTCCCTCCATTCCTCTATCCTTCTCATCCATCCTTCCCCTTCCCCCATATCTTCTAGCACCTCCCCCACCCTGTCTTGCCATCCATACTCCTCATCTACCCACATACACACCTCCCACACATGCTCCCACGACTCATTAGTATAATGCACATTAGTATAATAATAAAATAATCGCTTCAATAAAATAAAAATTAAACGTGACAGCACGTGCTGTCGTATCATTAGACTGCGCGACCTGTACGTAGCGCAGAAGCCCTCAATGGCGGCGCGGGTTACAAAGAGTGAGAGAGAGCGCTATAGATCCCGGCTAATGCTTTCTTTCTTTCTGTAAGACGGTGCAGTCTATCTCTATGACTCTATAGGCGTAACATAACCATGTATTTCTAACCATTTCGTTTGATACTACTACCAAAATCTTCGCTGTCATTCTGAGATCATTGGTTGTCCAAGCGGTTAAGGAGTTGGACTACCAATCGATAGACCGGGGTTCGAATCCCGTTGGGGTAGGAAATTATTTTTCTCCGTTCATTCTCAGTTTAAATTTTCGCGCCACTCGATATTCGACTTCCGTCACATCGACTTCCGCTACATCAGAAAATTGTTACCCTCAGCAAAGAAGTTTCACTTCAATAAACATTGCATTGACATTGTATATGTCCCCACAGTGAGGGAGGACAGTTACTTTCTCTATAAGAGCTCTAAATATCTCGATATTTAAGAAAATGCATCTCACTTGAAGCGGCTGCACTGTCACGCCACCCTTTGCTGCTTGCGGCTCCTTAAGGGCTGCCGAATAATGTAAATTACACTTCGAAAACGCAAGAGGTAGGCGATTTTGATATACGTTCCTCATAGATTGACCTTTTATCTAGCGATTGTGACGACGTAGAGCACCGAAATGAGCGTTGTAGAGTTCTGGTTTCGCGTATTCCAAACCCTTGCATCCTCGTGTACGTATACATGTATACTAGACACTGTCTAGCGCTGTGTGTCTGTCACACTCGAGAGTTCTTCTTGAAGGTGAAACTCGGATCTGGCTCAACTGGTTACAATCTAATTTCAACTGCTATCGCTAAATGGCATTGTTACTAAATAAATATAGATGCCTATTTTATTAACTGTCGGTAACATTCGGCTATCAGTTTCAGCGTTTCGCCTCTATGTCAATTGGCGCTCTGTACGAACCTTTGAACGGAACAGATGATTCTTGCTGGAATTTATATTTCGTCTGATGGGAAATGCGGCAAAAATCATTTGTAATTAAGAGTAACCAATACCGCGAACTTTCCCAAAGCATAATTAAGAGAAATGTCTGTAATTGCATTTTGTTTATCTCGAAATGTATCTCAAATAATGATGCGTTATTCATAAAGTCTGCTATCAGATACAGAACAGCTCCGACACGTTTATTACATGATGTATCTGTACTTTTTCTTGAAGGAACAAAAATGCAAGTTTATCATTTATTTATAAATGTATAAATGTTATATAATTATATATAATTTAAAATAAAACATACATAAAAACATGGTAGCTGCAATATCAAATATCGACGGATGTTCGCGATACGTCGCTAGATATCCAGTCGTTGACGATCAAGAATCGGACGTTGCAGGTTTAGCGTTCGGGTCGAAACGCTTCTCGAGAGGTTCCCAACACTTGTTGTAATCGTGGTCGAGCTTGTTGGAGATTGTGGTCGCCCATTCAGTGGCCACCAAGCTGTAACAGGTCTCGAACATGAATGCCATGGTTCCTTCGGCGATGCGCTCGGGTTCGAGCTTGCAATTCGAAGCTGTTTCGAAA
The DNA here is from genome assembly GCA_963971365.1 of Lasioglossum villosulum. NCBI lineage: Eukaryota > Metazoa > Arthropoda > Insecta > Hymenoptera > Halictidae > Lasioglossum > Lasioglossum villosulum. The sequence goes on from OZ020497.1 coordinate 27,890,673, forward strand.
CAGAGTGCATCCGGCCCGTGAGGCGTCATAATCGAGTGCAGCGACGCTTCTCCCGGCTGGAAACTTTCCGCTTTGGCTTCGTAGTGTCCCTTCACGAGGCCCATGAACTCGCTCATACAATTTCCTGAGGGTCAAAGTCGGCGGATTAATGCTTCGTACAGGCCTGAACGTTTCGCCGCATTTGCATCGAACGGAACGGAAAATCGACGCAGATAGCACAAAATGTCTTAAAGACGTTAATTTTACGTCCACTTTAGATCTGAACGTCTTACGACCTTAATTGAATGTCTTTAACACATCTCCAACACGTCCCCAACTCAAAGACGTCTTTTTTAAGACGTTTTAGACACGTCTTATTTCGGACGTCTTTAAGGTATATTTTTATTTTTCCTTTTTCTCATTTCTAGTATGTAATGGCAAAAATAAAAAACTGAACGTTTCACCGCATTTGCGCCGAACGGAACGGAAAATCGACGCAGATAGCACACAATGTCTTAAAGACGTTAATTTTACGTCCATTTTCGATCTTCAAGACGTCCCCAACTCAAAGACGTCTTTTTAAGACGTTTTAGACACGTCTCATTTTGGACGTCTTTAAGGTATATTTTTATTTTTCCTTTTTCTCATTCCTAGTATGTAATGGCAAAAATAAAAACTGCATTATGGCTAATGTACAGTATAAACTAGTCTGTATCATAAAATCTCTAAAATTCATTCCGTTTCCAAATAGACGTCATTAAGATGTCTTATTTCAGACGTGCAAAAGACATCCAGTAAGGGACGTCTTTATGACGTCGTGACCCTTATGTAATCAACCTAAATGTATAGATTAATTAAATCCTTTCGTAGACTATAAATGAATATATTATCAAGTAAAGTATGGACGTTCAGAGAAATTTTATATTTTTAGAGGAACATTAACAAATTGTTGAAAAAAGTAAATAGATACCCGGTTGACTAGACAATCCTAGTAGCATTTATAGTTGGCGATTTGTTGGCCCTCTGTTGGCGGTATGCGTTGGGTAACCGTTGGAAATGTCGCTCTTTTTTCAGTTGGGCCAACAATCAGGACCAACGATGGGACAACGATCACACCCAACTTAGAACCAACGTTACTACAAGACGAACCCATAGATCCCACATTCCGATTTTCTCTTTTTATGGTATATCGTGAATAATATGCATATTAAAAATGTATTTTCACGGTAAAATTTTGTGAAAAAAGGAAGAAACTAAAATAATACCCACGTCAGACTTGAACCCGGACGCGCTTGGGTAGTTAGTACATGACCTATCGCTGAACCTACAGATGATTGTTGTTCGTAGTAGAGCTGTGACTTATGAGATACCCGGGTACCCGGGTTACCCGTGAGATACCCGGGTAAACAAAAATTACTCGGGTACCCGGGTACTCGGGTAAAAAGCATTACCCGGATACCCGGGTATTCGGGTAAACAAAAATTACCCGAGTACCCGGGTATCTCATGAATAGACTGCGGATCTTCATGCAAAATATTCATATTAAATTAATGGATGAACCAAATTAATAAAGAGAATTCTTGAAAATACTTAGTCGTATATATCATTTTTGTAAAATATAAACTAATTTAATAATCAAGTAAAGCATATGGCGCTGTGGCACAGGTAATAATAGCTCTCGTAACCAGTTATGAGACCTCATGAGATACTCGGGTATCCGAGGACACGGCTGTCTTATAAGATAAGACCCGGGTACCCGGGTACTTGGCTATCTCATGAGACACCCGGGTAGTTTTGCTTTACCCGGGTATCTCATGGGTACTCGGGTACCCGGGTATCTCATATACCCGGGTAAAAGTTCGAGCTCTAGTTCGTAGATGCTATGATTAGGGTTATTAAATACGTCAACAAATTAAAATTAAAATATTTAAATAAAAAGGAAGACCCATTTTGAAGAAATCCAAAAAGGTCTTCTTATACTACATGAACACCCCCTTGTCTTTCCATTGGAAAATGAAAAATTAAAGAAATGAAAAAATTCCAAGGCTGCTCTCACAATAAAACTTTATAATGGATCAACTATCGCCAAAAAATTACAAATTTCAAGTATATTTAGACATCCGAAAAAAAAATTTGGAATATACGCCCGACGCGCCAACTGTCAATTGGTCGAACGTGTCATCGCATGTCTAGATCGCGCTCTGATTGGTCCGTGTTTTTCGTTAATAACTCCTAAACAAAGTCGCCGACGCTATTTTTGTAAAGGAAAATGTTGCTTCAAATGACCCAAGGAACCTCCCATTTTCGGGTGTCGGAGGAATTTTGGGACACCCTGTATATTGTAACGAAGTCTCTATTCTTTAGCTAAATAAATTAATACACTTTCAATAACTGTAATACGTTATTATTCAGAGGAAGGCAACTCATCTTTTGCTATATCGCTTTTATCGCTTTTGACGTCTCGGACGTCCGCTTTCTCTCGCGTCTGTCTTTCGACTCTCTTTCGTTGCAGCGTCGTTTTCTTAATGACGCTGTAACCAACCTGAAACTTCCAACAATTCTATACAACGGGTATACCGTCAGACGCGTAACAATATTTTTGGTTGTAGCAACACTACTGTCGTCTGTTAGACGATATATTTAAATATTGGCAGATTTTCGTTGGGCCGATGTAGTATAATCGTTGTAAATTTTACGTTATTTAACCAACTATAATATCTGTAGGCCCAACGTTGGGTATTCGTCGGCAAATTGACGTTAACTTTTCGTCGTTGGTCCTACGTTGAGCATTCGTCGGCAAATTGACATAATTTTTCATCCTTGGCCCTACGTTGGGGTTTTGTCGGCAAACCACTAACCATTCCCCAACAAACACCCAACCGTCGACCACCGTTGGCCAATCGTAAATGCTACTAGGGAAGGGTTAAGGTGGTAGAGTACCCACGTGACATTACTAGAATCTAACCAGAATATTACTAGAAAACAAGTGAAAACAGGGGTTTACGCGGGAACGTTTCACATCCTCATACGATTATATTTTGAGCTGAGTGAGGGCTCATTCGAAAGAGGAAGGTTGCACGCAGTGCGCTCTTCTCATGTTTTCTTTAGATGATGTTTATATGAAGTAATATGAGTGTCCAAAGTAGGCGAAACAAATGAAGAAAAATTCCGGAGATTCTAATGTATTTTTCGTGCACAAAAAGATTTTTCTCGCGAAAAAATCGAGAAGACCGCACTGCGTGCAACCTTCCTCTTTCGAATGAGCCCTCACTCAGCTCAAAATATAATCGTATGAGGACGTGAAACGTTCCCGCGTGATCGCATTCAATTGTTCCCCAGATTCCCTTCATGAAGGGTGAGTAGAAGCAATTTTAGTTCAGCTACTTAGACGAGATAGCGCTTAGTCAGGTGAACTCAGGTGAACTATCAGCGTAGATTCGTAACAACAAAAGTGTAAAGGGCATGAAGCCACTCGGATCCATTAATAGCAATGAAGATAATGATACCCCCTTAAGGGGGTAGGGACCCTACGTGACTATGGTATTTTTGATTGTGACCAACCCCCGCGAGGAAAACCAATTGGCAATAGTGATGAACATACATTTGTATCAATCTAACGCTTTAGTTTCGCTATCATTACAGGTATTTTTCTTTTCATCAATATCTTTATTGCTATTAATGCATCCGAGTGGCTTCATGCCTTTTACACGTTTGTTGTTAAGAAACTACGCTGATAATTCTTCTGACTAAACGCCATCTCGTCCAAGTAGCTGAACTAAAATTGCTTCTAACAATATAATAATGTTATCGGCGCACTGGTTCGATCAATTGGAACAATAAGCAAGTTTGGGTTCTCCCATTACCCCAGTTATTGCAAACTTAGTCATGGAAGAATTGGAAAATATTTCTATATCTAAACTTCCGTTTACATTATTATTTTATAAAAGATATGTAGACGACATAATTACTTGTGTAAAACCGGAACAATTACAAATAATACTTGATACTTTTAACAGTTATCACCCCAGACTTCAATTCACTCATGAAGTTGAAGTTAACTCAAGGTTGAATTTTCTTGACACCACGGTTATAAAGACGAAAAAACAAACTTGCTTATTGTTCCAATTGATCGAACCAGTGCGCCGATAACATTAATATATTGTTATGAACAAGTGACGATCGAGATACAGAGAACTGTTAAAATTGCTTCTATTCACCCTTCATGAACGGAATCTGGGGAACAATTGAATGCGATCACGGGAACACACCTCACGTCCTCATACGATTATGTATTGAGCTGAGTGAGGGCTCATTTGAAAGAGGAAGGTTAAATGAAGCGCGCGTGGGTCCCTAAATTAGCAGGAAAAATCTTTTTGTGATCGAAAAATACATTAGAATATCCGGAATTTTTCTTCATTTGTGTTCCCTACTTTGGACATTCACATTGCTGGATATAAACATAATGTAACTAATCTCTTGAAAATGATCTAAATTTAGATCGAAACGTCGAGATAAAATATTGTGAATATTTGCAAATAGTGTTTTAAAGTATTACTAGATCGAACCAATGCGCCGAAAACATTTAATTATTGCTTAAAGCTTATTACGATCGCTATACGTTAAACTGTTATAATGTAACTAAAGTTGGACCCACGCGCGCTTCATTTAACCTTCCTCTTTAGAACCAGCCCTCATTCAGCTCAAAATATAATCGTATGAGGACGTAAGGTGTGTTCCCGTAAACCCCTGTTTTGGCCTAAAATCTAGTTAGATTCTGGTTAGATTCTAGTAATGTCACGTGGGTACCCTACCCTCTTAAGGGAGTACCAGACCCTTTGATCTGGGTATTTATCAGTGTAACCAATCTCCACGCTGAAAACCAGTTTGGCAACAGTGATGAACACACATTTGTATCAATCTAACGCTTCAATTTCGCTATCAATACAGGTTTTTTTCTTTTTATCAATATCTTTATTGCTATTAATGGATCCGAGTGGCTTCAAACCCTTTATATTTCTGTTGTTACGAATCTACGCTGATAGTGCTTCTGTCTAAGCGCCATCTCGTTTGAGTAGCTGAACTAAAATTGGTTCTACTTGCCCTTCATTGCCCTTCATGAACGGAATCTGGGGAACAATTGAATGCTATCATGGGAAAACATTTTTTGTCCTCATATTAGCATGTTATGAGCTGTGTGAGGGCTCATTGTAAAGAGGAAGGTTCACCATAGCCCAGAAAACCGTTTTGTATTAGAAAAATACATGGGAACCTGAGGGTGGTTGTCTCGACTTGTTCGCCCTACTTTGGACGCTCATATTATTAAATATAAACATAATCTTGTTAAATCATGAGCAGAGCGACCTACGATCTACTTTTCTCTTTAGAATGAGCCCTCACACAGCTCGTAACATGCTTGTATAAAAACAAAAAATTGTTTCCCGTAAACACGGTTTTCACTTGTCTTTCTAGTAATAATCTAGTAATATGCTAGTCATATCCATGAGTCTGGTACCTCCTTAAAGGCAATTTCGGTCGTAAGACGTTCGTATCTAAAAAGGACGTAAAATTGGCCTGTCGTTCGTGGCAATTGTCAGCAAATACGTTAAGGTCTGTAGCTCGTCCGCAGGATGCGTCGATGCGCTGGATTTCAATGTCGAGAGTCGTAAAAATAGAAAAGTGAGGTAGCGGACGAGGATCGGTAGCGGTGGATAGCGATCAGCAACGATTAGAAGAGACGGGAGCTGCCGGTCGGCTAGATGGGAGGGGACAGAGATGGAATTGTACGTTCGCCGGCGCAAGAAACGTCGGAATTAGCGTCGTGAAAGAAAAAGGAAGCCGATCGATGTAATTGGAGAAAATTTCAAGTTTTCACCGATGTCTCGCGGCTCTGCGATTTTTAGAAGCGGTCTAGCATAGCGAGCCGCGCGCGCTGCGCCGTGGAGGGAGCCGCTCGTCGGCGAATCGCTCGATTGACAACGAATCGCGGTGGAAGAGCAAAGGACGGAACGAGTGGAGCGGTTTGCTCCACGCCTCGTTATTTACGTTCCAGCGGGAAAGCGGGAAAGCGGGAAACCGGGAAAGCAGGTAAGCGGGCAACCGGGCAAGCGAGCAAGCGGCTAAGCGAGAAAGTGAAAAAGCACAAAGAAAAGAAAACGGATGGAGGAACGAGCGTGGTCTGCGACTTTGACGTTCGTTGCCTTGCACCTTCAATTGGAGTTGCAAGCACATAGAAATTCGCGTCGTTTTACTTACGATGATAATAGGGCGGACGGAAAGTGTGTTGTTGGACGGACCATCGCGGCGGAAAGATGACGAAATCGGCCGCCGCGGTTCCAGGCTTGAGCGACGGGCACGTTAAAACGGTGAAGATGGAGGGATCCTGAAAAGAAAACGATCCATCGGTCGGTCTCCTCGATCGACGCTCTACAAACGATTCCGATACGTACGCAATGATCGAAGGAGACCGAATTCACGACCATGAACCTGTCCAGGTTGTATTTGAAGGGGACGTAGTTCCCGTGCCAAGCCACCACGTCGAACGGACTGTGACGTTGTTCGGCGACGAACAATTTCCCCTGAAATTTGCTGACGATCTTGTAGCCGGTCTCGCGGTCCTCGTACCAGGCGACGGGCGTTTGAAAGTCTCTCGGATTCGCCAAGCCGTTCGCTCCTGCCCGGTAAATCGATAGCGCAATTCAGAAACTAACGTTCTCTCCCGTTCGAGAGGTGTTTGCGTTTACCTATCGGTCCCAATTCGGGCAGCCGAAAGTGGCCGTCGAACACCTCGAGAATGTATCCCCGGGACGGCCCGAAAACCATCACGTGGAACCGTATGCCTTGCTGGATCACGCATATCTCGTTCGGCTCGCATCGGATCTTGCCAAACTCGGTGGTGATGAGCAACGAGCCCAGCTGCGGCACTACGGGAAACAAGAAACGTATTCTAGTTCTACATATTATATTCTACATATTCTGGTTCGGTCAGGTTCCAAATCCTTTGCACTCTTTACGTCGAGTTTAGGTCTGAAAGTCTTACGTCCTAAGAAGACGTCTTTCTCGAGACTTCGTTTCAAGTCTGATATGAGACGTTTTAAAGAAGTACCGTTCTGTAACACAAGACGTTCAGGAAAACTTTAAGCCGTCTTTGTGCTACCTGTGCTATTATTAACCTTTTGGTTACTCTGAACGAGATATCTCGCGCCCCGATACAGTAATTTCTCGATCTATGACCAGAAAACGGGAGTTTTAAATGTCATAGATCGTAAAGGGTATGCTATTTTTTTTCTCGGCATCGATCGCGCCGTGACTTCAAAAGAGTGCCGAACATAGAGAAGGACAGAATGATACACGGATCGGATGATGAGCGTGCCGCCGCACAGCGACCAAAACCTGGACAAAAATCGATTTTTAACTTTTGTTTAAATGACCGAAATCAATTATGTTACGTCATTAACAATGCTCTGAAGTTTATGAAAAACAAGTAAAATGAGTTAAAAGTTATTAAGTAGAAGTAGATATTTATATTTAAGTATCGTCGTTATTTGCTCATCGCTTTAATTTAATAATATTTGTGTCTGTTCAAACTCCTCTTACACAGCTACAGTTGCATGTAAAATTATAAAAAAATTTATTTACATGGCTCTTTATACATTGTATCGATAAAAAATCTTCACAATTTTTTTGAATATGTTTAATAATTATTTTCGAGTTTCTTAGTTGACCAGCGTATTAACTCGATTTTGAATTAAAAAAGTAAATTTCCGATGCGTAATTTTATACGTTTGGCTCGTAATGCCTAAACAAAACTAGGATAAATCTTTTTCTTAAAGTATCCTTAAAGTCATGAAACAAACCCCGTTTGCCGATTTTTGTCCATTGAAAAGATATTCATAATATAATACTGTATGTATTTTCATGCAGACAGTTAAGTGCGAATACCCAGAATCAAGAAAGGCTATTTATGTGAATCTGTTGTAAAAAAAATGAGCTTGAATTAAGTTTATTTCATGGGTTAATAACATTTTAAAGTTAATAACAAATAAATATATTTAAAAATAAATATACCAGTTGATATGTGCTCGTTGATAGAAGTTGATATATAATGTGCTCGTTTTTACATTCGAACTTTACATTTTGTCCGCTAGACGGAATAAAGGATAACCTTAAAACTCGCAATTGAAATTGTACAAATCTTGTGAAAATTTTGAAGAGCATAATATTACTATTTAGATAGAGGCAGAATAAAATTGTGTTAACTAGATAAAACATAAAATTAAATATTCCCGCATTAATATAAATGCAAAGAAAAGATAAAAATTTAAAACAAAAAAATTGAAAAACACAAAAAACCTGATTTTCAATTTGCATTCGAAATCAACATCCCCAATCACTCATATATATCAATTTTCAAAAAATCCATTCAATTTTGATTTTGCAGTCCACCATATTGAATCGACCATTTTGTATTTTATAATTTTGATTAAAAATTTAAAATCTACGTCCAAAACAACGTAGAGATACCAATTTTCTAAAAATTTAGTGCAGAATTCACTGAGTTATAAAATTTTGTGCATTTCACCCCGATTTCGGCCACTGTGCTAAAGTGGCTAAAATTTGGCTAAAGTTCAGCCGAAAATTGTATTATATGTGATACGAAGCGAAAAAACAATTAAAATGTTGTATGCTTGCGCGTACCAATCAGAAAATCCCCGTCGGCGTTGTAGAGCGCCCTGTCGACCATGGAGGCGTTGCACAGGTACACGTGGATCGCGACACCTTGCCGCATGCGAGAGTCACCGGCGCCGCATATCGTGTGCAATCCATCGACGAAATCGACTTCCTTGGCTCGTCTGCTCGGCACGTCGAACACCTTCCATTTCAGCTGAAACGCAAACACGCGACGTGTTCTAGAAACGAGAAGCAGCTAGAGAAGAAACGCGCGTTTACCTGATTCGGCGTCGTACAAGCGCGGTTCCAGTCGTAGTCGAGACCGGATGCTCCTTCAACGGGGACAAATCGGTTGTGAACTACGGACGGTCTGATCCGATACAGCCAAGAACGTTCGTTCGAAGATCGTGGAGCTGCGAGACCCGACAAACCAGCGGTTACGACAACGAAACTACGATCGTAAGCTTCGTACAGATCTGAACATTTCGCCGAACGACAAACCGAACGGCGAACGGTACAGAAAATTGACGCAGATGATGGCACTTGATGTCTTAAAGACGTTAAGGATGTTCTGGAGCTATATAAAAAAATTAAACCGACTTCGAAACGCACTAGAAAAATTCACTAAAAAGTATGAAATATTTTTCTTTTGATTTGTATAAATACACACCAACTGTTAATGACAGAGCAAAAAATTATAAACTGTTACAAAACTTCAAATTTATCGTGTTGTCATCTCACTAGCATGAAAACGCGACAATACTGTAGACCACTGAATATAGCTATTATTCGGAGAGTACAATTAATAACAAAATTCATTTACAATTTTTTATAATATGAAGACATTTTATTAAAAAATAAATATAACATGACATTCACTAATTAAACGAAAGCTTTTTAAATTAATCTATTTTTTTCATGCAAAATATACTCATGAATGACTTTCATTGCCAATATTATTATTATTTATTATATACGGACCGAGGTCCTTTTATACAGTATAAACCGTTTTCACAGTATTACCGATACAAACAGAAGAAAACATAACAAAACAAATTACAGTAACTTCCCTATAAATCGGGAAGTTAAAAAAAAAACAAAAAAAAAAGTCTTATCAATATATTGATGGATTTCGAAATTCTTGTACTTTTGTCTTCTATTGTACCTCCAGAACATCCTTAATTTCACGTCAATTTTAAATTTGCTGTATAATTCTTTTACAGTTACAGTGATTAATACGTCTTCAGCATCGCGCATGTCGTAGAAGAGAAAAGAAAATTTATATTTTTTGTACGGCTACATTTATTTTAATGCTTAAATTTTGTTTACAAACGAATCAAATTTGATTTCATTTAAAAAGAAAGGCGTAACATTCATATTTGTTGACTTTGTTTTAAATCTTCATGACGACTGTCTCTCGTCAAAGTGCGTCAAGGGATTAAGACGTTTTGAAGACGTTCCTAACTGGACGTTTTTTGCACGTCTGCAATAAGACATCTTAATGACGTTTATTTTAGACGCACTGAATTTTGTAGATGTTATGATAGAGACAGTTTACCGTACAATGACCATAAGCAGTTTTTTATTTTTGCCATTACATACTAGGAAGAAGAAGAAAAATAAAAAAACATAGCTTAAAGATGTCCGAAATAAGACGATTCTAAAAAGTCTTGAAACTGACGTTTTTGAGTTGGGGGCGTTTTGAAGACGTGTTAAAGACATCTAGGTGCACGGCAGTGCACCAGCCAAGTTCTCGCACTACGTACTTTTACTTGAAACAACTTGGCCGTTTTTTAGAGGCTTGTAATTCGGAACTGGCGGCAGATGGAGCGGTGTAATTTCGTACACTTGTTAAGTGCTACCATGTCTCAATATTCGCAAAACATTAATCTTCCAACATTAGTAGGTTCCGAGATATAGGACCACAAAAATCGCTAATTTTGTCACTGACTCACTCACTGACAGATCATCAAAACCTATTCGGTACTTCCCATTGACCTAGAAGCTTGAAATTTGGTACATAGGTCCACCATAACAAACAACCAAAGGAATAATTATCAAAGTTTGAAATTTTACTTTTTCAAAATTTTTTTCTTTTAAAATTGAATTTAACCATGGACTCTTGTACGAATTAGAACTTGTAAAAACAAAGTTTGAAATAATGAACTTTGAAATTTTACACCTTAAAAAAAGTAACCTAAGTGGTGGGGATGGTCAGCTGAGCTAGTCTTAAAAAATGGCTGTATCTCGGTAACGGTTCTTCCTACCGCAAAAATAACGAAATTTTCAAAAGGCTTAATCGTCAAAGACGTATGTATTTTGAATGTTTCAAGAAAAAAAATTTTTTCAAAATTTTACCTACTTGACAATTGATGAAATTTAAACAAAAATTGATGAAATCCCAACAAAAACACCCTGTAAACAGGAGCCAAGTTCTCTATGGCCGTAAAAAGTTGTGAAATCAAACAAAATACGGCCAAGTTCGTTAGCTTAGAAATACCTGTTGCAATACTGAAAAAGCGTTTGTAAAAATTAGTTTAAAAGAACGCTATTTAATTTTTAAAGAATTACATGGAGGGTTAAATTATTCAAACTTGGCCGCTACCAAACACCTTTTATGGCCATTGGTTTAAAAAGTAACGGCCAAGTTGAATAATTTAACCCTCCATGTAACTCTTTAAAAATTAAATAGCATTCTTTTAAACTAATTTTTACAAACGCTTTTCTCAGTATTGCAACAGGTATTTCTAAGCTAACGAACTTGGTCGTATTTTGTTTGATCTCACAACTTTTTACGGCCATAGAGAACTTGGCTCCTGTTTACAGGATGTTTTCGTTGGGATTCAATTTACAGTGGATAAAAAAAGTATTGGCACACTCTTAAAAAGGCGACAACTTTTTAAATATCGTATTACACGATTTGAATTTTTTTTGGGAAGCTGGAGCAATTAGTTTGCCACAGGATGCGAAAAGAAATTTTGTCAAAAATTGCAATTCATCGGAATTTTAGCAAAAATTCTAAAGGTGCATTTTACAACTTTTTTATGTGGGCCAATATTGAAAATTTTAAAATTGCGTTTTGTAGATCTGTGTCAGTTATATGCACTGGTAAAGTTTCATCGAAATCGGTTGATGCGAAAAAAACGACAGGCATTGAAAGATGTAAGAATCTGCAGTTACAAGTCGAAAATTGTGAAAATCTGCAATTTTTAACATATTTAAACGTTTATAGCTCATTGCAACGTCGACCGATTTTTACGAAATTTTCAGAATATGTTTAATTAACACAAATCTACTAAACGCATTTTTAAAATTTTCAATATTGGCCCACGTAAAAAAGTTGTAAAATGCAACTTTTAGTATTTTTGCTACAATTCCGATGAATTGCAATTTTCGACAAAATTTTTTTCCGCATCCTGTGGCAAACTAATTGCTCCAGCTTCCCAAAAAAATTCAAGTCGTATAATACGATATTTTAAAAATTATCGCCTTTTTAAGAGTGTGCCAATACTTTTTTTACTCACTGTAGATCGTAAAACGTTCAGATCGAAAATGGACGTAAAATTAACGTCTTTAAAACATCGTGTGCTATCTGCGTCGACTTTCCGTTCCGTGCGGCTTGTCGTTCGGTGCAAATTCGGCGAAACGTTCAAATCTGTACCAAGCGGTACGATTGGATCGATTACGTACCGGTGAACGCAGAACCGGAGAGTTGCTCGGCGTACAGCCCGTATGGACACTTTTGTGGGTTGTTTTGGCCCACGGGCAAAGCACCGGGACAGCGTTTGTCCTCGCTGGAGAATTCACAACCGAACCCGGTCAGATACTGCAACGACGCGACGGAAACCACCAATGAAGAATGCGCCGAGATTAACACGACTCGCAACGTCCTCTTACCTTCAACTCGTCCTTCATCTCGCGACGTTCTTCCTCGGAGAAATACTCAGTTCTTTTCCACGGTGGCGGTCTTTTATACGCGAGACAACAAGCGTTCGTCGCAACGAGATTGTTGTCCGGCAAAAGAAAAACATGTTTACGTCGATCGCAGGATCATCGACCAATCGCGTGGCCGTTCTTGCGAGGGCACGGCTCGTTAAAAGATTCGGTCGACACCCATGTCATTCCACGTGCTGCGCGAAAATTTATGTACGGCTCGATTAATTCTTGAGGCGAGCCCCTCGATGTCGAGACCTTGCCGATACACGCGACCGCTGCGAGCTGGTCTGAACCAATAATAAAAAACACGAATACGTTTGCAACTATTGATTGCGTATCCTCTCTGCCGCTGCTATCTCGGCGCTATCTCGAGGCCTCTATCGCGTTCGACGCCACGCAAAAATTATAATCCGGTTTCCGATAAATTTATGTAAAAGCGAGCGAGATCCCCACGCGCTCGCCCCACATAGACGCACCGGAAAATTTCGAGTTTCGCTCGAACCAGCGAAAGCTACGAGTTTTCCGTATCATATCGTTCCATTCGTTCGTCACGCCTCTGCATATGCGTCAACGCTAAATCTACCAGCACCGGTCACGTAACCGGTCCCAGATTTTATATTTTAAACTTTTTCAGACAGTTTTTTGCTTTATATTTAATATTTTAATATTTTAATATTTTATGTTTTTATATTTTTATATTTTTATATTTTTATATTTTTATATTTTTATATTTTTATATTTTTATATTTTTATATTTTTATATTTTATATTTTTGTATTTTATATTTTTATATTTTATATATTATTTAGATTATATGTTGATATTGTATATTTGATATTTGATATTTTTATATTTTTGTATTTTATATTTTTATATTTTATATTTTTATATTTCATATTTTATATTTTTGTATTTTATGTTTTTGTATTTTATATTTTTATATTTTATATTTTTATATTTTATATTTTATATATTATTTAGATTATATGTTGATATTGTATATTTGATATTTTATATTTTTATATATTATTTGGATTATATGTTGATATTGTATATTTGCTATTTTATATTTTTATATATTATTTAGATTATATGTTGATATTGTATATTTGATATTTTATATTTTTATATATTATTTAGATTATACCATGTGTTGATATTGTATATTTGATATTTGATATTTTTATATTTTATATTTTGATAGATTCTAATAGATTATGCAGACAGATAAAACGAAACTAAATTGTAAAGGGAACGGAACTCTTTGTAACCCGTAATGGGAACAAATAAACTATTACATACATACATACATACAGACAGTATTATCATTCATGGTTAGCAATTTGGTGGGCCTTCGTTGCTATATTGGTTGTTGGATAAACGTTAGAAATGTCGTCTTTTTATGCAAATGAGCCAACGATCATTGCCAACGAAGGGCCAACGTCACTATAATACAAACGGCCAACTGGGCTCGCTAACGTACACTCCCGTTCAGAAATACCGAACATAAAATGTTGAAAACATTCAACAAAATAGTAATTAAAGAATACAAGCTTCTAGCTTGATTTTGATTAAATGTAGCTATTAGGTCTGTTACTTGCGTTCGATGGTGGAAGATTTTGAAGCTTCGAATTTCAAACCTACGTAGTAAATTTATTTATACAATATATTTTTTTACAACTGGTTGTTTTTACATTCTGTGAACCATCATAGCATATAGCCCGGACATTGCATCATCAAGTTACCAATCATTTGAAAGTTTACAAAACTCTTTGAATGGTACAACATTCACTAATGACGATGACCTTATTAATAGCCAAACCTAATATTAAGGCCTGTCGTTACATACTATCATTTTTAAGAGCTGCGGACTTAAAGTATAAGTGTTTGTTTATACCGTTTCTAACATTCTTGTGTCTTTGTTGTATTATTTACAGTGACTCCCATTAATATTCGGACGCTCTAAAAAAACGATAATTGGTTTAACATTGAACTATACGACTTGAATTTTGATGAGAAGCTAGAGCAAATAGTTTGCTACAGAATGTGGAAAAACCTTTTGTCAAAAATTGCAATTCATCGGAATTGTAGCAAAAATACTAAAAGTTGCATTTCACAACTTTTTTATGTGGGCCTATATTGAAAATTTTAAAAATAAGTTTTGTAGATCTGTGTCAATTATATGCACTGCGAAAGTTTCATCGAAACCGGTTGATGCGGGAAAAAACGATGGGCATTGAAAGATGTGTGAATCTATAGATTTACTGCAGTTATAGCCCGAAAATCGAGAAAATCTGAAATTTTTACCATCGTTAAACGTTTCTAGCTCATTGCAACGTCCAACAATATTGGCGAAATTTTCAGAATATGTTTAATTGACACAGATCTACAAAACGTATTTTTTTAATTTTCAATATAGGCCCACATAAAAAAGTTGTAAAATGCAACTTTTAGTATTTTTGCTACAACTCCAATCAATTGCAATTTTTGAAAAAATGTTTTTCCACATCCTGTAGCAAACTATTTGCTCTAACTTCTCCAAAAAATTCAAGTCGTATAGTTCAACGTTTAACCAGTTATCGTTTTTTCAGAGCGTCCGAATATTAATGGGAGTCACTGTATGTTTCTTCAGTGTCCTGTTCTGTTTTGTGGTTTTTGTATTTTGTACTGTATGTATTGTATTCTATATATACTGTATTCTATGTACTGCATTACAATTATGTTGAAATAAATCTCATATGTGATTTTCTACAATAAAAAAAAAGAAAAAATGACGATGACCTGGAATCGCACTTGGATCAGTTTTTTGCCGAAAGGGATCAACAGTTTTCTAAGCGCGGATTTATAAAACTACCAGAAAGATGGCAAAACATCATCAAACAAAATCAAAAATGTTTATCGACTGAAGTTTATTGTTTCAATAAAAAAAATTCGGTTTTATTTCACTTTAAAAAACCGAAATTACTTTCTTGTCAGCTCAATATTGTTCATCTTTGTACGTATTTGTTTAGCGTCGAAGGATATTGTTGCATACTTTGTTTTTTACATAATCGAGACTCTCAAACAAAAATTGTAGAAATGAGAAACTGAAAACTGTACCGACTCGCCCCCCAGTCTCGCCCACCCGTCTGAGAACGCGAACTTGTTTGCCGATCGACACCGCTCCGCCTGGTGACCAACGAATTGGAAACGTTTTGCAACTAGTTCATTGCAAACGACGAAGGTAGCTGCTTGGGGACAGGAGAAGCTGCGCTCGCGAAACGCGAGAACTCGAGGGCGCATCGGGAGGCGAGGGGACCAAGTATTGCGGCGCATTCGTTCGCGGAAGCAGACCCTCATCGAAACATCGTTCGACGGAAAGACAGAACGGTAAATGGGAAGGGGAGAAAGAGGACACGACGCACAGTGTTGCGATTAATACTAATTACGTGGACAAAACTCATAATGTAATACCGTAAAAAATAGATGCTAGTCATATGATGTCTAGACAGTAAGAATATTAACATTTCTCTATCGATAAAATTCCCAAAGTCTCTTCTGTCGACAGAACTGTGTAAGCATTTTGAATTCATATTTTCCTATATTTTGTAACGAGGTCCATAAAAGCTCATATCTAATTGATATCAATCGATATTTTTAAAATACATTTTGTACTTACTTTTCTGTGTTCTAAAGTAATCTTTTGTAATGGAAACTAACGGCGAAAGTACGGTTTATTGTCTTAATTAATTCCGATAATTATATACAGGGTGTCCCAAAATAAGTGTAACTCCCGGAAATGGCAGGTTCCTTGGGTCATTTGAAGCGACACTTTCCTTTACATGAATGGCGTCCGCGGCTTTGTTTAGGAGTTATTAACGAAAAACACGGAGCAATCCGAGCGCGGCTACAGCGAACGGAGTCCAACTCTGCGACGGTCCCGCTTAACGCGGTGTCGCTATTGGCCGAACCAGAATCAATCCGCTGTACATACATAGTTTTGCAGTGTCCATAGTGTATGTTCCAAATTTATTTAAATCTATTATGTGACCGCTTGAAATTGTTTGTAATATGCCTCTAAGTCTACATATTAATTCTACGTCAATTCCAGTAATCCTAGATGATAAAAAAAGATATTTTAATTGTAAATGATTACACTTTTCGATAGTGTACATAAAATAGACGAATAACGTTAAAATATTGATTATAATCCGCAGTCTTGATTGAAAAATAGCTACAAACTTTACAATCTGATACGCTCCTCTTTATGGACAAATTTTGCACTCAGAACATCAGTTTCAGTAAAAACGGCATACGGCACAAAAGGTAGAAATCTCAAGCTTTAAAATGGTTCATTTCTCATAAAATTTGCATAAATATTAGCAAAGTGACAGCAGTTTCAATATTGAGAGAATTTTGAACTAGCTGTGACCGCTGAAATCGGGCGAATACTCCACTGTGCGACGCACAGTTGTTCCAACGGGGAAAAAAATCAATTTTTCGAATGTTAGTTACATAGATTTTTCATTGCAATTTCGTTAACTAGATAGTTCGAGTATTTAAACCAATAAAAATTTTTTATAAGTATCACTTATTTCTAGGAATGATATGACATGAAAGTTTGGTAACAGGAAACCTGCGATTTTGGCTTATAAATGCGTCTACATATAAACGCAGCCACAAAAATATAAAACATTAAAACACTTGAACAATATTATAATTTGATTATGTTTATAATATACGATTTATTTAACGTAGATTCAATTAATGTAAGTGTCATTTATTTATCTAAAATACAAATTGAAAAAGAAGTTTTTTGAATAGTAGAATTAAAGTTTAATTTGACATAACTTGTTAGCGCCAAAAAGCGCCAAGGTAAAACTTGTTGCAAATTATGCAACACATTTTAAAGTACATATCAACCAAGTTTCAGCTGCGAACACCTGCGAACTTGGCACTGAAACTATTTTTATATAACTATAGTCAGTCACATGACTACCTTTAAAACAAAATAATTATATATTAATAAATAACACATGCGTCGTACAGTGGTGCGAAATGGCCAAAAAGCGGAAAAAAATCTTTAAAAACCAAACTACCCAACAAATCTGCTTGAACATTTTTAGAAAGCATGTCACAGGTACAACGGTTATGTGGCAACAATTAAAAATAAAAAATTGTATTAATTATTAACTAAAATGGGCTAATTGAAAATCTTTGCATTACGCACATTCTTTATTGGATAAACTTCCGAAAAGCCCATACCTCCGATTATTTATATACTCTGTATTCTTACGTATTTTGACGTGCTGATTACGAATATGATAGTGAAATTTGGAGCAATTGGCGTTTTTTTATTTACTTCCGTAAATAACCCAGACCTAACCCGGACCTATCATTTTTCTCAGGAAGTATTATCTTTATGACAAAAATCAATAGGACACAAAATGTGTATTTTGATGAGGTCTACGACTTTTATCTGAAGTATTTTTCAAAATTCCCATTATTTACGGGACTAAATAAAAAAACTATAATTTTTATTTGCGCCAATTTTCACTATCATATTCGTAATCAGCACGTCCAAATACATAAGAATCCACAGTATAAAAAAAATCGGGGGTGCGAGCTTTTTGGAAGTACACCCCTTTATTTCTTGAAGCATACAGCAAATTCTTAATTACTAATTCTTTATTTTATTTCTTTATTAGTGTTTATAAAATCTCGACCACCTTCGGTCAATCTTCGCTACAATTGGAGCAATAACTTCCCTTATATGCATCCGTTATAGTATTTTCACCACTTCTAACCGCTTATACCTCGTGTGTATGTTAATCGATTTCGATGAAATTTTCAGTATATATGTAACTAACATTGATCTATTGAACAATATTGAAACTCCTGTCACTTTGCTAATACTTATGTAAATTTTATGAGAAATGAACCATTTTAAAGCTTGAGATTTCTACCTTTTGTGCTGTATGCCGTTTTTACTGAAACTGATGTTCTGAGTGCAAAATTTGTCCATAAAGAGGAGCGTATCAGATTGTAAAGTTTGTAGCTATTTTTCAATCAAGACTGCGGATTATAATCAATATTTTAACGTTATTCGTCTATTTTATGTACACTATCGAAAAGTGTAATCATTTACAATTAAAATTTCTTTTTTTATCATCTAGAATTACTGGAATTGACGTAGAATTAATATGTAGACTTAGAGACATATTACACACAATTTCAGGCGGTCACAAAATAGATTTAAATAAATTTGGAACATACACTATGGACACTGCAAAACTATGTATTAAACATAATCAAATTATAATATTGTTCAAGTGTTTTAATGTTTTATATTCTTGTGGCTGCGTTTATATGTAGACACATTTATTAGCCAAAATCGCAGGTTTCCTGTTACCAAACTTTCATGTCATATCATTCCTAGAAATAAGTGATACTTATAAAAAATTTTTATTGGTTTAAATACTCGAACTATCCAGTTAACCAAATTGCAATGAAAAGTCTATGTACCTAACATTCGAAAAATTGATTTTTTTCCCCGTTGGAACCACTGTGCGACGTCGCAACGATCTAAGCTCGCGAAGTCGCAAGCGATCCCAGAATCGAAGAGGAGCACGATGCAAGGCTTGTTGCCCCGCGAATCGTGTTAATTGCGCGTAATTGCTGGTGTTAGGAGAATCATCTGCGCCACGATAGGGCGGGGAGCAGGTTACCGGAGAGAAGGAAAATCGGAGGGTGGGGGTCGTTTACAGTTAAGCAAGGTTGCATCGAGAAAACGATCTCTCTCTGTGGCGGCGACAGCGGAGCAGACCATCCTTCAGCCACCCTACTTCGCGAAGCGACTAACGGGCGTCCGCTCGCGTTTGCGTCGCGCGCGGCCCGCGATCTACACAGGTACGCGAAGTTTTTTGGTGTCCGGCCTGTTTTCTCTGTATCTTGTCCGTTCGGCCGTGAAAAAGCTGATAAGCGCGGACTCGCAGGATGCGCGCCGGGCGTTTTCGATCCGGTCTGCTCGCGATTCCGGTTGCGGCTCGACACGAATGCTCGCGGAATCGAGTCTAGCGCGTGTTCGGTGGACCTCGGTGGAACGCGTTAGCGGAGAAACGCGAAAACCCGCGAACTCCGTCGGGTCCGGAGGAGACTGGTACTTGTGTGTGAGCGTGTGTGTAAAAGCCGTGAACAGGAGGAAGAGAGAGTAGAGGAGAGTAGGAGAGGTAGAGAGAGAGAGAGAGAGAGAGAAAGGAGAGAGAGAGAGAGGACTGGTACGTACGGTGTACGGTGAACGGCGAACGGTGAACGGTGCGCGCGCGGCAAGACGTGGCACGGAACGGTATGGAACGGCACGATTCAAAGATCGGTGGTAACTAGGTAGCTGACGAAGCACGTACCCCTACCTCGTCGGCTACTCGCGGCCCGCAACCAACGACCAGTTGGCCAGGCAAGCAGGCAGGCCAGGCCGGCTCTCGCTTAGACCAGCCAAGCCCGAATCCGTGAGAGTCTCGGTCCGCCGCTTACCGTGCACGGATCAAGTTCGTTGTCCGACCGGTCTTTCGTCGAGTTCGAGTTTTCGGAAAAGTTCGGCCGAGCTGCGGCCGCCGTGACACGCGCGGGGCACGCGTATAAAAGGCAGTAGGTAACCGAACCGTTATCTCGCGAATGTGTACGCGGACGCGAACGCCGCGAGATAGCAGTGCGCGCTAGAAACACCGCAGGATCCTCGATCGGCGTTCCGCTCTGTCGCTCGATGGAAATCTCCTCGAAATTGGAATTCGGAACCGCGACCGCGACCGTTTCGAAGCTGGACGTCGCCGAACAAACAACGCGTCGTTCTGTCGCTTCTTTCGAATGATCCGAGCCGCGACGAATTGTCCGTCCGGTACGAATTGTGCGGCACGAGGTACAAGCGCACGGCGTCCTGGTTTTGCATGGGTGTACACGTAAGTGAACCAGAACGCGCTCGATCCGATCCGCTCCGATCCGTTCCGATCCTCGACCGGTCCAGACGTCGTCGTCGTCGTCCTCCGCGACACGGTAACGGTACATTTCTCGCCTCCGTGCAGTCTCTCTCTCTCTCTCTCTCTCTCTCTCTCTCTGTCTCTGTCTCCTTGGCCATTGCCACCGAAAAGCGCCGATACACACGAGGTAATCTTCGAAACGCGAACGAAGGCCCCTCCGAAAAGTCGCGGTGTCGCATTCTGCAGATTTTGGCGAATGGCGAGCGAGCAACAGGTATTTACGAGGCCGCGCTCTTACGCCGACGAAAACTGTTAGACTCGAAGCAGAGTTCGGTGGCACGTTTCCGTTCCATTTCCACCGGATCGCGGCGCGAGACGCGAGAGGCGCGAGGCTGCGCTCTTACGACTTCCATATGGATCGAGCACGAAACTATCGTGCTAGACGTTTCGAGATTCCTGGCTTTCACGTTCACGGAGTCTTACGGTTCTCGAGGCTTTCGAGTGTAAGCGTCCGTTTGGAAAATCATTCCGAAAGGACGCGATTTACAGCAAAGACTCTGAACGACGAGAACCCTTCTCGTAAGTGGAAATCGAGTTTTCGATCGCACGATTTTTGTTTTCGATCGTTGGTTCGGGCGGACTGGTGCGAAAGAATACGACGACGCTAATGCAAATAAGATCCGCGCGATCGAAAAGGCAAGGTTTCCGACTGTCCGATCGGGGTTCGAACGATACCGATCGTCTCGGTCGGGTCCAGCGAGTCGAAACGTTTCGCAAACGATAGTAATCAGGCCGCGGGCGATCGCGATCACGATTGCGGTGATTCTCGAGGCTTCCAGAACACCTGAGAGATCTCTGATCTCTGTTCCGGATAGAAAGCGACCGCGCGTCGAATCGATCCGTCGCTCGATCCCGCGAAAACACCGCGAAAACCGTTTGCCGAGCGATCGCTGCACCGCCGCACAGTGGGCTGAATCGGGAAATTTAGTGACATTTTGTTATAGCTTTTGAACCATACGAGATATCGGGATGAAATTCGCACTAAAATTCATTTTTTAAAAAAATAGTCAATTTGAACTATAGACAAATTAATATTTTTTCATTTGTAAAACAATAATTTTTAATTCATTTTCATCAATTTTCACGAAAAAAATTGTTTAAATACAATCTTTCAAACAATTTTTTCTGTCTAAGAGTGTATTTTATATTTATGCTTCACACATGCAATGTTTTACGGAATGGGTAAAATGCAAACTTGAGGAATCTTTTTGTAATCAACGCATACAAAAATTACCAAGAAGGTAAAACGGCCTCATAACTGTGTTAAAAGATATTTCGTATAATAATTTATAATATTTATAATATTCTATATAATATATAATAATTTAGTAATGTTTTTGTAGAACTTTCGTGATAAAAATGTGATAACAATAACGGTTCTATAATATAACAATAGTAGCATACAACGAATAACATGAAATATATTAAAAATAATATTTGTTTATAATTTGTCAGTCTTCATTCTCAATTGCTTTTGTCTAGCATTTTTTTTAGTCCATTTCGAATTCTGTCTTTTCTGTTATTTACTTATTAATGCTTCAGCTTTCAGTTCTAAATTTAAAAAAATTTTTTTTTAATGCAAAGTAGCCCGTAAAGCGTAAAGAGACGCGAGTAACATTGACAGTTTTAAATTGTTATAATTTTAAAAGGCGGACGTATGCGGAAATAGTTTTTACGCCATCGCACAGTGCGGCGTGTAAATGGACATTCGAGACAAAAATCATAACTTCTAAACTAATCAATTTTTGACATACTTACTTTAATAATTTTTTAAAGGAAATACAAAGATGCATCGATTAATGCACCAACAATATAAGGTTCCATTAGTAAAAAAGTTTATTTTAATTTCTTTTTTAATGAAGAGCTTTTTATGATTAGTTGTTATTGCAATTTGTTGTCAACTGTATACTGCACAATTTTTGTTGGAAATATTTTTTTATTATACGGTTAAATTTAATTATATCTACTATAATGTATAATTATTTGACAATACACAACACCGTATTTTTGACTAGTATTAAGTAATGGTTAATACAAACTGCTAGATAAATCCAGAACTAAACTAAACGGCATATTACTCAGGAACCATAATACTTTTAATATAAATATAATATGTACATGTAAATAAAAAGTTTAATTATATAAAGATAAACTATTAAAAAATTTAATTATTTGCTATTCTTAATATAAATATAAATAATATATAGATATAAATAAAAAGTTTAAGTACATAAATGAAAACTATTCAAAAATTAAATTATTCCTTACAGTTTTTGTCTAACTTTTGATCATTTCTGGGAATAAGTGTGTTCGGACATTCAAGCTTCAACCAAATCGCGATTATAAATGCATTTCTCTAACAAAAATTAAATAACATCTAGTCTTGCAATTTATCGCAGAAAAAAATTATGTAGCAATATACTACAACATCTTGTTGATACAGAACAGTCAAAATTATAGGATGTTTTGAACCGTTTTTTTGTAAATTACATTTCAAGGATAAAATGCAATTCCTAAATTGCCAGTTAAAATTATGCACACCTCTGGTCAAATTCTCCACACCTAAGTTGTAACAAACAGTATAAAACAAAAACGAACCCAGAAGAGCAATTAGGGCACGAGTAATCTAACGTTTTAGTATTTATACTACAATAAACTCTTGGCTGTTGCTGATCCCTTATTGATTTTCTTGGATACTGCTTTTTACGTACACATTCCTCAATTACCGACTAATGATTTTGTTGGATAATTAGATTAGAATCGAACCATGATTATTTTCATTTTTGTCCATTGCATGCCGCACTGTGCATCGTATAGAGGAAGGTGTACTGAAAATTGTCCAATCTGTTAGAGCCTGGGACATCCTGGGACTTTGAAGATATTCCTTACCGAATATAAAAAATTTTTCAAATTATCTCCATTTAGCCCAGCATTAATTTCTAATACATTATGCAGACTAATTAATAATGTAAGATACGGTTTCTTCTCATAAATATCTGCTCTTCAATTTAAAAAAAAACGCGAAAAAATATTAAATAGGTACGTCAGGGCATCGCGTCGAAGAGAAGCAATTTTTCTCGTGAAAAATACTCTTCTTAAAATCTCCAACTTTCAACATTTATTACAACTATAATATTTATTAAATTGCACTAATTTCTACGTTTCCAAGGTCTATGGACATTTGGGAAGTAATGTTCATTAATTAGATATCGATACGAAAAAGTTCGTTTTTGGAGCAAAAGTCATTGAATTTCTCGATTTGGACCACTGTGCGCCGTCGACTCGTTGCCGTTTTCTATGGATCGGAGAAAGAGAGAAGAAGCGCGTGGAGCGTTGCTAATCGAGCTGCAAACGACGCAATGTCCCGTAGGAAACTAGCGAGCCGCATCGCGCCAATGTCATCGGCGGAATGGCCAGGGACCGTTCCGGTTCGGAATATTCGGAGAACATGAGCTGCGACGCTACGACCTGCAGTTGCACCACGAGTTCTATAGACAAGGCTAGTAGCGCACAACAAACCAAACGTCGGACACGTTTTTATTTCAGGGCGAGCGCACGCTTTCTCAGGACGAGGAGGACCGATCGCGCGCGCGGCCTTGCAACCGAGCTCTCGAGCCGGCGCACAGTGGTCCGGATGGAGAAATTCAGTGACATTTTTGCATAACTTTTGTAAAAGTTATAGGGAATAAATGTTTACTGAAAAATATGAAAAAATAATCACTTGTTAATGATAAATAGTTTAATATGTGTAGTATTCGTTTAATTATTTTTATTATTATAACATTTTACTTACTTTATCGGGTGATTTAGTTAAACCTATGATACGCTTTAACCCTTTGGTTACCCTGGACGAGATATCTCGCGCCCCGATACTTCCCGATAAACGCTTTTGACGAGATATCTCGTGCTCCGATACTTCCCGATAAGCGCTCTTGACGAGATATCTCGCATCCCCACCTAGACACTATAGACAAATATATTTATTAGGGAACTATATCCTGATTTGTAAAAGGGAGAAATGAATGAAATCTTTATTAAAATATTATTTCTTCCTAAATACTTTTAAATCTTTTTAATACAGATTTCATTCATTTCCCCCTTTTACAAATCAGGATATAGTTACGTATAAAATATGTTTGTCTATAGTGTCTAGGTGGGGATGCGAGATATCTCGTCAAGAGCGTTTATCGGGAAGTATCGGGGCGCGAGATATCTCGTCCAGGGTAACCAAAGGGTTAAACACTAACAAGTTGCGTGGAGGGACGATGTGGGAAGTAAATCGTGCATAACTACATACAAGGTGTCCCAAAACTACCCTAGGAGCCGAAAATGGGAGTTTCCTTGGGTCATTTGAAGCAACATTTTCCTTTACAAAAATAGTGTCCGTGACTTTGTTTAGGAGTTATTAACGAAAAACACGGACCAATCAGAGCGCGGCTACAGCGGATTGATTCTGAGTCGACCAATGGCGACACCACGCCTCGCGAGACCTGTCGAAGAGTCGGACTCCGTTCGCTATAGCTGCGCTCTGATTGGTCCGTGTTTTTCGTTAATAACTCCTAAACGAAGTCACGGACAACATTTTGGTAAAGGAAAATGTCGCTACAAATGATCCAAGGAACCTCCCATTTTTGGCTCTTAGGGTAGTTTTGGGACACTCTGTAGAGGAAAGTGTACTGAAAATAGTACAATTTGCAATAATGCGGTACTATTTGGAACTCAAAAGATATTCCTTATCAAAGATGAGGAATTTTGACAACTTCTGTGCCTACACTGTGCATTATTTTTTAAATACATTATTTAAATTAATTTTTAATTGTCAGTGTAAATTCAGAGAAAAAATATTAAACAGCTTAGTCAGGGCATCCAGATGAAGATAATCATCTTTCTTCTGCGAAACATACTACATATTTTCAAAACGCCCAAGTTTAACCCTTTCGTTACGGCGGCCCGGTCCGCGCGTTGCTGTGTGGATCACATCGTGCATACCGGATATATCCGGCGTTCGTCTCCAGAGGGCTATTATGCGGATACCGGATATATCCAGCGTTAGGCTCTACGGGCTATCATATGGATACTGGATATATCCGGAGTTAGGCTCCATGGTCTATCATATGGATACCGGATATATCCGGCGTTAGGCTCCACGGCCTATCATATGGATACCGGATATATCCGGCGTTAGTAGCGAAAGGGTTAAGTGTTCGTTACGATTACAATTTTTATTTTATCGTATTAATTTCTTTATTTTCAAGCTAGGTGGATATTTAAGAAGCAATGCAAACTTTGTACATGTTGATACGAGAAAGTAGTTCATTTTTCGGCAAAATGTCACACGATTTTTTAATCCGGACTACTGTGCGGCGCACAGTGGTCTAGAAGTAAGTTCTAGCGCGAATAAATTAACCCTTTGCAGTCGGAGCTATTTTAACTCGAAAATTAAACATTGCTTCGACTTAGAATATTTCTATGCTCCATGATTTTTTAAATTTCATGGGTATGAAATTGATGTAATAACTCATACAGTACTTAAATATTTAGTGACTGATTAGATACCAACATATTTAATAATGTAAACAATATTTTGATAATGGTACAGCAACTTTTAGTGGTGCCTCAGAGGCACTTAAAGGTTTTTAAAACTTGTCTTTACACCTAGCAAGTATGTTCTTTAAAAATATTATTTACAGTTTTGTTAATTTTGTGAATTACCCATTACACTTTGTTTATATATATTTTCAGACGCAATCGCTCTTGAAAATGATCCACACCTGGATTGAAACGTTGAGTTACATTTAAATATTGTTAATTGGCTTTGTTTTTGCTTTATTTTTGATCGAAACTGTGCGCCGAGAACATATAATTGATTTATAACGTAAATCTGTTAAAATTTATACTTGTATGATAGTTTGATATGTATACTACATTAAGAAAAGCAAAATCACTAAATCACATCACCGTATTATTGTTGGCAAGACTGTCAACATTCCAGTAACCACATTTTTGTTTTCTGCACTGGTCAATTGTTCCAAATTATAACCTCAAAATATCGAGTTCTTTCTTGAAGTGTGTAGTATAAACTGTGTTAGGATCTTGTTATACAGGGTGGTCCACGCAACTTGCACACCTATAATAACTTCCAAAGTATGCGTTGCACAACAAAGTTTTGTATACAGAAGTTGCATGGTCTGAAGGGATGCATTATGTAGTGTATGTATTTTTTTACAAGTGGAAGCGTGTCGGAGATTTGAAGGTCGACTTTGTTTTTTTAAATGGAATGCTATATTTTTTATACCAAATATGGAAGAATGATAAATGCTGAGTAAGAAAGCATTGACCTTCATTAGGCCTAAACCTAATAATTAAGGAGTAATTGCACAAACATTGTCAGGTAAACATCCAGCTGTCCTGCGGAATTCTGTGATAAGGTTGAATTTTTAACTTGATATTACGCGAAGAAAATGTTCAGGAAATAATGTGCAATTACTCGTTAATTATTAGGTTTAGGACTAATGAAGGTCAATAATTTCATTTAACATTCTTCCATATTTTGGTATAAAAAATATAGCATTCCATTTCAAAAAACAAAGTCGACCTTCAAATCTCCGACACGCTTCCACCTGAAAAAAAATACATACACTACATAATGCATCCCTTCAGACCATGCAACTTCTGTATACAAAACTTTTTTGTGCAACGCATACTTTGGAAGTTATTATAGGTGTGCAAGTTGCGTGGACCACCCTGTATATGATATTATCAGTATGGCTGTAATTGGAAATGATAGGTTTACGTTTCCTTCACGCACTTTATGATACATTTTATGAACTGATACTTTTAAGAAAAATTATTAGAATGTCGTAAGTTTTAATTTGCACGCGTTGCTAAGTATTTAATTTGATAGCTTAATTCATATCTACGATCACCCGCTTAGAGTTGTTCGAAGAACGGTCCAAATTGAAGAATTTGAAACGGAAGGATTGCGTTAGTGGATTACGATAGGCTATTTTTGCCGGAAGGAATGTGAGCGAACATAATATTCAAGGAATTTTAGAGAACTTTATCAAAAATATTGAGAAACGTTGAAAAATAAGCAATAATTATAAAGATAAATTTCTGTAAAAAAATAAGACTTGGTTAGAATCGACCATAGTAATCCCGTTTAATGAGATTGACATTCATGAACTCGAATCCGCAAGAATTGGAACGCCGTTAACAAATTTTAATTAATGTAGTATTAGATCGAAACAGAAGATAATGGAAAGAACATGCGTGGTTGAGGAATATACGGGCGACCATGAAATACGTGAATAACGGGTCTTAGGCTCGCTAAAGTATATCACAATAAAAGATAAAAGGGGTTTCTTAATATCATCAAAGTACCCTAGTTTCGGGAGTTCTCTATCTCCCGAAACATTTAAAAAAAAAAAGATCGAAACAGAAGAGAGTGCGAACTTTAACATCCACCGCTACTTTGAAAGAGCTTTCTTTTGCTACGCAGTCTACTTTAACGCCTAAGAGCGTTCACAAAGTGCTGATACATGGAGCAGAAATTATAAAACATGCGATTTTACCTATTAGTCAGCTTGGAGAGAAAGAGTAAGAGGCAAAAAACACAATACAACAAAAACATATACAAACATAAATTTGTTTAAACATTTCTTACTGTGTTCAAATCCAATTATATCTGAATTAGGTCTGCAGGAAAAGTGTAGTAAAAAGTTAAATCTCGATCTCAAAGATTTGCAGATGCTAAAATCACCAGAAATTCGATCAAATACAAACCACGTCAGTGAATAATAATCTTTTATATTATACAGGGCATTCGACCACAGGTGGGAGAAAATTGAAGGGGTGATTCTTAACGATGATATAAGACGAAAATGAAGAATAAAAAAATTGCGATTTCAGCTTCGTTATTGAGCTATTAACAATTAAAAATCAACAACGCGTCTAACAAAAGTGTACGTTGTGTACGTCAAAGAGTTCAATGTTGTCCAACGATTTGTTAAACATTTTCACCTCGCTGGGGCCCCAAATGAGAACCAAGTTATGCATGCATCTGTCACTCGATACGTGACTGTCGCGTTGTTAATAGCTAAATAACGAACCCGAAATAGCAATTTTTTTATTCTCCATTTTCGTCTTATACCATCGTTAAGCACCAACCCTTAAATTCTCTCTCACCTGTAGTCGAACACCCTGTATTTGTAACACTTAATCATTATATTAATGAACAAGTAGTCAGTAGTGTAAATTATGTTTTATTTACTTTACTCTAATAATAATATCTTAGTATCGATCGTAGTTAGGTTTTAAACAAAATTTTTAATGGTATCAGCGCACTGGTTCGATCAGAAACAACTTCTACACTATTTGCAGTTTACAGACGCAAAATTTTATTAATTTCTTGAAAATGATCTAAATATACAGGGTGTTCGACTACAGGTGGGAGAAATTGTAGGGGGTGGTTCTTGACGATAATATACGACGAAAATGAAGAATAAAAAAATTGCGATTCCGGCTTCGTTAATTAGCTATCAACCATTAAAAATCCTAAAATGCGGTAACGTTTTCGACTTTTCAACTCGCTTGGCTCCAAATGAGAACCAAGGTATGCATGCATTTATCACTTGATGACGTACGCAACGTACACCTCTGTTGGTCGCATAGCCGCATTTTAGGTGGATTTTTAATCGTTAATAGCTAATTAACGAAGCCGGAATCGCAATTCTTTTATTCTTCATTTTCGTCTTATATTATCGTCAAGAACCACCCCCTAAAATTTCTCCCACCTGTAGTCGAACACCCTGTGGATCGAAACGTCGAAATTTTGATTTTGTGATATTTTGCAAACAGTGTAGAAGTAGTTTTTGATCGAACCAGTGCGCTGGTACCATCAAAAATTTTGTTTACTCTAATATTTGAAAGTAATTTTTACACGAAATGTTAATTTCTTCCTCGCGCAATAATTAATTCGCGCTAGAACTGACTTGTAGACCACTGTGCGGCGCGGCGGTATCGCGAATATAACGCAATCACGTAATCGCGTAATCGCCTACACCGAAAAACGGTGGCCGAGGCTCGACTCGCGGCAGCGCGCGGATCACTCTTCCGGAAGAGCGTGCGAGAGGTATGCGAAACGACGGAGTCGGTGTCGGTGTCGATGGCAGACAGCTATAGCACGGCAGAGAGTCCCCGATAATGTTTCCCGCGACTGTTCGTTTCAGTGTTCGCTGCGAGGCTGCGGCATGTTTCAAGAGCCATTTTTCCTGCACCCGCCGGGCTCCAGGCCTCGCGATGGCATCTACATAAACCCCATGAGTGCGTACATCGGCGAGCCAGCCAAGCAAAAGGACACCGCCGAGTCCTTCTACCTTCACAGCCCCCACGATCTCGTCTACACCAGGATCACGCGATTGTTCTCCGACACGGACAAGCATCGACACTTCGAGAAGAAGGACGAAACTTTGACTGGTAAGTGGCGCGTCCTACATACATTTCATTTCTACCGTTCTTCTTTCTCTCCCGCGGCGCGGCGCGGCGCCGACACGCGCGACGAAACGAGAGACTTTTGCAGCGCCGAGCTGCGTCGCGCGTTCCCTATCGCGAGACAACGAAATTGTTCGTGACGGCCCATCGTCCGCGGTTCGGTTGCAGTGAAAGTGGACGTGCACATCAACAACGGCGACCGACCGTCCAGCGGAAATTGTTACGCGGCCAAGTCCGAAGCCGCTCGAGACCGAGAGACCGTCGAGCACGCGTACGAGCAGATCGGCACGAGGCAAGAACCGGAGGCTGTCGGGCCGGTGGCGCGGAAGAGGCTACCCGAGAACGCGTCCGACGACAGGTATGCGCGAGAATCCAGCAAAATCCTCCGGAAGGGTTGCGACGACGCATTGTTCCAGCCTGAACAATTTCAGTCGTTCCCGAAAAACCGATCGGAGATACAGTAGGTCGAGCAGCGCCAGCGAGTCGTCGAACCTGAGCAGCGAGTTGCCCTGCTTCTCCTCGAGCACCTCGACTCCGTCGCTCTCGCGAAACAGCAGCAACGAACGCGTCGGCAAGAACGTCAAGAGCAATACAGAAGCGTCGCAAGGTAAGCCGCGATTACGATCGACGAGTTTCACCCCGTATCGCTTGGACTCGACGCGATATCCGGTCGACGATAAACGCGAAATGTTAACGAGATACTGTCGACCGTTTTCAGAGAAAAAAGACCACGCCGGCTCGCAAGTAGAAAGCGAAAAGGAAGTTAAACCGGCTGGCACCGGAGCTAGGTAAGTGGAACGAGCCATGATGAAAACGACCACGACGACGAAAATTTATAAAAACCGGTCTAACGTCGTTCGATCCGATTTCAATCCATCCGGTCTATTTTCGAACGCGTATCAGGGATCCGTTCTTTTCGGTCGGAGAGGCCGACGCGCACGCGCACCGCCTCTCGCTCACCGATCGCGTTCTCGATCGAGCTGGCTCGCGATCATCTGCTTTCGTAACGGACTGCCGCGTGCGGATATTAGTCAAAATTGAGCTTACGGTACTCTCCTCTTCTGCTTCTTCTTCTTCTTGTTCTCCGGTTGCGGTTCTTTCGCAGTATCGCTAAGCCACCTCCGCCGCCACCCCCACCCCCGCCGCCGGACAGAGAAGACATCGTGGTGCTCGTGGTCAACTCGAAGCAGAACGCGGAAGCGACTGGCCGTGACGGGAAGAAGGAGTCTGTCTCTGGGGAAGCAAACAGGGATGGAAAGATCCTCGAGCACGGTTTAGCAGGTAAACCACTCGAACACTGTCGCGAGTCGCGACGACTATCTCGGTTCTCGATATTTTCTACGGTAACCACGAAAGACTTTGATTTCGAGTAAGGCTGCGCTCATACGGGCGCCGACTCCAGGTGCCACGGACAAAAATCATGAACTTCGAGCGCGGGTTGACGGCCTGGAAATCTTTCCTTTTGGTACGCACCGCAGCGAGCGTGAAAATTTATGATTTTTGGCACCGGCACCTGGAGTCGGCGCTCGTATGAGCACAGCCTAATTGTAACCAACAACCGACTAGCGGTCGACGATGTAGCCTCCGCGCAACAGTTATTCGCGCGAGTTCTTCGAGACTTCGAGATTCTTGTTTCGTTCGGAACCCCTGCACAGTCAACCCTCCTATAACGCGATTAATCCCTACCGCGTTATAGGAAATTCAGAATTAGTCTAAACTTGATTAATTCATTTATGTATTTACAGGGAAATTCCCTGACAAATGAACAAGGAAACGAAGGAATTCCTCGTTCATTTGAACCGTAAAATTGTTGGGAGAGCTCATGCTACAGGGAGACAGTTTGAGCTAATTAACCCCTTGCCTTCGATTTATTTTATGGTTTCAGTGACTAGAACTTTTTTAGTAGATCGTAATTTCCTAAAAAAGAAGAGAATATTGATACAAATTGTATGCCTATATGTTCACCAATAGCTGTATAATTAACAGCTGTATATTAACAAAGCCGAAATAGAATTTCATTTCGTTTTAAAAGAAATGATTAACATACGCTTTCATCAGAATGTGTTTAGAATCTTCAAGTGTCAGAGACGATATTGTAAGCCAAGGGGTTAAGCTGTGTTACACAAAAACAACGTTGGTGTAGGAGAAGTTACTATACAGGGTGTAAAGAAATGTTTGGTCCTGGCTGCCATAGGCGTATTCTACATCTTCGGATCGGTGAAGATCTGTGAAAAAAAGTTTCCGCAAAATTGGCCGTGACCTCGAATTTCAAGAGCAAATTTTTGTGTTATTGCATTGTATTCTACGCATCATGGGGACAAAAAGTGTCAAGGGAACCATGAGTGAGTTGAATTTTGACCCTTGGTTCCCTTGACAAGTGCAATAATAATACAATGCAATGATACAAAAATTTGCCCTTGAAATTCAAGGTCAAAGATTTTGCGGCAACTTTTCTTCACAGATCTTCACCGATCCGAAGATGTAGAATACGCCTATGGCAGCCAGGACCAAACATTTCTTTACACCCTGTACAGCAGTTTGAATATTCGTC
Source organism: Lasioglossum villosulum (assembly GCA_963971365.1). Lineage (NCBI taxonomy): Eukaryota > Metazoa > Arthropoda > Insecta > Hymenoptera > Halictidae > Lasioglossum > Lasioglossum villosulum. The sequence goes on from OZ020497.1 coordinate 27,923,307, forward strand.
GAAATATCCCCGGGAAGATGACGCGACGATCCCCTTATCTCGATCGATCGATCGAGACGACGGGACCGCAGAGTCGCGGCGTATCCACGCAATTAAAATTAAACCGTCGCGGTCGCGTCGGTGGATCGCGAAGACGGGCATGGCTTACTAGACCATGGCGCTCATCGGGCATATAATACACTTACCTAGATTTCACTTGCCCGACGCACAACGATTCCTTCTCCCTACCGCCTTCTGTTTCGGAACAGCGACCAACAAGTCCGACGTATCCTGCGGCGAGCATCAACAGCCGGAAGTACCACCCGCCAGTCCTCCGGCGGACACCGAGGAAATTAAGGCGAGCCAGACGTCTCACCTGGTCAACAGGCACATGGTGCTGCCGTTCATACCTCCCAAGTTCGCGAACGCAGACTCGAACACCTTACTGAAGCCGTCCGAGTACCTGAAAAGCATCTGCAAGACGTCCGCGAAGAACAGCCTGTCGAAAGCAAGGTCCGTCCAAGGAACAGAGAGCTTAAAGGTCGATTTATACGGGCGACGTCGCCTGGAATTGTCGCCCGTATAAATCGACCTTAAGCGTAGGGTAATCACGTGACTGGTATTTTACATTGTCACCAACCTCCGCGAGGAAAACCAATTTGGCAACAATGATGAACATACATTTGTATCGATCTAACGCTTCAGTTTCGTTATCAATACAGGTTTTTTCTTTTTATCAATATCTTTATTGCTATTAATGGATCCGAATGGCTTCAAGCCTTTTATATTTCTGTTGTTACGAATCTACGCTGATAGTTCTCCTGTCTAAGCGCCATCTCGTTTGAGTAGCTGAACTAAAATTGGTTCTACTTGCCCTTCATTGTCCTTCATGAACGGAATCTGGGGAACAATTGAATGCGATCACGGGAAAACATTTTTTGTCCTCATATTAGCATGTTATGAGCTGTGCGAGGGCTCATTGTAAAGAGGAAGGTCCATCATAACCCACTCTGCTCATAATTTAAGTCAGAAAAACCGTTTTGTATTAGAAAAATACATGGGAACCTGAGGGTGGTTGTCTGGACTTGTTTGCCCTACTTTGGACGCTCATATTATTAAATATAAACATAATCTTGTTAAATCATGACCAGAGCGGGCTATGATGAACCTTCCTCTTTACAATGAGCCCTCACACAGCTCGTAACATGCTTGTATAAAAACAAAAAATGGTTTCCCGTAAACACGGTTTTCACTTGTTTTTCTAGTAATATTCTAGTAATATGCTAGTCATATCCATGGGTACGGTACCCTCTTAAGGGTGTAGATACGAATTTGACCTCAATCAGAAACTCTCGAGTGTGAGAGACACACAGCGCTAGACCCGTATACGTACACGAGGATGTAAGGGTTCCGTATTTTTCGATTCCTGACTCTATAATGCACATTTCAGTGTTCCAGGTAGTCACAATCGCTAGATAAGAGATTAATCTATGAGGGACGTATACTAAAAATGACTTAATTTTATGTATTCGAGGCGCAATTTACATTATTCGACAACAAGTAGCGGAGCCGTGAGAAGCAACGGGACAAGCGACAGTGCTGCCGCCTATCGTGGCTGCCGAGAGACATTTTCACGAACCTACGACCGCTGAATAATGTAAATTGCGCCTCGATAACGTAAAATAAAGCCATTCTTAGGATGCGTCCTCCATATATTAATCTTTTATCTAGCGATTGTGACTACCTAGAACACTGAAATTTGCATTATAGAGTCAGGAATCGAAAACTACGGAACCTTTACAACTCTCATGGACGTTCCCAGGGGTCGAGTCGTTTCCAGGATTGCAAGGGTGCGGGATGCCCCTTTTCATTTCTCGATAAAACAAAGATGGGGGTTTTCAGTAGTCAAAAGCGCCAGATAAGAGATCAATAGTCCTATTTTTACGTTTATGAGTAAAAGAAGTATTGGCACACTCTTAAAAAGGGGATAACTTTTTAAACATCGTATTATACGATTTGAATTTTTTTGGGAAGCTAGAGCAATCAGTTTGCCACAAGATGCGAAAAAAATTTTGTCAAAAATTGCAATTCATCGGGATTGTAGCAAAAATACTAAAAGTTGCATTTCGCAACTTTTTTATGTGGGCCAATATTGAAAATTTTAAAAATGCGTTTTACAAACCTATGTCAATTAAACATATCCTGAAAATTTCGTCAAAATCGGTCGACGTTGCAATGAGCTATAAACGTTTAAATATGTTAAAAATTGCAGATTTTCACGATTTTCGACCTATAACTGCAGATTCTTACATCTTTCAATGCGTGTCGTTTTTTTCGCATCAACCGATTTCAATGAAACTTTACCAGTGCATATAACTGACACCGATCTACAAAACGCATTTTTGAAATTTTCAGTATTGACCCACTTAAAAAAGTTGTAAAATGCAACTTTTAGTATTTTCGCTACAATTCCGATGCATTGCAATTTTTGACAAAATTTTTTTCGCATCCTGTGTCAAACTAATTGTTATAGCTTCCCAAAAAAATTCAAATCGTGTAATACGATGTTTAAAAAGTTATCGCCTTTTTAACAGTGTGCCAATACTTTTTTTACCCACTGTAGCTGTCGCAGCTTTATGAAAATAGCTACATTCGCAGCTCTATGCTTCCGAATAATGCAAAGTACGTTGTCGAATAATGATCTTTTATCTAACGTTTTTGATTACTGAAAATCCCCACCTTTGCATTATCGAGAAATGAGAAAAAGCATTTTCCGCACCTTTGCATTGCTCGTAGACTACACCCTTATTCCTCATTTACATAACAAGCCTTTTACCTACGATATTCAATTATGTACTTTATAGTGTCATATACTTATGCCGCAGATGTAAATTATGGTCATCCAAGAACAGAAAAGTCTATGACATCTTTGTGATTTTTCTCCACAAAAATAGTAAACAAGTTCCATAAAGAAATTGAAAGTAGGGTACCCAAATACTCGGTTATTAAAATAAGGGTTAAACTCTCGGTAGATCAAGATTGGATCGATAGAACGCCGCGTCGGTGTTCAGGGATCGACGTTGAACTTTGTAAATGTTGTTAGAGTTATCGATCGTAAGATTATCAAAACAGATAAAGAGAAAATGATTTCGGCGCAACGGTTCGATCAAATAATTTATTATTTTATGTTATTTGATCGAACCGTTGCGCCGAAATCATTTTCTCTTTATCTGTTGAACTTTGCGCTGTGCTACGCTGTCAGAAAACTTTGTCACACGTCCGACGATTCACTGGTCATCCCATTGTTCCAGAACTTTGCTTGACTATGTCTTTCATCTATCCCGTACCTAAAAACAGATACAGCGATCGATGCCTTAAGGTGCACTCATTCGCAGATCGGTGGACAACTTGGATATCCAGGGCCGAGGAGCTGATCGTCGGGAAATCGCCGCTCTTCGGGACCGGAAGGAGCACGAAGAGGAAGAGGAGGAGGAGGAAGAGGAGAGGGAAGGAGAAGAGACCGAAGCAGAAGGAAGACGCGCGGAACCAGTCGGGGACCAGGAGAAACAGCAGTGTTTCGGACCACCGCCACCCCCTCTGTCGCCATTGCAGAAGTTGCGACGAAACGGAGAAGAGGCCGGAACCGGAAACGGAAGCGGTACCAATATGGGCACCAGCGCCACCACGGAGACCGATCAACCGATGGCGAAAACTGCGCAACCGCTCGCGACTATCAGCATCCAAGACCTGACCAGCATCCAGCTGCGGAGGACTTCCGGCAAGATGAACGCGACTAAAACGTTCTCCGCCCCTCCGCCCCGCAGCGTCTCGATGACGAATGGTGAGTAGAGTAAATGTACTGCGGTATGTTTTTCTAATCAGATTAAAATACTTAAAAATGAATAATTTTCCCTGAATAAATTGTTGATTAGGCAAACAAAATCGTCGAGGATCCTCATATTTTTGGAATTTTAGGATTCGAAAACACATTCTTCATGAACAGTAAAAATAAGACCATTTTTCTTCTACCTGGATCAGCAAAGGACTGTTGTTCACATGGTTCTACATTCTTTATATTGTTTTAAATTACACAGGGGAAATTTTTATCATTATTTAGATACCGACTTCGATGCCTCAGACCCGCACCGTATAAACTCGCATGGCGCATCAGGGTGCAACCCAGGGTCGAATTAACCATATAGCAGAAGTAGTAAATAGGGTTCCGCGTTTCTGTGGGCCCCTTTTGTTTGTAAAAATTTGTGTTTTATTTTATTATCATACTAAACCTAGGGCTTCCTGGTAACATTTGCTACAGGCCCCGCGCTGGCTTAATCCGCCTCTGACAACACCCGTATCAATAATGCGAACAGCGCACAGTGGTCCGGAAGCCCGGTTTTTGTGGCCAAAATTCAATTTTTCAAGGTTAATCGATTAAAATTTTTTTTTGCTATAAACTTATAACTCTTCAAAGCTCCTAAATCCAAAATATTATTGATTTTAGGTAATTGTATAATAAGATACAGCGTTCTAAAAACAAAATCATAAAATTGAACACTTATAAGATATCAGAAAACAAGTTATAATTATGATTTTTTATATGTTAGTAGATGTACTTTAAGTTCTAAATGCCATCATAAACACTTTTTAATCCATAAACAAATATTCCAAGTTTGTAACAATTTAAGCTTTAAGAAGGGTTTTAAAAAAATGCTTAAAAGTGCTAAACTTTGGACTTATTTTGTACAAAAGTTTAAACATTTATTAAAAAGAATATGCAAAGTTTAGCTGCTCCCTTTTGCAACGTTTAACTCTGTATTAATTTTAATAAAGGCGTCCGAGGTATTTTTTTTCTATAGGTTATACTAATTTAAAAAAAACATGGTATTAAGTATCTCAATGATATTGTTCTATGAAAATGATGAAAAAGATCTAGACCGCCATAATAACCCTGCCGTAAAAAATTTTTAATTTTTAATGTCAGATTCGTTATCAGCGACTCCAAAAACTCCTATGCAAATGCAAAAATAAAAAAGGCATTTTAGAAAATTTTTTTGTTTGGGCCCGTAATGAACTTTAAAATTTATTTTTTGTAGATCTATGGTAGTTACATATACTAAAAATCTAATCAAAATTTTTTGACGCAGGAAAAAACGATATTCATCGAAAGATGTACGATTCTGTGGATTTTAAGCAGAAACTGATCAAAAATCGTCTAAAACTACGATTTTCACAATTTTGAATCACTTACATTCTTAAAATTTGTGCACCAAATTTTATCTTTGACTTTATACATTATAAACACTAATTGATATAAATCCAATATTGTTATTATGCACAGTACTTACTTCCAGATGCAGCATCCATCGTACACACACACAAAAAATTCACTTTTTGTAAAATTACAAGTTTCACACTGTTTTTTATGCACCGTAGTTGACTGCACGAAAACTGCGTGAAGAATGAACGCGATATTTGTAGTCCCACCATTTGGCAGGTAAAAATGTTAAGACCTTTTTATTATGGGTTTCCGATACAGTCATTACCTGAGTATCCAGTACGGCAAACCTCATCCGCCTAACGGAAAATTCATTTTTGGCATTTTGGCTACGTTTTGGCGCTTTCCGACCACTGTGGGGCGGTCAGGAAAAGGGGACGTAGCCCTAGAAAACCGGCCGGAACAAGCAAAACTTGCCGACCTCTGAACTAAAATGTGGATTTTATGGATTTTTATTCAGTTTACCCGAAACAAACGAAGCATTCCCAAATGACGGCTCTCTTCCAGTTTCAGAGGCATTCTTCGTGCAAAAGACGGACCTGATAGCGGAGCTGAAGAAAACCAAGGACATTCCTGGCATCAAGAAGCTGAAAGTGGAGATGGCGCAGGTGGAGAAGACGCAGGAGCAGAATCTGATGTCAGAGATCAGCAAAGCGTTCAGCGCGTCGAACTTCGTGGACCAGGTACGCGATCGGACGAAGATCTTTTTACCACGTTTTTATTAGGTCGCTTTCTTGTCTGTCTGTCCGTCCGTACGTCCGCTTTCCTTCCGCAAAATCTTGTAATCGTATTTTAAACCACTTCTCGATGATCTGGAGACTTGAAATTTGAAGCAGCTCAAAACTAGATGACAATGCAATATTAAATCGGTTTCATGTCTGTTTGTTTAATAACGAGTTATTAACGAATAATTATTGAAATAAAAAAGAATTTTTTTAACCACGTTTTTAAGACGGACTAAAAATAATTATTTAAATAAAAATTAGAACGGACTAAAAATAATTATTTAAATAAAAATTAAAACGGGCTAAAAATAATTATTTAAATAAAAATTAAAACGGACTAAAAATAATTATTTAAATTATTTTAATAATAAAACAAATTTTAATATACGGACTAAAAAGTACAATTAAGACGGATTAAAAAGTGTAATTTAAAATGCACTAAAAAATATAGAATAATAATTTAACTAAAAAAAAATTTTTTAAACCATGTTTTTAAGACGGACTAAAAATAATTATTTAAATAAAAATTAAAACGGACTAAAAATAATGATTTAAATTATTTAAATAAAAAAAAATGAAACAAATGTTAATATACGGACTAAAAAGTACAACTAAGGCAGATTAAAAACTATAATTTAAAATGCACTAAAAAATATAAAATATAATTTTCCCTAGCCTCATACAGATGTTTAACCCCATACAGATAGTCCTGAAAATTTGTGATTGTACATTTTTGAAAGCTATGAAAATACTTGTAAGATTTAAAACGAAAAACGTGGGGCGCATGCAATAGATGCATGGATAGTTCACTTAAATTTGTAACAATTTTATTGCACTGAAAATGGTATGGATTGTTGTGCGAGTTTTCTTAACGATGGCTAAGGTAAAGGTACTAGTAGTTGACCAGTTAAGAGAAGTTTTCCACGCGAAAAATAGTAACCACTTACTCTGTCATCAAATAGCGAGAGTCGATGCCTGAAGACACTCTTTAAGTCTTCCAAATTATGTACGAAGGCCACTTTTTTACAAAAGTTTACGTATACAAATTTAAGAAAATTATTTAAAAATTCAGTAATTGCTTCAGAAGTTGACCACTCATGAAAACGAATAATCTAGTAATTGACCTCCTATTCGTTAGTAGTTGACCACTTATCATTTTACTATCATTTAGTTTTAACAATTACCAGCACAAACTACAATTAAAGAATGAAATAAGAAATAAAACAAATCAATTCCATAAAAAGTTGAGAAACAGAATAGACGTTGCAAGTTAATAGAGAATAGTATAGAGAAAAACCAACAGATGGTATGGCATCCGAGGTTCACTTTCATCAAAAGTGTACAGCTTATAAAAATCTTATTTTTCATGTTCTGTAAAATGGTCAACTACTCGTACATGGTCAACTACTGGTACCTTTGCCTTACTCTCTAAACTCTTTACTATTATCTTTCGCCCCACGTTTTTCGTTTCAAATCTTACAAGTATTTTCATAGCTTTTAAAAATGCACAATTACAAATTTTCAGGACTATCTGTATGGGGTTAGACATCTGTATGAGGCTAGGGAAAATTATATTTCATATTTTTTAGTGCATTTTAAATTATACTTTTTAATCCGTCTTAATTGTACTTTTTACTTCGTATATTAAAATTTGTTTCATTATTCTTTTTTTTATTTAAATAATTACTTTTAGTTCGTTTTAATTTTTATTTAAATAATTATTTTTAGCCCGTCTTAAAAACGTGGTTTAAAAAATTTGTTTTCTTCCTCTCGTTGGCTGGTTCGCCATGTTAATTCGCCCGTGTCTCCTTCGAATAGATTCCAGAGAAGGACAGCTCCGGGAACCTGATACCGATATGGAAGCGACAAATGCTGGCTCGGAAGGCCGCCGAGAGGGCGAAGAAGGAGCTGGAGGAGCAGATCGCCAGGGAAAACGAGGAGAGACGGCAGAAGGCGATTCCAGCGTGGAAAAGGCAATTGCTGGCGAAGAAGGACACCGATGATAAAAAGTGCGTGGTAATCGCGCGTTCCTGAAGCGCGAAAGCCAACTACATACTAACGTCTCGATCGTTTCAGAACGCAGTGCAGCAGCCCGCAACAGGGGTCGGTAGCTGCCAAGACGGATCCCTCGATATCCCAAAAGCGAGACGTTTCGCCGAGCCGGCCCGAGGAGAAGCTCGAACCCGAGGAGAAGAAGACCGAAGGAAGCCCGCCCAGTCGAGCAGCTCACGTTACCGAACCGGAAGAGAAGGATGACGCGCAGATCATCATCCCATGGCGAGCGCAGCTCAGGAAAACCAACAGCAAACTGAACATTTTGGACTGATCTTATTCGACCGAGAGAAACTCGACGTTTCTCGACTCGCGTTTCCTCTGATTCCGTTCGGTTCCGAACGCAACATGTACATATAGACGAGTAAAGTTTTTATCCTAAGATTCTGCGACGACCTCCCGATTTTCCAGGTAAAAACTGGCAAACCCCTCCTCGTTCGTTTCCTCGTGAATGGAATAACGGTTCTCGAAGGACAGACTTCGGCGCAGGACGAACCGCAGGAGGGTTGCGGCTTCTGCCTGCCGCCTGTTGCCTCCACCTTTTCTCCCATTGGCGAAACCGTGGGCGAAGAGAGACGCGAGAACGAGGGAGTCGGGGATGCGAAGCGAGGCGAGGCGAGGCGAAGCGGTCGTTTATCGTTCGTCCCGTTCGTACAGGGAAGCGTTCGACACGTTCGGAACGTTCGTTCGTTAGCGGTGGCGAGGGAACGACGCGTTTCGCATCACTCGAGGAAAAACGCGCGAACGGTGACGACAGAGAGTGCGGATCGGTGTTGTTCGAATCGAAACCAGTTGCGTGATAATTCGTGGGAGGAGAGAACACGCGGTGCCCCTACATCCGTGATTACCAACAAGACAGGAATAGGAACACTAGAGGAGCGGTAGTCGTTGGTAGTCGCGACCGACGCGACGGTGTCGTAATCAACTACCATTCATTGTCAGTGTGAACAGGGTCTCCGCGTAGACGGAGCGGCATACGCGGCAGCTGCCAACGTCGCCGCTCGAAAACATTTGGCAGAGGATCGGCGCGACGCGGCATTTTGCAACCGAAGCATCTCGATCCGACTCGCCTTTTCTCGCCCCGTCTCGTCCAGTTTCGCGATCGGCACGATCTCGTCGCCTTTCGAAAGTCTCGCATACCTTGCCCGTCGCGTCGCCCGCGCCACCTTCTCACACCTCGAGTCTGAAATCAAAATTAAATTTGAAATTGTGCGCCCGACATCGGAACACGACCGGACGCCGCTACCCGCAGTACACCTCTCCCCAGATCACAGATCTGGCGTTCGCTTCGAGGATGGCGACCGATAGACGTTTGCTAGGTAAGAATTTCCTGCTTCCGCGCCTCGGTCCTCGATCGCCGATCGAAACCGGCGCGTTCTATACCCGCAAGCCTCAACGCCGCTAACCTCGTTCACGTTCGGAGAGCGAGAAATGCAAATTGCAATTAATCGACACGCGATGATCCATAGTTGATTTCGCGGTGCGGTCTAACACAGCACGTCTCCGTCGACGCGTATAAATAGCAACCGGAAACGGTATCGTTCAAGTTCTCGGCGAAGGTTGTTGCATCGAATTTTCATAGGCGGACGAGCGTCGCTCGTCGCTCGTCGACTGCCGCTTGTCACGCGTGCTGTGCTCCGCGCGCTAGAAAATCTGATTCGCCGCGCGCGACCCCGCGTGGAACGTTCCCTGTCGATTTCGACGGGACCCTGCAAAAACGTACGAGATGATTACTCGAACGTAACTCGAACGAATGGTCGGTATCGAGGTCACGAGGGACACGTTGATTCGTTGATTCGCTGAAACGTTCGTTCCGCGGACGAACGAGCCGCATAAATATGCAACGTGCGGTCGCGAAACGACCCGCGAACTCCCTATCCTCGTATCGCGATACCGACGGACCTCCGAAGCTGGTATTTACGACTATGCGATTAGCTTCGCGTCTACAGGCGCGCGTGTTGTATGCGACATCGCTGTTTAAGGATGTTCTGGAGCTGTATAAAAACGTAACAAAATTTTTGAAAATTCGCAAGATATAATTTTTACTAAATTAATGCAATTACCAAAGTTTGAGTTGGATTCGCTACAACGTTTAATATTTATAGCAACTTCAAGTTTGCACATTTTAACACGTCTTCTTATGGACAATTCAAGTAGAAAAAACGCAACTAGAAACTCCAGTTTTTTTATATACAGGGTGTTCGACTACAGGTGGGAGAAAATTTAAGGGTTGGTTTTTAACGATGATATACGACGAAAATGAAGAATAAAAAAATTGCGATTTCGGCTTCGTTATTTAGCTATTAACAACGCGACAGTCACGTATCAAGTGACAGATGCATGCATAAATTGGTTCTCATTTGGGCCCCAGCGAGGTGAAAATGTTTAACAAATCGTGGGACAACATTGAACTCTTTGACGTACACAACGTGCACTTTTGTTAGACGCATTGTTGATTTTTAATTGGTAATAAATAAATAACAAAGCCGAAATCGAAATTTTTTTATTCTTCATTTTCGTCTTATATCATCGTTAAGAACCACCCCTTAAATTTTCTCCCACCTGTAGTCGAACACCCTGTATATGTTAAAAATTATGTAATTAATTATGTTCAAAATTTATTAGGATTCACTAAACAGTTCCAGAGCAAAAAATTATGAACTGTTACAGAACGTCAAATTTATCGTGTTGTCATCTCACTAGCAATAATTTTACGGAAATTTCACATGTTAAGTTTTCAATAATAACCATGAATATTGCTTTCTGAAGTATCTTTAATTTATTTAAACATTTATTTCCAACTTTTTATTGCGTAAGTATATACAGGGTGTCCCACATAAATGGTAACACCTAAATATCTTTCGTATTTACAGTCCTATCAGAAAACTTCAGAGGACAAAGTGACGCTATTGCAGGGGGGCAATATAATAATGAAGAAAAAAATTTTTTATGTCGTGTTTTTAAATGAAATTGCAATGTCACCAATGTTTTTTTAAATTGAATAGTATATCTTTTTGCGATAGCATGATAGACAATTAAAAACTGAATTTAGTGGATACCACCTTTTTGACCTTGAAATGACCTTGAGCAAGAATAATCACGTTGAAGCGGATGAAATGTGGAAGTTTAAAACTTACGTGTTTCAGCAAAGATTGCGCGTTGTTTACGTCGGGTTGACCTTTACATATCATATCAAGGTCATTTCAAGGTCAAAAAGGTGGTATCCACTAAATTATACTATTCCATTTAAAAAAACATCGGTGACATTGCAATTTCATTTCAAAACACGACATAAAAAATTTTTTTCTTCATTATTATATTGCCCCCCTGTAATAGCGTCACTTTGTCCTCTGAAGTTTTCTGATAGAACTGTACATACGAAAGATATTTAGGTGTTATAATTTGTGTGGGACACCCTGTATGTTGAATTTCACAAATTTGTTTTCTTCAAGTTCAAATCAGAGGGTACAATTATTCGCAAAAGTCACTTACAACTTTTTATAATATAAAGACAATTTGATTAAAAAATAAATATAACATGAAATTCACTAATTAAACAAAAGCTTTTTTAAGGATGTTCTGGAGTTACAATGGGAGACAAAAGTACAAAATATTTGAAATCCATCAATATATTGGCAATGAAAGCCATTCGCGAGTATATTTTGCATTAAAAAAATAGATTAATTTAAAAAGCTTTCGTTTAATTAGTGAATGTCATGTCATATTTATTTTTAATCAAATTGTCTTCATTATAAAAAATATATATAAAATTAATTATAATATATATATATATAATATATATTAATATAATAATATAATATAATAATTATAAATATATATAAAATATATATTATAAAAAATTGTAAATAAATTTTGTGAATAATTGTAGCTATATCTCTCCAAATAGTACAGCTATATTCAGTGGTGTACAGTATTGTCTCGTTTTCATGCTAGTGAGATGACAACACGATAACTTTGAAGATTTGTAACAGTTCAAAATTTGTTGCTCTGTAACTGTTTAGTGAATCCTAAAAAATTTTGAACATAATTTTTACTATATATAAAAAAAATGGAGTTTCTAGTTGCGTTTTTTCAAGGTTTAAATAGGGTTTGAAGTGGAATTTGATGAATTCTCCATAAGAAGACGTGTTAAAATGTGCAAACTTCAAGTTACTATAAATATTAAACGGTGAATCTAACTCAAACTTTGGTAATTGCATTAATTTAGTAAGAATTATATCTTGTCAAATTTTCAAAAATTTTGTTGCGTTTTTATCTAGCTCCAGGACATCCTTAATTAATCAATTTTTTAAAGCAAAATATACTCGTGAATGGCTCTCATTGCCAATATATTGATCGATTTCGAATGTCTTCTACTTTTGTCTCCCATTGTACCTCCAGAATATCCTTAATCGAAGGCGAAAGCCGTTTCTGTGTATCGATCAGAAACATCGAAATTAATCGAAACCGATGGATGTAGTCGTCGTCACGAAAAGAAAAATCATGTCCTTCTGCGATCGCGTATGAAATTGCGTTGCAGTGAATTAAATCGCGATCTTTTATCGATCAGCGACGTGAAATCGTAGTCGACGATACATATCGTGATTTACGTAAAAACGATCGCTCGCGCATGCGATCGCAGCGATACAGGTGCGCGCGAAACGCACGATTCGAGGAACGGCGCTGTTACGCCAGTTTCGTTACTTTCAGATTGGCTGACATGTAGACAAGTGCTGAACATTATGGTGATCCTGGGGTTCATGCTGAATTATATGCTACGCGTGAACTTGACGATCGCCATCGTGTCGATGGTGATACCCGACCATAATCACACGTCCCACAGCAGCTTCAAGAACGGAACCGGGATCGAGATGAAATCAGCGGAGCATAATGCAACGATGCTAACGTCGAACAATGCTTTCTCTTCCACGTTCGCGGTCGCGCCAAGTCACGTATGTTTGACGCTCCCTTTCGTCTAATGATTGTAACGTTATCGAGCGCCGCGTCATATCAAAATGTTTACTATGCGCATAAGAATGAGCGAGACATCTGAGCCGGTGCTTGTATTGTGACGTAGGAGGAAATCGAACAGACTAGGTATCCTTGGAACGAGTATGAGGTTAATCTGATTCTGGGAAGCTTCTACTGGGGCTACATCTGCACGGAGCTACCGGGTGGGAGGCTTGCGGAAACTCTGGGCGCGAAGAGAGTTTTCGGATACAGTATGCTCGTCTCCAGCGCCATAACGCTTCTGACGCCGGCCTCTGCGACACACGGTTACATTGTAATTGCAGTTCTAAGATCACTCCTTGGATTCTTGTTGGTGCGTATTCAATTCTCGATATGAAAACTTCACCGGTAATACAGGCTTTTCAATCCAAATTCACCTTTTTGCATATTTTAACCCTTTGCACTCTGAGCTACTTTAACTAAAAAATTTAACATTTTTTTCTACCTGGAATATTTCCATTACTTATGATTTTTTTAAAAATTGTATGGATATGATATTGATATAATACTTCATACAATACCTAACTGTTTAGTAATTGATTAGATACCCATGTGTTTAATAATGTATACAATATTTTGAATAATGGTACAGCAATTTTTAATGGTGCCTCAGAGTCACCATTCGAGTGCTAAGGGTTAAATCAATTTTACATGCAAAAAGGTGAATTCGGAGTGCAAATTCTATAACGATACGATTGGAACGCGTAGGGTGTTACTTGGCCTGCCATCCAACCGATGACCGCTCGATGGATCCCGCCGACGGAACGCAGCAAGTTCGTCTCCAATATGATGGGTACGGTGTAGTACAAGTGCTATAGAAGCTATCATGTCACAATTGGCTCATTTGTAACACAAGAACGATAGCGAACCATTGAACCCTTCAGGGACGAAATTAGTGCAACACACTGACTCTGATGAATATACAGGGTGTTCGACTACAGGTGGGAGAAAATATAAGGGTTGCTTCTTAACGATGATATAAGACGAACATGAAGAATAAAAAAATAGCGATTTCAACTTTGTTATTTAACTATTAACAATTAAAAATCAACAACGCGTCTAATAATAGTGTACGTTGTGTACGTCAAAGAGTTCAATGTTGACCAACGATTTGTTAAACATTTTCACCTCGCTGGGGCCCCAAATGAGAACCAAGTTATGCATGCATCTGTCACTTGATACGTGACTGTCGCGTTGTTAATAGATAAATAACGAAGCCGAAATCGCAATTTTTTTATTCTTTATTTTCGTCTTATATCATCGTTAAGAACCAACCCTTAAATTTTCTCCCACCTGTAGTCCAACACCCTGTATAAAAACGACACATTTCAAGATTATTTTTCAGTAAAGATTACACGTGGGGCAATTATTAGCCACGATGCAGTTTCGTACATTTTTTTTTATTTAGGAAAACTCATATGAGATTTATTAGAACATAATATATTATATTAGAACATAATGTATTTATATTTATAATATACCAGCAGCCCCCGACACGGCTTCGCCCGTTCTAAATGTGAGAAGAATTTAGATTTTTGATCTTAAGTATATTAATATATATATATATATATATATATATATATATATATATATATATACACAAACATCCATTTATATATATATATATATATAGATAATTTGTATTACATTGTAATACAAAGTATAGTGAAAAGCAAGAACATTAGGAAAAAAACATTATAGGAAAGAAAAAACCCATAGACACATAGATTACAGGTATTTAGAAACGCTATCATATATACGCACGCCTTAATATTAGGTTCAGTTATTGAGCAACCTATATTCAACGGAAAGATTTCGGATAAGTTTTATCCTCTGCTCATTATATAGATTGCAGTGCCATAGAACATGGTTAAGTGTTTCCTGTTCTTGGTTACATTTACATTTGGTGTTATCGACAATGCCAATGCGAGTAAGGAGGTTGCCAAATGATAATTGTAACAATGTATTGTCGAGTTAGCTTTATATGCCTGAACCAAGGTGAGCGAACGTCTTTAACGCGACGTTGAAAATAAGCTTTACCCTTTTTGTATAATCCTTAATGTTTTATTATTGAAACTGTATTTAGAATCGCTTCTTTCTCAAAAGTTTCGAATAGATCTCTCGTCATCCCAAATCCCCGAGTGGGCTGGAATCCAGAAAAATTTGATCGAGTGGTTTTTAGAATTTTCATGAAATTGAATGAATTTTCTTTTAATTTTCAAGATGTATCTATTAGTTCTAACATTAAATTTAGGAGATATCAAGCTTTCTAGAGCACTAAGGAGGTCCGGTTTCGTACATTATCATTCGCTAAATAAAATAGTTTATATCGATCCACAGTGGTCCCATAGCCTGAAAACGTGACCAAAACCTCAAGACGTTCTTAGATTAAATTAAAAATTTGTGATTCAATGTTTTCGAGGTTGCTGATTAAGAATCTGGACTTAGAATTTCGAAAACAAAATGGCCGACCCAATATGGCGGACGGGTGTTTGAAAAAATGATTCGACTTTTATAAAAATTGGTAACACGATGTTTTTGGGATCTCTGATTACGAATTTGAAGATAACGACGAAATTTTAAATTTCTTTTTAAGTGATTTCATGACTAGAATAATTCAATAAACGCAATTTAATGATAATAGGTGTACTAAAGTTTTATTTACCAGTGCCTCATACCTCCATTGCAAATGTTGACATATTTGAGTCAACCTTACTGTTCCATCAAATTTTTCAATTCAAATTCGTAATCAGAGATCCCAAAAACATCGTGTTACCAATTTTTATAAAAATCAAATCTTCTTTTCAAACACCCGTCCGCCATGTTGGATCGGCCATTTTGTTTTCGAAATTCTAAGTCCCATACCCATTCTGCATTATAAAAAATAGTGGTACGAACTAATATGCAAAATTCTGCAGCTAATTTGTTTTTCATTTGAAAGATAATAGTGTAAAGTAGATGCTCGAACAAGTTTTAGCGCGTTATTTTGCAGGATTCACAACTTTTACTCTACATCTTTAAAATTTACGCCTTCGCTTTAACGTTTTCTTTGGCATACACATTTACCAGTTAATAATAAACATTTATCACTGAGAACTACTCAACTTACCTCCACAAACAGCATTCATAACGCACAATTAAAGTCATAAAGATACAATAAAATTTGTATACCGTATATTTAAAATTCGCACTGAGACTCATAAACGAAAAAAAACTCGGTTTTGAGAATCGGAAGTTCTGACTGCGATTGCTGCTGAGGTATAAAAATGCGACTTTTTTTCGGTTTATCCTCAATTGATACACTATTAGGGTACCCAATACAATAATTAAAACATACCTAGTTGAAAGTTGATTTTTTAGGTTTTGGCCACGTTTCCGGGCTTTTTCATTAGAATGATTCTAATGATCGAACCGTAGCGCCGAAATCATTAATTAATTGTTATTATCATTCGCTTCCTAGAATTTGAACATGTAGCTATGAGCAACATTAAAAAAGGACTAAATTACTAAACGGGCCTATTCACGATCAAGCATATTACACAATAATTATTGTGCAGCATGATATCCATCTAAATCTATATTGTATTAATTAGTCAATCATTACCATTCACAGTGAATAATATTGCTCAATAGGCACTGTGGCGCAATATGTTTGACCGTAAATGGGCCCCTTAACATCATACAAAATGGCCTTTTACAACGAAACTCAAAAAACTGACGATGAGAAACGAATTACAGTCATCCCGCGATCTAATTGTTAGATCGCGGAATTACTGTACTCTACGGTCAGCGGCATGGTTGGTTTCAGCGTCGTCGCTCGGCGCGGCGATTACTATGCCGATCTGCGGGTTCCTGATCGCTTCCCTGGGATGGCAGTCGGTTTTCTACGTGACCGGCGCGATCGGCCTCGTGTGGAGCTTAGTCTGGTTCCTTCTGATATTCGATTCTCCAGCCCAACATCCGAGAATCTCCACCGAGGAACGTCAGTATATCGAGGACGCCATTGGTCCTAGCGCCGTCACGAAGGTGAGAAACAAGCTGGTTATTGTTGCTAGCTCGCTTCGCGAGCTTCGCAGGTGGAGTTGTTGTAGCTCGCTTTGCGAGTTCGCGAGAGGGTTAGTGGTACGGATGTTATTTGGTATCTGACAAGGGGATGTCGACTCCCATATAAAAAAGTGGACACTAATTTAGTTGTAGTTCAGTCCCCTTGGGCATAGTGGCAGCACAGTAGAGATCGAAGAGTAGGGATACAAGCAGCGTGTGATCACACGCACACTTAACTCACACATGATCAACCTTGCACATACGTGTAATCGTATTCTTCGCTAGCTATTAATGTTATGAATTTATTTTCAGAGAAAATGAATTGGTAATGTAACATATAATAATTACATTGAACAATTACATTGAATTACATCAATAAATAAGCAGCAAATATGAAAACTCAGCCACAGTCTAACTCTGCAACAGTTTGCAACAGTATAAATGGCGTCTGATAGCGTCAAACCTTAGACCATATACATATACTTATAGACACGGCATAGGTATAGTATGTGTATAGGAAAACTGAGAGTTGGCCGTGGCAAAGATCGTGGTAAAAAAGATAGTTCCTAAGATAATTTCAAAATGGCTGACGCGGCAGACCGACGCCGACACTATCCATTACACGTTATACTATAACCCGAACACGTTTTTTTACTCCGTGTGAATTTTGTGTAGCGATTCAAAATGGTGCTAATGTGCTGTATTCAAAATTTCAGAGAAATTTTTTAAACTCATACTTCATTTTAATACCTGAATAAAACATATAGAATAAACATTTGTATCTCAAATATACTTTACATAATGATTATTTCATGATAAAATGCCAAATTCTTTGAAATTATCCTGTCCATTTTTTCCGGGTATACCCCCCCCCCTCACCTTCATGAGCCAAGCCTTGGCGCTATCAATGAGCATAGCTTGTACATCTTTCGGAACGATGAGTCACACATTACTGTCATCTTTGCCATAGGCCAAATTATCTGTGCCGTGTCTATAAGTATATATGGTCTAAGCGTCAAACACGGTCAAACAGCTGAATGACGCGAAAGGCAAAGATAGGATTTCCCCACCACCGAGGCACTACTGTGCTGCCACCATACCCTAAGGGTATGAATTAGAATTATATTCGTCGCTATGGGAGTCGACACCCCCTGTATCTGACTCTCGAAGAGTCACACAAAGAACTTCCCGATTTGTTAGTTGCAGTATATTATTATCATTATTTAGTGTACGTTTTAAGAAGATTATTCGTTCTCAGGGAAGTTCAATAGCTTTCTACTTATCAGAATATTTGCTATATGGCGTCGCATTAAACTAACTTCGTATGCTCGTTGCTTACTTGGTTCCCTGTTGTAGCATAGTAATGTTGCAAAATAAATCGTATAAATATTAATTCTGGATACAATCAAATTATATATATACAGGGTGTCCCAAAATTCCTTCAACATCCGGAAATGGGAGGTTCCTGACATCATTTGAAGCGACATTTCCCTGTAGAGATGAATAACTCAATCTTGCATTGGGATATTTTGCGATTATTGTAAGCGGTAACATTAGGATTAGTTGCATAACTAAACAAATTTTTTTTAATTAAAAAAAAATTTTTTTTTAAAGTTAAAAGAAATAAAAATGAAATATATATATATTTTTTTTAAATATATTAAATATATATTTTTAAATATATATATTTAAATATATTATTTTTAAATATATTACTTTTTTAAATAAAAATGAAATATATATAATTACGTTTGTTTATTCGGTGGAAAATTTCCATCTTCTCGTATAAATTGCAATGTTGAATCAACTCCTTTCGAAGAAAACTAAAAAACTACTTGACCAAAATGGACGAAAATCTAATCAGTTCTAAGTTACAGCGGGGCACATCCATTGCATCATTCATTATTCTGATCGCGTTGTTACTTTTTCAGAAAACGTTAACGAAAAATTTGATACCATAGAAACGGACATACGCACGCACACACACACCGACATTTTGATAAAAATAGTCTAAAATGACTCCAATGACCATGAAACGTGAAGATCTGCTAAAAATTCGATTTTCGATAATCGGGGTAATTACAATAACTTCCCCATAAATCGGGAAGTTAACAAGAAAGCGGTATTTTCCGATAACGATCATTCGATTCGATTTTCAGGGCTTACCCGTTCCGTGGAAGTCGATTTTCTGTTCGGCTCCTGTCTGGGCCATCGTGATCACACACGGATGCAGCGTGTTCGGCTATTTCACCGTTGTTAACCAGTTACCCACCTACATGAAGTACATCTTGAACTTCAACATCAAAGAAGTTAGTGGTGTCACAATTTTTCTGTTCATTCTCCAAAGACGAAATTTCGACAGCTCTTCTTGTTCGTAGAACGGGCTACTGTCATCGTTACCGTACCTGGGTAAATACCTGTTCGCCGTGGCCACGTCCTCGTTGGCCGATCAGCTGCTCAAGAAGAAGAAGCTGTCGGTAACGGCGATCCGCAAGATCTTCACCAGCTTTGGTGAGCAAAGATCCGTGCTTCTCCGAGTATTCCAAAATACGCGGATTATAACTGTACAAGCCAGGGGTGTACTGTATTGTCAATCAATCATGTGTTTTCACTCCTTCCGGTTTTATTTATTATTTTATGAATTGACATATTTTTTTGCGCCAATAGTTGGTCATTTTACTGATTTGCAATCATTAATAATTTCGTAGTTATATAATCCTTTAGCAAATTCCGAAATAAAAGAGAGAAAACACGTGGGACCGCAATTAGTTAGAGCCCGTTCAGACACGGCGGAAATCGCGCGGATCTTATTAACATTAGTACGGGAATAAGTATAGTGGAGCGGTGAGATGAGCGTAGCGTTCAGGAGAGAAGTACAGTAATGTCGCGATAGTTGTCGCAGAAGCTGTTCTCTGGAGCGACAACTTCCAAGACAACTGCTCGTCTTTTGATTTATGACTGGCCTCTACAGTCTACCGCGCCGAGACATCAATCGAATGCCGAACGTAGAGCTCAGTTTAAAGGCCCGCGTGTTCTCACAATGTAATGCCAATTAAAAATGCTTTATTCTCCATTATTTTTTAATGAGATTTTACTGGCTTGTTCCTGGCAAAATTCTGATTAAAACAAGACCAAACACGGTATAATTTGGCCCATCAGTAATGTCTTGAAAGTAGTAGGAGGGCTGTACGCAAAAGTTGCCGTAGTGCCTACTAGTGAATTTCCTACTCAATATTCATTATTTTTTAATGAGATTCCGCCGCGTCTGACAAAGTTCTTAAAGTTAACGATGATGACTAACAAAGGAAAATATTCAGTTGATACAAACTGATTTTCATGAAACTTATGTCAGATATATAATTCTTCGATAAATATTTGACAGGTGTTTTTTTTATTGGCAACCATCCACTTTTGCCGGGGTAAAAACAGCCCTCACAATTCGTGGTCAGACTTTTTGAGATATCTTGTAAACCAGAGATTGATAAAATTGATTTTTTTTTAAATTGTGTTTTTCTTTTAATGGGAATGTGGTAGTGCAAAACATTTTAACGAGAGACATTTGTTTAAATAATATTTTAAAAATAAACGCTTATATTTCTGGTAATCAAGACAGAATACCTTTCTCTCCGCACACCAGGTGCAAGACCATTTTTCATTATGCATAAATATTGTTAAATGGAAAAACGAAGAAAATTCTAAAACATGTATCCCCTATTTTGGATCAAAGATCACACATAGTGTACATTAAAATTAACTAACGATACATAAGAGAAACCGAAGGAAAACATAAAATGTTTAATGTATTGTTTGAACAAACATATTTTGTTAACATTTTTTGCACTGCTACATTCCCATTAAAAGAAAAAACACAATTTTTTAAAAAATCAATTTTTTCGATCTCTGGTTTACAAGATATCTCAAAAAATATGGATCCGACAGCGAACTTTGAAGGCAGTTTTCACTCCTTCAATAAAATTCTTCTTATTTAATTTAATTTAATTTAATTTAATTCTTCAATAATTCTTTCCAATAAAAGAAAATACGTGTCAAATATTTTTCGAAGAACTACATCTCGCATAACTTTCATCAATATTGGTTTGTTTCACCTGAATATGTTCCCTTGTAAGCTAGCTGCGGATCTTCATGCAAAATAAAAGTATTCTGCATTGATTGTAGGAAGCAGAAATAAGATACAAAATGGTTTCATCTTTTAATGACTTTTCTTCGTCAAGAACAATATTTTTTTGAATGTTTCTAATCTATTCCTGTTTTATATTTGAGTCAACTAATTACTTCGTAAATGCATAAAGATCCGCAATCTAAAGATAACATTTCGAGCTGAAATTCTTGCGATTTGCAGCCGTGTTCAGCCCCGGACTGTTGATGCTTGTGTTGGGGTTCGTGGGACGAGATCCAATGGCGTCGGTCGCGATCTTCACGATCGCGTTGACGATCAACGGTGCCGTGACAGCCGGCTATCTGGGCAACGGTTTGGACATCGCACCAAACTTCTCCGGAACGATCTTCGGCATCGCGAACACTGTGAGCTCTCTGGGTGGTTATCTGAGTAGCTACATGGTGGGCACGGCCACCTACAAGAATCAGACGTTCGCCCAATGGAGAATCATCTTTTGGATCCTGGCGTCAATATACTGTTTCGGAGCTCTCGTGTTCGCGCTCTTCGGCACCGGAGAGTTACAGACATGGAACAATCCTAGAGTATCTACAGCAAACGAAGCCAAAGCCGGGACGAGCCTGGACGATCCTGAAGAAACTCTGCCGCTTAAAACCAAATCGATTTCTTAACGACAATTAATTCGTATTTAGCATTGCAATGACTAAGCGTCGATCGTCGCCAAGCCGACGTAATTAAGACTGTCAATTTCGACTCCATCTTTTTCATACCTGTACTGAATTACTGGCAATGAACTACGAACTTATTCCTATACGGATATGGTCCGCGCGTTGCTCCCGACGGCAATTCGGAACAGAGCACGCTATGTTACTCGATACGCTTTCAATGTACCTTTCTACGATGTAGGCAAATCTCGAACTTTGAGTACTCGAATAAAGTGAATAAGAATAGGAACGTTGGAATCAAAGCTCCTCCTCTTCGTTTTATCTTGCATGTATGTACGCATTCAAGGGAATGAAAATAACCGTGACCTAATCGATTAATTGATTTTGTAGCCATATTCTGAATGAAGTTGGGTAGGAAATTGCTGGACAGACAAGGATTAGGTTTCGGATTAGACACGTGTACTCTTGCTAGGTTCCGTAGTACTACAGCAATCCCTTGATTCTTGTTCAGGGGGTGGTTCTTGGAGCGAATAGGAATCGCAACCTAGACTTGCTTTTCTGACTTACTGCTGGGTCTATCACTCCGATCGCGAGACTACAATAGAGCAACGGTGTCGGCGACGGCTACCCTAAGCGTGCGGCCGCACAGTGGTCTGGAGACACCGTTTTCGTGACCAAAATTCAATTTTTCAACTTTAATATATTGAAAAAAATTTTTTCCTACAAAATAACAACCCTTCAAAGCTCCCAAATCCAAAATACTATTTATTTTAGATAATTCTGTGATAAGATACAGCGTTCTAAAGACAAAGTCAGAAAATTCAAAGTAAAATAAAACGTTTTCGATTTCAATCATCGAATATCAGAAAACAGATTTTAATGATGGTTTTATACGTGTTAGTAAGCGCAATTCAAATATTTAATCCAGTTTTAAGCATTGTTTAGTCCATACACGAATAGCGTAAATTAATAACATTTCAAACTTTGAAAGGAATTATACAAAAACGCTTGAGAGTGCGAAGCGTCGGACTTGTTTTATATGAAAGCTTGAACATTTACTAAAAAGAGCATGTAAATTTTAACTGCAATCTTCCGCAATCTTGAACTATAAATGGATGTTAACAAATACGGGCCCGCGTTTATTCGACGCCTGGATACGCAGTTCCACTTGAATCTTGCATAGCAGCTTGGAATTACTATGTATGTATATGTTTTCTCTAGTCCAGTTTTGTTCGCTTTATTGTTTTGTTTTATAAACAATAGAAAAGCGGTTTGGAAACAGAAATATCTACAACCGCTGGCATAACAACAGAACCAATTGACAATGAAGATTTAGAAGAAGAGGACGAAAATGATTTGACCATGCTTGAATATTTGGAGGATATAAAATTAGAATCAGAAACGTAATCTAAAAATCATAATATATCTATATGTTTATTACTCACATTGGTAACATTACTTAATGCTTAGACATGGTGAAAAATGTCAGTATGTACGTCTTTTTAATGCAAGCCAAGAATAACCTACTTTCGAGAGGCATTGTCCACGATGTTTCAATTATATGTAATAATCTGACAAAAAAACGGTTTCAACAAAAGTTAATCAGCATTCAGTCTTTTGTAAACGTCAATATAAAAAAATTTGGAAGAAAGTTTTTTTTCTTCAAATATCAAGGCCACCCCTATTTTTAAACGTCACTATATGTTTTTTGTTTCATAATTATATAGCTGACGTCAAGACGAATTCAACGACAATACTATGATTTTAACACTTGAAATAATGCTACAATACTTTTGGCCACGAAAACGGGGTCTGCAGACCACTGTGGGCCGTCGCCGACACAGTTTAAAGGCCCATGTGTTCTCACAATGTAATGCCAATTCAAAATGCTTTATTTTTCATTATTTTTTTATGAGACTTTCACTGACTTGTTTCTGATATTATTCTGATTAAAACAAGACCAAACACGATGTAA
The DNA here is from genome assembly GCA_963971365.1 of Lasioglossum villosulum. Taxonomy (NCBI): domain Eukaryota; kingdom Metazoa; phylum Arthropoda; class Insecta; order Hymenoptera; family Halictidae; genus Lasioglossum; species Lasioglossum villosulum. Next base: position 27,947,167 of record OZ020497.1, read on the forward strand.
TTTGGCCCATATTTATTCTACATGTGAGAAGCATAATTTATAATTCATCATACATTCAACATATGAAATAGCATATGTTTAAATAAACACAACGGAGGAACGCGACTCTTTCTTTCCTATACAAAATTTTCACAGTCGATTAAACCAATAAATACAATTGAAATTATATCGTGTTTGGTCTTGTTTTAATCAGAAAAATGCCAGAAATACGTTTTGAAAGTCCCTTAAAAAAAATAATTAAAATTAAGATGTTTGAACATTCGATTCGTTGTGTCAATGTAGTAGTATTCACACCGATATACCCGGGCCGAGAACAACAGTCGCCGCCCTGCGGCGCGGGACAGCGTTGACAGGCAGTGGAGTGAGTAGGCCTGAACAAGAATCGGAACTTTGCTGTACAGTACAGACTTGATTTTTGTCCCCGGTACGACGACTCGATTTTTGTCTAGGCCTACTCACTCCACTGCCTCTCAACGCTGTCCCGTGCCGCAGGGCGGCGACTATTGTTCTCGGACTATTGTTCTGGACAGTATAATTTGCTCCGTCTTTTCCTATATTCGTCATTTGCCACTTAATTTCCTAATTTTTAAAGCCTGTCTCTCGGTGCCTATTGGGCCGACAATTACAATTGAACAGTGAAATTTGAAGGAAATTTAATGCTCTTTCCAGAAATGGAAACAAAAAGTTCTTAGGACTTCTTAGTTTTTGAGTAATAAGCTAAAAACCAAAGCAAGGTAATAAAAATCGTGGTTTTTACCCCCTCCCCAAGTTAGCACAGAGTCCTCGAGGTCGAAAACTCAGATAGGACACCCCAGAGTACCCCTAAATGACGTGTCAATATTTCATCGAGTTCGGAATACTTTCCAGGTAAAAGTACCTGTCGACTGGACTGATACACGGAGAGTTATGACTGTGAAAACATTGACCAAAAATTCATTTTCAACCAAGCTTTTTTCTTATATTCTGTTATTGTGATACCTATCTATTGTAAGCAGTTTTTCATTCAAAATGACAGAAGTACTAAATATTTTTCAATTTTACAGAATATCCTAACTTCAAGCTTCTTGAGGCAGGGTTTAGAATAATCCGATTAGGCTAATATTTTACACACTTCCTTAAAACATGAAAAGGAATAAAATTAGAGGGCATCTAACATTTTATCGCTCCTTCGTTTGTTAAGGGATACTCTAACTTCCGCGTTATATTTTCTATTGTCCTTCGCGAATTTTTTACGCATGCTACAATGTCCAATTAAAATGTAAGAAACAACGATAAACTGTTTCTTCTATGTTCCCGTATCTACAGTGACTCCCATTAATATTCGGACGCTCTAAAAACACGATAACTGGTTAAACATTGAACTACACGACTTGAATTTTTTGGGGAAGCTAGAGCAAATAGTTTGCTACAGAATGTGGAAAAACATTTTTTCAAAAATTACAATTGATCGGAGTTGTAGAAAAAATACTAAAAGTTGCATTTTACAACTTTTTTATGTGGGCCTATATTGAAAATTTAAAAAATACGTTTTGTAAATCTGTGTCAATTATATGCACTGCGAAAGTTTCATCGAAATCGGTTGATGCGGGGAAAAACGACAGGCATTGAAAGATGTGAGAATCTATAGGTTTACTGCAATTATAGCCCGAAAATTGTGAAAATCTGAAATTTTTACCATCGTTAAACGTTTGTAGCTCATTGCAACGTCGAACAATATTGACGAAATTTTCAGAATATGTTTAATCGACACAGATTTACAAAACGTATTTTTTAAATTTTCAATATAGGCCCACATAAAAATGTTGTAAAATGCAACTTTTAGTATTTTTTCTACCACTCCGATCAATTGCAATGTTTGAAAAAATCTTTTCCACATATTCCTTCCCAACAAAAATTCAAGTCGTATAGTTCAATGTTAAACCAGTTATCGTTTTTTTTTTATAGCGTCCGAATATTAATGGGAGTCACTGTACGTTTGTTTCTGAAATCTCTTCTGTTCGGCCATCCTGCGATATGTGTGCCGTCGGACAGAGAAGCTTCACAGGTTGCAGATTGCAAGGGTAAAATACCGCGATGAGGTGGGACGCAGGTGAGACGCGATGCTGGACGCAATGGATCATGGATCGGCGACCAAACGACGCGCGTCGCGATGGCCGGCGCTGAGACGCCGTGCGTTGCGATGATGTTCGCCGTGACGCGTGGCGCTGCGGCGCTACACCGACCTACTAGGATACCAGCTTCGACGAGAGGTTAACGCTAATACGGCTCTTCAAGCTGCTTACCCTTCCCTCTCATTCCTATCGACTCTTCATCGTCCGTCTCTTTCTCGTCACCTGTGGCCTTAGACCATGTATACCAATCTTAGACCATATATGTATACCCATCTTAGACCATATACAGGGTGTCCCAAAACTACCCTAGGAGCCGAAAATGGGAGTTTCCTTGGGTCATTTGAAGCGACATTTTCCTTTACAAAAATGGTGTCCGTGGCTTTGTTTAGGAGTTATTAACAAAAAACACGGATCAATCAGAGCGTGGCTACAGCGGATTGATTCTGAGTCGACCAATGGCGACACCACGCCTCGTGGGACCTGTTGCAGAGTCGGACTCTGTTCGCTATAGCTGCGCTGTAATTGGTCTGTGTTTTTCGTTAATAACTCCTAAACAAAGCCGCGGGCGCCATTTTTGCAAAGGAAAATGTCGCTTCAAATGACCCAAGGAACCTCCCATTTTCGGCTCCTAGGGTAGTTTTGGGACACCCTGTATACCCATAGACGCGGCATAGGTATACTATGTGCATACGATGCTGTGTGACGAGATTCAAAAGTATCTGGTGCCCACAAGCCTCGATTCGAGATAATTCAAAATGGTGGATAGTGTATGAGAAGAAGCGAGTGCACAGTACAGAAGTATATTTTACAAGTCCATCATTTGATAAAAATTTGAAAAATGGATATATATAGCATATATATGTATTGTATTCGACATATACATGTATATTGTTTTTACTATTCTTTTTTTAAATAAAGTAAGTTGTGAGGAAATAAGTACAGATTTCTTATTATCAACTCCTATATTAAAATTTAACTTCTTCCAAATTATAATCGACAAAATGAGTTAAGCATATTTAAAATAATAAGAGTAAAGTAAAAATGAACGAGTAATAAAATAAAATACATGTATGTATATTACACTGTTACAGTTTCCATAAATATTTATAGAGAATGACATGTGACGACGATTCCCCTTTCCCCTCTGCTAGCCGCTTTAATTTCGGAACAAGGCAGTTTTATCTACACCGCGTCTATGGGTATAATATATATATATTTCTACTAAATAACATTCAATTTAGTTTATATTTCTAGCAATCGATGTAGACAATTTTTATTTAAATAAATGTTACATACACTTACAGGCATTATAAGCGTTACACTTATTGATTACAAAATAATATTGCTTTAGTTAATCTACTGCGTATTTTTTTTCTATTTACTACTGTACATTTTCCAATGTGGTGTAGTTTTAAATTGCAGTATTTTAACGTGTAATGAATAGTGTCGGCGTCGGTCTGCCGTGTCAGCCATTTTGAAATTATCTAAAAACTATCTTATGACTCACTTTTTACCACGATCTTTGCCACGGCCAACTCTCAGTTTTCCTATACACATACTATACCTATGCCGTGTCTATAAGTATATATGGTCTAAGAGGAAAACCGACTCTGCAACTTGGCAAAGATAAACTAAGTAAGGCTAACGAACGTCGTGACGTCACAAGATAAGTCTTGAGATAATTTCAAAATGGCTGAAACAGCAAAGCGACGCCGACACTACTTCATTATACACTTGGACCATAACGTGAACCATAACGTTTGCTTCAGTTTGCTCCGTAAAAAATAAAATAAAAATTGTCTACATCGATGGCAAGGAATATAAAATTAAATTGAATGTTATGTCTTCCTTCAATGATTATAATAATACAGAAATCATGTTCAATTTTTTTTTAATTTTCAATGCTTTTGAATTTCATCTACTCAATTTTTTTGTAAATGCATAAAGATCCGCAGTTTAGTAATGACTAATCACAATTAAGCGAGGTAAAAGTAAATTATATAAAACTAGAAATATTACTTTCAAATGTAAATAAACTATGTAATAAACTATTTTGCAACCTGCGTAATATGCTAAAGTTGTTAATCTTCAGAATTAAATATTGCACGCCCTAGTAGCATTTATGGTTGGCGTTTTGTTAGCCCTCCGTTGGCGGTATGCGTTGGGCAACCGTTGGAAATGTCGCTCTATTTTGCAGTTGGGCCAACAATCAGGGCCAACGTTGGGCCAACGATCACACCCAACCTAGAACCAACGTTACTACAAGACGAACCCATAGAGCCCACATTCTGATTATCTCTTTTTATGGTATATCGTGAATAATATACATATTAAAAATGTATTTTCACGGTAAAATTTTGGGAAAAAAGGAAAACACTAAAATAATACCCACGTCGGACTTGAACCCGGACCAGCTTGCGTAGTTAGTACATGACCTATAGCTGAACGTACAGCTAGATGATTGTTGTTCGTAGGTGCTATGATTAGGGTTACTAAATACGTCAACAAATTAAAATTAAAATATCTGAATAAAAAGGAAGACCCATTTTGAAGAAATCCAAAAGGGTCCTCTTATACTACATGGACACCCCCTTGTTTTTCCCTTGGAAAATGAAAAATTAAAGAAATGAAAAAATTCCAAGGCTGCTCGCACAATAAAACTTTATAGTGGATCAACTGTCGCGCAAAAATTACAAATTTCAAGTATATTTAGCCATACGAAAAAAAATATTTTTTATTCGAGCAAGTCTAAATGAATTTATTTAAAATAATAAAGTTAATTGTTATTTACAAATACAATTTTCAATTATTATTTGTATTAACAAATAATAAATTAAATTGTATTATCATTCATTAATCCGCCCTCCGGACGAGCCCGAACACTGGCATATTGATTTCCATCTCAATCCAAATAATAAATAAACTTTTTTTTGCAAATAAGAAATAATAAATAGATTGTTTATGGAATTATTTAAATAACTTTAATTTAAATAACAAGTTTAGTTATTATTTGCAAATAAAATCACACGTTTATTTATTATTTAAAATTAAATTTGCCCAACACTGCTTGAAAATACTGTGCTACGTATGCGACAGCGACCGTTGGTAACCTTTGGCCCTTTTGAAGTTACGCATCGAAACAGAGAGTCTATTCAAAACAGGACAATAATTCAGATTAGGGCACTCATTAAGATTTTGGGGCACTTAGAGACGATGCATCAAACTGCATCGTTTCCGGGAACCCCGTTTTATCAATAGTCCCCAGTCTTGTCTAGGCCGATATTGGGGACTATATAAAGGCACTGAATCTGTACGCGTCGATCCACGTCGTGATTTCTATCGAGCAAGATTGGGTATTAGTTCTCTTTCGAGTAAAACTTTTACATCTCTTCTGGTATGAATCCCATCAACGGGATTCTGTAGTAGATAGAAAAAGGACAATAAAGCCGACGTCCACACAAAATGAAAGGAACTTTTCTGCGGCTGCAGATTTTGTTACAAAAAAATAGAAGTAGATTGTCTGATACTATATTCGACGCATTATGCTTCTTGAGAAGTAATTTCAAAACACAAGCGTAATGTTTCATTTTATAAAAGTTTGGTTTTAAATAAATTAATCTATCGGTTATATTTAGCGTCTATTTTTTCCTTGCTTTTCAAGTCATGTACATGTTGGACAGGAATAAACATTGACTTAAAGTTTTTTGAGCTTTCGATAAATATTATCAACGATATTCTAAATATCATAAGTTTCCCAATATCTTTTTATTTTGTGAAGAATTCTAGAGAATTCTCGAGAAATATAGTCTTATTTCTCATTTCTCAAGAAATGAAAAATGTTAAGAAATCAGGAACGGAAATTTTTACTTTTTCTCTAGTCTTTGAAATATATGCCTTCACATTTACCCTTTCTTTTGTATACATAGATATCAGTTAATAATAAACATTTGGCACTAAAAACTATTCAACTTACCTCCACAAACAGCATCCATAATGTACAATTAAAATCGATATGCTCCAATACAATGTACACACTGTACACTTAGAAATTGCACTGAGACTTGGAGGAGTATGAAGGCACCGTCTGTTGAAACCGACGTTCGGACTACGACTATTGTTCAGGTAAAAAAATGCGACCTTTTTGATGTTTGCCCCCAAGTAGTATTACTCTTACAGTAACCAATCCCGTAATTAAAACTTACCGAGCTGAAAGTTTATTTTTTAGGTTTTGTCCGCGTTTTCGGGCTTCTGAACCACTGTGCGTCGCACAGTGTGCCAAATGGCCCTTTTAGCTAGACAAAATTCTAAATCACCAATATCTCTATATCGATCAATTAATATGTTTTACAGTTGTATAAAATATGAGTAATTATTAAATTTTTATAGCAGTTAGTTGGTTTTTGTTAATTAAACAATATATTTTAAATTGTTTATAATTAAATATAAATTACAACAAAGTTAGTAATTGACCTATGTAACACAGAATGACTTAACAAATAGTAGGTATTATCAAAGAAGACGTCATGTTTAATTATAAACTAACAAAATGTAAATATAATTTACTGATTTATTTTATTACCACGTTTTTATTAGGTCGCTTTCTTGTCAGTCTGTCCGTCCGCTTTCTTTCCGCTTTCCTTTCGCAAAATCTTGTAATCGTAATTTAAACCATTTCCACATGATCTGGATACATGAAATTTGAAACATAGCTCAGAACTAGATGACAATGCAATATTAAATAGGTTTCATGTCTGCCCGTTTGTTTAATAACGAGATATTAACGAATAATTATTTAAATAAAAAAAAATTTTTTAAACCACGTTTTTAAGACGGACTACAAATAATTATTTAAATAAAAATTAGAACGAACTAAAAATAATTATTTAAATTATTTAAATAAAAAAAATAAATAACGAAACAAATCTTAATATACGGACTAAAAAGTACAATTAAGACGGATTAAAAAGTATAATTTAAAATGCACTAAAAAATATGAAATATAATTTTCCCTAGTCTCATACAGATGTCTAACCCCATACAGATAGTTCTGAAAATTTGTGATTGTGCATTTTTAAAAGCTATGAAAATACTTGTAAGATTTAAAACGAAAAACGTATGGATTGTTGTGCGAGTTTTCTTAACGATAGCTACTCTCTAAACTCTACTATTATCTTTCACCCACGTTTTTCGTTTTAAATCTTACAAGTATTTTCATAGCTTTTAAAAACGCACAATTACAAATTTTTAGTGCATTTTAAATTATAGTTTTTAATCCGTCTTAATTGTACTTTTTAGTCCGTATATTAAAATTTGTTTCATTATTCTTTTTTTTATTTAAATAATTATTTTTAATCCGTCTTAAAAACGTGGTTTAAAAATTTTTTTTAATTAAATAATTATTTTATATTTTTAGTGCTTTTTTGAATTATACTTTTTAATCCGTCTTAATTGTACTTTTTAGTCCGTATATTAATATTTGTTTCATTATTCTGTTTTTTATTTAAATAATTTAAATAATTGTTTTTAGTCCGTCTTAAAAACGTGGTTAAAAAAAAGTTTTTTTTATTTAAATAATTATTCGTTAATTAACAAACTCGTTATTAAACAAACAGACAGACATGAAACCGATTTAATATTGCATTGTCATCTAGTTCTGTGCTATGTTTCAAATTTCAAGTCTCCAGATCATCGGGAAGTGGTTTAAAATACAATTACAAGATTTTGCGGAAGGAAAGCGGACGGACAGACAGACAAGAAAGCGATTTAATAAAAACGTGGTAATTTAGTATAGTTTTGCAACGTTTTGCAAGTCAATTTTGGTATTAAAGTAAACTAGAGAGTCTCTACTTTATAATATGTAAAAATCATCACGTGGAGCATATACTGATTCATTAACGAAGAGGAGCTACATGAACATTTCTGTGCAAAACTATGTACCATATTTGACACTTTATTAACAAAACTAAAGAAGAATTATCGATAATTTAGAATTACTAAAGCTAAAATAAAAATATTAGAAATTCAAATGCCACTTAATAAATTTTTAGATATTTCTAGCGCATATGTCTATGTGGCTATTGATTTTTATATAGGTTAACCGTCCAGTTAAAGTTTACACGCTCTGTAAAAATTCAACGAAACAATTTTAAGTTTTAATATTCAAGAGCTGTAGTAAATGGTTATTTTAGATTATGTCGACGTCGACGCAGTTAGCGTTTGTTTATTTGAAAATGAATTTTGTTCAGCTAAAATGGTCATTTGGCACGCGTCGAGGAGAAAGCGGAGGCAAGAATGAATCGGCGCAGCAGACAGGGAAACCACGCGAGGGGTAGCTAAATCGCGTTACGTCCTCGTCGGTGGATGTTGCGTGCGCGCGGGACATTCAGGGAACATGAGACGAAAGGAAGCGTCCGATTCGAGAAGGTGGGCGATCGCAGCTGATGACGGCAGAGGCTGCGGCAGCTGACAATGAGGAAAAAGGAGGAAACAGGAGGAAAGAGGAGGAAAGCGCGATCAGACGTCACGCTCGGAAGTAAAGGGAGCGCGGGACCCGGGAATTGGGGGAATTGGGAATCGGGAATGCGTGGAATTCGCGGACTGTAGCACCGAATTCAATCGCTATGTCGATGCGAGCAGGGGAGCAAGAGAGAAAAGGAGGTGAGGCGGGCTCGAGTTTACCGCGCGGGACCGCCCGCTCGATAAACCATCTACCAAGGACGCACGCGATCGAGTTGGTGGACGCTCGGTGCCTGTGGCTCCTGCCGTCCGATACTCTCCTGCTGTGCCGTGATTAACTAAGGTTTAATCAGCTTTACAAGCTAAACTTCTTTTGTCAACATGCACATGCATGATAATCCGCGGCTATCGCGTCACGCTGCCCGACGCTGGAAAACAGTCGAACGCGTCGAAATATCGCTCGGGCCGCGATAATGCCGCCTTGCCGCCTCCCGGTGCCGCGCGTCGCGTCGCGTTCTGTCGAGGGAACACCTTGCCGTTTCTAGTTCCCTACCTTTTCCGCAGAACATCGCTTCGACGTTCGCGGTATCTCCGCTTGGGATTCCCCTCGCCTACCATTCGACCTTCATGCTGCCCTGGTCGATTCGATCGCGGCGCGTTGGTTCGAACGCGCACAGAACGCTCGCGAGCTCTTAAAGAAAGCGGGGGCGTGCGACGAGAAGCGACCTCCGCGACAGGGTCGATTCGAGAAAACGTGCAACGGTCTCTTTAGCGAGCACTCGATCTGCCAACTCGATCCAAGAACGCGCAATAATTGGAAGTGATCTTGGAAGTGATCTTCGAAGATGTTTTTCAAGATCGCAAAGTAATTCACTTGATCGAAACACGCACGCTTTAGATATTCATTGAAATCTGAGACAATGTATTATTGTTTTTATTTTTTTTTTAATTATTTATTTATAAAGGTCGCATCAACATCTGGGTCATTAGCGATCACAATAGTTACAATATTTACAGTGACTCCCACTAATATTCGGACACTTAAAAAGACGATAACTGTTTTAATATTGTACTATACGATTTGAACATTTTTTAGAAGCTAGAGCAATTAGTTTGGCACAGGATAAGAAAAAAGAATTTTTAAAAAAAATTGCAATTGTACGGAATTATAAAAAAAATACCAAAAGTTGCATTTCACAACTTTTTTATGTGGACCCACGTTGAAAATTTAAAAAATACGTTTTATAGACCTGTGTCAATTAAACATATTCTGAAAATCTCGTCAAAATCGGTCGACGTTGCTATGAGCTACAAACGTTTAAATATGGTAAAAATTGCAGATTTTCACGATTTTCGGCCTTCAACTGCAGTAAATATAATGATTCTTGCATCTTTAAATCGTTGTCGTTGTTTTCCACATCAACCGATTACGATGAAACTTTCACAGGGCATATAGTTGATACAGATCTACAAAACGTATTTTTTAAATTTTCAATATAGGTCCACATAAAAAAGTTATAAAATGCAACTTTTAGTATTTTTTTTATAATTCAGATGAATTGCGATTTTTCACAAAATTTTTTTCGCATCCTGAGGCAAACTAATTGCACTAGCTTGCCAAAAAAATTCAAATCTTATAGTACAATATTAAAAAAGTTATCGTCTTTGTAAGAGTGTCCGAATATTAGTGGGAGTCACTGTAGTTACAGAAGTTCGTAATTGCATTTAGGACCAGTAAAGATTGACAATAAAAAAAATAAATAATAAAACAAATTTTAATATACGGACTAAAAAGTACAATTAAGACGGATTAAAAAGTATAATTTAAAATGCACTAAAAAATATGAAATGTATTTTCCCTAGCCTCATACAGATGTCTAACCCCATACAGATAGTCCTGAAAATTTGTGATTGTGAAAACGAAAAACGTGGGACGAAAGATAATAGTAAAGAGTTTAGAGAGTAGCCATTGTTAAGAAAACTCGCACAACAATCCATACCATTTGCAGTGCAATAAAATTGTTACTGTTATTTTTTAGTGCATTTTAAATTAAACTTTTTAATCCGTCTTAAGGTAAAGGTACTAGTAGTTGACCAGTTAAGAGAAGTTTTCCACGCGAACAATAGTAACCATTTACACTGTCATTAAATAGCGAGAGTTGATGTCTGAAAACACTCTTTAAGTCTTCTAAATTATGTACCAAGGCCACTTTTTAAAAAAAGTTTACTTATACAAATTTAAGAAACATATTTAATAATTCAGTAATTGCTTCAGAAGTTGACCACTCTTGAAAATGAAAAATCTAGTAATCGACCTCCTATTCGTTAGTAGTTGACCACTTATACTAGAAACAGGGTTAAAGCAATAATGTTGAGAATCATTTTACTATCATTTAGTTTCAACAATTTCTAGCACAAATTACAATTAAAGAATGAAATAAGAAATAAAACAAATCAATTCCATAAAAAGTTTCATTGAGGAACAGAGTAGACGTTGCAAGTTCATAGAGAATAGTATTAGAGAAATTTAACCAACAGATGGTATGGCATCCGAGGTTCAGTTTCATCAAATGTGTACAGTATATAAAAATCTTATTTTTTATGTTTTTCTATAAAATGGTCAATTACTCGTTCATGGTCAACTACTGGTACCTTTACCTTATTTCTGTTTTGTATTTATGTTGTAATAAATCTCATATGAGATTTTCTAAAATAAAAAAAAAAAAACTTTTTCGGTTTGGTGAGAGGAGAACTTTGCTCACCACCGGAAGCGGACTTCTTTTCTGGTTGCGACCGATCCGAGCGGAAGAAAGGGACGCGCTACCCGTCCTCGAGTCGTCGAGGATTTCGCGCGAGCGATTATCGCGAAACGAGAGGTCGCGTTGTTCTCTGGGAAGGGGGACCATCAACGTACGGTTCGCTCGCTCGGCCGGCAAAGAACGATAGAACGGTTCGCGTGACGATGACGAGTGCCCGCGGGGGCGTTCGTTCTATCATCCTCTCTGGAGTTCCCCGAATCGCGTGCACCGTGCAAAGACAGGCGGACGAAGATGGGAGACGAGAGACGAGAAGCGAGAGGCGGGCCAGGAACTCCGTGCGACTCAGAAACCCGTAGCCGCTCGCCTACGACGACCGACGCCAAGAAGCCAGGGAGCTTCGAGTTGAAGCAGCCGCTGTTACGGGGAAACCGGTAACTTGCAAGAATCTGACACCTAACGATCGTGGTCCGTAGATACGAGGTCGGGTAGGTGAAAGAAATGCAACGAACTCGACTATTAGACGTATACTCCAAGAATGAACGTTTATTGTTGGTTGCAAGGGGGTAGGGACCCCACGTGACTATGGTATTTTTCATTGTGACAATTTGGCAACAGTGATGAACATACATCTGTATCAATCTAACGCTTTAGTTTCGCTATCATTACAGGTTTTTTTTTTAATCAATATCTTTATTGCTATTAATGCATCCGAGTGGCTTCATGCCTTTTACACTTTTGTTGTTAAGAAACTTAGCTGATAATTCTCCTGTCTGAACGCCATCTCGTCTAAGTAGCTGAACTAAAATTGCTTCTAACAATATATTAATGTTATCGGCGCATTGGTTCGATTAATTAGAACAATAAGCAAGTTTGGGTTCTCCGATTTCCCCAGTTATTGCAAACTTAGTCATGGAAGAATTGGAAAATATTTCTATATCTAAACTTCCGTTTACATTATTATTTTATAAAAGATATGTAGACGACATAATTACTTATGTAAAACCGGAACAATTACAAATAATACTTGATACTTTTAACAGTTATCACCCCAGACTTCAATTCACTCATGAAGTTGAAGTTAACTCAAGGTTGAATTTTCTTGACACCACGGTTATAAAGACGAAAAAACAAACTTGCTTATTGTTCCAATTGATCGAACCAGTGCGCCGATAACATTAATATATTGTTATGAACAAGTGACGATCGAGATACAGAGAACTGTTAAAATTGCTTCTATTCACCCTTCATGAACGGAATCTGGGGAACAATTGAATGCGATCACGGGAACATACCTCACGTCCTCATACGATTATGTATTGAGCTGAGTGAGGGCTCATTTGAAAGAGGAAGGTTAAATGAAGCGCGCGTGGGTCCCTAAATTAGCAGGAAAAATCTTTTTGTGATCGAAAAATACATTAGAATATCCGGAATTTTTCTTCATTTGTTTTCCCTACTTTGGACAGTCACATTACTGGATATAAACATAATGTAACTAAAGTTGGACCCACGCGCGCTTCATTTAACCTTCCTCTTTAGAACGAGCCCTCATTCAGCTCAAAATATAATCGTATGAGGACGTAAGGTGTGTTCCCGTAAACCCTTTTTTTCGGCCTAAAATCTAACAATATTCTGGTTAGATTCTAGTAATGTCACGTGGGTACCCTACCCCCTGAAGGGGGTACCTCTGATCTGGGTATTTATCAGTGTAACCCACCTCCGCGTGGAAAAACAGTTTGGCAACAGTGATGAACATACATTTGTATCAATCTAACGCTTCAATTTCGCTATCAATACAGGTTTTTTTCTTTTTATCAATACCTTTATTGCTATTAATGAATCCGAGTGGCTTCAAACCCTTTACACTTTTGTTGTTACGAGTCTACGCTGATAGTTCTCCTGTCTAAGCGCAATCTCGTTTGAGTAGCTGAACTAAAATTGATTCCAGACTTGCTGTAGACTCTGTCTGTATGAACGAAATACGGGAAGTTGAATGCAATCACGGGAAACCATTTTTTGTCCTCATACGAGCATACTTTGAGCTGCATAAAGGTTCTTTTGACAGAGAAAGGTCGATCGCAGGTCGCTCAGCTCATGATTCAAGTAGAAAAAACCGTTTTGTATTAGAAAAATATATGGGAACCTGAGGGTGGTTGTCTCGACTTGTTTGCCCTACTTTGGACGCTCATATTATTAAATATAAACATAATCTTAGATCATGAGCAGAGCGGGTTATGATGAACCTTCCTCTTTAGAACAAGCCCTTACACAACTCGTAACATGCTTGTATAAAAACAAGAAATAAACACGGTTTTCACTTGTTTTTCTAGTAATATTCTAGTAATATGCTAGTCATATCCATGGGTACGGTACCCCCTTAATATAGTACCTAATGTTGACTTGGGAAGATTCCAAGTCCGCTAGGTTTTCGGGGAACAATACATAATTTTATCGGGAGTTTATCATAGACTAAGGTCCAGGGTCCATATATGATGATTCAGGGTCGAAGGGTCGATAACGGCGGCCTGCTCGATACACGGCGGTAGTCGCTGTACCACGCTGATTCGAGGCGCATGGTACCCGTAGAACCGTGGAACCATAGACCGAGCTTGGACGGCGAAGAGTGCACCTTAAACGTGGGCGGATCGGCTGACCAGCCGCCCCGGGTGTTTCTCACCCGCATACCTCGCATACGTGCCGCTCATCTTCCCCCGATCGTCTTCTCTTTTGGTCTCCGCCTCTCGATCCCGATCTCCGATCCCGGTCTCCGATCCTGGTCTGGATCCCGGGACCAGGATAGAGATCGAGACCGGGATCGAGTACAAACCTTAACACCATCTTTGCCACCAATTTGCTACCATGTGCTGCGTCTACCCGCGTTCCCTTCCAATCTGCGTCGTCCGTTGATCGTTTTCTCGTTCTCGCAGCTCTTCGCTTCTTCGCATCTTTTTGCATATCTTGGTCTACCCGCGGCTACCGCTTCGGCTACTTCGCTTACACGTTCCTCTTCTCCCTCCCTCTCTCTCTCTTCTCTTTTTGCCGAGCTGCAAATGATATTGGGTCCTGAACCGCTGCTGGTAGAGACGTTACGGGGGGTGAGAGGAAACTCGGTTCGCTCCACCTGTCCTCGGCACCGATGCTCTCCACTCGGGTCATCTACTGGCAACTGGTACGCGTTTATTTGCTTTTTATTCAACCCTATATATTAACCCTGAAGCTGACAATAATTACGTCCGAATCTTGCGATTTCATTTTGCGCGTCCTGTTTCTTTACGAGGTGTTTTTATGAAAATAGTTGTCTTGTTATCAGGGTACTCCACGCAAACAATGATTGTAGATCTTGCGGGTATGTAATATGATTATCGGCGGTCGGACATCCGAGTTGCTGACTAAATTTACGATGTCCCCTCAGCGGGGACGGTCGGGAGCGAGGAGGCCTAAACAGATGCGACCGTTTCACCAATAAGGGAAACGTGTTTCGTTCCCGTGTGCTCATCCTATCAAACCGGAGGGCCAATAACACCGACCACTATCTCTTCGGCTCCCAATAGTAGGTACGTCCGTACTCGTAACTTGCATTTCGACCGCGATATCTCGGAACCGTGTCGTTCTTCCGAGATTATCGGTCGTCGAAGGTTCGAGGAGACGCCGAGGTGGAACGGAGCGATTCGATTGTAGGGCAACGGAAGAAACAGAGACAGAGAGAGAGAGGGAGGGAGAGAGAGAGATACAGAGAAGGAGAAAGACTGCGATGGGAGTGGAGAAGGGACGCGATCAACGTTGGTCCGTATATCGCCTCGAGGATATTCCCATGAGTCGGGGGCGGTGGAGCAACAGTTCGCCGTTGCGCTGAAAGTTGTTCTTCGGTTACTCGAGGGCATCGGGGAGCTCTCCTTCGGGGTCGATGCCGAAGCCAGTGCGTGCAACCAATCGACCGACAGACCTGTTCGTTCTTGAACGCGTTATTACGAGAATCCTTAATAAACGTTCCGACCCATTCCTCCTCGCGTTTCGGAATTCCGCGCGAAACTATGGGACCGGCAGAAACTTCTCGTCGCCTACCGAGAACGTAACCGAGAGCCTCTTCCGCTACCTATCCCTTCCATTATAGAAAATTCCCTGTTCCCAGGGTTTCGGCGGTCGATTTGAATCGGGTTGAACTCACCTTTTATATTGCAACCTAGGTACTCGATAAGAAGTAGAAATAGGATTCGTTGTTTGGACATGAAAACGATTACCTTGAAACAATGCATCAGCGATTCGACCATCGAAATCTGCATTATTTGTAAGATACAACGGAATTTACTTAGTCAAAACACGTTGACAATGTACAGAGTGAGTCTCGTAACGTGACGATATCGAATAAGGGTCGATTCATACATATCCGGCCGGTGTTTTTCGGTATCCAAGCATATCCGGCCGATTTTTGAGGCAACTTGAGTAAGAATGTTTCTCATTATCATGATGTTGTAAAGGAGAGCTACCGATAGTTCACCTGAGGAGGGATAGAAACTTTTTATTTGTTAGTTATGGCCTGTTCGACTCGAAGGAAAAGTATCGGAGGAAAATCGGATTCAGTTTTCCGGTTGTGGACGGTCTCATTTAAACCTGGGTAAGAATATTTTGTCGGGCTCCGATATCGGAGATGTATGAATCGACCCTAACTCGTAAGGTAAAGGTACTATGTAGGAGTTGACCAGTTAAGAGAAGTTTTCTACGCAAATAATAGTAACCACTTACTCTACCATTAAATAGCAAGAGACCATGCCTGAAGACACTCAAGTCTTCTAAATTATGTACCAAGGCCACTTTTTGAAAATACTTTACTTATACAAATTTAAGAAACATATTTAAAAATTCAGTAATTGCTTCAGAAGTTGACCACTCTTGAAAATGAAAAATCTAGTAATCGACCTCCTATACGTTAGTAGTTGACCACTTATAATAGAAACAGGGTTAAAGCAATAATGTTGGGAATCATTTTACTATCATTTAGTTTCAACAATTTCCAGCACAAATTACAATTAAAGAATGAAATAAGAAATAAAACAAATCAATTCCATAAAAAGTTTAATTGAGAAACAGAATAGACGTTGTGAGTTAATAGAAAATAGTATTAGAGAAATTTAACCAACATATGGTATGGCATCCGAGATTTACTTTCATCAAAAGTGTACAGCTTATACAAATCTTGTTTTTTATGTTTTTCTATTAAATGGTCAACTACTCGTACATAGTCAACTACTGGTACCTTTACCTTAATTTATTTGTCGTACGAAAAAATGTTTCAAACAATAGTTGCATGGTTTTATAGGGGACATACAGTGCTCTAATTTGTTTCTTATCACTTTGCTTTTCCTTGGATATGAGGCTCGCCTTCAGTTTTTTAAAAAGAATGTACTATTTCTTCGATATTCGGATAAATTATGAAATTCTGCGTAAAAAGGATGAAGTTCTCCCCTCACCAATAATTCGATTACGCAACCACATTAGGTGCAATGGACAGCACTTTGAACACCGCACAGACTGGTATTTGGCCGATCAAGCTGGCCAAAATTGTTGATTGCTTAAAACTGATTCAATTTATTATGTTTCATTAAGTTATGCTTGCATTAATGAACAAGAACAATTTATACATTATAAACAATGGGGTCGGTTCGAGGGACTACCTGGCGCTCCCAGTAACAATGTTATTTTTTACCTGGGGGTAGTTTTAGGAAATCGACTTTTGGCCAGCTAGATCGGTCAAATACCAGTCTGTGCACCGCTTAAAATAAAGCTTGTTTTCAAAAATATGTCACTACATAATACATTTTAAGTCTAACTTTGTATAATACGTTTTTACGCAGAATTTCATAATTGATAACTTACGAGTTATTTGAGATCGTCACGTTACTAGATTCGCCCTGTCTATTCGCGATTGTTGGAATTCAACCACACCAAAGCGTCTTACAAGGGATGCCACGGTTGATGGGTCACGGATTTTTCTAAAACTTGCAGAATTGGTAGATGTCATCTCGAAATGTAATTTGCCGAAGCAGAAGCGCGCGATTCTCAAGATTATTCGAGAAAATTGCATTTGAAAATCGAGTTACACGTTCATAAAGAGTTCGTGTTAACTGGTCAACAAGAAGGTGAATAGCCGAGGGCGTAGCGAGAGTTACTGGTAATCCGTATGTTGCTGGTTCGAGGAACCTGCTTTCGATATTTTTTTTTTAAATTGATACCCCTCACTCAATTTTAAATCTAAAATCTAGTATTTATATTTTATTTTTATTTTTTTAAGGAGAAACTGCATGTTTTTTATTAGTGGGCGTTGGGAAATAATTCGAACATACAAATAATACAGAATGTTACATTTGTTTTATTATTGAAAATTCTCTCTGTATTAAAAAATTTTAATTATTTTAAAATTGTATTTTACTGTATTTTAAAATTTAAAATTCTCTCTGTATTAATTACATGGTAGTAAAAAAAATATTTTTTAAATTACATGCTAGTATGACAGGAGCCAGGGTGATATTGGTCGTAAAAACATGAGAAACATTAATTTTTGCGGCATCTTGCACACACTATGAACGCAGCATTCGTACAAGAGCACACTTTTTTATATTTACAAATATCTCTCTGCTATCACAGAATCGCATTTCTACAAGAGCCGACTTTAGTTTAGGTTTAAAATTGGGTATCAATTTTTAGAAAAAACGAGCTCTATTAATGGTTGTTTTTTTATTTTGTGTGTGACTCTCCACGAGCCACACAAAGAACTTCCCGATTCGTTAGTTGCAGTACATAATTATCATTATAGTAACTAATAATAACTAATAACTCACTCTTGCATTGGGATTTTTTTTATTATTGTAAGCAGTAACATTAGCATTAGTTGCATAATGAAAAAAAAATTTTTTTTAAATAAAAATGAAATATATATAATTACGTTTGTTTATTCGTTGGACAATTTCCATCCTCTCGTATAAATTGCATTGTTGAATGAACTTCTTTCGAAAACTAAAAAAATCTAAAAAACTACTTGACCAATATGGACCAAAATCTAATCAGCTCTAAGTTACGACGGGGCACATCGATTGCATCATTCATTATCCTGATCGCGTTGTTACTTTTTCAGAAAACGTTAAAGAAAAATTTGATAACATACAAACGGCCATATGCGCGTGCACACACACGCACACACACTAACAATTTGATAAAAATAGTCTAAAATGACTCCAATGACCATGAAACGTGAAAATCTGCTAAAAAATCGATTTTCGATTTTCGGGGTAATTACAGTAACTTCCCTATGAATCGGAAAGTTAAAAATATCGAAAGCAGGGACTCGAACGAGCAACCTACGGATTACCAGTAGTAACACCCGCTACACCCTCGGCTATTCACCTTCTTGTTGACCACTTAACACGAACTCCTTATGAACGTTTAACTCCATTTTCAAATGCAATTTTCTCGAAAAATCTTGAGAAGCGCGCGCTACTGCTTTGGCAAATTACACTACGAGATGACATCTACCAATTCTGCGCGTTTCAGAAAAATCCATGACCCATCAACCGTGGCATCCCTTAGGTATAAGGGTTCAGGGCCTAAACCCTCAAGTTTAGGCGTAAGGGGTGGGTTTTCCAAGGACGGAAGGGCCCGGGCGGGACAAAGAAGCAGCTAGCCTGAGCAGATCACAACATTGTACAGCTTTCACTTTTACTATTACTTAGTGTACCTAATTTATTAGAACAACGTTCCCTTATAAAAACATTTCCAACGACGATGTATTCAAACTAAAAACTAATTGATTCCGAACCCAGGACAAAGTGCAGGAGCTCCCGAACGAAGAATTTCACGGTTTAGGGCGCAGCCGGTTTAGGGCGGACACGCGTGCCGTAATGTGCAGCCGATGCCTGCGTGCTCGAGCAACTTCCGGTTGCCTGGTCGCGCATTCACGCGCCGTCCCTCGATAGAGCCGGTCCACCTGTCGCGACGTCGAGCTTGTCTCTCTGAAATTTCCTCGTTCAAACGCGCGCCGGTTGCCCGGCCGCTGTCGAAATTTGCACCTGACGCGAGGCGCAGCCCCTTCGCTCGAGATCGACCGCCGATAACGAGGCTAATGGTTGCGAATCGAGACCGGTTCCTTCCGACGACCATGGACGCGGCGAATTCGCGCGTCCTCGGAAACGCTCGATTTCGTCGAAACTTTTCTTTTCGAATTCGAGCATGCGCCAGCGGCGTACGAACCTGCTCGAGATCGTTTCCCTCTCGACTTAATCGACGCGCGACCACGATGACAACGATGTCCGAGGCGAGACGAGGCACGACGAGCACGCGCGCTTCCGATCTTCCAACGCGTTGCAGCTACTTATTGTTAGCTACACCTGACGCTCGCGCGAATAGCTGACTCACGGACGCCGGATCACGATCACCTGCCTCCTCGCGGTGTACGAATTTAAAGCGCTTCCCGTTTGCAATTCGCTGCTCGGTGAAACACATGGCATTCGTCGCTCGAACCTCTTCCTATCCTCTTGCGCCGATGCTTCATAAATTCGTATGTACTCGCGCGCTACATCCGGCCCATTAACTCGTTTGACTTCTCTCATCTCTCTCGTAGAAAGTTCTATTCTTTTATCATGGATATTTAATGAAGTGTATCGAATAAATTCTCGTTTCTTTTAGTTCTGATTACTGTAGTCGATTATAGATAGATGGTTTCGGCGCACAGGTTCGATCAAAATTTTACCTTGATCGAACCTGTGCGCCGAAACCATCTATCTATTATCAATTCTTTTCGATCGCAAAACTATTTCAATATATATTATGGAAGGCGAAACATTCACAAACTGTAGTCGATTGTCGGCAATTTTTTTTTATTGAGCCACTGAAACCTATTGTAGGTTTATTTCGGCTTTACCAAAGATACAATAGTTTTACAGTTTGAGTACATTTGTAATTTGACTAACCACTGGAGAAGCAGATCACAATCGTTTAAAAACTGCAAGATAAATTCACAGGCTTTGACATTTAGTTCTGCAAAAAAGTTGTCCGCTTTTAGTGGGAAGAAAAACTCAATTTTACGTAAATTATTTTAGGGCTGTAACTTTTCCGAAGCTTCGAAGTCTTCGAAGGAACGAAGGAAGCTTCGAATTTTCAAAGTTTCGAAGTCTTCGTAGTCTTCGAAGTCTTCAAAGTCTTCGAAGTTTCGAAATTTCGCAATCTAATACCGTGTCACGATTTTTGATAAATAAAAATATTAGCTGTCAGTCACCGGTGACTAACATTGAACTTTCCGTTTGAACTTTTCGTAATTAAATTATATTTAAAAAATTGCATTCTATTAATTTTCGGGATATCACGAATGTACTTAAAAAATAATAGTTTGCAAACAAAATTTTAATTAGTTTTATTAAATTCGGTGAAATCGAATATCGCGGACTAAATGGAAAGGCAAGACAGCCCTAAATTATTTACAAGTTTAATTCTCTGGGACTCATATAAACAGCACTGCCATAATACATGATCCAAATCCCCAGAGGCTGACAATGAGTTACACTTACAACTTTGATATTGTCGGCAATTTTTTTTTTATTGAGCCACTGAAACCTATTGTAGGTTTATTTCGGCTTTACCAAAGATACACTAGTTTTACAGCTTCAGTACATTTATAATTTGACTAACCACTGGAGAAGCAGATCACAATCGTTTAAAAACTGAAAGATAAATTCACAGGCTTTGACATTTTGTTCTGCAAACAAGAGGTCCGCTTTTAGTGGGAAGAAAAACTTAATTTTACGTAAATTACTTACAAGTTTAATTCTCTGGCATTCATGTACAGTCAGGGACAAAAATAAGTGGACAGTTAGTGGAAATAAGTAAAAATGAAGTTTAGTCGAATTAACATGATTCTTATAAACTCAAGTTTTATTTATTATATATCCTTATAGCGTACAGATTATTTAACGAATAATTGAAGTTCATATTTAAATCTTTGTGTAAACACGCCGTGCCATAATGAAAACGTCAGCTATTTATCAGGAGACAAAAATGAGTGGACACTCGATGAAATGCGTAATAAATGAAACACATAACAAAATTAGTACTTGGTATTGCCGCCTTTTGCATGTATTACTGCTTCCAGACGTCGAGGCATACTTTGTATTAACTTTTCAATATAATCGTTACTAATTTTTTCATATTCAGATTGTAACTTTTTGAAAAAATCGAATTTATTATTTCGCTGATCCAATGGAACTTTTGCGTCCCATAAACTCCATAAGTTCTCAATAGGATTCAAATCAGGGCTCTGGGCCGGCCATTCAAGCAATTTAATATTGGAATCTTTAAAAAATTGTTTAGTTTTCTTAGCAGTGTGCTTAGGGCCATTGTCTTGTTGAAAGACAAATTCGTCGTCGTTAATTATTCGTTAAATAATCTATACACTATAACGATATATAATAAATAAAACTTAAGTTTATAACAATCATGTTAATTCGACTAAACTTCGTTTTTACCTATTTCCACTAACTATCCACTTATTTTTGTCTCTGACTGTATGTGGTATTCAATTTCAAGTGAGTACATACATATTTAACGTATGTGTATAAACGAATACAATTTGTACAAGTAAGTAAGTTTGAACAATGTTTAAACTATAAATCGTTAAGTTTCATCACTCAGACTGTTTCTCGGTCACACAGACAACTTTTTCTTGTTGTACCATCTAGTTGTAGCACGCGTGAAACTTGCCGCCAAATGCGACAACGAATCACAATATAAACAGCACTGCCATGATACATGATCCAAATCCTCAGAGTCTGAGTTACACTTACAACTTTGATATTGTCGGCAATTTTTCGTGTCTCTGGAACGGAGACTATCGAGCCGCTAGGTTTACGATGTCCCCTCAGAGGGTTCGGTTGAATGCAAAGGGTTAGCGAATTGCAGCGGATGCAGAAGGGACGGAATAAAACGGCGTCGTCCATCGCGGTGACGAACGAACGAAAGCGATAGCGGAACAGCGCCGACGATTGAACCAAGAGAGAGAAATGAAGATGGGAGGACAGGAGCGAATCTCCTCGACCACGATTCTAGAAGCTCGAATCTCGAATCTCGCAGTCATGCTGGCGCCGCCGCCCGCCCCAGTAACTTTATATCGATTCGAAGTCACGACTGTCCCTGCTCGGCTATACTCGAGCAGATACCGCCTGGTTAGTCGAGCACCGACCGACCAGAGCACGGATGTATTTATACGACGCGCGAGAGGAGGGTGTACATCTGTTTCCATCCGGGCACGTGTCCGTCACGAAATTAGAATGTTCCGAGGAAGCGAAGAAAACGAGACGAAACCGGCCAAATCGAGCACAGAGCCAACAAGGATCGCTTCTCGTTACCGGTCACCGCGGTCACCGGTGCACAGTGGTCCAGAAGCCCGGTTATTTGTGGCCAAAATTCAATTTTTCAAGGTTAATAGATTAATAATTTTGAGTTTTAACGATCGCAAATTGTTGTTTATGCACAAATGATATCGGCGCTACAGGTTCGATCAAAGATACAACAAATCAGCAATTTTGCAGAATTATAATTTCAACGTTTCGGTTCGGCTTTGAACCATCATCAAGAAAAGTCCGCGTCTGTGAAATATTAATAGACACGGTTATTCAATAACACGGGAAATTTTATAGTTTAGACAAGAGGTAATATACATACTTGTTAATTATGAAAAAACACAGAATGAAGAGTGTAAACGAAATGGTACTTGCCAGTAAGAAGGTTTAAACTGTACTAGACTGTAAAAAATGATTAATTTTTAATGTCAGATTCGTTATCAGCGACTCCAAAAACTCCTAATTACCAACTTTCAGAAAATTATGACATTTTGAATTTTGGCCACAAAAACCGGGCTTCTGGACCACTGTGCGGTGCACGTTCCTTGCTGCCTTCCGATTTTTTTCGCAACAAAACAGCAACAGACAGCGACACCGCTGCAATTTCACTGAATGTTATGGTGCGAATATTTGTTCGGCTTCCGCTCCGATAAAATGGAAATTCAAATTCAAAATTCCGTCTATGCTCGCCGTACATTCCTATGTCCTATGTCAATCTTTGATCACGATTACTCGACGATACTAAACATAGTCAACCTGGAAACATTGTCTGCTCGCAGAAGAGTATCCGACCAAAGCTTCATTTTTAATATAATTAATAACCATATAGATTGTCCCTCTCTCCTTATGCAAATCAACTTTTACGCACCTGAACGTGCTTTACGATCTCGAACAGGTTTCCACACCCTTAAAGCCAAATCTACCTATGGATTAATCAATCCAATAAATCGTATTATAGTTGACTCAAGCACTCTGTATAATCGTATTGATTTTTTCATTGAGTCTTTGCACATGTTTAAAAAACAATTACGCAGAATAATAGGATAATATGAGATAGTTAGTACCATTAGTTTTTGTGCATGTCCCTTCTATGTTATTATAAGACAAGTCCTTTAAAATTTTTTCTTTCTTGTCTCTCTATTGTAAACATTTATGCAAGATGACTTAGGTTCGTTCATAATAAATAAATAATAATAATAAAAAAATCTAAAATTTTTACCATCATTAAACGTTTATAACTCATTGCAACGTCGAACAATTTTGACGAAATATTCAGAATATGTTTAATTCATACAGATCTATTATACGTACTTTTAAAAATTTTAATACAGACTCACATAAAAAAGTTAGATGAACTAAAAACTGGACCATACGAAATTATTGAGAAAATATGAAACTCGATATACAGAATAAATACAGGTCACAAGAAGTCCGAATCAAATCTTTTCCACATCACGAAACTTACGCCAATCACTACAGTGGAAGAAGACGAGGGATGAAAAAGAAGATAGCATATTCGTAGTTTTAGTTTTAGTTATTAGCTTTCTAAAGGGGGCAGATGTAAAGAAGATATATTCCTTTAAGTTTGAATCTAGCAGAAAATCAGAGTAATAGCTGTTTTACCCGGTAGAGGGAGAAAGTAGAAGAAAATAGAGAAGGAAGCTGTATGATAATTATAGGATATTAAAGAGGGAATTGACATTTTAAATAAAAACTTTAATGTCGTTTCTTTGTTCACAGGTAAGGGTGTTGTAAATTGTAAATAGTGTAAATAAGAGAGGTGTGCAAAATAGTAAAATAAAATCTTTGTTCACAAAGCAACGCTATAGAGTTGAGTTGATGTGTCAATCCTATCCATAAAAAAACAATATAACATTATAATAATAATAAATATTACAAAAATTGCTATATAGTTGTAGAATTTGAACGAACCGTAGCGCCGATAATATCATTATTCTAGTTTTCTACATAAAACATATTGTTAGATTGGAGAGAACATTCTGTCGCATTTAAAAAAAAATATTTTAATCAATTTATGAATGCATGTTTAATATTATTCAATGATATAATTTCCATTATTAGTAACAACTTGTTACCAGCTCTCAGATAACCTGCTAACATGTGTTTTTGATTTACAAGCAAATACGACAGAACTGCCCTTGCAACCTAATACATACATATATCGTGAAGCAATACCGACGGCGCACAGTGGGGTATTCGCCCGATTTCAGCGGTCACAGCTAATTCAAAATTCGCTCAATATTGAAACTGCTGTAACTTTGCTAATATTTATCCAAATTTTATGAAAAATGAACCATTTTAAAGCTTGAGATTTCTACCTTTTAGTCGGACCCAATTTTTCTTGCATCTTAATCAGAAAACTTCAGAGAACACAATGGCACAGAAATGAACGCAGGATCTCACTCCAAAGTATAACAAAATCATTACCAAAGTTTTAAAATTGTCAAGAAAGAGTCTCTTCGTTGTTTATCTTTAAATATTAACTATTACACAAATGTATATAGTACAAAAGTGAATTTCTCTTAAAAGTATACCCTATACTTAGCTAAAAAAATTTCTTGTAAAACAAAAATCTGTTAATGTATGTAAATAAGGTCAAAAATACTAATAGGTGAATTCGTTGAAAAATGAAAGCGGTTAACGAAACTTCAAACTTTCGACAATTTTCAGTGCTTAATGGATACATGAATGGGAAAACGAATGATGAGACATTGTTCCTCAGACATTCAACTAACTCGAGCCACAAAAATTTTACCATTTATGTAAAATTTTTAAAATTGCCTAATGACCGCTGAAATCGGGAAAATACCCCACTGTGCGGCGTCCGATTTCTCCGACAATTGATTCTTCGCTTCGCAAGGACGAAAATTTGGTTTGAGCGGATGCATCGAATCGGAAGGAAGTATCGTTGGCATCGTTGGTAATTGGTTCGAAAGATTAAGGATGCTCTACGCGCAGATACTCGTAAGAAGAGAGAGCGCGCATTGATCACCGCGGGACGAAGAAGAAGACGAAAGAGGAGAAGGAATTTGGGACGCGGGGCGGCTACCTCTCATATTTTTGTACCGCCTGCGTGCCAACAGCCGAACTCCCTACGATAGCTTTTGCTGTTCGTTTCCCGCGGAGAGAACGATTGCCGGAAGAAGAAGTGGATCCGAAAGGCAATCGCGAGCTAGTCGAAGCCATCGCCGCACAGTGGTCCGGATCGAAAAAGTTCGTGTCATTTAGCTCAACAGTCAACTTTCTCATATCGATTTCTAACAAAGGGTCTAGCAGACTAAGAATAGTGAATCGGCCCCCCTAGATTTTTATTGAAATTGTGTGGAAAACATTGGTTTTAAGTTGAAAGATAACCCCCCAAAATTTCAAGTCGCTAACCCTTCATATAAGGATATGAGGGTAAATACCCTTAACTATATCAGTACCGGTTATTGAGGAAAATAGTGACGAAGATTGAATAATTTATGTATATTATGATTCCTAGAATTCTCATTTACACCTACATAATGTCTCTCGCGTTTAAAAAGAAATAATTGATTAAGAAGGGACTTAATCTCCTGATAAGAATTACTAAATAATGTCGTAAGAAACGCGACACTATATATTGTACTATTATAATGGCGTAATTTCATTTGTTTTTCAATATTTAACTATGTTCAAACCCACCGACCATCTTGAAATTTTTGTATATATTAGATAGATAACAGAACAATGTTGTTGAATTTTTTGAAAGTGGTCACTCGAAGGGATGTTTGAAATTTCCACCCCTAAAGAATTTAATAATTTTTTCTACCCTTAATAATATGATCACAATTGTGAAAAAAATATATGATATGAAGGACGTAAGTACGAGTATTTTCGTTTTTTTTAATCTGCATATCTTAATCAACAACCGAGAAAAAAAATGATATAGTTAAGGATATTTACCCTCATATAATCCTTATATGAAGGGTTAGCGACTTGAAATTTTGGGGGGTTATCTTTCAACCTAAAACCAATGTTTTCCACACAATTTCAATAAAAATCCAGGGGGGGCCGATTCACTATTCTTAGTCTGCTAGACCCTTTGTATTGCTTCCTAAATGTTCGTCAACCTCGAAAATGAAAGAATTAATGCAGTTTACCAAGAATTGTAATTAGGCCGAATACTTAAAGGTAGACTGTTTAGAGATAGTACTTGCATCAAAAAAATTGCTTCTCTTCTTCGAGGTGCCCTGATGACACCACTTAATATTTCTTATTTTTCTTATTAATCTATAAACTAATTATTCCTGAAATTTAAATTATCTAAGAGGTTTCAGTGGCTCAATAATTAAAAAAAAAATTTTTTTCTAACTTTGTATTGCTTCCTAAATGTTCGTCAACCTCGAAAATGAAAAATGTAATGAAGTTTACCAAAAATTGTTTTTAGACCGAATACTTAAAGGTAGATTGTTTAGAGATAGTATGTACTTTGCATCAAGAAAATTGCTTCTCTTCTTCGAGGTGCCCTGATGACACCACTTAATATTTCTTATTTTTTCTTATTAATCCATAAACTAATTATTCCTGAAATTTAAATTACCTAAGAGGTTTCAGTGGTTCAATAATTAAAAAAAAAATTTTTTTTGCGTCATTAAAAAGATAGAATTTTTAAATATTTTTCTATGCAAACCGCACTCTGATATCTTTAATGGTTCAAAAGTTATACTAAAATGTCACTAAAATCTTCGATTCAGCCCACTGTGCGCCGGGTTCCGCGTACGTACGCGCATGTATGCGGTTGTACTCGTGTACGCGGCAGCTTTAAATGTGCATGTGGCGCCAGATGTCGCGTCTCGTAATCTTTAGACCAAACTTTGCGCTCCCCGCGCTGACTGCGTGCACAGTGCGCAACGCACACACGTTCTCATCCGCCTCGTTTTCACCCTCGATCAAACTCTGTCTCTCTCTTTCTGCTCGCAATCTCCGTTTCGCCGTGTTTCGCGCACTGACAAGCATTCGAGAACGCGGTAAGTGCCACACGGCCATTCCATGCCAGCCATTCGTATCGTGTTTCATAGTGGCAAACAATAAGGGTAACGCTGCTTCGCGAATTCTGTCGATGGTTTGTTCGCAGAGCCGATCGTCGCACAGCACCGTGCCCGATTCCGACCAGGGACAAGAAAAAGTAGAAAAGAAAGAAGATAGGTTGACGAGGGGAGAGGAGAGGAGGAACAGAAGAGAAGAGACAACGGCCCGTCGACGAAGAGACGAACGAATCGAAATGCAGAGGGTCGACTGTGCAATTATGCGGACGGAGGTACAGGTAAAGGATCTCGGTGGAAGGTTCTCGGAACCTGAGGGTATCGGTTTCACTACGAACAATGACTCTGCTGGCTGTATTTGGGGTATCGGTGACACCCTATACAATTCCTTTACCACCTGGGTCATCGAACCGTTGCCGCTCGGACACGGCCATTATTACCTCGGAGCTCAAATACCTCGACACCTGGCGATAGCTGTGTCCTAAGCTTACTGGCAACGCACCACCATCGCTCTCTAATTTTCGAACTGTACATTGTATGGCAAACTGTTTCCGTAGTTTCGTCTCTTTGCGAAAGGACCTGTAGTCTTGTCCAAAGAGTGTATGTACTAACTAGAAAGTACCTTTCTCAGACAGTTAGCAAAGGATGGAGGACGCTTTTTCTTTTAGAAAATCTCATATGAGATTTATTTCAACATAATTGTAATGCAATTGTAAAAACCACAAAACAGAACAGGACACAGAAAAAACATAAATAATATAACAGAGACACGAGAATGATAGTAACGGTATAAACAAACACTTATACTTTAAGTCCGCAGCTCTTAAAAAATGAAAGTATATAACGACAGGTCTTGATATTAGGTTTAGCTATTAATATGGAGACATCCATTGGAAGCTGGGAGTTAATTAATCGGAGATTATTAATTAATGGAGGACGCTTGTGGATCGAATTCAGCAATATCCATTGGAAAGAAAAACGAGAGGGTTAGTGGTACGCATTGCTAGTGGGGCATACAGTTATTGATGGTTTTGTTTTTATTTTGTTTGTGACTCTCCACGAGCCACACAAAGAACTTCCCGATTCGTTAGTTACAGTACATTATTATCATTATAATAACTAATAATAACTAATAACTCACTCTTGCAGTGGGATATTTTTTGATTATTGTAAGCGGTCACATTAGCATTAGTTGCATAATTAAAAAAAAAAATTTTTTTTAATAAAAATGAAATATATATAATTACGTTTGTTTATTCGTTGGACAATTTCCATCCTCTCGTATAAATTGCATTGTTGAATGAACTTCTTTCGAAAACTAAAAAAATCTAAAAAACTACTTGACCAATATGGACCAAAATCTAATCAGCTCTAAGTTACGACGGGGCACATCGATTGCATTATTCATCATTCTGATCGCGTTGTTACTTTTTCAGAAAACGTTAACGAAAAATTTGATAACATACAAACGGCCATACGCGCACACACACACACACACACACACACACACACACACACACACATACTAACAATTTGATAAAAATAGTCTAAAATCACTCCAATGACCATGAAACGTGATGATCTGCTAAAAAATCGATTTTCGGGGTAATCACAGTAACTTCCCTATGAATCGGGAAGTTAATTAATTAAGAATTAATTAAACGGACAATATATTCGCCGATACCGTCGCGCAACTGTATCTTGCGAAACGTCGAAATCTCGGTGACGCGAAAATGCCTGGTCGATCGTCGATGTCAGGGGTCACGGGGCGAGGTAGAAGTCCGAACAAAAAGATCTCGGCAGGTGAGGGTCCGAGCTTCTTTCCTTACGGCCTCGCATAAATCAGACCTGCGGCGAAAGGCGAAAGACGAAGAAGAAGGCGGCAAAGGACTCCTTACTCTCGCACGCTCCCGCACCACCCGCAGCACTCTTGGCATTCGTAAATTTCCCTGCACGAACAATACGGTCCTGATGCGACCGGGGCTATAAAGGGTCGACTCTCGCTGAGCTTTGTAACCGATACCCTAAACCTATTCGTATTTTGCCCGTACACCTGTCCGAGGACACCTTCGCTTCGACCTCGTCCCAACCGAAACGGATCCGGTCGTGGCCACGGGGTATCGTTGCAATGTTACTGAGACGCTTCCACTTCTGAGCCGACGACCGCTTCCTTTTTCCATGGAATCGCTCGAAATCATTTGGTGGCGAAGGGTTCTCAATTGCCTTTCCGATTTTCACCCCAGGAGGACCCGTTTGTTTCTTCGATAAGAAAGAAACGGCCATCCCGGATCGTCCTCTTTTGTTATTCTCTTGAAAATTGTTCTGTACCTACTATGCTGTTGCCTTTGAAATGATTTTTAACAGTAACGTTTTCACAGTTAATGTTAGTATAACTAAATTTAATGTTATCGGCGCACTGGTTCGATCAATTAGACAATAAGCAAGTTTGCAAAAATATTACATGACATTTAATTCAACGTTTCGGTCTCAGTTTAGACCATCTTCAAGAATAGAACATTTCAGTATTGCGTATGCTTATAAAAAGTATTAATTTAAATTCTTAAAGAATACGGAACAAATGTTGGTTCCATGCCGGTGACATGTGGACTGTTGAATTAAATTTCATGTTATATTTTTGTAAACTTGCTTATTGCCTAATTGATCGAACCAGTGCGCCGATAACATTAAATTTAGTTATGAACAATTGACGATCGAGATACAGAGAACTGTTAATGTTAGTAATGTTCTTCTAAAGTGTCTTTTGATTTTATTACGGAAGACATTGAATTTCTTGATCGTTCGCGTTCTTCGTTTATGATACGTATACATACATATGTGTATATAGATATACAGGGTGTCTCAAAATTCGTTCGACATCCGGAAATGGGAGGTTTCTGAGATCATTTAAAGCAACATTTTCCTTTACAAAAATGACGCCCGCGGCTTTGTGAAGGAGTTATTAACGAAAAATACGAACCAATCAGAGCGCGACTTAGACGCCTGTTTGTACAGTCGGCCTGGCGCGTCAACTGTCAATTGGTCTACTGTGCTAACACGTGTCTGGGTCGCGCTCTGATTGGTCCGTGTTTTTCGTTAATAACTATTTAACAAAGCCACGGACGCCATTTTTGCAAAAGAAAATGTTGCTTCAAATGATTTCAGAAACCTCCAATTTCCGGATGTTGAAGGAATTTTGAGACACCCTGTATATACATACATATATTATTATTATCGTTTTACAATATACAGTGACTCCCACTAATATTCGGACACTCATAAAAAGACTAATTGTTTTAATATTGTACTACACGATTTGAATTTTTTTGGCAAGTTAGTGCAATTAGTTTGCCACAGAATGCGAAAAAAATTTTTGTGAAAAATCGCAATTCATCTGAATTATAAATAAAATACTAAAAGCTGCATTTTACAACTTTTTTATGTGGACCTATATTGAAAATTTAAAAAATACGTTTTGTAGATCTGTGTCAATTATATGCCCTGTGAAAGTTTCATCGCAATCTGATGTGGAAAACGACAACGATTGAAAGATGCAAGAATCATTATTTTTACCATATTTAAACGTTTGTAGCTCATTGCAACGTCAACCGATTTTGACGAAATTTTCAGAATATGTTTAATTGACACAGATCTATAAAACGTATTTTTTAAATTTTCAACGTGGGTCCACATAAAAAAGTTGTAAAATGCAACTTTTGGTATTTTTTTTATAATTCCGATCAATTGCAATTTTTGAAAAAATTCTTTTTTCGCATCGTGTGGCAAACTAATTGCTCTAGCTTCTAAAAAAATGTTCAAATCGTGCAGTACAATATTAAAACAGTTATCGTCTTTTTAAGAGTGTCCGAATATTAGTGGGAGTCACTGTACATAAATTATATCCTACTAATTAATCAATACATTGTTAAATTTCGAAATACATGTAAAGAAAGTATACCTTCTTTAGTTTGAATTTGCCGCGCTTCTCATGTTCCGCGCGTCTCTTATTTTAATTACCGATATATAGAGCGACGATTAGCAAAATAATTGAGAGACAGATACAGCTATAAGCAATAGAGTGCACGTGCAAAATACAAAGATTAAAGGCTATAAACAATATTAGTAGTGTAGGCAGAGAAGTGATAATAGTAAATCTTAATTGTCGTTTCTTTGTTTACAGGTAAGATTGTAAATAGTGTAAGTAATGTTATTAAATAATGAATAAAAACAAAATTTTCTTTGTTTACACAAGTAGCACGGACGTCCCGTTACTATCTGGGCAGAGAAACATATTTTCGTTTACTTTATCGTGCTGAATCCTGATTGTCTTACATGTTACATTTCAACGTGCTAAATTAAAATTGAAGGTAGGACCTTAAATCAGATCAGCTGTGCAACTTAAAACGATGTACAATCAACTTGTCGATTGTAATACCATTTCTTGATCGAAACGCCTCATAAAATTTGCATGCTAAAATCGAACATTTCATACGCAACAATCTTATCACATCGTAAACGCATCATTCTTTCCGAGCACCGAGAAGAAGGAGGAGACTGCATCTCGTATGCGACGGATCGTCGATGGAACGCCTAAGTTGCATCGCGAGAAAGAAAGACGGTCGAAAAAAAGAAGTAAAAACGAGATTGAGAGAACGGTGGCAAGAAAGATAATTTACCGAAGAAGCAGAGCCGAGTATGCACAGCGATATAAAGATGGATAGACAGTTAGAAAGAGAGAGAGAGAGGAGCGAGACGAAGAGGGTAAAAGCTGGCGGGTGGAGGATAGCGAGAGGACGGGGATCAGCGCGAAGGGTGCAGCGAACGGTGCGGCGAAGGGTAGAGAAATAAAGGCAATGAATGATGCCGCGCGGCAGGTGCATCGTGGCGTGTTTAACGAGTGGCCCGGTCTCAGGCTCCGTGCACCTGTAACCCGTAACTTGGACCGAACGAGTCGACTCGAAAGAGATCTCGTCGTTCTCTGTGGTCCTCGAGGCGAGCCTCCAATCGAATCGAATCGCCACGAATCGTTTCGGACCGCTTCCGGCTAGCGATCGGTGTCTCATCGGGTCCAATTCGAAGGAAACCTTCTCGAAAAAGTGGACTGTGCCGGGCCGCTTTCCTTCGATGCCTCGATGGCTTTCGGTTTTCGGGTTTCTGCGTTCCGTTTTCGAGGTAATGGTAGAACCGAGAGATCGAGGTAATGGTAGAACCGAGAGATCGAGGAAACTGGTTCGACGGGCCGAACTCGCGCGCCTACATACGTTCCTGCTGTCTTTGGAAGCAGGTAATCGGTGCGTGATATTTCAAGGACCGTAAGTCAGGAAGCCATGAGCTTCGGGAACGCGGGAAATAAACGGTGGCCGAACACAAGCGATGAAATACGAGCGCACCACGGCTCTTTCTCGCGTCCCGTTCGCGATCGACCCACCTGTTGCGTTTCGTCGAGGCTCTTTCCTTCTACAGTATTTTCTCGATATAACTCCCTAGCACGGGTCTGCCGAGGGACATTTATGAGCCAGAGACACTATTCTTTGAGTTATGCCGAACGTAGAGAAGGACAACCGAGCTCGAGAGGCCTCGGTCGTCGAAAAATGTGAACAAAGCTAATCCAAATTTCCAACTTCCTTATTTTTTTATGAGACTGCGATTACCATATTTGTGGCATTTTTCTAAGAACAATGATACCACATATGATATAATTCCGATGATATTTAGGTGTGTAATAGACAGTCAAAGTTTCGAGCGATGAAGTTGAGCCTTTGAAATGTGCTGGCGACTACGACTTTCTGCGTCTCTTTCTCTCTCATACGTTATCCTACGCGCCCGAAACTTTAACTGTCTATTCCCCATTAAATATCATCGGAATTATATCATATGCGGTATCATTGTACTTAGAAAAATGCCACAAATATGGTAATCACAGTCTCATAAAAGAAATGAAAAATAAGGAAGCTGGGAATTTGGATTAGGCGATCTCACCGAGACACCCGAGCCCCATGATGTCATACTTCTCGGCGACCAAGGCCTCTCGAGTTTCGCGGCCCCTCAAGAGGGTATACCCCGCAGTAGTGGGGATAGATCTGGGACATTTATCGACCAGACTTTTGGGACACTTACGGATAAAATACTGTATAACCATCGCCGCACAGTGTGCAAAACGGCCGTTTTAGCTGGACAAATCGAATTTTCAAATCAACAAAAACTAACTGCGCCAATATTATCTAAAATAACCATGTATTAAAACCCTTGAATATTAAAACTTAAAATTGTTTCATTATATGTTTACAGAGCGTGTAAAGTTCACCTAAAAGACGGACGCCTAACCTATAAATGAATGGGCACATTGCCGCACGCGCTAGAAATATGTTAAAATGTACTAAGGAGTATTTAAATTTCCTATGTATGCTGGATATAGCATCTTAAAACATGTATTTTCACTTTAGTAATTCCAAATTATCGATAACTTTTCTCTATGTGTGTAAATAAAGTGTCAAAGATGACACTTATTTTTCCACAGAAACGTATATGTACGCAGCAATTTTGACTTGTTATCAATGCTTCTAATAACTTCCGACCCACTAATAAATAATTCGCGAAATCCCACAAGAAAAAATTCGAAAACTGTCCCTTGAAGTTTTTGAATTGTTAATAGAAAAATGTAGATACAGAAACAGATTCTTTATCAGAACTTGAATCTTCTGATAGAGATTCGAGCTGTGAGGAAGATTATACGTAGTTTCAGGAGGCAATCTCATGTTATAACAGTGAAAAATATTTACTGCCTGTTATGTATTTTGTTTTTTATTTTTATTTTGCTGCAAACCCAAATATTTGTCGTAACACAAATACATTTAGATATATTTTATTTACATTTGTTTATAAGTTATTAGTTTCTAGTAACCGAACGTTCCTACTTACTACTTTCACTTTGATCTCTGTTATTTCTTTTGTTTTATATATATTTTTATGTTATTATATTTTTAATTTTTTATTATATTAAAATCATAAACAATAATAAGCAGTAGATTATTTATAGATTGAAACCTTATACTAAACCAAAAGAATAATTCTTTCCCGTATGTCTGAATCTCCAAAAAGTAAATTAGTAAATTATATTAACATTTTTTTTGTCCATAATTAAAAATGACGCCTTCTTTGATAATATCTACTACTTGTTAAATCATTCTGTGTTACATAGAACCATTACTAACTTCGTTGTATATTATATTTAAGTATAAATCACTTTAAATATATTGTTTAATTAACAAAAACTAACTAACGTAAAGGTACTATACCATCTGTTGGTTAAATTTCTCTAATACTATTCTCTATTAACTTGCAACGTCTACTCTGTTCCTCAATTAAACTTTTTATGGAATTGATTTGTTTTATTTCTTATTTCATTCTTTAATTATAATTTGTGCTGGAAATTGTTGAAACTAAATGATAGTAAAATGATTCCCGACATTATTGCTTTAACTCTCTTTCTAGTATAAGTGGTCAACTACTAACGAATAGGAGGTCAATTAACTAGATTTTTCATTTTTACGAGTGGTCAACTTCTGAAGCAATTACTGGATTTCTAAATACGTTTCTTAAATTTGTATAAGTCAACTTTTTTTAAAAATGTGGTCATCATAATTTAGAAGACTTAAAGAGTGTCTTTAGACATCGACTCTCACTATTTGACGACAGAGTAATTGGTTACTATTGTTCGCGTGGAAAACATCTCTTAACTGGTCAACTACTAGTACCTTTACCTTAAATGTTGTAAAAAGTTAATAATTATTCATATTCTATACAACTGTAAACATATCAATTGATAAATATAGAGAAATAGGCGCTTTAGAGTTTTGTCCAGCTAGCGCGGCCGTTTCGCACACTGTGCGCCGTAACCGACGTAACCGCTGCTCGCAACCCTTCGCCCATTTCTTTCTTTCACGAGACGATGTCATTCCGGCATTCCACTGTCAACGAACACAGTTCGTCGAGCTTTGACGGTTCGTGTTCGAATATAACGCGGATCGAGATGGATCACCGTTCGAAGGCAAGCTCGTTCAACGATACTCGAGATCGATCGGAAACTCGCAGGAGAAGCATTATCGCGTGGCAGCCAGACGAGGAATGGCGAGGCGAGACGAAGCGAGGTAAAACAAGCCAGCCAAGGCAAGCGTGGGAGCCTCCGCGAGTCTCTCCCGAGGCTAAAACAGCTACAAATTACTACCGTAAACGCGTAATGCTAGCTTCCTACGGGCCAAAGCCCTTCGAAGCACGCGTATAAACCTTCTCCGAATTCCAAGGATGATCGAAAACGTTCCGACACCGTCGCCGCGAGCGTTCTCGCGTTCCCGCGTCTCCTCTCATCATCCCGTCGACGAGTTCTCGATCACGAATAGAAACGGGATCAAGTGTGGTACAAGTAGGCTCGAATCTAGCCAGGATAGTATCGAATGTTTCAAAAAGTACAGGGTGTAAAGAAATGTTTGGTCCTGCTTTATCTCTACTTTATCAAACTTTACTTCTCACGCTGTATTCTATTTACTTGCAGGTCATATGCTATTCGAAATGTACGCTGGTTACGAATTACGAACGTTTAAACCAAATTCCATGCATCTCTCGGATATTTATGTTTTCGTCTCTTCCCTGTACCTTTCCCGAATTCCATTATTTTAGATTTATCTACATTTAGGACTAGTTGTTTTTCCTCTAGGTAAGTTTCCAGAGTTCTCATCATTTCTGCTAATTCCACTGCTTCCTCCGCTACTATAACTACATCGTCTGCATACGCCAAAGACCAAAATTTTTCCTCGCCTACTTTTACCCCTCCTGTTCTGTTCCTTTTGAAATTTTCTTCCATGTCCGCTAGATTATGTGGATATAATTATTACGTTCGAACTGTAAACACGCGTGTACTCTATGAAGGTCTAATATTGAAGAGAGCGAGTACCGTGAGACGCAAACGCTCATTAGTATGCTATACTACCTAGAGTAGCATGCTCATTACAATATAATAATGTTCATCAACAAATGTCGCGATTACAATATAATCGGAAGTTCTTACAATATCGAACATCCAAAATCATCGAAATGTCAATACTCACGGAAATATTTGACGTTCTGTGTAATAGATGTACAGGGTGTAAAGAAATGTTTGGTCCTGGCTGCCATAGGCGTATTCTACATCTTCGGATCGGTGAAGATCTGTGAAAAAAAGTTGCCGCAAAATTGTCCTTGACCTTGAATTTTAAGGACAAATTTTTGTATCATTGCATTTTATTCTACGCATCATGGGGACACAAAGTGTCAAGGGAACGATGGGTCAAAACTCAACTCACCTATGGTTCTCTTGACAGTTTTTGTCCCCATGATGCGTAGAATAAAATGCAATACAACAATTTTCCCTTAAAATGCAAGGTCAAGGACAATTTTGCGGCATCTTTTTTTCACAGATCTTCACCGATCCGAAGATGTAGAATACGCCTATGGCAACCAGGACCAAACATTTTTTTACACCCTGTACTTCGAAATCGAAAGCCATACCTTCAAATAGAACCCAGGTCGAATTCTTTGCAAATATTTTGCAACACGAAAATGCTTACTTGATTTATGTGGAACCTGAAACTTCTTTATTGAATTTCCTTTAAAAAATTTTCTTTTAACTGTTTCAAAATTGGTTCAAATTTTGAGATGAATGGCATGTTCGTTCCTGTTCCTGACAATTGACTCGGACAACGTTTATTTCGCATGAAAATCCGCATAACCGCGAACCACCTTCGAAGGCGAGATACCGACCAACGCGTCGCGCTGCTTCGAACGAAAGAAAGGGAACGCTTGCGAAAAGAGTGCGAAAGCGCGATCGTATCCGAAGCTGAAACGATCGTGGGAGCGATACCGTTCCGCTGGCCGATACCGAGGATACGACGAAAGTTTTCCTCGGGATTCGCGAAAGCGGGCATGGTCATCGAACTCGTCGAAACTCGTGGATCGGAGCCAGCAGCAGCAGCAGCAGCCGCCGCCGGAAGACTCGTTGTTTTTGACAACGGCAGGTGCGAAGAGGGTCGCGATCGCGCGAAATAATTCGGCCGTCTCGATGACACGCACGCGTGTACGCATGCTCGGCTGACACGCAAACACGTGAACACGCACACACGAGAACGGAGAAGAGGCTCGTCTTTCGACGTACACTTTTGATCGCGAGCGTCCACCTCTTAGACCCGGATGGCCAAACAGCCACCTGTCCAACTCGTCGCACGGTCGTCGGTAGGTGCCTCAGTCGACGAGACCGTAATCGCGAAAATATTCCCAACCTTGACTCAACGACGAGAAGAGAAACTCGCGAGCGATCGGGAAGGGGACGCGACGCGCTGCTATCGGAAGAAACTCGGTCGCTGATCGCCGGACCGCGTTCTCTTTCCTTCGTTCCTCGACCTTTTGCTCACGGCTAAGCGAAAACCGATCAACCGTTCCGAGAAGCTCTGCTCGAGTCACGGTCGACCCTCGTGTCGGATCGCTACTCGTTTCTATCAGCAATTATATTTTCGAGCCTGAGTTGACCGGCTATCGGCCGCACGAACCGTGGACCTTCGGAGCTGTGTCAGTTGTGTTGGAAATTACACCGAAATGCACAAGCATGCAAAGACGGAAAGGTCGTTTGACCTGCGTTTTATTGCACGTCGAGTACCGGCATCTTTCCGCACTAAAGGCCCTAAGGAGGAATAAGGCAAATATTCCTGCTACCTACCGAGCCAGTTACAGCTTTCACACTGCTACCAGTGTTTTGAAACGTTAAATTTAATGTCTTCAGATTGTAAGCACTGTATACAAGTAATTCAAAAGTTAAATGCGACTGTGTTAAAGAAATAGTAGGGTCGTGGAAGGAGGGGTAGAATAACGGCACAAGCACTTCAAGTTTAATTGCAAACGGTAATAGTCATTTGTCCACTTTATTAAATAACCCAATAGAAGGAACCCGTCACCATTTGAAATTAATATAAATGTATTTAGAAACTAGAAGGCCTGAGAAGCACAGAGACCTTTTAAGCGAAGGGTAGCTCAAGCAAAGCTGTATTTCGGCAAGCACTTATTAAGAGCCCAAGCGAAGCTGCTGTTTTACGTAACTCTTTTAGCAAAGATGCAGAAAAGAAAAGATAGACGGCCAGAGAAGCACAATGGCCTATTTAACCGTAAAGCGGGAGTGCGTAAAGTAACGTCCAGAGAGCAACTGCCTTTTCGGCAATCAGCTGTGTCCTAAGAATCAGACAGGCGCACAGTGTGGTACCTTGATAGGAATTTGGGACAAAAATCAAACAATTCGCATGGCGTAGCAATAATTAAAATTTTTTGTTTGGAATTGTTTTAAATGCACTAATTGAACATTTGGAATACTATTTTCGAATTTTTCATTCTTTTACACTACATAAATTTGAAAGAAACAATAAGAGGCATACTTTATGTATAAAAGGTGAATTCTTCTCGACCGAAAATTTGATAATTAAAGTTTTAAATGTTATCGACGCCAGGTTCGATCATTTTTAGAACAAAAATAACAAATGTGCAATTAATACATGTTTCCAACGTTTCGATCCCGATGTGGATCTTTTTCAAAGAATCGTTATTGCGTATGTTGTGTAAAAAATGGACAATACATTATAACAAATATGGAAGGTTGTATGAAAACTATTTAAACCTCATGGTGGCAGATATGTAACTTTAAATTATTTATGTATATGTAAAAATGTAATATGGATATATAGTACATATATTACGTATAGAACACAGATAAATCACGTTAATGATAGTTCGTATAAGAATTCGTGTCCTAACTCTGAATAAAAAAAATCAAATTTTTGCGGGATATCTTCCGTTGTTTATTAGATATCAATACTCTGTCTTATGTCCACAAGTTCTGTTTTGAAGCAGTTTACATATAGCTTGATATGAAGGGATCCGATGAAAGTGTTGAAGTCTTTTCATCAAATCTTCATTACTAAATTTCCTACTTGTTTCGCGTGTATGATTTAATCGGGTTTTCATAATTTTTTTTTGAGTCGTTTCTAATGCTTCTTCCGAAAGAAGGCCTATGTGTAAATCGAAACTTTCAATTACTATTTTCTTGAATACTAATTTTTACATACACATTTCCCACAGAAACTTGTGGGAAATTGAAGTATAATGTCTACTAATTACGAAAAACCAAAAACTACAGGATGTTTTGAACCCTTCTTGAAATATCTCTATTTAAAGGAGGAAAAGATGACAAAAATGATTTCGACTGTATTATTTACTAGTATAATGCATATAAGAGACTTACAAATTTTGAAATTTCAGTCACATTAGTTGTACTTTAAGCTATATCCCATAAGACATAATTCATAAAATTCTTTTTCCTGATACCATGAAAGTAAGTGACGCTTCGGATTTATAAACTGCTTGATATGGCATTCTCTTGAGAAGAAAAACGTTTGCAACTAATCCCCTACTGAATTATTTGAATTTTCTATTGATAAACATGATAACATAGTTTCAACATAGAATCCTGTGGATATTAGACAATGAATTTTTAGATTTTTGTCCACAGGGTACCGCACTGTGAGGAACTTTTACCCGGGTATATGAGATAGCCGAGTATCCGGGTACCCGAGTATCTCATGAGGTCTCACAACTGGTTACGAGATCAACTCTCAGAGAGTATTTTCCACAGCTGGCAATATCGTTACTTCGAAACGTACGTGTCTATTGCCGGAAAATGTAGACTTGCTGGTATTTTTACATAAAAATGTATATGTATGTATATGATATTTGGTCCCCTGAAGGTTTCAAATCCACCTACCAATCTCCCCTTCTTTCCACTCTCTCTATCGCCAGATTTCAGCCTAATTTTCAGCGGGACCTACTTTTTATTACGGTGGGTTCCGAACCACCTTATTTTTACATAAAAATAAAAATGCCTAATTTCATAATTAAATAATTGCCTTTTTAATTATTCCCCCTAAAAACACACGAAGTGCTTTGTAAACGATGCAAACGATTTTTATTTTGCATAAAGATCCGCAGTCTATTCATGAGATACCCGGGTACTCGGGTAATGTTTGTTTACCCGAATACTCGGGTATCCGGGTAACGCTGTTTACCCGAGTACCCGAGTAATTTTCGTTTACCCGGGTATCTCACGGGTAACCCGGGTACCCGGGTATCTCATGAGTCACACCTCTACATACTAACACGCGTGCTGTAACGCGCGTAGCTCGCGCGATCCGCAACAGACTGTTTATGGTGAAGCGGTAACGAGAGAATGGAGGTGCACATAGAAACAAGAATCACCTCGCCGTTCCACTATATGTATTCCCGTACTTAGATCGAAATTTTACGCACAGGAACCGATACAACCCGTATTGAGGAACCATAAGCGGTTTATTCGGTTTCGCCCGGATTCCAACAGCCGTCACCCCCCTCCGGACTGGTTCGCATAGGCGGACGACATTTTTAGCACGGGCGCAACATACGCGCGTATCTAATCGACCCGCTTGGCAGCCGATGCTTCGGCCCACCCTCCTCTGCACTCGCGGTAATTGAAAGAGCTCCCTCCCGTTCGTCGAGACAGACGACAGAAGGCGTCGCGTCGCGTCGCCAATGCTTTCGAATCGTTGTGAGATCACCCTCGCGTCCAACCCAATTTGCACTCGTTCTTCGTCGCTGATACCTGCTGGATACGCCATTTGATCCGACCGATCCAATCGATCGTCACTCAATTTCGAAGGGGGACTACTGGCTGCACAACGACCGCGTCTTTTGGATCCTCTAGGACCAAGATATCGACCGAAGGAGAGAGAAAGACTATCGAACGAAAAGAGCATCGAGTCTCCGCGATCGAACAGGAGGGAAGGGGTTCGAGGGGCGAGAATTCAAAGATACGGACGGGAACAGAGTGGACATATGGCGAAGCTTTAATAATCGAAGCTGACACTGGCGCAGATGCGAGCATAGTCGGCCAGGCCGACCATCAAATATTTAGAGATTACGAAGCACGCGCATGTCGCGCGTCGTGTCGCGTTTACCGGCCACGGTTTATGCGCGACGGTAAACACCGTTTCGCTAGCGGAATCGCAAGACACGAGACAGCGATTCCGCAATTAAATAGGTGCCGAGTAACGCGGCCAAGAACGACCGGAGAATAAGATTTATCGGCGCGACCGACCGGTGAACGAGGCAACGGCAGGTGCGTGTGCCGCTAGTTACGACAGTGGGGAGACTGACAAATCGCAACGCCTTCGGAAAAGAGAAGATCTTTGCCAAACTTACCCGACAGGTTACTACCGCGTGACCAAGCGAACCACGATCGCCCGTCCACCGTCCCGAAAACGAACGCTGCTCTTCGTTTCGATCAAAAATCACCGAGGTTTCCATTTCCCTTTAACTCGTTCACTGCCGAACGATCGCCCCTCAAAAATCCCATATGATCGAGGAACATCCATCCCTAGCTCTTGTGTTCGGTTTCTAGGAATTATTTTTGATTACAAAATGACGTTTACACCTCATATTGACTACATTATTAAATTACAGTAACTTCCCTATGAATCGGGAAGTTAACTAGTGGGGCATACAGCTGTTAATGGTTTTTTTTTTATTTTGTGTGTGACTCTCCACGAGCCACATTTTCTGGACTTCCCGTTTCGTTAGTTGCAGTACATAATTATCATTATAATAACTAATAACTCACTCTTGCATTGGGATATTTTTTGATTATTGTAAGCAGTAACATTAGCATTAGTTGCGTATTTAAAAAAAAATTTTTTTTTTAAATAAAAAAAAATGAAATATATATA
Source organism: Lasioglossum villosulum (assembly GCA_963971365.1). Lineage (NCBI taxonomy): Eukaryota > Metazoa > Arthropoda > Insecta > Hymenoptera > Halictidae > Lasioglossum > Lasioglossum villosulum. The sequence continues at coordinate 27,989,714 of OZ020497.1, forward strand.
ATTACGTTTGATTATTCGGTGGAAAATTTCCATGCTCTCGTATAAATTGCATTGTTGAATGAACTTCTTTCGAAAAAAAGTAAAAAAAACTAAAAAAACTACTTGACCAATATGGACCAAAATCTAATCAGCTCTAAGTTACGACGGGGCACATCGATTGCATCATTCATCATCCTGATCGCGTTGTTACTTTTTCAGAAAACGGTAACGAAAAATTTGATAACATCCAAACGGCCATACGCACGCACACACACACACACACATATACTAACAATTTGATAAAAATAGTCTAAAATGACTCCAATGACCATGAAACGTGAAGATCTGCTAAAAAATCGATTTTCGATTTTCGGGGTAATTACAGTAACTTCCTTATGAATCGGGAAGTTAAAAAATTTGATAGGAGCCAATCGCCGCAAACAAATAGTTATTGAGATACAAGCTGTTAAGGTTCTTGCAAAATTTGATTGTATAGAATTATACATGCAAACAAAAACCTACCACTATATACAACCCACACGACCGTGTCGATGAGACAGATGGTGTGCGTGCCTCGAGACAAACTTTAAAGAGAAATTCGTCGCTAGGCCCGTACGAAGTGATCGTCTCCCTGCCCATTCGGATCATGAAGTAGCAAAATATGAAAGAATAGCTTATATTAGTGTTCCTTCTCGAGAATATCTTGAGAAATTTTAAAATCGGTTACTTCTCATTTCTCGAGAAATTACGGTATTTCTCAAGAAATTTAAATCTAGGAAAATTCTCTTTTATTTTATAACATAGTTTAGGAAATTCTCATTTATTTCTCATCAAGAAATATTCGTTCATCTCATTGATTCTACAGAGTGTTCGACTACAGGTGGAAGAAAATTTAAGGGTTGGTTCTTAACGATGATATAAGACGAAAATGAAGAATAAAAAAATTGCGATTTCGGCTTTGTTATTTAGCTATTAACAACGCGACAGTCGCGTATCGAGTGACAGATGCATGCATAACTTGGTTCTCATTTGGGGCCCCAGCAAGGTGAAAATGTTTAACAAATCGTTGGACAACATTGAACTCTTTGACGTACACAACGTACACTTTTGTTAGACGCGTTGTTGATTTTTAATTGTTAACAGCTAAATAACGAAGCCGAAATCGCAATTTTTTATTCTTCATTTTCGTCTTATATCATCGTTAAGAACCACCCCTTAAATTTTCTCCCACCTGTAGCCGAACACCCTGTATAACGTATTTTCGGAAATGAATTTTTAGTTAACTCAAATTGCATATTACTTATTGCATAACTCAATCTGCAGCAACTTTTGGATGTTCTATACACAATAAAGCCAACATCCACACAAAATTAATGAAATTTTTCTACGGCTACAGATTTTGTTACAAGAAAAAAGGAGTAGATTGTCTGATTCTACATTAGACAAAGTCGTTTCAAAACAAAAGCGTAATGTTTCGTTTTATAAAAGTTTAGTTTAAGATGAATAAATTTATCGGTTATTTTTAGCGTCTATTTTTTCATTTTTAAAGTTATGTACATATTGGACACGAATAAACATTGAGTTAAAGTTTTTTGCGCTTTCGATAAATATTTCCAAATAACATAAGTTATATTTTTTTCATTTTATTCAAAATTCTAGAGAATTCTCGAGAAATATAGTCTTATATCTCATTTCTCAAGAAATGAAAAATGTTGAGAAATCAGGAACACTAGCTTATATCCATTTTTATACATTAGAATATTAATCCTGGGTTATAAAATACTAATGTCAAGTATAGGTACTTACAAATTATTCAGAATCTTCTGTTACTCCATCCGATTAACAGGACACTACACATTTGCGTGAATACGTCTTAATAACTGTGAAGCACAAAACAACACATTCGCCAAAATCGTGACAGCGAATGGGAAGAAGTTACTCCAACCACGGTCAAAATAGTATGTATGTACTGCGGTTGTCACCTCTGTTATTTAAGAGTGGAATTAGGTGGGGAAATGTTACGTATTTTAATTCGACGGGGGCGTGTTGGAAGCAGTTTAGGTTAAGAAGTGGGGAAACTGTCACAGAAATTCCTTTCGGTATTGTCTTCGCTCGTCAATAACGAGATTTATAAGGGTAGTCCGCTCGCCGCTTCGATGGGTCCGTCGCACGTGTTGTCCATCTGTCGGGGTTGAAGATTCGCATGTTTTTTGCTTGCTACATACAACGTCCTTTACAGGTATATCGCCTAATCCGCTGGAGGAACGGTGAGGCGCGGTACCATTTTGTAATACAGGATTAATATTCTTATAACAATGGATATAAGGTATTCTTTCACATTTTGTAATTTCAAAATGGTCCGAATGAGCAGGGAGACGATGACGTCTACGGGCCTAGCGACGAATGTCCCTTTAAATTTCGTTTGTTGAGGCACGCATACGATTTTATGTTCCATCTTATCGACACGGTCGAGTGGACTGCAGTAGTAGACTTTTGTGTATGCGTATAACGTATAGCTCAACACAATCAAATTGTGCAGAAAATTTATAAGTTCGCAAAATTTGTTTGCGACATGTGACTTCTTTCAAACTTTTTCTTTTCTGGATAAGTGGAAGATGTTGATGTAAAAAACAGTTTTACCAACAATTTCCTTAGTTATACAGTGGGTAAAAAAAGTATTGGCACACTCTTAAAAAGGCGATAACTTTTTAAATGTCGTATTATACGATTTGAATTTTTTTGGGAAGCTAGAGCAATTAGTTCGCCACAGGATGCGAAAAAAAATTTTGTTAAAAATTGCAATTCATCGGAATTGTAGCAAAAATACTAAAAGTTGCATTTTACAACTTTTTTATGTGGGCCAATATTGAAAATTCTAAAAATGCGTTTTGTAGACCTGTGTCAATTAAACATATTTTGAAAATATAATACATAAATATATAAATATATGTCGTGGCTGTAGAATTAATCCTTACACGTCTTGTCTCGTCAAAATCAAGTTGATTCTGTCTATATCAAAAGACTACTCTCTTGACAACGCAAATCAATCAATATCTCATTGATATTGTCCTGTTTTCATATACACTGTAACCATCAGGAGCGTTTCCATTCTACCACCCGTGGTCACGTTCAACAAGGACCTAAACCATTTTCCTAAGGGACCTTGTCTCGCATTTCTTCAAAAATAAAACAAACGTAACAGTAATACAATCAATAAAACAAATGTTGCCAATAATTTTTTTATCCACTGTAAATAATTTTGCGGCAAGCTTCTCTTACAAGTGTCCACCGACCCAGAGCTGTAGATTTGCCCCTAGAATAGATAACCATTACTTTTTATACACCCTGCACATACATATAAGTTTTTAAAAAGCGTTTCATAAATTGAGGGAGGGATGTAATATGGTGATTGTAATAAGAAGTGTAAAGTTAAAACTCATCGCAAGGAACTACTTCTTGAATCTTGAACTCTCTTATATCGTGCAATTCCCAACGAAATTTATTTCAAAACGATTGTGTATTCAAGATGGATGAAGAATTGCGTTGTCCGCATACGAGCGACGCAAAAATGATAATAAATGCAACATCATTTTTTAAGAGAACGGTTGAGACACGACCCATAGTTTCTTTCACAAAGTTGGTCCTTATGACCAGTATAACACGATTAAACAAAAAAATGTTTGACCTTGATTTTCAAAGTCAAGGTCAATTTTGCGGGCAGTTTTTTATGTCAATTTCCACTAAACCGTAGGTGTAGAATCACGCTATGGTGGCCGTGACATATAATTTTTAGACACTCTGTACAAATAGAAAAAACAATATTACAGCCTTATTCTTCGGACCTTTAACTACAACGAGCAACAAAAATTTAGAGATCGAATATTTTCCACTTTTTAAGGCCGAATACCCCACTGTGCGACGCGACAATGAACGCGTCAGTAGTCTTTAGCAATCGGTGAACAAGGAGTCGATTGATGCGGAAATACCGAACGAGCTCATCGTCCTTTGCTCAACGACGGCGAGCTATGGCTTGGGTTAGATGGCCGCCCTTGGGAATTTCCTTGGGTTTTTTCGTAGCATCTGGCCGACATGCGCGTCCCTTAGGATGCGATGGCCTGCCATGCCTTTCGCCTTTTCTCCTCGATACCGTTAACGCACCCCTATCCGCGCATATGTTTCGCAGATACCGGCCGAGCCTATTCTCACTGGGGGTTCCCGATCCCTGCAAACGAGGACCGTGTCCTTCTACCTCCCCCGTGCTCCTTCCTTTCCCCGACAGTCGACCGGCAATTTTATCGGTCGTCGTTTCCACGTTTGCGAGACGGGTCGAGCGCGATCGATACCGGATAAACTTTCCGAGAGAAGCTAGATAACGAGAGTTTGTCAACGGGGACCGCGTCAGTCCGATCGGCGCAGATTAATCGAGAGGCGAGATATCTTGTCCGCGGAACGTACGCCCACGCGACCAGTTAGGCTATCAAGGAATCAGAGCTGGTGGAACGATTCTATGGACACGGCAACGCGGGACATGCGAAGAGACGACGCAAGACGATACCGTGTATCGTATCTGACATTCGAGAAAGTTCGTTTTAATCGACAGAGATAAAGGATAGGCAAAACGGATAGACCGATACCTTATTCAGGAAACCAGTCTATTATCTTTCCCGGTGATTCTACCCCGTTTTACACGAGCTTTCGTCCCTCGTAACAAGAGAGGGTTCGACGTTCTTTATCGATCGAGTTCCACGTTAAATGAGTTTTCGTTCGAGCACGCGGAACCTTTAATTGATACTCCGTACGCAGAAGCAGATGTCGAGCAAACGGATACAAGCGCGAGAACAAAGGTGGTGGGGTTTCGTATGCGACGCGGTTGCTTACGACCAACGTGCCCGACCGACCCGATCCGACCGGTCGCATAAAAAGTTACAAATGGAAAAGTCCCAGACCGAAAGCTGACGCAAAATGTCGAAGCGCACAAGCGATAACAAATTTTTCGGCTTATAATATTTTGTTGACAAATAATCAGAACAGCAATGGCATTAAATTCTATTGGATTCCTTCCCATAATTCAGGGTGATGAACTTGCGGACAGATTAGCTAAATCAGCCACAGAAGCATGCTTTGCCTTAACTTTGCCAATTCTATTTACTGACTTGTATGAGAAGTTCAAGAGAAATGCGCATATACAAACCAAAAAGATTATAAAAGAGCAAGGTTTGATGAAAGGGAAAATATTTTTCAATCAATATTATACTGGAAGGTCTAAGCCATGGTTTAAAAATGAACGTCTCTCAAGAGAATTTCTTGTAACTATCAACCGGTGCAGAGCCGATCATTATAGTCTTAATGCGTCTCAATTTCGTGTAAGAATCATTGGTGACCCGAAATGCGACTGCGGTCACAGTAGTCAGGATATCAATCATATTAATTGTTTATAATTTTCTCGATCGCAATATTGAATAATTAGCATTTTTTCGCGGCGCCTAGGTTCGATCATTATTACTTTTTGTACTTGCTCTACTTATAGCAAATATGTAAGAATTATCATATGTGTGCTATGCAAATTAAATAGTAGAGCGAAAAGGATATTTTGAATAGCACACATATGATAATACTTTCATATTTGCTATAAGTAGAGCAAGTACAAAAAGTAATAATAATCGAACCTAGGCGCCGCGAAAAAATTCTAATTAATCAATCATATTATTGGCAATGTAGCCTCTTTGATTTACAGCGATATGAACTAATTCAGCAGTTGCATAAAATTAAGCTTCAATTATTTTTAAGTTTTTGAGAAAATGTAAACTACAAATTTGATTTGGTGTAGTATGTACTGGATAAGTGTACTGTGTTGTGTTATCATATTTTCATCATAATGTTTTTTTTGTACTTTCAATTTTCTACAATGTAAAATTTTTTTTTTCATCAGTTTGTAATTTTCGCATTGTATTCTTCATCATGTTGAAATAAATCTCGTATGAGATTTTCTATAATAAAAAAAAAAATTTTTCGGCTGTTCGACGAAGAGGGCGAGACGAGCAAGAACGATCGGCGGATACATCGCACCACTGCGAGAAACAATGGCTACCGTGTCCTCGAAATCAAATCGAGAACAAGTTCGGGACGACGCACAATCCGTTGAATAAAAACTGTTTCAAACGAAAGTTGAGATTGCGGTAACCTTCGACAGCTTTGCAGAGATTACAATTGAAATTTTTCGTAGACACACTGTAATGTGTCCAACGTCTTCACTGTCGAAAAGAATTTCCAGCAATACAGTGGGAAAAAAAGTATTGGTACACTCCTAAAAGATTTGTATTTATTTGGGAAGCTAGAGCATATAACTGACACAGATCTACAAAACGCATTTTTCAAATTTTCAATGTTGGCCTACATCAAAAAGTTGTAAAATGCAACTTTTAATATTTTTGCTACAATTCCGATGAATTGCAATTTTACAAAAATTTTTTTCACATCCTGTGGCAAACTAATTGCTCTAGCTTCCCAAAAAAATTCAAATCTAATTATGGACTAATTAATCCAATAAATCGCATTATTGCAAAATCTTGTACTATCTATAATCGTGTTGTTTTTTTCATCAACTCTTTATTATAGTTTCAAATACAACTACTCAAGATTGCATGGTGGTACCAGGTCGATTGTGCATGTCCTGTCTTTGTTGTTAAACGAGTAATCTTACATATCTTATATTTCTTTTGTTTTTTTTTTCTTATTCTTCTTTGTTACTGTAAACAGTTTTGTAAAAGGGCGTCAGTCCGTTTATAATAAATAATAATAATAATAATAATTTTTAAAAAATCGTAGAATACGATATTTAAAAAGTTATCGCCTTTTTAAGAGTGTGCCAATCCTTTTTTTACCCACTGTACATCAATAAAACCGTTTTCAGCCAAGTATTATTATTATTATTATTTATTTATACGGACCGAAATCCTTTTTTACAAATGTGAGCAGAAAACAAAAAAAAGAAAAAAATACAGTAAAAAATCTTAATCCTAAGTCTTAATCTAAAATTAGCCAAATCTGGACAGAACAAAACAGCAAATAAGGGTAATATTATCTAATAGTACAGCTCAATTTAGTTTTAAAAGACTGTAACGAGCCATTAAAGAAATCAATACTATTATAAAATTTATTGCAGACATTAATAATGCGATTTACCGGATTAATTGCACCATATGAAGATTTGGATTTGGTTATTTGAAATCCTGATGTGCTGGCTGATTATCACCTGGCTGCTTCTGTAGCTCGCATAGGTATCATCAATGATCCCAAATGCAGTTGCCAGATGGATGATAAGACTACGAACCATGCTTTATAGCAATGTAATTTGTATAACAATGAAAGACTAAAATTAATTGAAAGGCTCCGTGAAATCCACTTTCAGTTACCTTTGGATGTTTCACTGCTAGTAGCCAAGCCTAATATCAAACTTTGTCTTTACATGTTGATATTCTTAGAAGCTGCGGTCAGATAAACATATGAATATGTTCCCATAGGGGTTCTCATATAAATATGAGTAGTTGAAACGTCTACACTGTGTCTAGTTCTGAAAATATTTTTCCTTGTTGTCACTCTTCTATTGAATTCTGTATTACGTTGAAATAAACCTCTTATGAGAGTTTCTACAATAAAAAGAAAAAGCAAAAATCTGTCGGACAAAATTCGCTCGATATTGAAACTGCTGTAACTTTGCTAATATTTATGCAAATTTTACGAGAAAATGAACCATTCTAAAGCTTGAGATTTCTACCTTTTGTACTGTATGCAGGTTTTACTGAAACTGATGTTTTGAGTGCAAAATTTGTCCATAAAGAGGAGCGTATCAGATTGTAAAGTTTGTAGCTATTTTTCAATCAAGACTGCGGATTAAAATCAATATTTTAACGTTATTGGTCTATTTTATGTACACTATCGAAGTGTAATCATTTACAATTAAAATATTTTTTTTATCATCTAGGATTACTGGAATTGACGTAGAATTAATATGTAGAGACATATTACAAACAACTTCAAGCGGTCACAAAATAGATTTAAAAAATAAATTTGGAACATACACTATGGACACTGCAAAACTATATATTAAACTATATTCCTGGTACCCTATGTCACCCACCATGCATAAAATATTAATCCACGCACCATTAGTTATTGAAAATGTTATTTTACCCATTGGAAAACTATGAGAAGAAGCAGCCGAGGCAAGAAACAAACACTTCCGCCGTTACAGAGAAAATAATGCAGGAAAATGTCCTAGAAAAGCATAAAACAAACGTATACAGACTTTTAATTACTTCCGATCCTCTAATATCCAGTACGACACAGATTCGAAGGAAAAAATCAAACCACTTTCTAAGCGAGACATTGCAAATGATTTTGCCACCTGAATATCCATCAACCGAAGAAGAACAAGAATCAGAAGAAGAAGAAGAAGACGATAATGATGATCAGGAAGAAGAATGCGAAAAAGGACCGATATCAGATACGGAGGAAGTATTCTCAAGCGAAGAATTTTGTCCCGATGAAAATTAATAGAAACACAGGGTTTCCTATTAAAAGGTACATTCTCATATATCTATTTTGCATCACCGAAATTAAATATCTTCATTAAGTGATATACATACAAATGTAATTTTTTCAATTTTTCAGTGTAAACTGACAGATTCAACTAAATAGAATAAAAAATAGAGACAAAGATCTATCTATGGTATTTTACAGCATACAATGCACGTTTATGAGTTAAACAGTTCCTTCAAATAATTCCTTAGTAAGTATTTACTTTACGATAGCGAAAGCAAACATGCAGGATGTGAAAAGTGCCGCGATTTTCGCGCGCGCGCGGTGACCATTTTTTCGTAAATCAGCTCTAAAACATGGAGTCGGACGTAGTCGGACCCAATTTTTCTTGCATCTTAATCAGAAAACTTCAGAGAATACAATGGCACTGAAATGAACGCAGGGACTCACGCCGAACTATAACAAAATCATTACCAAAGTTTTTAAATCGCCAAGAAAGTGACTCTTCGTTGTTTATCTTTAAAAATTAACTGTTACACAAATGCATATAGTACAAAAGTGAATTTCGCTTAAAAGTATACCCTATACTTAGCTAAAAAAACTTCGTGTAAAACAAAAATCTGTTAGTGTATGCAAATAAGGTAAAACTTACTAATAGGTGAATTCGTTGAGAAATGAAAGCGGTTAACGAAACTTCAAACTTTCGACAAATTTCAGTGCTTAATGGATACATGAATGGGAAAACGAATGATGAGAGATTGTTCCTCAGACATTCAACTAACTCAAGCCACAAAAATTTTACAATTTATGTAAAATTTTAACCCTTAGCACTCTAATGGTGACTCTGAGGCACCATTAAAAATTGCTGTACCATTATTCAAAATATTGTATACATTATTAAATGCATGGGTATCTAATCAATTACTAAACAGTTAGGTATTGTATGAAGTATTATATCAATATCATATCCATACAATTTTTAAAATCATAGGGAATGGAAATATTCCAGGCAGGAAAAAATGTTTAATTTTTTAGTTAAAGTAGCTCAGATTGCAAAGGGTTAAAAATTGAATTATGACCGCTGAAATCGCGAAAATACCCCACTGTGCGAAACAGCGAACCACCGTTGCACGTTCTTTGCTAACTATTCGAAAAGGGTACCTTCAACTCGGTCACACTTCAGAGTGGCTATGTTTACGTTTACTGCCTCGTCTCGTTTGACAGACTATATGTTTTCGATTACGTATTCTCGAAGGTGACACCGGGACGCTTTCGAGGCACTCGAATACTTTTGTTCTTGCATAAACTATTATCGAGACACGGGCGTCCAAAGTTGATGTGTCGTTATTACCTACCTTTGTAATGATCGCCTAGAATCACTTCTGTGAAAGTTTAGAATAACTGAAAGTACTAGGTTGGAGGGAAAGTTCTGCCGTATTTTAAAGAAAACATTTGAATGAATTTATAAAAATGTGTGTTCAATATTATCCAATGATACAAGTTCCATTATTTGTAACAACTTGTTGCCGTCTTTCGGATAACTTGTCAATTCCCGTTTCCCAATCACTTACAAGCACAATTATCTGCTTATTTAGAATACGTCAGAACTTTCTCTCCAACCAAATAGATTTTTTGATTTTTGTCCATTGTCAACGCAATGTGCGCCTCGGCGGAGGAGGAGGAGGAGGAGAGCGAGCGGTCGGAGAGTCGGAGGAAGGTAGGCAACGACCAAGAGGAAAGAAACCAGCGGACGGGACGGGACGGGACACAGAATGGAATGGGATGGTTCGGGACGGGACGGGATCCAAGGAGAGAAACAAAGAGAACAGAGAGACGAAGAAGAAGGATGGACTACTCCGGCTCTGGCTCCGGCTCCGGCTCAGGGAAGCCGAGTCAAACTCTCGGCCGGCTGGCGCCGTTCTGTCGGCCCCCGCTGCCTCTTGCCGCCAACAATGCACGCCGCTCGCCGCACACCTCTCCCCGGCTCTCTGCTCTCCGTTCGCAGCTCTCGACTCTCGGCCCGCACGCCAGCCTCCGTCTCTCCGCCGTCAACACCGACACCATCACCGACACCGACATCGACACCGACGCAGGAAGAGAGACAGAGACGGACCACGCAGACACCGCACCACCGTCCACGACGCGACACAGATCTCGCGAGATCGTTTCTAACGATCCGCCTCATCCCGTTGCATCGTGGACCGGAGAGACGTCGGAGGACGGCTGGAGCCAGAGTCGTCGGCGCCGGAGACGGAGACTGGAACCGATCGAGTTTCCGTTCGCGCAAATTCGATTCTTCTCTGCTCCGCCGTGCCTTATCGCGTATGCACCGGTATTCGGGCTAAAGCCGGTGCATCGCGTTCTCCGTAGCGGTCCCAAAGCTGACCAGAAGAACAACGCCCGTTGCCTCTGTATCGGTGACCGTGCGAGAGAACAACCAAAGCGACACCGGTGTCGGTGTCGGTGTCGGTGTCGGTTCGGTGTTGGTGTCTCGGTGGTAGTAGCGGTCCCAGACGATGGTGGTGGTGTGTCGGTGCTGGTGCCGGTGCCGGTTGTGTCGGTGTTGGTGGTGGCGGCGGTGGTGGTGGTGGTAACGTTAGAGGCAGCAAAGTCGCAGGCCAGTCGGGACTCCCTCGCACGCGTATCCGATGAAAGAGGCTCGAACGCACGAGGCGGCTAGTCAGTACATCGTCGACCGCGACCGAGCAAGGACTACGTGCGCTCTCAGCTACTATCTCTCTCACCTTCTTCTTTCTCCTGTTTCGCTGGAGTTCGATCGGTCGATCATCGTTCTACGAACAAACCAGTCAGTGTCGTGCAAGAGCTACCCTGTCGTAGTTTCTCAGTGGTTCGAGACATTTGGATTAGCCGCCGGACCGTTTTGCGATCGGAACCACAACAGAGAAGACTGGCCCGTCGGTTCACGCTGCTCCGGAACACACGTGTGCATGGGAACCAGCCTGCGAAACCAGTGCATCGCACGTCGATAGTGCGTGTTCAGTGATCGAGATTCTTCGGGGTGGTGAACGCGAGAGATTTCGCGTCTGAAATAGCAGCCGAAAAATGACTACCCATCGAGTCGTCGAATCCACCTCCGAGCTGTCCGCTCTGATGAAAGGTAAATAACACATGACTATACGCGTTTCGGGAAACCGATCGTATACCCTCGCGTTCGGTTCGTTTCGCAAAAGATTCTCGTTGGTGGACGAAATGAACCAGCGTTTCGCTAAACTCGTCGCGAACGTTTACATTTAGTTGGGAGTCGCGAGGAAAGATAACGATTGTTATGAACGGCGCCTCCAGTCGCCCCCCTAAGAACGATCGACGGATTCGGTATCGCGACGAAATCGAGACACGGTGTCGCGACGCGAACGTTCTTCTGGTCTCTTGATGCGATCGTCGGATGAAAAGAGAGAGAGAGAGAAACGAAGCTACGCGCCAGCGTGCGAGAGTATGCAAGCGTGCGTGAGCCGTCGACAGATACGCTAGCAGCGAGAAGCTGAGAAAGACGACGGATTGTGCGGGATGGTAAGAAGTCGAGGGAGACGCAGGGGGACCGGTCGGTTGCTAGAAAAGGAGGACGCGAGAAACACGAGAAAGACGAGAGAGAGACGGGCGCGGCGGCGCCAGCGTGGGTTGCCACACAGACGAGCGAGCAGGCGACGAAGCGCCAAACCACCGAAGCGCCGAACAAACCAACAAACGAGCCCTTGACCAAACTCGAAACTCATCGTCTAATCGTAGTTCGCGATCGTTCGTCTCGATTCTCCGGGTGTCCGGAACGAATCGTCCTGTGTTTCGGGCCTGGTAGAACTCTGTACCGATCTCCGCGATCGTTGCAACCGCTGCGAAATCCGTAATCGAGTGACGAGCGAAGAAACGTGATTACCGGATCAACCAGATTTAACTGTCGGCTCTTCAATGAAATCGATACCCTATTGTGTGCGGCAGAGGTACGCACAGGTAGATACGCACAGGTAGATGCGCACAGGTAGAAAAGCGATGAGTAAACTGATGGATGAAAGAGAGAGCGGCAAGGGGACGAACGGTGCTTCGGGAAGCGCCGAACCTTCCACCCACCTGTGCGCAAAGTCGCACCTGCTACCTGAACCGAATACCGAACCTCTTCCGTTCGACACTCTTCGAGTGCCAGAGGCTCCTCTCCCACTCTTTCTTTCTCTCTCGCCGAGGATTTCTCTGTTCCCGATATTTCTTTCGGCCGGTGTTCGTTCGTTTCGATCGCGATCCACGACGCGTGCGATTCCGCAAAGGTCGAAGGACAAGGTCGCCGCACGATTCGCCGGAGCCGTTTTATCTTTCGGAACGAGTCGCATCCGTTGACGCGCAGCGCTCGTCGCGTGCGTTTCTGCGAATATCGGCACGGTCGCGATTTCGATTCGGGAGGAAGGAAACCGTTGGCGCGCGGCAAACTCGTCCGCGTATCGCGACCAGTCGATATCTCGATATTCTTGGAACGCACTCCGTCGCATTCGCGGAGTAAATATTTGTGCCGACCGCTGCACCGCGTCGTGTACGAACCTCGTCCACGCATCGAGAGAGAAGCTTCGCGAGATTCGAAAAATCGATCGGGTCGAACCGTTGTTGCTAATTTCCGTCCTGAACGTTCTCGAGCATTGGTTAGACCAAAACACGGGAGACCAGGAAGATCAACGTTCTCATATCTCTCGACATCGATTTCGATGGCGGAACGGACGGGATTACCGGTAACCCGCGTAATTATCGATAGTTCCATAAAAATTAAAGTTTAATTAATATCGGCACCAGGTTCGATCATTTTTAGGATAGGGTTAGGAAAAATGATCGAACCTGGCGCCGATATCAATTAAATTTTAATTTTTATGGAACTATCGATAATTACGCGTCGAGAGATATGAGAACGTTGATTTTCCTGGTTTCCCGTGTTTTGGTCTAACCAATGCTGGAGAACGTTCACTTTTTGATAATTAAAATTTAAACGATATCGGCAGGTTCGATCATTTTTAGGATAGGGTTAGAAAAAATGATCGAACCTGGCGCCGATATCATTTAAACTTTAATTATCCAAAATTTCGAACGAGAAGAATTCACCGTTCCATAAGAAGTTGGGACAAGCAGCACGGACGCAGGTGTAGCGGTGACGACAAATTTCAGGGATCGATTTTCCCGTCGATATTCGCGTCGAAGGAGGGGCGGTCTCTTGAGCACGCTTTCTCGATCGCTTATCGAGGGTCGAACTTTCGCTCGTTAACGCCAGGCTATTCAAGAGAATCGGCGACAAACGATTCGACGGATCTGCAGGAATTCGAGCGAAGGAAGCGCATCCGCGTATTCACTGTCAGCCTGTGTAACGTATCCGAACGACGACGCTCGAACGACGCGCGCGTGAGACGAACAACCGCGTGGGTAGAGCCGCTCGCTCGACTTCACGCCAGTTTACACAGATGTCCATGGTTATTTCGGTTTGTTTGAACAATTGCCGAATGGGACGGCGAAGGTGGCTTCTCGAGATATTCACGAGCACAATGCCGAAGGAGACACGTGTTCGACGATCGTCGAGCGTCTCTGCGATTCGCCGTTCCACGGTAGGAACGGGATCTCGCGGAACTGAATCGGCCGCGTTCTCCCCGCTGCTCGACCCATTTCGCGTGTACCGTCCTCGACGAAACGCTCGTCGATAGACGATCGTGTTTATCTTCCCGTCGTTCGCTGTTTCCTCTTCCACCTCTCTGCCACGAGTACCGGTATGTTTTCGCGCGATCGAGAGAGAGAGAGAGAGGGAGAGTGCCCAACCAGATGCTCTGTATCGAAGGCGACGAGGCTTATCGGAGCGACGATAAATTCGGTGGGCGCGCGACCCACGCTGTCGCCAGGTGCGCGCCGCCCGTTATCTTCTTCCCTCGGCAACCTCGAGGTGGCTCGACGATCTTCGAGAAATCGATCTCGAGGACGACGCGACGCAACCACAACTTTTCAATGAAGCGTTCTTTGATAATAATTTTGAGTTTTAACGATCGTAAATTGTTGTTTATGCACAAACGATATCGGCGCTACAGGTTCGATCAAAGATGCAACAAATTAGCAATTTTGCAGAATTATAATTTCAACGTTTCGGTTCGGCTTTGAACCATCATCAATATTAATATTTCACAGGCGCGGACTTTTCTTGATGATGGTTCAAAGCCGAACCGAAACGTTGAAATTATAATTCTGCAAAATCGCTAATTTTTTGTATCTTTGATCGAACCTGTAGCGCCGATATCATTTGTGCATAAGCGTTCTTTGGTCTCGAGTCTTTTATTAAACGCCGGTTCGGGAATTCGATTTCGGCCCAGGACAGCTTCTCAAGATAAAGGATTATTTTTCGCGATCGTAAATTGTTGTTAGACAAATAGAAATCGATGTTATCGGCGCACTGGTTCGATCATGATTCTACATAATTTGAATAATACTAAGAATAATACTACAAACGTGGATTCGGGGTTTGAATCTTTTATTGGTCTTAAAAATTTTTGACAAAAAGATTCAAATCCCGAATCCACGTTTGTAGTATTATTCTTAGTATTATTCAAATTATGTAGAATCATGATCGAACCAGTGCGCCGCTAACATCAATTTCTATTTGTCTAGCTTTTCAAGAATTTCGAATTTCCCCACTCTGCTCTTTCATCGAAATCCTGAGACGCGATTCTCCGTCGCAATTCGCGTAAATTTTCAATGGAAACGTTTCGTCGGGGTCGTGCAGCGAGTTCGTCCACGGCGAGGAACAGAACTATCGCGCTAGCAAGGTAATCGTCCAAACGATGTCCCCCGTGGCGCGTCGAGAGACCGAGGGAAGAAGACCGATCGGATTGGAGCCGTGCAGTCGACTCCGCAAAAGGCAACGAAACGAGAAGAACGAGGAGGAAGAGCGAGCGGCTGGCGCCAGCGCCATGTGGTCTCCGATCCCCTCCCAGACTAGCTTTTCCCATCGTTTAAATCGTCCACGGAGACGAGTAGGGAGTTGGAACAGACCGACGATGCTTCGTAAGCGACGCGCGTTCAATTCGCTCGACGAATCGAGGATTAACGGATCGGAGCCGAGTCGGCGGTGGTGTACAAAATACAATGCACAATGCACAATGCGCGATGTCTATAAGCGAAACCGATAGCAGTACAGCGACGGAAACACGGAAAGACGGAACGGAAAGAGAAGGTTGCGCCTATTAGAATCTCGGGCGAGACCTGTGCGCCAGATGGTACCAGTTGGGTGACGCACCGAACCTAAAAACATCTCGTCTCCTCGGCCATACGAGGCGAGACGATGCGGGATGATAGGAAACGATGCGAGACGGCGCGTGGCGTCACGGGACAGAACCGAACGAAATCGTTTCACCCACGGAACTGTATCAGAGATAGGACCCGCTTCGACCGCCGGCGCGCTATTCGCCTGTCCCTCTTGCCTTGCTCCCCAACGATCGTGCGATTTCAACCTCCGCGGTATTTCGGAAAATTTCGATCGAAATTCTACGACAGATTACGTGACCGCGATTATTTGTTTGATTTCAGCCGGAGTCATGGCCGATTCGGAGAGAGACGCCGGTTTCTCGAGCGGGGCGGACGAAGATGACATGTCGGGCCTGCACTCGCCGAGTGCATCGGAGGACAGTCTGGAAGTGCAGATTACTCCGATATCTCTGAGGAACAAGAGGAAACTAGCAGAGCCTCGGAAAATCCAGGAGCCGAGCACCGCGCCGCTGAAGAAGAGGAGATTTGAACGCGTCAAGGTGACGCCGATGGTGCCGGACGACGAAGAGTCCAGAACGACCAGTTCGCCGAGTCCCTTTCGACCGTGGAGCAGCTCGAGCAAGACCATCGACGCGGAGAAGGTCCTTCCTCCGCCCGTCGCGTTCAAAACGTTGACGGGAACGTCGACCTTGTCCAACGACAGACAAGTCGAGCAGAAAGCTTTCCAAGCTTGGAGGGAGTCGCAGCGAACCGAGGACCTTTCGCCGAGGCTTCGACACTCGACGCAGTCTCGCTTGACCCGAATCGAAAGACGAGATCATCCGGTTGGGCAAAAATCTGAATTGGCTGCTTCGTCGGGCAACGTCGCGGCCAACGACGCGAGATCAAACTCGACCCCGACGTCGAAGGGATGCGTCGCGGCGAACACGCATCCCAGACTACAAGATGAGCCCTTGTCGCTCGTTCTCCGGGGAGAAGTCGAAGGTAGAGTACCGTCTCATCCAGCCGTCAACGGAACCTACGAGAGGACGTACCCAGTGGACCGGGTAAACGTTTCGTCCGCATCGTCTTCCTCGTCTTCGTCCTCGTCCTCTTCGTCCTCGTCGTCATCGTCTGCGTCGGCTTCGACGTCGGCGTCGTCGTGTCTGTTGCTGAACCGTCAGGAGAACCATCGGCCCGTCGTGAACGACGACCCCTCGCCGATGGTGCCGACGAACGTGCAGATCAACCACACCAGGCAACACTCGTCGGTCGGCCAGAGGAACTACAAGAACATGACCCGCGAGAGAAGGATAGAAGCGAACGCCAGAGAGAGGACCAGGGTGCACACGATAAGCGCTGCCTTCGATACTCTGAGACGCGCCATACCGGCCTATTCCCACAATCAAAAGCTGTCGAAGCTGTCCGTGCTGAGGATCGCTTGCAGCTATATCATGACTCTCGGCAAAATAGTCGGCACTCCTGAAGGCGAGTCGACGAATACCGCGTCGCTGGGGGCCTGCGTAGATCTCGTGTCAAGAACCATCCAGACGGAAGGCAAACTCAGAAAGAGGAAAGAAGACTGAATGAATCAGTGCCCAGCAGCTCAGCCGATCGGAGATCACCGGAGATCCCGAGAATTTTGCAATCCACGTAGTCTCCGTGCCTCGCAAAAAGTCCCTAGAGAAGACACAGGGGCAAACGGGGTCCTCACTCGCAGCCGATGTTTAAACAGACAGTGACGTCAAACATTTTAGCCAATAATTCAGCTAGAACCGAAAGTGCCAGTGGAATGATCTAATCGGATGGCTTGCCGAAGCATTTCATTCGAATTCTTGCGACTTCTTGCGAGGTACGAAGAATACACGAGGCTGCCGCGATTCTGTCCTCGAGTCGCGCCGCTTTGCCTAGCCTCGCTTCGCCTCGTCGTGCCACAAACCTATCCCTAACTCGCGTATCCAGGGATCGAGCGATCGCGCGATTCCGTTGAATCTGACGAATTCGAATCGGAACGAAGAAAGGAAAAGGAAAACGGAATCCAAATTTCCGCCTCAAGACGCCGTCCGGGTGATCGAAACCTGGGAGAAGAACGAAACCAAGGAATCGGTCTCGCGATCGCGATCAACAGAATTCGTCCCGTCGAACGCCATGTCGCGTAAATGTACCCTCCTACGTTGTAAGAAGATTTTGAGCATTTGCGAGCTCGCTTCCGTTGAAGTTCAGACAAATAAAACAGAAAATGTCTCGAAAACGGTGCACGTTTGTATTTATTGGTCCCTGCCAAGGAATCCCTCTTGCGTTCACGATTTCCGACACGATCTAGGACCGCCGCACAGTGGTCCGGATGGAGAAATTCAGTGACATTTTGTTATAACTTTCGAACCATTAGAGATATAGCAAAGAAATTTTCACTAAAAATATTTAAAAAATAGTCATTTTTAACTACAGGTAATTAAATATTTTTTTTAACTACAGGTAATTAAATATTTTTTGCATTTGTTAAACAATATTTTTTAATTAATTTTCATAGATATTTTTTCATTAAAAATAAGATTGTTTAAATATAAGTTTACGAACTATTTTTTCGAATAATTTATAATAATAAAATTTTTTTTAGAAGTCCGAATCAATAAATTTAGTGACATTTTTGCATAACTTTTGTAAAAGTTATAGGGAATAAATGTTTACTGAAAAATATGACAAAATAATCACTCGTTAATGATAAATAATTTAATATGTTTAGTGTTTGTTTAATTATTTTTATTAACATTTTACTTACATTATTGGGTGATTTAGTTAAACCTATGATACGCTTTAAACACTAATAAATTGCGTGGCGGGACGATGTGGGAACTAAATCATGCATAACTATATAGAGGAAAGTGTACTGAAAATAGTACAATTTGTAATAATGCGGTACTCTTTGGAACTCAAAAGATATTCCTTATCAAAGATGAGGAATTTTGACAACTTCTGTGCCTACACTGTGCATTATTTTTTAAATACATTATTTAAACTAATTTTTAATTGTCATTGTAAATTCTTATCGTAAAGGAATGCTCTTCATTTTAAAAGAAGACCAGAGAAAAAATATTAAACAACTTAGCCAGGGCATTCAGATGAAGATAACCATCTTTCTTCTGCGAAACATATTATTTTCAAAATGTCCAAGTTTAAGTGTTCGTTGCGATTACAATTTTTATTTTATTGTATTAATTTCTTTATTTTCGAGCTAGGTGAATATTTAAGAAGCAATGCAAACTTTGTACATGTCGATAGGAGAAATAACATTAAAAAATTATCGGTTCTGCTTGAAAATTGGTATTAAGCCGTTTTTGGGGTCGCTGATCACGAATCTGAACTTGAAATTAGAAAAAACAAAATGACGGATTCAATATGGTGGCACAAAATTATTATTTCTTCTAAAAGATTGTTTATCGAGATCTTGGAGGAAGCTGATTACGAATGTGAACTTAATATATTAAAAAAACATGAGGGTCCGTTTAAATTTTAATAGTAATTCACGTGGTCACTATAAATCAAATTAATGAAATAAAAAGATAATACTTTTTCAATACTTAGTATATACTATAATATAAATATAATGTAATATAAACTACAATATAATATAATATAATATTTGCTCGCTCTCTCATATTGACCTGAACGAGGGGAAAGACTAATTCTCGGGATAGCAAACTCTACCCTTTGTATTGTATAAAGTAGGTATTCCATCCGCACTTCATAGTTCCCAAAGAAGCATTCATGTTATTCTTTATATAAAAAAATTTCGAAAAATGATTTTTTATATGAAATTGACATTCTATTAAAAATCTGTTTAAGTTTTGCAGAAAGACTAAATGCACATCCCTCACAGTTTGACAAGAAATGCAACGAAACCTCATAAAATACCTAATCTGCATTACAAAAAACAGTGGTACGACCAAAAGAGCACATTCGAGCAGCTAATTTTTTTGGAATTGCAAGATAATACTATAAAGTAGAAGCTCGAACAAGTTTTAGCATAGGTTCTCGTGAGTTAAATAACTTCTACTCTTCACTTTTACTATCTCTCTTTTGCATACATAGTTACCAGTTAACAATAAACATTTGGCACTAAAAACTATGCAACTTACCTCCAAAAACAGCATCCATAATGCACAATAAAAATCGATAGGTTTCAAGAAAATTTGTACACTGTACACTTAAAATTCGCAATGGGCTTGACAAGAATAAAAATGTACGGTCTAATGAATTCGAAATTTGGACTGCGACTGGTGGTCAGGTATAAAAATGCGACCTTCTTACTTTTTACACCCACTTAGAAACACTTTCAGAGTAACTAATTCAATAATTGAAACTTATCTAGCTAAAAGTTCATTTTTTAGGTTTTGGCCACGTTTTCGCGCCTTGGGACCACTGTGCGCCGCACAGTGGGCCAGAATGGCTCGGTAGCTGTTCACGCCTATTTCACCATTATTTCAAAACTTAAAGGCCACAATAAATAGGTCGTTGGATTCGTCTTGACGTCAGCTATAATGTTATTAAATAAAAAATATATCGTGATAAATAAATAATCAACGCGACCTCCATTTTTTATTTAAAAAAAAAAATTCTTTAAATTTTTTATATTGGAATTTGTAGAAAACTAACTACTGATTACTTTTTGTACGAAACATTTTTTTGTCACACCACCGGAAATGTCTGAAAAATCGTGTGAATAATAAATAATAATTGAAAACTGGCTGTTCACACCTATTTCACCATTATTTCAAAACTTAAAGGCCACAATAAATAGGTCGTTGGATTCGTCTTGACGTCAGCTATAATGTTATTAAATAAAAAATATATCGTGATAAATAAATTATCACCGCGACCTCAATTTTTTATTTAAAAAAAAAAATTCTTTAAATTTTTTGTATTGAGATTTGTAGAGTACAGATTACTGATTATTTTTTGTAGGAAACATTTTTTTGTCACACCACCGGAAATTGTCGTACTTCTTCCTATTTTGGCCACGATTTCGATCGAACTCATCACTGAGCGCGTGTCACGCGACGCTTCAAACCGTCATAATTTCCGGGGTGGGCCGAGGGGGGACGTGAATTTTACGGGATCTTTTAGAGGAAACTTTGCTGAAAATGCTCCACTTTGTTAGAGCACCAAATTCTTCCAAACTTTTAACTTATTCCTTGTCAAAGGTGAAAGACTATGACAATTTTCCTTAGCTGACTAAACATTTTTTTAAATAATAAATTATGAACATTAACGTTTAGTTCCTGGGGCGTTCTCAACATAGATATACATTATTCATAAAAAAAAATGTGGGCACTTAATCCTCAGTAGGTTTTCCAGCACATCGTCATGAAGAAACGGAATTTTTTCGGTGATAAATCGTATCTGAAAAAGTTTGATCTTTGAACGCTTATAGTAACGAGAGTTTTTAATAACTTTAATTAATATTATCGTTTTCGAATGTAATGGACATTTAAGAATCACTGTGCATTGGTTAAAAATCGATATGACGACTTTCATTTTTTAGCTCATGAACAGCTAGCGAGCGATTCTGGCCCACTGTGCGCCGCAACGTCTACCACGTGCAACGCGTTTGCTCATCGGTACCACGACGTCGTACGCGCGCTCCGATAAGCATGTGCCGTCAAGACGCGACGCTGCTCGACTCGCGATTTTATCATAAACGAGGAAGCCACGCGAGTAAACAGACTTTTGCTTGAATCCTTCCTTCCTTCCGGCGCTGCTGTTTCATCGGTGTTCTCGCGACGAGATCTGCTCGCCGCAGAGCTTACAAGGGGATGCCACGGTTGATGGGTCACGGATTTTTCTGAAACTTGCAGAATTGGTAGATGTCATCTCGAAATGTAATTTGCCGAAGCAGGAGCGCGCGCTTCTCAAGATTTTTCGAGAAAATTGCATTTGAAAATCGAGTTACACGTTCATAAAGAGTTCGTGTTACTGGTCAACAAGAATGTGAATATCCGAGGGCGTAGCGGGGGTTACTGGGAATCCGTATGTTGCTGGTTCGAGTCCCCGCTTTGCGTTATTTTTTAACTTCCCGATTCATAGGGAAGTTACTGTAATTTTTCTAGAAATTGATACCCCTCACTCAATTTTAAACCTAAAATCTATTATTTATATTTTATTTTTTAAGTAGAAACTGCATGTTTTTTATTAGTGGGCGTTGGGAAATAATTCGAACATAAAAATAATACAGAATGTTATATTTGTTTTATTATTGAAAATTCTCTCTGTATTAATACATTCAGTTTCTCCATGTATTAAAAAATTTTTACCTTTTGCACTCGGTTGACCCCTCTGAGGCACCACTAAAAATTGCTGTAACGTTATTAAAAAAAATATATATATATTGTTTGCATTAATCAATATATCGATATATAATCTATTACTAAACATTTAGGTATTATACCAATTTCGTATCGATAAAATTTCAAAAATCATAGAGAATGGAAGTATTCTAGACCAGAAGAAATGTTTAATTTTCTCGTTAAAATAACTCTGAGTGCAAAGGGTTAATTATTTTTTTAAAATTGTATTTTACTGTATTTTAAAATTTAAAATTCTCTCTATATTAATTACATGGTAGTAAAAAAAATTTTTTTTTACATTACATGCTAGTATGACAGGAGCCAGGGTGATATTTAACACGAAGTCCTTATGAACGTTTAACTCGATTTTCAAATGCAATTTTCGCGAAAAATCCTGAGAAGCGCGCGCTACTGCTTCGGCAAATTACACTTCGAGATGACATCAACCAATTCTGCAAGTTTCAGAAAAATCCGTGACCCATCAACCGTGGCATCCCCTTGCCAAGAACCGGCCTCGCATACTCGTACACTCGTGGTATCGCTTCGGTCAACTCGGTCGCGTTTTTTCGCGTCTCCGAGCCTCCAGGCTCAGTCGAGTACTGCTCCGCCGACAAAACATTATTCCTAACATGGCCACCGGTGCAACACCGGTGTCGTCGATACGGAATGAGACGTACACGGCCGGCAAGTGAGACCTGCTCGCAAGTAATGGGAGGGAGATGTCAAGAACGCGAAACAACATCTGCTCCTTTATTCTCGGACTCGTCTCTCCCGCCTGCTTTCACGATACAAGCCTCGAGCTTTCCTGCTCGCGACATCTCGTCTTCCGCGATACATACTTAGTCCGATTCCCACCAATCGCAGATGAATATCGTTTCGCCGAGATAAGAGAGACATTGTGTTGCCAAATCGAGTATGACAGGTTCGCAAGAAAATCTTGAAAGGTTGATTCTGCTGCTGGTTTTTTCAATAGATAGTCTACTAGAGGTTTTGCACTCCAAATTCACCCTTCCGCAATTCAATTTCACCTTTTTGTAAATCAATTTCAAGGTCATGGGAAGTTAAGACGTATTATAACATATGATTTTTCCTCCATCATTTTTTTCTACTGTTACTTAAAAAAGATTTAAGTAACTTGTCCTAATTCCCAGAATCATCCTGTATGGAACGGTCGATCAAGAAGTCTGAAGATTTTCGGAATGCATGTGTACAAATAAGGAGAATTTCGGACACTGTGTGGAGGGCAGAATGGATAACGTGAAAGAAAGTTGAAGAGACTAAGGGTACACTCCCGTTCAAAAGTCACCGGACAATCATTCAAATTTGGATAAAATAAAAATGATACTTACTAATTTTTCCTAACGCAGAGAACATGTGAATCAAATCTGATCACAATACCCTATATTTTCTAAGGTTTAATTATTATTCTTATATTTGATTTGTACAGCTGTTTATAATCTGTACACAATCTCATTTTCCAACGTCTATTCAAATTTAATATTGCATTCAAATATGATCGTATAATAGCTACATGTAATCAAAATAAAACAATAAAATCAAGCTGGAAGCTTGTATTGTTTAACACTAGACTTATCACTGTCGATCAAATGACAGATTTTATATTTTTGATCTTCCAATTATTGAAATTATGAAGTTGATTACAAGGAAATTGATTCGATGAATTTCTTTATCCAAGCACATATTGCAAGAAAAATTGCACAACCTGTAAACGAATAGAGCCTTGTCATTCTTGAAAGCTCAAAAATTTTAATCGGTTTTAGTGCTCGGTAAGTTTAGTGTTAATTACCATTTTGTTGGAGATAAAAGTAAGTGTCCGGTGATTTATGGATGGGAGTGTAGGTTCGGTTTGCGTTCAGATTACTCGAATCGGGCTGACATCTAACAATTGGGCCAAACGGTTGCTAGAGGCGTACGCAGACTCTCGCCGTACGTCGCGTCGAGTAGATCCGACGGGACGAGAAATTGCAGGGGCGCACCTGCTCTATGTAGCAGGTGCGTTTACCGGTTTCATAAGCATCGCCAAATTTTCAGCGGTTACACGTCGCGAATAATAATTGACGCGGCGCGCACTGTTCTCGAGAGCCGTTTGCAACACGTACAGATATGCGAACAGCACGCGACGAAATAGAGTGGTCGACTCTCGAACGTGTCTCGGACTCTTTTCGAACCGGAGCAGAGCCCGAATCGAACGGATAATTCGCCGAATAATCGGGCAATTTATGTAGAACGGTGTAACCGTGAAGCAGCGCTTAACGAGGCAAACTTGTATATACGTATGTAGCATGTCTGGTGGGAGGTTGCCAGAACGTTGGCGCCAGTTGACCGTCGCCGGCCGCCAACCGCCAGCCAGCAACCGCCAACGTTCTATGTCGTTCTATGTCGAACGACCTACGCGAATCCATGCGTACCGTCTCGCGTTTACCGATCTACACGCTCCTTCATATTACCGGACCTTGCTCGCAGTCTGCCTCTTTTTCACTTCCGTTTCCTTCAAGTTTCCCTTTCACAATCGTCTCGTACGAATAGAGGCAACAAGCTTTCGCCCTTAGACCATATACAGGGTGTCCCAAAACTACCCCAGGAGCCGAAAATGGGAGTTTCATTGGGTCATTTGAAGCAACATTTTCCTTTACAAAAATGGTGTCCGTGACTTTGTTTAGGAGTTATTAATGAAAAACACGGACTAATTAGAGCGCCGCTACAGCGGATTGATTCTGAGTCGACCAATGGCGACACCACGCCTCGCGGGACCTGTCGCAGAGTCGGACTCCGTTCGCTATAGCTGCGCTCTGATTGGTCCGTGTTTTTCGTTAATAACTCCTAAACAAAGTCACGGACAACATTTTTGTAAAGGAAAATGTCGCTTCAAATGACCCAAGGAACCTCCCATTTTCGGCTCTTAGAGTAGTTTTGGGACACCCTGTATACTTATTAGGGTGGACCTTAGTTGCTCTTGTGCAAAATTTTTTTTCAAATTCATTTGATGCGACCCTTGCAATCTGTTCTACTCGGTAAAAAACTAATTCCCTCCAAATTTCAAGTCGATCGGACAAAGGGAAGACGTGTCGCAACGAGTTTGTTTATGCAGAAAATTTTAATTTTGCGAAAAATGAAAAAGTACACATTTTTTCAATCCCACTGGTCATTAAACACTATTTTAATGTAATATTCTTATTATATCAAAGCAAAAATTAAATTGTTTAATGAATTTGTTTAAGCAAAATTTTTAATATTTATTTTTTAAATATAAAAATTTGATCTCACATTACTATAAGGAAAAGTAGAAAAAGACAGTTAAATACTTATAATTAAATATTTTATTTATAGGCCTAATTATAATAAGAGTATAAATAATTTTTAAAAATCTGTACTTAATGTTGTTTTATCAATTTTTGGGTTTTTTTCCCTATAATCGGTTACAAATTGTAATATGAATTGTTTTTCTTCTTCGTTTTTGCATAACGTTAAATTACAATCTTTCATTAATTTTATTGCTCTTTCTGCAACGTCATTCACAACTTCTAATTTTGTTATAATACCTATCGCTTCGGTATAATTATTATTAGTTTCCCATAGTGCTGGATCAATTAAAAGAAAATCTGAATTTATATTGAACCGTTTGAAAAAATTATTTGATTCAGATGATACGAAATGTTGTATTTCCAAATTCGGAAGATTTTTAATTTCTATAGTCGTTGTCATGTATCTCTTATAATTATTATTATTGTTTACATTTTGTAGTGCTTGCACCATCGATCTTTTTGTTTCTACTGAAACTTTTTTTATCAAAAAACGATAGCGCCGCATTCTTCGGTGACAAGTACCATAAATGGTTCACAATTTTTTTTAATGCCACATCGCTTATTTCTTCGTTAACATTTTTGTAATGAATTATATTTTTGGTGAATTCTATATCTACACGTGGCGCCATAGCAGCCATTGGGGTCAAAATCCACGGCTCAATATAAATGTTAATTAGAAATACACATGTATCTCTAATGCTACTATACTCTTCCTGGTTGAGAGGAAATTCGTTTCGAAAAATAAATATTTTTAAAGTGTATATTATTTTAGCCATCCACCTCGCATGGTGAAATGCGCCAGGCATTTTGAATGAAATGCCACCCAAAGGAATCCCCCCAAGAAAAATTATTGCTAATTCTAAAAGTTCCTTGTAGTCATCTCATGGGTGACTCATTTTTGTGAAATTTTGCAACCGTTTGGCGCACTCATAGCTCTACTCCGTAATGTAGTAAACCAAAATATTGACAATATTGTTGAAACATTCAAGTAAAATTTCTTATTATACAACCAAAAGATGATATTTTTATGTTATAACAGTAACTCTTATCATTAAAACATAAAATTTGAGTTGCATGTAAAATTAAAGGGAAATTACTGAAATTTTCAAACTTCAAACCGATTGCGACACCCTTTCCTGTTGTCCAATTGAGTTCTTCTTTTGCAGAACTTATTTTTTTTGGATCTGGAACAGATCTAGGGGGTCGCATAAAAAAATCAGATGGTCGAAAAATAAGGTCCACCCTAATGTGTATAGTATAGTATGTGTATAGTAGAGTGGTCCTTAGCTATACGTGGTGGAATTTTTTTGCGAGATTTTTTGCGGCTCCTCCCGAAAATTGTACCTTTGGGTATGAAAATAATTCCTGCAAAATTTGAAGTTGATCGGATAAGGAAAAACCTCATCGACGTTAAAGTTGCGAAAAACATGAAATTTCGTAGGGATGGGAATATTTGAACAAAAGACTTTTGATTACGACTAAACGTTCTTCTTGTGTCAAAATATTGATTATAATATGTAGTACCAAAATTTAATATTTTCAATATAACAATTAACTAATTATCATATTTTTGTAAATTTATATGTCAAATTTTACGTATTTTATTGAAGATACCAATTCTTTTAGTTTTATTCTTATACTAATTTAACAAGTAGAGAAATTAAGATTGGACATACAGTGACTCCCATTAATATTCGGACGCTATAAAAAAAACGATAAATGGTTTAACATAGAACTATACGACTTGAATTTTCGTTCGGAAGCTAGAGCAAATAGTTTGCTACAGAATGTGGAAAAACATTTTTTCAAAAATTGCAATTGATCGGAGTTGTAGAAAAAATACTAAAAGTTGCATTTTACAACTTTTTTATGTGGGCCTATATTGAAAAATTTAAAAATACGTTTTGTAGATCTGTGTCAATCAAGCGCCCCGATGAGGCACGACTTCCCGATGTCCGGTTGCTCTAAAACTATGGATGTATCATTTTTTCATGAAAAGGAACAATATTGGATGAGGCCCGCCGAAAATTTCATGGTCGTAAAATAAGGACCACCCTAGTGTATAGAAAAACTTGGCCGTGGCAAAGATCATGGTAAAAAAGATAGTTCTTAAGATAATTTCAAAATGGCTGACGCGGCAGACCGACGCCGACACTATCCATTACACGTTATACTATAACCCGAACACGTTTATTTCCTCCGTGTGAATTTTGTGTAGCGATTCAAAAAGGTGCTAATGTGCTGTATTCAAAATTGCAGAGAAATTTTTTAAACTCATACTTCATTGTAATACCTGAATAAAACATATAGAATAAACATTTGTATCTCAGATATACTTTACATAATGATTATTTCATGATAAAATGCCAAATTCTTTGAAATTATCCTGTCCATTATTTCCGGGTATACGCCCCTCACCTTCATGAGCCAAGCGCAGGCGCTGTCGATGAGCATAGCTTGTACATCTTTCGGAACGATGAGTCACACATTACTGTCATCTTTGCCATAGGCCAAATTATCTGTGCCGTGTCTATAAGTATATGTATATGGTCTAAGCTTTCGCCAGTCCCTTCTTCTGCACCCCCTTATGGCAGTATTTTCCTGATGAATCCCATCGGGTCAAGGTGACAGACATTCCTTAGGCTGCGATCACAGTGGGACCGATGTTGAACGAGTCGGACGAATGTCCGACGGTTTGTCTCTTTTTTGTACGCTCGCAAAAGGGAGACAGATGCGTCGGACGTCGACTGAATCGACCGATATCGGAGCTACTGTGACCGCGGCCTTAGCGGGGGAGGCCCTTCAGGAATTTATTCGAAGGGACACTTGAAGATTTTCTGATTGCTAGGCAATTCCATCTTGTAGTTACGTGTTTCTCGATCGTAAATTTTAATATATATCAAATATATGCTCAGCGCATAGTTTCGATGAATAATAAAAGTAATAACTAAGCAAATTAGCAATCATTAAATTTAACTCAACGTTTCGATCCAGTTGTGGATCATTTTCAAGAGCAATTGCGTCTGAAAATGTATATAAACAAAATATATTGGGTATTTCACAAAGTTAATAAAACTGTAAATAATATTTAAAGAAACATACTTGCTAAGTGTAAAGAAAGGTTTTAAAGAAACAAATAATGACTGAGTTCCATGCTGGTTTACATTGAACTGAAGCAACTATCCGTTGAGTGAAAGAGCAAGCATAAACACATTGGAACGACGCGTATCGACGCTCTACCAATCAGATTCTATGATTGACAAGTTTTCATTCGATGTTAGGCGGTAAATTCAAATGAAAATGATTGCCTATCACAATAGAACACATCGGCATAAATATAATTTTTTGTAATGGTAAATAAATTAACCTTCAAACGTTTTGACCAAAGATGTTAAACACAAAGTGTTTAATGGAGGACCAGACAGGATGTTGATACTCTTTATATGTGTAGAAACTTCATCATAAATACATTACTGATTAAGTAATGTTGCGTAATATTCATGAATCTTGGGCGTTTCGTACCTGAGATTTACGCTTTACTGTTTAATCATGTGAATCAACTTCCTTATTTTTCATTATTTTTTTATGAGACTGCGATTACCATATTTATGGCATTTTTCTAAAGATAATGATACCACATATGACATAATTTCAATGATATTTAGGTGTGTAATAGACAGTCAAAGCTTCGAGCGCAAGGAAGGACAGTTACCGGCGAGCCTTTGTAATGTGCTGGCGACTACGACTTTCTGCGTCTCTTCCTTTCCCATACGCTATCCCACGCGCCCGAAACTTTAATTATCTATTACACAAGTAAATATCATCAGAATTATATCATATGTGGTATCATTTTCCTTAGAAAAATGCCACAAATATGGTAATCGCAGTCTCATAAAAAAATAATGAAAAATTAGGATGTTGGATATTTAGATTATGCCCCGCAGTGGTGGGGATAGATCTGGGACATTTATCGGCCAGACTTTTGGGACACTTACGGATAAAATACTGTATTTATGCCGATGTGTTCTATTGTGATAGGCAATCATTTTCATTTGAATTTACCGCCTAACATCGAATGAAAACTTGTCAATCATAGAATCTGATTGGTAGAGCGTCGATACGTGTCGTTCCAATGTGTTTATGCTTGCTCTTTCACTCAACGGATAGTTGCTTCAGTTCAATGTAAACCAGCATGGAACTCAGTCATTATTTGTTTCTTTAAAACCTTTCTTTACACTTAGCAAGTATGTTTCTTTAAAATATTATTTACAGTTTTATTAACTTTGTGAAATACCCAATATATTTTGTTTATATATATTTTCAATCGCAATTGCTCTTGAAAATGATCCACAACTGAATCGAAACGTTGAGTTAATTTTAATTATTGCTAATTTGCTTAGTTATTACTTTTATTATTGATCGAAACTGTGCGCCGAGAACATATATTTGATTTAAATTTCATCTTGTACTGTAACATCGAGTTAGCATTATGGTGACATTTGTTATTGTACGCAGAGGATCGAAATCATCGAAACTACCGTAAAGGAACGCGACGCTATCGCAAACTGGACTCTGCGGTAGCAAAGGTGTTGATCCGTCGCGTTGCTCGTCGACCCAACGGCGATCAAAGCGATCGATAATTAGCAAAGATGAAAATTAGAGGGAGAGGGAGGGAGAGAGAGAGAATGTGAGAGATTCCTCTAGTGTAAAGCGTGGTAATCGTGTATCGGCACGACATCGAATGGGGAGAGAGAATAGAAAACGGAGGGAGAAGAGAAAATGCAAAGAGGAGGTAGAAGGAGAACGACCGGGAAAAACGATACCGTTCTACCGTGCGAATCACCGGCAACTACCTCGCTATCTACCTCCCTGCTTTTTCCCCCTAGGTGTAGGCATGCCGCCATGCGGTGGCTACAGCACGGCGGCTACGGTGTGTACGCGTTTTCCCCGTCCAAGTATGTGCTCGTATAGTTCGTGCGAGAGTGATTCTGTATATAGGATGCGACAGTGTGGCGCCAAGCTCTCGCATACGAGCCAGTTTCCTCCGGTGTTTCGCGACGGTACGGCCAGACCAGTGTACAGGGTGCTCGAGAAACACCAAACGAGTCGCATGGTGGGCCAGAATGGCACAAAGGTCGTGTCTCTGTTAATTATACACTACTATTAAGTCGCGTTAGGAAAGTCATTTCGTTTTCTCAAGGGAAAATCAAAGCCAATTTTTTACCTTCTCGAATAAGTTCTGTGACATTTCGTTCTATGATCTCTTGCGATTTTCAGGCAACTTATGGGGTTGACCTCCTTTCCAGGATTCCAAGGGTGCGGAATGCGACTTCGCATTTCTCGCTAATGCAAACATAGGGTATTTCAGAAAATGATTTCGGCGCAACGGTTCGATCAAATAAACAAATAAAGCAATTTTACAAATAAATTTCAAACTTTCGACGTTTCGATCCTAATTTGGATCATTTTCAAGAAAGCGGAAAAAACTGCGTTTGAAAATATAACCCAGAGAAACGATTACGATATTGAAAAAACTCCAAAATCTATTTAAAATTGAGTATTATATGTTATAACTCACTTGCTTTATATAAATTTTAACATATAATACTCAATTTTAAATAGATTTTGGAGTTTTTTCAATATCGTAATCGTTTCTCTGGGTTATATTTTCAAACGCAGTTTTTTCCGCTTTCTTGAAAATGATCCAAATTAGGATCGAAACGTCGAAAGTTTGAAATTTATTTGTAAAATTGCTTTATTTGTTTTTTTGATCGAACCGTTGCGCCGAAATCATTTTCTCTTTATCTGTTTTAACAATCTTACGATTCGATAACTCTAACAACATTTTTATAGGGTATTTCAATAGTCAAAACCGCTAGATAAAAGATCAATCTAGACCGCTGTCTTCCTCTAAAGTTCTGTCATAAAGCTGCACATACATTTAGCTATTTCCATGAAGCTGCGACAGCTACATGCTGCCGACTAATGCAAATTACGCTTCGTAAACGTAGGACTTTTGAGGGGGACAGTGACCTAGAATGATCTTTTATCTCTAGCGATTTTGACTACTGAAAAACGCCATCTTTGCATTATCGAGAAATGAGATGGCGCATCCCACACCCTTGCAATTCTGGAAAGAAGAATACTCCCTTAAAGATCCTATGCTCGTAGAATTTCTGTTTTGCATTAGCAAGGAATTGAGTTATATGACATTTTACGACTTTATTTGAAATGATATTTGCACCGCATTAAAAATGTTGAGAAAAGCGAAGAAAAATGCTACTCCGACGGTACATCCTCTCTGTAAACAGTATACAACTTGCGGTAACAAAAAAGCAAAAGGTGATAGAAACGCGTACTTTGATTTTGCATATTTGATGCGATGATAAAAAAATATTTGACCTCGGACGTGTTATATTGTAGCGCAACTGATCGCCCATGGGGGAAAAAGTAACACTATCCGTAGAGACGAAAGTAACACTATGCGATGGAAGACTACTTATTATACGATCGTAAGCTACTGTAATAGAGAGAGGTGACTGTTCCGCGCATTATTAATCAGATGTCCGAAGAACTGAAAAGATTCAGCCACCGACATGGTGGAGAATGTGCAGCATGTCTGTACGGACCTTAAATTTGCGATCGTAGCCAATTGGTATGAGACGGCGACATTAGTCGGTTCTACGAAGCCATTCAGAGACTGGTTCGATTAAATCGCTAAATATTATTCGGGAAGAAACTTTAATAAACGATAACACGTACCCGCGCACCGTACATTGAGAATCGTGTTTAAGGAATAATTGCCCGAATAGTTATTTTCAAGCGTTTAAGAATCGTTTACTAAAGTTCTCCAAGGCTATTCGACGAATTAGTTGTTAATTAACTACTATCACGAATTGCTCGTATCGATACGGCGGGTTAAATGGAAATATAAATGCCTTCCGTTCGTGCCTAATTGTATGCACGTACTAATGCCTTATCGATGCCTCCTAGGAAATTCATAGAAGCGTACTATAATATATAAGGAAAAACAAATTTATGTATTTATTTGTAAAAAAGAAATCATAATAAACCTAATAAATATCATGCAAAACTTAATGCAAAGTTAAAAATGCATCGCGCAGCATCCTGCACGCGTACACATGTGACGCAATTTTCCGTCATCCGTAATGTAATAGATCAGAATATTCAATTCGCTTTCTTTGACTAGTATCAGGTAATATTACTAGAATTCTATTACGTTGTATCATAATGATCGTATCGTATAACGTAAACTATGTGGTACAGTATATTAATTGATGTGTCACAAGCAACGCCTTCGCAGGCGTTTTTATAATCGCGAAATTAGTCGATCAACTGCATGGAATTCTCGGCCAAACTTCCGAAAGTCGATCAAATAGGATTGAGCTGAAAGTTTGCACATAGTTTCGCAGGATTCAGCGTCATTTTATACTTATGTTTATTTATTTACTATAATTACTTATTGTTAATTAAAACTATATTTACAGACTAACTTCCTTAACTTCAATAATAATTCAAAAACGAAGTCTAGCCAACATTTTGATATAGGCAGAAATTTTTCCGATTAACCTCAGCAATTATTATATCGTATTGTATATTATAATTTGGAGCTTCTTATTGATATAACCACTTTTTATTGAAATACCTTCTTTTGATAATTATTATATCATGTATTTTATATTATTACACACACACGCGCACACACACGTATATATAATATATATGAACATATTTCAATAATATTTTGTTTTCCAAAAGAAGATTTATTTTAATTTAAATTTATGTAGATCTAGATTTTGTTTGTATTTTTTGCTAATAAAGTAAAATTTGTTTGTTTAGTAAATATATATTACATTGAAGAACGAAATCCTTAGTCCCGTGAGATTAAAACAAATTCCATATCTATCCCGCGGGATTGAAAATGGCGCGGGATTACAAACTCTATCTCTAATGGATCGAATCGATTTTGGTCGTTCTCGCGACATCCAACGGAGCACCGCGGAACTAATTTACTATCAACTTTGACTTCTTAATACGAATGGCGCCACCGATTCTTTCCATTGTTGATTGTGATTTTTCAACGGATTCGTTCAGCTGCACAAGATGGGTTAGTAAACAACACTATTATTGTTAGACAGCGGATTTTATGCATTTTCAGTATGGAGTATAAATGATTTACTAAACAAATAAATAAAAAAAATATTTTTATGTAGCTTTATTTTCCACGAAATGATGCATAAACATTTTATTTTAGATAAAGATCCGCTGTCTAATTATTATTTTTTCATTCCAGCGATGCGTTAAAGGCGATTTACCTTAGCCAGCCATGTCCACTCCAGCAGCACGTTACTACCCTGGTTTTGTATATGGCATTTTCCAACTGCGCTGTAACCCTGATGGGAAATACTGGATACAAAACCAGGGTAGTATCGTGCTGCTGGAGTGGACGTGGCTGGCTAAGGTAAATCGACCTTTAATCATCCTTTCCTCTATAAACAGTATCAACGCGAAACCTGTCACAACCGACCAGCAGAGCACGAAGAGGCAGGGACTCTACCCTGACACAGGCAAGCACCAGCAGAACACGAAGTGACAGGTTCGAATGTCTGTCGCAGCCAGTCCTGAGCTCAAGAGAAAGTTTCAATACATCCCCCTCATCTGTAGTGTCAGGGGAAGAGAGTCAACTTGCTAATAGCGTGATAAAGTATCTTTTCACATTGGACAGAGGAAAACAAGTGATTAACAAAGCACGTATAATCAAAAATGTCTTTGGAGGACAATCAAAACAATACCATCGTGTGATTAGTAAAGTAAAAATCTTGCTGTCAAAGGTACGTATTAGTCTTTCGTTTAGTTTACATTCTAATAATTGCTTCACTATGTAAATGAATGCATTTGTAGATCTTCGGGTACAATCTAATAGAACTAGAAGGTAATAAGTACATATTGGTAAACGAATTGGTGAATAACCTGCCTCACATTCAGCCTGTGGGAACAGACGGTGCCCATCGAGTATTGTTGTTCCTGGTCCTTACGCACATCTTTATGAGCGAGGAATCCTGTACAGAAGGTAATCGATAAAACCATTCTTCGGATCTTTTCTGTTACTTATAGTTGTATACTTTTAATACAAGGTGTGTTAAAAAAATAATCGGAATTTTGTAATTTCATGGGTTATATTAGCCCGGTTTGTGCCATTTTTTCTTTGTTAGTATTTGATGTTCAATATATTGTCAACTTTCTTTTTTTTTCGTGATTTTTTGGTCTACGTTATCACTGTCATGTTGCCCCAGTCTCCATATTCACCAAACTCTGTGTGACTATTTTTGTTCTCAAATATAAAGAGACCTTTAAAGGGTCGTCGTTTCTCAAGTTTAGATGAGATTAAAAGTACATCACCAAAAGAGCTAAAGCTATTCCAAAGATCAGTTCCAAAAGTGTTTCAGGGAACGGAAGAAGGAGATAATATTTTATCTATTCGATGGATATAACATTCATGTAAATGAATAAATCAAATTTTTTCCACGAAATGAAAATTCCCATTACTCTTTGAGCACACCTCGTGTATGCGGAATCGCTTAGAAAATAGGTGAAAGATTTATAAGATACAAGGATAGCAAATACCAACATCCTTATTTCCTTTAACTAACTTGTTGATCGTGTTCTAGTGTCTCTCTTGAATTTTCTAACGAACTTGGATATCATTTCGGAAAATGTCCAGATTCACAATTATTTTGGTGACGTCAAGCATGTTGTGACTGAGGTAAGAAAGAATTAACATTATCAGAAATCTTTTGATAACTGAAAGGATGCTTGTTCTTCAGGTATTCGTCGCCCAAAAATATCTCGACAAAATAGAGGACAGGAAAGACTCATCGAAAATCGAGTATAAATGGGGAGCCCGCGCGGAACACGAATTTACCCGTCGCGCAGCCTTGGAATTTGTATCCGAGGTAAGAATGGCAGTCACTTTCGCCGAAGCGGTATTTCGATGGAAGTATAGCACCCTTTGTCCTTAGGTCTACAATGGACGTGATATGAAAGGTTGGCCAATGCAGTATAAGACAATGTTATCGCGAGAACAGTCGGATTAATCCTGCTAAAACAAAGGACAATGGGAGCATCGCAAAGACTATTGTTTATCAATCGGAAGTATCGTACAACTGTGAGAATAATATTTGCTAGTTAAGAATTAAACTTGTTTCTCTTCTTCCTTTTGTCTGAACGACCCTGAGAGCAGCCATAAAACTGCGGAGCGAGATTAAAGTTCGTGCGCGGTCTTCGAGTTCAACATTGGGGTCAGAGGAATCTGAAACGTGTCCTATTGGCCTAGTTTTAACCGAATCTAATTGGATTCATATTTTCTTCCGGCGTTACGTCGTACGATTCGACGATCCGTGTAAAGCCAATGACAAGAGGAAACGAACGAAACAATAAAGGAGGATAATTACATCAATCGCGTGGTTGAAGCTTTCCCGCCGTGTTCCAAATTGTTTAATTTATTAGCATCGATCGTTATTTGCTTCCATTGCCGCGAACTGACAAGGGAACATTTCCAAACTGAAAAGTCAGACAATTATAATACTTTGGAAATAATACATGGGTGAATATTAGGGTGAATATTAGACCTTCAGAATTGAATTGATTTCAATCGCTTGAACAGAAGATCTTGAGAGTATCGTGATCAGGCTGCGGATTTTAAAAAATTGTTGTACCAATTTCTAAACATTTAAGTATTGTTTAAGGCATTATATCAATTCCATATTCGTACAAAAAACAAAATTAATATAGAATCAAATATTATCTAATATTATCTAGGTCGGAAGAAACGTTTAATTTTCGAGTTAAAATGCTCCAAGTGCAAAGGGTTAACATTATTCACAGAAATTCTTATTTTGACGTAGCCACTGTAGCTTGCGATTAACGCGGATAATATTTATCTTGCATGTGAATCGGCAGTATAATAACGATTCTGTGAATTACCGGCTTAGAGATGTTCCCATGGGAGAATCCGTGCGGAACGACTAGAGTTTGATCTCTTACCCTGTTTTCGAGAATCGCGAAGATGTTGATTGTTGGAGTATTTCCGGCGGTAGTAGGCTACCGATTCGAAGCCAGCTCTAGCACGAGGTGCTCTTGTGAAAAGGTGGGACAGATCGGGCGGCGAGGAGCCGCGATGCAGACAAATCCGTAAAAGATCGTGGAGACGTTAAACAAGGGATACGTGATTCGAGAGGGTAAGTAAGAGAGCTGCGTGGAGGCATGGCGGATGGAGATTGCGCAGGGGCGGAGAACACGAGAGACAGGAGAAAGACGGGGAGAGACCCGGCGCATGTATATGTATATACGGTTCTAACGCTATATATCGGCCGTTGAGCCAGCAATGCGGGAAATGTGTGTCAGGCCGGGCTGGCTTGGAGCGCGAGTCTACGGTGGTGATCAGTGTTCGACGGTGTTCCAGTCGGGTCTGGTGGATAGGTGGTTGCGCTGCGTGGGTGGCGCGCGCGGTTCATAGTGTCGCAGTACCGCGCGCACCTTCACCATCATCCTCTCGCTTTCTTTTCGTCTGCGATAGCGATCGCTTTCTCACGGGCCATCGACTTCGCGTACACTCGTAGCATTTGATATTCCTGTTCCTCCCGGTGGTTTGTTGCTACCGGGACGACCTAGGGGACCATTCGGACGCGTTCTCCGCGCGTCTCGTTCTCGGAAGGGTCGCGGACACCGAGCACGCGAAACGCAAACAACGGGACCAACCGAGGGAACACGAGTTGATCGTCCACGATCGAAGAAAAAGGAGACGTCTCGAGGCGTGGACCTTCGCCAGGACCTTCCATCGCGCGGCGAACGATACCATGCGCCCTACGTACTCGTTCGGGGTTTGCCGCGAAATACACGGTAAAAGCCAGAAAGAGTGGGACTGGGTACGGTGAACGTTTCTCTTTCAGAAGCGCATTCTTCCCGACGGGTCTGTCATTCCCGAGACCGAACGAACGAGACGCCGAGCAAAAGGAAAAACGCTCGCGAAGGGATCTCACGTGTATCGACGAGCACGTTCGATGCTCTCTCGCTAGGGTCGAGAACATTTCCGGATCCAGGGGCACGATCAAGATCGAATCATGTTCAATCTATATCAGAACTTGAACAAACGGGACGAGGACCACAAGGAATCGGACGTTACCGGACATGACAGGTTCTGGCAGGAACGTCCACGAACGCGGCGGAAACGTCGTGCCGTTAACCGAAGAACTCAAAGTGCCATCGAGCTTGACTCCGAGGCCATGGTGTCGGCCCGCGGAACGCTTCGCCGTGGAAGAAGCGCAAGCATCGAGGACGAGGACAGCGACGAAGAAAAAGGCTATCAGCTGACCAATAAAATCGACAATCTAGCCAAGATACTGTTCAGCCGCGTGTCCGCCGCGCGAGGCTGCAAGGAACCGGACGTCAGGTAATTCGTCCGACTTCGACAAACAACATCCACGGTGATTCTCGTAATCAATCGAGTATTCTTTGAAACGGAGTAGCTCTTCTCAAAATGCTCCGATCGGCTCGAGTTATTCGGCTGGCTGGAAAATAATTTCGAAAGTAATTACATTTTAATTATATTTTATTGATTAAAGTGCATTGTCAGAATGGAAAAATTCGATTCTTTACGTCACCTTAACTCTTAGCACTCTAATGGTGACTCTGAGGCACCATTAAAAATTGCTGTACCATTATTCAAAATATTATATACATTATTAAATACATGGGTATCTAATCAATTACTAAACAGTTAGGTATTGTATGAGGTATTACACCAATATCATATCCATACAATTTTTAAAATCATAGGAAATGGAAATATTCCAGGTAGGAAAAAATGTTTAATTTTTTAGTTAAAGTAGCTCAGAGTGCAAAGGGTTAAAATATCGAAATTGCTTTCTTGCCAACCCAATATTTTGCGAAACTAGAATTTTCTCACAATCTCTAATTCTTCTAGCTTCTTGAAACCACTCGGGTTGTTTGGTTCTTCCTTAAAAGAGTTATTTTGATTTGGAGGGTGCTCGATCGATTAAGCGAGTCACCGTATATGCTAAATCAACGAGGATGATCGACGTCCCAGTCCCGTCACCGATATATTGTTGCCGCGAAAAAGAGGCCTGTATAATTGACGCTACTACGGAGAACGTGTACTCATTCACAGACATTATTCGAGTCAACGATAACGATCCTTTTAACAATCCAATTGAAAATTCCTCTTTCTATCGTCCAGCGATTGCGAGTAGTATTTGAATATTCCGATGATTGAAATCCCCGCTCGCGTAGGACACGTTCCGTTCGACCGGGTTCGTTTACAAACCCGATCAAGTCGAGATCGATCCGAGGATCGCGTAGTCAGTATTGGAAGTACAATGGATACCGATGGTTGTTCGACGTCCGCGCGTCGCTGTGCAGAGACTTTGGATTGTCATAGGAATTTTTCGCAGAGCTGTCGATTTCGAAAAAAACGAATACCTCCGAGAAGACGGCGTTCGCTCGGGTGACGATTTCTACGTATTATCTAGCTGTCGTCGATCGACTATGTTTCTCGGTTCCGAATACATAAATCGTGAGATCGATTGTCCGTGGATTGCGAGCACCGTGTATCCGCAGGCAATTGTCGGCGAAAATCGACAACACTCGATCGTCATCGATCGCTAAACAACCGATTCTCCGAAATTGTAATGGTCGTTGATTCTTTGCCGCGTTTCTCGCATTGTCTTTCTTCCGACGCGATTCCTTAAATTGCAGTTCCACAAACGGTGAAACATCGACGACAGCAATATGAATTTACATTTGCATCGGTGATCTTATTGGATGAAACCCTTGGTTGCGCTCGCAGAGACGGATGGCTGCTCGCTGGCAACCCAAACGAGACCGATCCAGTTTGTAATCGCTGGTTCGATAATCTAATCCGTTATTGGCATCGTTCTAGAAATCATTCACCCAATCGAGAAATTCTTTTCGAACGCTGCGCCCGTTTTACGAACGATTCGGAAGTGCTGGTCAGGTATTTTTGTTTTATTTGATTTTTCTTCGATCGTCGAACGATCGGCAAAATTCCTTTGAACGGACGAGATAAGACGTGGTAAATGGAAAACGATTGCGAGTCGGGGAAGAAAAATCTGATTGAAACGAATTTGACCGAGGCAGAAACGGAAGACACAGCTACACGGCATTGGGCCACGGACCGTCGGTGTGCGAGGATGCCACCGAGTACATGGAAATGGAGAAAAGATCTCGAGATCGTGCTTTATCAATTTGCCAGGCTTATATCCGAAGAATGCCGCGCTATAGTCTCGTCAAGCAGCTGAATAATCTCGGTAAGCTCTCGAGCCCTCCACTCAATCTCCACCCCCGTTGCTCCTCCTCCTCCTCCTCCTCGTTCAACCACCCCCGCTGCTCTCCCGTCCCTTGACGGTTTCTCCGGCGCAACAACATCATCATTCGATAGACAAACTTCCATAAATTTGTTGCTCGTTCGTTCGTTTTTCGCGGGATGTTTCAGGCTCGAGGGTGAACAAACACTGGTTCTCGGTGAGGGACACTTCCCTAAAGACCGATCGACTGATCACCTTGGCGCCGTTGAGCAGCAATTGCTCGTTGATCGTTTCCTCACTGACGAAAAACATTTTAAGCGACTTGTTTTTGGCGTTACAGCATCCGTACATATGCCCTATATTCGACATCGATTTTCTCGAATACGAACGCGAGAATTACGTGATCGTGGTTCAGCCTATCAGTCAGGGTAGCCTGAAGGACTTAATTTACGGGGTGAGTATACGGAGGAGGCGACGACGCAACGAAAGGAGCCGCGAGAGATAGACACGGTTGCTGATTGCTCGACAGATTGAAAGAACCGGCTGGAACGAGGATTGGGGCCAAAAGTACGCGGCCCGCGGCAAAGGACTACCC
This sequence comes from Lasioglossum villosulum, assembly GCA_963971365.1. NCBI lineage: Eukaryota > Metazoa > Arthropoda > Insecta > Hymenoptera > Halictidae > Lasioglossum > Lasioglossum villosulum. Next base: position 28,030,059 of record OZ020497.1, read on the forward strand.
CTGCCTCAGATCCAACAAATGGGCCGACAAGTGTTGGAAGCGTTGATCTTTCTGAAGAAAAGGGAATTCCCAATGGTAACGCATTTACACTCGGGCAACGTACTCGTTCAAAACGGCGTTGCACGGCTCGCCGGCCTCGAGAACACGCTCCTTGGATTCACCAGCCGTATACATCCGGTAATCGCTTCGCGAATCTCGCCGACCACTCCCATCGACATCGTATCCTTCGGTAAGATCGATCTTGACTTCATACTTTATCAAACTTTACTTCTCACGCTGTATTCTATTTACTTGCAGGTCATATGCTATTCGAAATGTGCGCTGGTTACGAATTACGAACGTTTAAACCAAATTCCATGCATCTCTCGGATCTTGAAATGTATCCACAAGTACAAATCTCTCTCTCTCTTTCTCCCTCTCTTTCTCGCCCTCTTTTCGTTTCTCTACTTCTCAGGGGTTGAAAATAGTTATGATATCGAACATCCAAAATCATCGAAATGTCAATATTCACGAAATATTTGACATTTTGTGTAATAGATGTACAGGGTGTAAAGAAATGTTTGGTCCTGGCTGCCATAGGCGTATTCTACATCTTCGGATCGGTAAAGATCTGTGAAAAAAAGTTGCCGCAAAATTGTCCTTGACCTCGAATTTCAAGAGCAAATTTTTGTGTTATTTCATTGTATTCTACGCATCATGGGGACAAAAGTGTTAAGGGAACCATGGGTCAAAACTCAACTCACCCATGATTCCCTTGACACTTTTGTCCCCATGATGCGTAGAATACAATGCAATAGCACAAAAATTTGCTCTTGAAATTCGAGGTCAAGGACAATTTTTCTTTACAAACATTTCTTTACACCCTGTACTTTACTACAAGAAGTATGCAAACTCTCGATACATGAATAGTAGGAACTAATGCCATGTTTACTCGGACTATAAAATGTCAAATATCTCGTAAAGTATTAACATTTCGATGACCTTGGGTTAGTACTTTTATTCGTAGGATAATAAAAGAGATCGATTGATTTAACAAAAAGATTTGGTTGCATTAAAGAATAAAGAGCAATTGCACCTGGCGGGTGCATCCACATAAAAAATAATGTCATAGATATGACATGTGATTTTTTCCTCCATCATTTTTTTCTATTTTTACTTAAAAAAAGAGCAGTAACTTGCAACAAACAGTTATTTTCAGAACCGTTTCAACCCCTGCTAGTTCTACTTTATACCCTCAGCTTTTACTTGTCATTACTTTTTCCGTTTGTTCCGTTAGTTTCTTGGGTTCGTGGTTATTATAGAGTTCGTTTGCGTAGGTTTCGTTGCGAGAATAAGCAGCAATGCTCAGTTTTGCCACGGACCCGAGAAAATCTGCGGGTTTTGGACGACGATCGTAAAAACATTGACGAGAACGTTCCCTTGCACAGGTGACCGAACTGCTGAAGTACATATTCGGCGAGCCGACTAGTCGCCGTAGAAATATCGAGGAGCTTCTTGTTCACGATTTGTTCAGAAACATCGATCTCCGCGAAATGCGCAGCGCTCCCGTCACGGTAAGTGTAGAATCCTTCTGTTCTAACAAGTGAAATAAAGTTGTAAGGGAAATAAAATCCACAATTCATTCGAAAGCATACCAAATTTGAAGAATGAAATACAGACACGCTCCGACTCACGTGACCTTCTCGTTCTCCCACAGATATTTCGACCAACATTAACACCATCGATTGCGAACTTGCTCGATGGCATTAAACGACAAAACGTGACTAAGAGGTAACGAATGGCTATGTTGAAATCGATCCGTTTCTACCTATTTTTCAAACAAAAGAAAACGAACAAAAAAATATACAAATTTTGCTAAAACGTTCATTTTGCATGCACAACAGACAGCGATCGCGGTCTATAAGCGACGTGTATTTAACACGCAGATTTTGGTAATGACCACCCCAGGATCCTATAACTAATCGACGCTAATCGAGCCTCGCGGCCAGTTTTTCACCGTTTCAATTCACGCTCCCATTCTTTTCCGATTTGCAGAGTTTCGAGCTTGGACGTGGTCGACGTCGACGCTTTGTCTCTACACAGACCGGAGACAGTCTGCGAACACTCGCTGCTAGACGAAATCTACAACGAACTATCGAACACGGCTGTGTAATTTTGTGGGAACAAAGATCATTCGACCCTAGAACGCGTATCGTCGCTCTGTCCTTTGACGATCTTGTACTCGTATCTCTCTGTACCAAGTGCCAAAAAGCGTTCGAAAATCTTTACGATACAAGCTAACGGCGATAATATTATACATACACATATACATATATATATATACATATATTTAGTAAAAGAAATATAAAAGAAAAAAACGAAGAAGAGGAATTTATGAAACCGTATAGAGCAGGAAAAAATAAAGAAAAGTCATAATACGTACGGTCGATTTTATTATCCAAAGTATTAAAACACACCCATGACATCCGTATCGATGAGGAGAGTAGAGAAACGGTGATTACTTTACAAGCATCAAAGACTCGACACCTTTTCCATCGAGTTTCTACCACGTGTATCTACTGTATTTTTTTTTACTTCGATAGTTTGATTGGCCGGTATCGGAACAGGGAAATGATTCGACGATAAGATGTGATTCGAGGGTGGGATGGAAGAGGGAAATGATGCGGAGACGAACGAAACAGGAAGAATCTCGAATATTTCCCCGAGTAGCGGAAACTCTGTACGTTCTCGGTTTGTACGGAAAAATCAGGAAAACAATAACGTTTCGCTGGATACAGATCGAGTTGTCGAACAATTCATGTTGACCGGATTTGGGATCGAAACCGATCGAACAGATCCGAGCGACTGTTTCGGCATGCGGTGTAGTTGCGCATCCGTGGATAATATTCGAATTGTGAAATTCGAACGAAAGAGGAAAAGACACGGAATATCAACAGACAGGCGGTCTTTCGTTCTTACTTTGTACTCTCATCCTATATAAAGAAATCGAAAGAGGGATGTATCGCCCAGCGCATTCGGCTTAGAGCTACATATACAAATGGTGGAGAAATTGAATGAACCAGCTGGCGAATCAAAGAGAAAATTAAAGTGAAAACGAAAGAAAACGAGACAGAAACGCAGCGGATGCTCGACGTTAGTTCGATCTATATCTTCTAGAATCGCGACTGATGCGCGAACAGGCCTTAAGATCGGTAGTAAAAATAGACATTATTGCTTCTTGATGTTCTTTTCGTTTTAACGTACAAACTCGTGTTAACGTCTCTCTTATACTAATTCGAATTATCAATTTCATACGCGCGCGCGCGCATTTCCATAGAAAATTTCAATATCAAATAATTTAATTGATTATTTCTCACAGTTTATGAAGCACCAGCTTCAAGTTCGCTCGCTGGCGTGTCCGGCTCTTCGTCGTTGTAGATGTTTTCCGCCATTTGCCATACCTGCATTATATTATCCTCTGACACTGAACATATCACCCACGGTTCGTTCGGATTCCACGAGAAATCGCTGATTTTCGCGGTGTGGCCACCGTGTATGAACTGTATGGTAAGAAACAAACGAACGTAAACGAATGTAAAACGAACAGACATGCTTTAGCATAAAACAAATCAAACGTATGTATACCAGTAATTCGGGTGGGCCGTCCTCAGCATCCTCGCTAGATTGCTCTTCGCCGATTTTACTCAGATCCCATACGTGTAGACGCCTGTCTGTGCCGCTACTGGCTAATATCGTCTCGTTGTGCGGCGACCACTGGACTTGGAAGATCTCATCTTTGTGAGACTCGAAGGAATGTAACTTTAGCTTGAGGTTCCTCAAATCCCAGAGCGCTACGGTCTTGTCAGCGCTGCCGGTCGCAAGGATGAATTCCGAGTACGGATTGAAACTTAAACAATTCACTTCGGCAGTATGGGCGTCAACCGTATGACTCGGTTTGCTCGTGTTGTTACACCTATTAACAGAAAACACAGTCTTAACGATCTATCGCAATATAATATGTATTAAGTTGAAGGGGAAAATTCTGTGGTATTTTAAAAGAAAACATTTGAATCAATTTATAAAAATCTATGTTTAATATTACTCGATGATGTAATTTTCATTATTTGTAATAACTTGTGTTTTTCATTTACAAGCAAAATTACCTGCTTATTTCAAATACGACAGAACTTTCCCTCCGATCCAATATTAGGTAATCCCATAAGTTGTTACCTTGTATCCCATATCATTAACTTTTGGTCGTCTGCGACCGAACCGAATAGGGACTCGTGCAGTAAGTGCCAAGCTACATCCTCGACAACAGCAGTGTGTCCTGTGAATATTGTTTTCGCGTCGATAACACGGTTTTCTTTCGGCGGCGCGTTAATGTCCCACAAACAGATCGTATGATCGTCGGACGCGCTCAGCAAATATCCATTCAGATTTGGATTCCACGACAGGCCGTAACCTTCTTTCTGATGTCCTCTCAATCTGTTAACGAATAACAACGAAAATTATCATAGCATCGGATTTATCTCTTTCTCCTATAATCCTACATTATTTGATAAAAAATAGATCGCCGGTTACCTCAGATCAGGCTGACATTCGCCATTTGGGTCTGGTTTACTAGGATGTTTAGTGTAATCAAATACGAGAACATCACTGGAAGGGGTTTTAGTTGCTATAACGCAAGGATTCTGTGGCATGTACCGTGCTCTGTTCACCTCTCCTTCGTGGTTTATCTTTATCTCAATTTCTATTTTCCCACTGACTGATCCGAATCCACCGAACTCCCCTTTCTCATTATCGTAATGAGACGCATCAAATTGAGCATCTTCATTCGGCAATTGAACACTGGCGATGAGCAAATGATTCTGTTCATCTGAAGTATGCGTACCCAGAATAAGGCGGTGTACTGAGTAATCTTTCCCTTCTGGCCTAGTAACGTCAGGCAACCATTGAGCGGTCAACGATGGCCACTCAAGAGCATGTGTCATCACAAGATCGTACAAAAACGGAGTATTTTTCTTCCATATTTTGTATTCCTCGTTGATAACTCTTTCTTCCACGGCATCGTCGAACGTCTCTGGAATCGAACAATATGCATAATGAAACACATTGAAGCGAGTTTGGTTAGACAGCCGGAAAATCAATTTTCACGCGACTGTTAAAAATATTTTAAAAGGTAATCATTCAGATATGCCATGAAACAATTAGCACCGGGGAACAGATTGAAATTCAACCGACAAAATTTTACATTCTTTGCGGTGATATAACCTGCCGGCGAATCAACGAGAACTTCTCTCTGAAACCATTTAAACTGAAAGTAAAGAAGCAAACTTTCTCTTTGTTCACGATTTCAATGAAATGTCGCGAAGAAGTCGGACAATTTTCCGAAATCAATGACACTTTCTGACAAAGATAAATCCGTAAAAAGTTTCGCGAGAGGCAATCTTGTTTACCATAATATGGAAAGCGTCCTTTGAACGAACGTTCAGTAGTTATTAATATACGAACAATCGGGAAGCGTAACAGAGATACTAAAGAACGTATTTGATTCTTACCGCCGTCTTTATCTCCCATCCTTGCGCTTCGTTAAATCTTTACAGTACTACGTGAAATACTGACAAAACCCTTAACCCGCCAAAAAGCCGCGAAGCCCAGCCGGATTTCATCAAAAATGCAAGCTTACTTGCTAGAATGCCTTAATGCGTATGCCGCGTTTTCATCGTGCAATTGCTCGCGCGACACACCAACTATATATATGACATGCAAACATTTTGCGATACGTACCTAAAGCCTGTTACACTCTTAGACCATGTACATATACTCATAGCCATATACATACACACATACACTTATAACTTTTAGACATATACGTATACTTATAACCCGTAGGTATAGACAGATATAGGATGTATCTGGTACCCACGTGTCACGTCGCAAGATAATTCAGAATGTACACAAGTATATATATTTGAAGATTGTAAGAACGACAAAACCGTGATACAAATATATCTTTTCACAAGTTAGTAATTATTTTATTATCGCACATATATTGGTCTTACTATTCTTCTTTTTAAATAAAGTAAATTGTGAGGAAATAAATACAGATTTCATATTAGCAACATGAACGAGTAATAACATCAAATATGTATTACAGTTACAGTTTTCATGAGTATTTATAAATATATATACAGAATGAGATACGGCGACGATTCCCCTTTCCTCTCTAGATACACTGAGCTTCGTGGTACTGCTACTTCTCAACAAACTATAGCACTTTGCCCACATCCGTCATATGCTTAGACCATATATACCCATAGACGCGGCATAGGTATAGTATGTGCATACAATGCTGTGTGACGAGATCTAAAATTATCTGGTTCCCACAAGCCTCGATTCGAGATAATTCAAAATGGTGGATAGTGTATGAGACGAAGCGAGTGCACAGTACACAAGTATTGTATTCGACCTATACATGTATATTGTTTTTACTCTTCTTTTTTTAAATAAAGTAAGTTGTGAGGAAAAAATATAGATTTCATATTATCAACTCCTACATTAAAATTTAGCTTCTTCCAAATTATAATCGACAAAATGAGTTAACCATATTTAAAATAATAAGAGTAAAGTAAAAATGAACGAGTAATAAAATAAAATACATGTATGTTACACAGTTACAGTTTCCATAAATATTTATACAGAATGACTTGTAACGACGATTCCCCTTTCCCCTCTGCCACTTTACCTTCGCGGTACTGCGATTTCTCAACTGTTTCTCAACATACTATAGCACTTTTCCCACAAGCGTCGTCTGCTAGCCGGTTTAATCTCGGAACAAGGCAGAATTATCTGCGCCGGGTCTATAGGTATATATGGTCTAAGGTCATATGTCTGGTAGAAGCTTAGACCATATATACCTATAGACCCGGCGCAGATAATTCTGCCTTGTTCCGAGATTAAACCGGCTAGCAGACGACGCTTGTGGGAAAAGTGCTATAGTATGTTGAGAAATCGCAGTACCGCGAAGGTAAAGTGGCAGAGGGGAAAGGGGAATCGTCGTCACATGTCATTCTGTATAAATATACATACATGTATTTTATTTTATTACTCGTTCATTTTTACTTTACTCTTATTATTTTAAATATGCTTAACTCATTTTGTCGATTATAATTTGGAAGAAGTTAAATTTTAATATAGGAGTTGATAATATGAAATCTGTATTTATTTCCTCACAACTTACTTTATTTAAAAAAAGCACAGTAAAAACAATATACATGTATATGTCGAATACAATACTTGTGTACTGTGCACTCGCTTCGTCTCATACACTATCCACCATTTTGAACTATCTCGAATCGAGGCTTGTGGGAACCAGATAATTTTAGATCTCGTCACACAGCATTGTATGCACATACTATACCTATGCCGGGTCTATAGGTATATATGGTCTAAGGGTAGAAGAAGTAATGAGGAATGTCTAGGAATACTTGGAACACACTTGTAACCTTGGTCTAAGGGCTAAAGTTTGCAGAGATATTTCGCGGCGATTTTAGCGTCAGTGAAGAAAAATTCTCGATAAAATAGGGTACCTTGATCACCCTGTAAAATTTCTAAAAATTGTTATGATTTGATTGTGAAAAATGAATGAAACAACATGTGTTTGTGTATATTCGGTACATTCCCGCCAATATCATTATCCAATCATTATCCTATCTTTTTATCTGATCATAATACAGATAAGTCACTATTTTGGACGCGCATGCGTGAGAAATCTTGGCGAAGAAATTTGGGTCTAATTTTGCACTGCACCTTTCGTTTCATGTATATGTATTGGCACAGCATACACTAGTAGACTGTGGTATTGCGTATCTAAATGTTTGTGCATTCGATTCCGTGCACGTTAGCTAAATTGAGCTAAATTACTTTGAATTTGTGTAAACCGTGATTTTCTACCGTATTCTGATACAGATGTAAAAATCAAACCGGTAAACGTCAAATATATTAAAGTTATTATACACAACATTCGCGTAACACAAACGCTTTCTTCATTAAATCGAAGTGCCCAAAACCCATCAAACACAGAGCTATAGAAAATAGAAAATCGAACGATATTAATTAAACATGATCGATGACATTTAGTTTACATTATCGGTAGAATAAAGCTGAATTATCTCCGGCAACTTTTGCGATTGACATGATAACGAATCCAGTCTGCTACATTCTAAAGGTAACTTAACGTTTTTCCGAATCATTTATTGCGACTACTATTTTAAATGTAATCATTGACAACTGCATTGTTATCATCCAGAGAAATGTATAAATTTTAACCTCTAACAATACATTCGTTAACGGAAATATACCTAGAAACATGGATGACATCAACGCAAAACGAAATGCAAGAAGGAGGCGAATTTTAGAAAATTCAGAAAAGCGTTTGCTGAAAATTACTGGTTCCAGTGGCGATACCAAATCAGAAGGTAAACAATAGTTTCATTCCTGTGGATCATTAGTGTCATTTGCAAATCAATGTTGTTGCTCTTGTGAAAGACGCAAAAGTCTCTAATTTAAAGGAATTAATTTATTGAAAATTTTCTAATTTTTCACTTAGATACATCTAGTCCAACTTCATTTATGTATAGAGAAATACAAGAGGAGAAACCACAAAGTATAAATGGTACAATATCAGGTAATTAATTTGTATATCAATTGTAACTTTATATATGATTGAACGATTGTACTGATTATTTTTGTTGTATATTATAGAAAATTACTATGATGGAATTAAGGATAGAAACATTTCCAAACCATACAATGTTTGTAACAATATGTTCATCCCTCCAAAAGATAAATATAACGATACTAGAACAGAAACTGAAGATGTTGATAGTACTTTTACACCAACAAGAATCTCACGACCATTATTGCCAATCAATCGTTTAAATTATATATTGCTAGCTTTGATTGTGAATATACTGCTAGCATTAGAACTGGACTATTTATTTGGAAAGGTAATTATTCATCTTTGTAGCGAAAATTAAAAATACAGCATTATTATAAAAGTTAAATAATACTTTTAATTTGATGTTTCAGACTGTTGTTGCACCGTACCTTCCAGTGATGCTGGTTCGTTTATACAATTGTATAAGCACACAAGCAACGCGAGATGTTAGCCTCTTGTATACCGCTTTAATCTTATGCAATGTTAAACCCAAAGTAACTCGTCGATTTGAAACATTTGCGACTGTACTTTACATGATGATCAAGGATTTGGCAATCTACGTTTTTAGTTTTACCGCGATTTATTATACCTTCTTCCACTGCTTGTATAAAACTGATACGGAAACTGTTCTAAATGTATAACTGTATCGACCATATGTAAACAAACGCTTACTGAAAAAAGTTTTGTAAAAGTTTTATAGAAAATAAAAATACATGTCGTATATTGAATTGTGCTGGTGGCTCATGAGAACGAATTGTTCCAATATAAAATGTTCATTTCAAAACTCGATAACTTGATAGTTTGGTATGGATTTTAATATTAATCAATTATACATCATTTAATGAAATTAGAATCGTATCAAATTTTAACTCTTTTGTTGCTCTTTGATTTTTTGTGAGCGGCAACGTCTTATAATATCTGGATGGCCTAAATTTACCATATTTTCTTCCCATTTGTTCAGTTCTTCCTTATAGTCCACCATTAGCTTTGATGCCTGATCAGTATAATGGTTTTTTTGTTCAGTTGGCAACTTCTTCCATATTTTTGTTGCATCACATATCCAATTCTAATAAAATATTTGAAAATATATGGTTCGTATAGGTACACTGAGATTAATATTAATAATTATATAGTAAAAATGCATTTTTTTCATATAAATTTACCGTACCTTGAGATTCTCAATTGGCTGTTCAACTTTCCTCTTCGATTCCAGAAATAGTAGGAATGCATTTTGCGGTCTTTTTGGCTTTTGGAACAGGTCCATTTTCTGTAAATACATTTACTTTTTTTTGATCAAAGAATTACAAAAAACTAACTCCTAAAGAATTAAACATGTATCAACATATTTATTACCTGTTTAATGCTTGTTGCAGCCGCTTTGTCTTTAGCTTTCTTTTTCTGTTTTTCCAAAAACTGTTTTTGTTTGTCGGTTAATGATTCCTGATATTCTTTTAAGTTTTGCAAATATTGTTCGTAATTCTGACTATATTGAGTTTTAAAACCCTCTTTAACAGTCGGATCTATGTTGTTCCATTCTTTGGATGCTTTTTGTATTATTTCTGTTACTTTTATATCAGGATTTGCTTCTATTAACTTTGGCCTGATACTTTGTAAGTATAACAGAAAAGTGGGTTGTGGCTTCTTTGGTTTCGGTGGAACCTCAATTATTTCTAGTTTTTCTGTTGCATTTTGTCGAATATTCTGGGAGATTTTCAATAAACAGCTTCTAAAATCGTAAAAAGGAAAACAATAAGTAAAGTCCTTCGTTAACATTTAAACAACAAATCAGGACTTAAAGCTATTAAAAGAATCGAGCAAGATGAAACTCATCCAAGAGCATTTTACTATAAAAGAATTGTTTTTCATGAAGAAACGTTGGTTCACATAACTGAGTGATAGAGAACGATACCTTCTGCTTAAAAAACTTCTTGATTCGGCAGATAGTATACATCTTCCGAATCCTGCCATTGTAAAAAGAGTACTTCTTAACCAATGTTATCGCTTCAGTCGTGTTGCTTTGTATACACAATATATCGTGTTTATAGTACACGTGCACGTATCTGCATGCTTACTGAAAAGTTGAAAACGGTTATTTGTTGTGACAAACTATTAAATTATGTACAGGATTATTAATCGAATATGTACAGTGTTACACTTTAAAAACTGATCATGAAATATATATAGAAAAAATTTCGATGTGTGTGAACTTCCTTTTGGACTGTAGGTACTTCCTTCCCTGTAGCCCAAAATGCTTTACCTGTCTGGAGAAGATAAAAAATAAATAATCAGTATTACAAGACAAGGAAAAATAATTATTCAAAAACTGACGCAGTTTATTATCATTTACAAATCTTATATCACAGAAACTTAAATAGTGTAAATGATTTTTGCTGTTTTTGTCATAAGACACAATTCATAGTCCGGCAAGAACCATATGTTGAGTTCAAATGTGCACACAGCGCGCTTGTGGTAAAATGTCGTACTTATAGACCCGGCTTCGGATAACATACCGTGTACCAAGATTATTTCAGCTACTAGGTGACGGATGTGGGCAAAGTGCTATAGTTTGCTGAGAAGTCGCAGCACCGTGAAGCAAGTGTACCTAAAGGGAAAATTCTCATTCTGTATAAATACTCATGAAAATTGTAACTGTAATATAATTTGATTTTATTACTCGTTCATTTTTAATTTATTCTTGTTATGTTAAATAGTGCTAACTCATTTTCTCAATTATAATTTGTAAAAAGTTAAATTTTCATGTAGATGTTGATAATATGAAATTAAAGTAAGAACAATATATGAAGTATTTACTAACCTGTGAAAAGATATATTTATAACATGGTTCTGTCGTTTCTTATAATTCTTGCATAAATATACCTGCATACCTCGCTTTTTATACCACTATCCATCATTTTCAATTATCTTTCGACGTGACTTGTGGGAACCCGATACTCCGTTATCTTGGGACACTACGCCCTATGCATATCCTATACCTATGCCGGGTCTATAACAGATCTATAAGTGCCCAGCTAACCAAAAATCGAAATCTGGACGTCCCCCTGTCCCTTAGACCATATATACCTATAGACCCGGCGCAGATAATTCTGCCTTGTTCCGAGATTAAACCGGCTAGCAGACGACGCTTGTGGGAAAAGTGCTATAGTATGTTGAGAAATCGCAGTACCGCGAAGGTAAAGTGGCAGAGGGGAAAGGGGAATCGTCGTCACATGTCATTCTGTATAAATATACATACATGTATTTTATTTTATTACTCGTTCATTTTTACTTTACTCTTATTATTTTAAATATGGTTAACTCATTTTGTCGATTATAATTTGGAAGAAGCTAAATTTTAATGTAGGAGTTGATAATATGAAATCTGTATTTTTTTCCTCACAACTTACTTTATTTAAAAAAAGAAGAGTAAAAACAATATACATGTATATGTCGAATACAATACTTGTGTACTGTGCACTCGCTTCGTCTCATACACTATCCACCATTTTGAATTATCTCGAATCGAGGCTTGTGGGAACCAGATAATTTTAGATCTCGTCACACAGCATTGTATGCACATACTATACCTATGCCGCGTCTATGGGTATATATGGTCTAAGGGGTATATACATTTAGGTTTTTAGCAGTTTTTAGCAATGTCGATATTTCAGATCGTGGGACGTGAAACCCCATAGGGCGATTGGTCTACTCCTATACGTCATCTGTGGTTGAACTGGTTGAACGAGTATAAGCACCGACTAGATACAGGATAGACCTATCATCTTATGGGACTTGGTGTCTCATGTTGTGAATTACCGACTGTTCAAAAAATCAGAGGTTTTGGTATGCCCTCTACGACTTAAAGTGGCGAGTTTAGGAATTATGTTGAATTTCAGATATCGAAGGCGTAGTTGCCAAATGACATCCGAGAATATTCGTCGCATGGTTGCCAATTTACTGTTACTGCTCAGCGCGTATTTCTGCTATTTTCCACATTACAGTCATATGATATAATTCTGGAAAAGCAAACGAAAAAGGTCGAGTCAGTCAATACAAGATTAATTCAACCTGAATATTTCATCTGTGTTTAAATATAATGCTTCCTGTTTCTATAATCATTTTAAAGCTGAATAAATGCTTTTTTGATTTAAATAAACTGTCATTTATTGATAGTAAACGAAATAATAATTGTTGTTGAAAATTGAATGACCTATTTAACATTATTTTTATCTTGAAATTGATTCATATAAACTGTTGTCGGTTTCTTTGAACCTTCTGCTATAAAATACAATTTTCAAAAGGACGGAAAAATATTTAGAAGATCAGTTAACAAAAAATTTCAATGACAAGTTGTTATGCGAGGTTTTGTTACAAGTTCCGGCGTGTCTGTTATTATATGCGTTAATATTAAATATACAATTATTAGTTGTTTTTTCAAATATTTTCAAATGCTGTGCAAGAATTTATATTAATTATAAACAATAATTAAATGTATAATAAGTATGTATAAAACTCTGTCTATTTTTGGTCTGACTTATTATTATATCGCAAAAGCATACAGGAATTCAGATTTAATATATTGTTGATCTTTTAACATTATTTTTATCAGATTTGAAACAACCCAGATAGCACAGACACGTCTCAAAGATGTTCGGAAGATGCCTGCCGCAAGACATTCAGAGATCTGAAAGATGTCGCCAACGTCGGTGGGATGTCGCTGCTAGGTCGGTGGAACGTCGTTGGAAGGTCGTTGTGACTAATCTTACCATCTTAAAGATGTCTGTCGAATGTCTGTTTGGCATCTTTCCGACATCTAAACAGACATTCGATGGACGTATTTTCGGACGTCTTTATATACCGATAAATTAGGTTAATAAAAGGCGAAAAACAGGTTTAAAATAGAACAAATATATTTATTTATATATAGATAAATACAATTAATTGAAATTAAATTATTAAAAGAAAATAAGCACAATATTAAAACTAAAAAATGGCGTATTTCTTCTTTCTTTGGTCGCTGTCTCGTTCGCCTCCTTCAAATGGCAGAACTCCTAGAGAACTTCGGTCAGCGGGGTCCGCACGAGGTTGTTCTGCTTCACAAGCGTCCTCGGCACAACATCTTGGCTTGAGTGGCAACTTCTTGGCTCCTCTTTCTGCTGCCTTTTACCACACTCTCTGAATCTGTTTGGAATCAGAGATTCCTTGCTGGTGGCTGTAATTGCAAATAAAATATGTTTTATTGAAAAAAGTATACTAATTACAGTAAATTTACTGTCTGAGGGTGCTTCCTTTTGCATTTACATACCTATTTTGCTGTCGCTTGTTTTCTCGTGCATCTGCTGTCTATTTTCATATTCTCTGGGACTGTTTGGAGTCAGAGATTCCTTGGTGGTGGCTGTAATTGCAAATAAAATATGTTTTATTGAAAAAAGTATACTAATTACAGTAAATTTACTGTCTGAGGGTGCTTCCTTTTGCATTTACATACCAATTTTGCTGTGACTTGTTTGCTCGTGCATCTGCTGTCTATTTTCATTTTCTCTGGGACTGTTTGGAGTCAGAGATTCCTTGGTGGTGGCTGTAATTGCAAATAAAATATGTTTTATTGAAAAAAGTATACTAATTACAGTAAATTTACTGTCTGAGGGTGCTTCCTTTTGCATTTACATACCTATTTTGCTGTCGCTTGTTTTCTCGTGCATCTGCTGTCTATTTTCATATTCTCTGGGACTGTTTGGAGTCATAGATTCCTTGGTGGTGGCTGTAATTGCAAATAAAATATGTTTTATTGAAAAAAGTATACTAATTACAGTAAATTTACTGTCTGAGGGTGCTTCCTTTTGCATTTACATACCTATTTTGCTGTCGCTTGTTTTCTCGTGCATCTGCTGTCTATTTTCATATTCTCTGGGACTGTTTGGAGTCATAGATTCCTTGGTGGTGGCTGTAATTGCAAATAAAATATGTTTTATTGAAAAAAGTATACTAATTACAGTAAATTTACTGTCTGAGGGTGCTTCCTTTTGCATTTACATACCTATTTTGCTGTCGCTTGTTTGCTCGTGCATCTGCTGTCTATTTTCATATTCTCTGGGACTGTTTGGAGTCATAGATTCCTTGCTGGTGGCTGTAATTGCAAATAAAATATGTTTTATTGAAAAAAGTATACTAATTACAGTAAATTTACTGTCTGAGGGTGCTTCTTTTTGCATTTACATACCAATTTTGCTGTGAATTGTTTGCTCCTATTTCTGCTGCTATCATGCGCATTCTCTGGTCTGTTTACAATCAGCAAATCGTTGCTCATGGCAGTCACTGAAAATAAAATGTTTCATTGAAAAAAGATGTACTAGTAACAGTAAATTGAGTATCGCAGTGCGCTGCTTTTTGTATTTACATACCAATCTTGTTGCAACTTCTTGGTTTCTCTGCCTGCTACTTCCTTGCATACTCTCTGGGTCTGTTCGTGAGTAGCGATAACGTCTGTTCCTCACTGGTTGTAGTCGGCAGTGACTGACAATAGAATATGTTTTGGTGAAATAAGATATACTAATTACAGTAAGAGGATGAGATATATAGCTATGAATGTAATAATTTAATGTTCTATATGTAGGGCGCTTCTTTTTGTATTTACATACCAATGTTGGTTTTCTTCTCCAAATTTGGAGGGGTGGGTAAAATTTTAGTCCCACACAATACGGGTTTCTTCTGTTTTATCTTCATCGCCGCTTGTGTATGTCCATAATCCGTTACTGCCGAGTACTTGTCGAGATTCTGCGATCCGTATATTTAGTACCGAATTTTTTTTTCCTTTGGCGATGTCCATGTTTTCACTTTATAGGGTTAGGATTTCGCGTGATTTTTCCACTTATTTAATTTAATTTATAACTTTAACAGGAATTATTCACGTACACAGGTTAAGTGAAACACTCGTAAATTGGTACGTGTAAGAATGTATTTAATCAGATTTAATATGTAAAAATGAAAACTAGTAGGTATGTTTTTATGTATTTTCTGAGATACATCTGTTATACACCTAATGATTGGGCATAGATTTTTCGCGCATGCACGGCCAAAACAGGAGCGTATCTACAATGATGCAGCGGAGAGGCCAGAGTAATGACGTCCTGAGGCAGTTATATTGGCGAGAGTGTAGCAGTATTATTGTTCTCATGATTTTAGAACAATATTTTGTTCGATTTATCATTTCAATATTTCATATGTATCCACTACCAAATGTTTAAAAGTCTGCGGGGTGCTACCCGATTTCATCGAAAAGGTTTCGTTACTGAAGCTGAAATTGCCGCGCATGCGCGAAAAATTGGGGCTTCCTGATTGGCCAGATAGAGCTCCGGCTCTCACCAACGCCATCTCTATGGACTCGTCAGTACTTGTAGAGAACCTATTAACATCTTGTTTGAGACGTTCAAAAGGCATATTCCCTCATACGTCTGAAACAGGTCTTCGAAAAGACATCTGTCAGATGTTCGAACCACGTCTTTTTCAGACGTAGACATTCAGACATAAAACAGACGTAAAACCGACATCTCTAAGATGTTGTGTGCTATCTGGGAATAATCACTGTATTTTAGCAATTACATTTTTATTAGTTGTCTACAATTAAAAGATCACTATCAAATATGAAACAGGGTATGTAATAAATAGTACTATTTTATGTATTAATATATTTATTAAATAAACTAATATGCTATTCAGTCGTTGCCGCTCGCATGTATACTTTTCACATACACAATACATATGTACACTCATTCCCACTCGCGCCACATTTACACTTCATACCATATATTATTAGTGTCACGTGCGTAACAGACCTGGGAACCCGAGAAAGTCTGACAAAGGCTCGCATCTGGCCGGGCCCTTGGCGAACCGTCATAAAACAATTTCCCAAAAATTGCAAGCCGGCTGGGGACCCGTACGACCGAAAAACGGTAAAGCCAAAACTTTATAACACGAATAATAAACTTCCTACTCCCAAAGTCCCATACAGACCACACCCACAACTATATCTACGCCAATTAGAAAACAGACATTCATCCCCACAAACGCAAAACACAACCAATAGAAATGTACCTAAAACACAAAGTATCCAAGCATACACCCGCACTCACTCGAAAACCGAATCTCGAACCGAAAACACCTTTGCGAAACAGGAACACGGATTTTGTACGTTATCTATTTCTATTAATAAACAGTTTTGAGAGTTAATTCAATTCATTGTGAACTACCCAAATCTCGCCCCCGGGTAAATTCCTTAAGTGGTTTGACCCAAAATAAAACAAAGACAGTACTATTCCGCGTCGCGATCGGTCCAAAACGGGATTTAATAATTTAATAATTCTATGTATTATGAATGTTTAGGATATGTTCTATCTGCCCTGCAAACAGATTTGCAAGTATGTACTACCCATTCGCGTTCGTGCGCTCCCAAATGTTCGTCAAAATGTTCTCTCTCTCTCGTCCATTTATGTCAAAATTTAAAAAATTTACAATTTTTAATGGCTATAGCCGGGTTTGGTGGTGAAATTCGCCCCCAGCGGGATTTTAATCGTGCTTGGACCATTCGATAGCCTACCCAAAAAACCCTCTCTGCCAAGTTTCAATCCCATATCTCATCTGTAAGGGTAGTTATTGAGAAAAATCGAAAAACCAGTTTTTGGCCCTAATTTCCCTATTTATTGACAGTTAAAAATTCTGAAAAAATCTGACACATTCCGGATATTAAGCCACATATTAGATATCATTTTCAGATTTTTTCGTTGCAAACTCTATGTAAAAAATGAAAAACACGAAAAAAATCGGAAAAATGCAGATTTCATATAGAAATCTTAAGTTGATACCCACAGATTTAATTTAGCAATGAAATATTACCGTAGGTATTATGCTCAATTTGTTTCAAATTCCTGTGAGTGGTGCGTCATAGTAAAAAAAAATTAATAACACTTTGGCGTTTTTTCTAAGTTACACTTACCTTTCCTGAAGCTAAAAAATATATTATGTAATATTAAACGTTCGTATGTTCAGAGAAACATTTTCCAGACTTTAAAACTTGCGTAATACAAAAAATGAAAATAATACTCTGTACTGATATTTGAATAGTTAGAACATGATTCCAACGGCGCCGGTTGGTTCAGCTGCTATGGTCTCCGCTGTAGAACCACCGAAGACTTTTTGGACCAGGTACGAATCCCGGTCAAGTCAATTTTTTTTTCGTTGATCAGAAGTATTTTCTTAATCACATGATTGTTCTTAAATCTTTGTAAAAATATTTTTGAATGATGTTCAGACTATTTCTAATTAATTTTTCGGAAAAATATTTTTTTAGTACTTTCGGCCTTTAGTCATTTACGGACTGTGTTACTTTCATCTTTACTGGATGTCTTATTTTAATTTTCATGAAAATTTTCATAAAAACCACTTGCTATATAATGCACATATGATTTAATTAACGATACTCTTGTTTATTTATTTCTCTTCTTATTGTTCAAAGCAACGTAGTTAATCATTAATAACAGGAACAAATTAAATTATGTCATCCTATAAAATAACAATATAGTTCCAAACATTACATTCATGTAATTACATGAGTATATATATAATTACATATATATTACATTTATAAAATACATGTATTAATATTTAGCTGTTTACAACATTTCGAATTTTGTAGTTAAACATATTCTTTATTGTACGTACAGCAATCATTCGTTTATTATTTATTAAAAATATAAGGATTAACTAATCAAAACAATATTCTATGTATTCATTTTATGTATACAGCTATTTTTCATTTTAATTCTTATCATCACTGATCACCACCGACGAGATGTAACTCGTCTGTGCTACCACTAAGAAAGCTGTCAGCACAAACGAGGTATAGGAATCCTATGCCTATATCTCGTTTGTGCTGTCAGCTTATTTTAGAGCCAGCACCACCGACGAGACCCTGTTCGTGGCCCTAAACCGAGTTGGTAATACAGGAAATGACAAGAAAAATGGGCCAAGTGGCCCTGGCAAAAATGGCCACCGAAATACATTGGATGATAGGTCTATCCTGTATCTAGTCGGTGGTATAAGCGCCACTTGCAACTTTTGCTTCCGTCACTTAGCGGATTTTCCTACCGCTTTTGAGTTTCTTATCTAGCTGTTCTACCCGGTCGATGAGTAATGATCATTTACTTGCTACATACCCATCCGTCTCTCGGTGTCATGTATTCGCCCGACAAAATTCTGTGTCGCGTGCTTGAATCGTGGAATTCCATGTAAGATACTGGTGTTTTATGTCAGCGTTAAAAAGGACCCCATAGAAATGGTGAATATAGACACGATACAAAAGAATTATCCGCTGCACTGGCTCGTATGGAATAACAACTATGTAGAACTAGAAGAGGAGCTGTCTTCGAAGCTGGTTTGTAAAAAAAAAATATCAACCGATTAATAAATCGCTTTCGATAATACTACGACAAAAACTGATTCTTGCGCAGACAGGTTTAAAAACCGTCGAATCGAGTGTTTATCGATTGCCAGTACGTTTTGCAAACGATCGTGATAAATGACACTTGTCTCGAATCAACTTTCCCTCTGGAAACATTCAGATAATTGTATAATAATACCGTTAAACTGCAAAGGAAAGAATCTTTATTGACAACCGTTTAATTATTTTGCGCATATAATGTTTAGAATTCCAATGCGATCTGTTGCATTCGAGAGAGGTTGACGTTGCACAGACTACAAGCTGGTACTAAATATTTAATAATTGTACATGCATGTGAATTTGGGAAAATGAAGTGAATTCAATTCGATTTCTTTGAATTAATCGATCACTACGTATTGATTTAAATGCAATATTGTCTACAGTGCCACAGAGCTTTATGAGTGAAGCCTCATACATGTGGGAAACCATAAATGTTCATTGATATATAACTTTCGATATGCTTTAAATACATCATTCATCAATCTGATACAGTTCATAAAATCATTTCGCCTTTTAAATCTGTTAGATTATTAATCTTCTTATAATAACACAGAAAGAACGAAAGAGTTTGTCTAAGTTTAGTTTATCTTTTATGGAGAGGCAGTAAAACTTTATCTGTACTGATAAAGCTTGTAAAAGTCTTATTTATTTTTCAATAGCTAGAGGTATACGATATGCTACATATATATATGAAAAACATAGTAATTAAAATTTATTTCACAGCACGATATAGAGAAACCTGATAACAGAGGAAGAACACCCTTGATGTTAGCTGTTACTTTGGGTTACACTGGATGTGTTGGAATATTATTGCAACATGAAGCTAACGTTAACACAGAGAATACCGAAGGATGGACTGGTAAATGCTTGTTGTATACTCATACTAATAGTTGACGAGGCTAAAGCATCCAAAATATTGCAAATCCATATACCGAATTTCACAGGGTCATAAAAAAATTCTTTTTCACTTGTTCAGAATGATACTTGGGGCAAAAGCAAAAATTAAATGTTGTTGGCGCGTTGGTTCAATCAATTATAAATACTTGGGGCTTTGACAAGGTTACAGAATAACAACGCTCAGTTGAAACAAAAATTTGAATTGTGGAAGACAACACTTTTAAATATATTTTCCATTTAACAGTATATACAACGTTCTTAAGGTTTTGATCGAGACGGTAGCGTGTTAAATAGTTGTGAACAGTTCGAGATGTTTTTGAGTTCTAATTTTCTGTATCAGGTCGCATATTACATCTGCTCGGATTTTTTTCTATCTATAATATATAAGCTGAACCACGAATCGTGACCAGTAGAGATTACTCTGATATTAGCAGTACAATCGAAAATGTTTTTATCAGATATAGCAAGATTTCAAGAGAGCTTTCATATGATTACAACACATTTTTTGTCAACTCTTTTTCTTCACGATTTTCAAGGTCACCTGCAATTTACATTACATTTACAATACATAATTTTTTACACCTATCTATTAGAGGATTTCAAGGCAAATTCAGTGAATATCATAACATTAAAAGATTACTTTTTTTTTACAAAAAATTTGTTATAATCACGTGAAAGCTCTTTTGAAACCATGCGATAATATGTGATAAAAACATTTTCAATCGGACTGCTAATAACAGAGTAATCTCTACTGGTCATGTAATTGTGAAAAAGTATGGAATTGGCTAAGATTGCCTTGTCAAGGGTTTTGCTCACAGAGGTTTTGAAGTGGTGTCCGATGTCACCCAAATAATTTTGGGACCGTCGCGTCGCGTCGAGTGTCTCGAGCTATTACAGCCAACCGTGTCTAAATCTCATTTTTGGTCTGCTTGAAACTGAACAGAAATTTTACGTAGATTTTCCAAAATATCGATTCGTCATTGTCGTTTCTAGTGGTCCAAGAAGCAGTTGGAACAGGAAATCCCGAGCTACTGCAGATGGTGCTAGCACGTAGGGATTATCAAAGACATTGCAGTCGGGTAGCTGGTATTCCGGAACTACTACATAAACTGAAACAAGTGGGTTACTTAGAAAAAAGCAGAACGCATTGAGATAGCTTGATAAATGTAAATCAAAATCAAATAATATTTTCAGGCTCCTGATTTTTATGTAGAAATGAAATGGGAATTCACTAGTTGGGGTAATTCAAACTGTTTATAACATCAGTATAGTAAGCAATTGCTCACATTATACTAATGTTCGTTTTTTTATTAGTTCCTCTCGCCTCTAGAATGTGTCCTAGCGATACCTACAAAGTATACAAACAAGGCAGTAACGTAAGAATTGATACAACGCTACTAGGTTTCGATCATGTGAACTGGCAACGAGGAAATCGTAGTTACGTCTTCAAAGGACAAAGTGAGTATTCATAGTTGTGTTATTTGGCATGGACGTTGACACTTGTAAAAAAGTTCTTTTAATCTTCAGGTTCTTTGAGCATTTTTCCTTTTATATTAATCGTAGACTCTTTTATTTGTCCTTTAATTGTATATATTAAATGCAAGCTGCATCAAATGTACCTGTGGCAATTAGATGTGAACGGAGTTATGTGTTCAGTATGGTGGGACATGAGTCAGGTGACAGAAATACTTTTACAATTAATGTGGTGTACAGGATTTTAGAAAATATTTATTTTCACGTAGATACGATGATTTGTACGATACACGTTTATTCTTGTTCGTTTTCGTTCATAGTCTTATTTCCTTTTGATTATTTTTTTATATATTTTGGTACCATAAACTGAAGTTTCAACTGGTAAGTGTATATACCATAAGAGAAAGATATTTGTATCGCTATATAAGTATATAAATATTTGTTTTTAATATTTATTTATTTATACGCAAGTTTGAGCAAGTTACTCGAGAAAAAACTTATTAGAACTTTCGTAATTTGTAGTAGTAAAGGATATAATTAGTCTGTACCACATTCTAGAATAATTGTTTCGGTGATCATTTCATAATACATGATTCTATCAATGTAAGAATAGAACTTTTCTTTCTGCAGATGATGGAGCAACAATGATGGAAGTAGATCATGAAACGAGAGAGGTGTACGTTGAACACATGAAATTAATAGATATCGATAATATGCAATTAATGGAACCCTCTGAAGAAGGTGTATTAGCTCGCCTTACGAATCCTATAGTTACTACGTATATAGATACGGATAAAATCAGTTTCGAACGGTAATTGCTGTTTCATTACATTTCCATCGTTATTCGTATTTACTTCGACTAATATTACTTTTGTTTAATTAGTAATAAGGCTGGCTTGTGGGGATGGCGTTCGGATAAAACTGAAATGATAAATGGGCACGATTGTAAGGTTTTTAGCGCGAGTAATGTAGAGTTAATAACCAAGACCCGATTAGAACATTTATCAGAACCTGATAAAGCAAGGGCTCGTGCTCCTCGCACTCCTCTTCAGTCATTTCTGGGCATAGCGGAACAGCAAGAAAATTGTCTTAACGCGACTACCAGTGTAACTTTTTATTTTCAATATATATTGCAATTAAATATTTCATAGGTTCCACTTATTAATTTATGAAATTATATATTTTAGGAAGAATATAACAATGTTGGAAATCCTTCCAACATTACAGCTGAAGAATATTTCGATCCGGATGTTGATCTAAATGGAAGGGATATAGGCAGACCAAAGGAAATTAATACCAAAATTCAAAAATTCAAGGTATTTTATACAGATTTTTATATAAAAATATAATATAAATTTACAACCTACCGATCGAACATATGTACAGGCAACTTTATGGCTTAGCGAAGAATATCCACTTAGTCTTCAAGAACAAATTATGCCAATCGTCGACCTAATGGCAATATCTAGTTCACATTTTGCTAAATTAAAAGATTTTATCCAAATGCAATTGCCAGCTGGATTTCCTGTTAAAATTGGTAAGCTTTAAATTGCGTGTGTATTTTTTCTAATGTAAAAGATGCCGTACTGAGAGAGAATTCAATTATATTTCGTATTACAGAAATTCCTCTGTTTCACATATTAAACGCGAGAATTACGTTTGGAAACATTTTTGGTATGGATCAAGAAGTACCTCACGTAGGTCACTTGCAAGAAACTAATACTATGACGTGTTTAGTTGACGACTCTTGTTTTGAAGCTCCAATGGGATATGTAAATCTAGGTAAAAGAGAAATAATTATAATTCATAAAATATTCGAGATTATTTAATACTATAATTTCATACAGGTGCTGAAGTTCGAACACAATTCAGCATTGAGGAAGAGGATGACCTATTACAATTCGCTATTCAACAAAGTTTGTTAGAAGCTGGTAGTGAACGTGACGAGGTATTAAATATATCTTTCATTGTTATAGTTGCGTACGGACGCATTTTAATCTTTTAATCAATTCAAACGAAGGTTGACATATGGGAAGCTTTAAGAGCCCAGAAACCATCCCGACCAACAACGCCGAACATGACCGCCGAAGAGGAAACGCAGCTCCAAAGGTACGAGAAACATTTTGCTCGTGAGAATGTCGTTTCGGATACCTTGGTTTTATTTGGAACGTTCTAAACAATTTATTTTGCATGTGTTCTTTTCTTGCCCTACAATTCATATTCAGGAAGGTGGGTGAAGGATACCTGTTACAAATGTTGATTTAACGTCACACTCGTTCATTCCAAGACAGCTTCACTGAAATGTTAAACTTATACCGAAATGTTAAATACCGGTGTTTTTCGATAATACTTTAAAACCCTTATAGAAACCGAAATGACGCTATACACGTGTAAATAACGGTATGTTTACCTATATTTATCGGTAATATTTCCGAACTTATTTTATTGCAATACAATTTTTAGGAAATATTTTTAGACAAAGAAATCTATATGCATGATATTTATTATTAATATTGCTGTGATACCGAAACTGAGATGTGGGGATTATGTAGGGATTGTGAGTGGATAGAAGTGATTTTGAAAAGAACTTTAATAATACAAGCACAGTTGCTCTTACGACGTTCGTTCTCGGCGTCTCGCGATGCAACTCTCTGCGTTCGTGGTGCGCCGCTCCAAAATTGTAGCTTGTGATAAAAAACAATTATAAATCGCCACAAAAATTGTCACAAGTTACTTGCTAGTGTATTTGCACCATGCCAATGTTTGCCAATCCTATAACTTCTATTTTTTCTAAGAAGACTGGGGTAAACTTCGTGGTATTTATCGCAAAACCTAGAAATACCGGTATTTATTTCAGTTTTCAGTAATATATCGGTTTCGGTATAGCTTTGCTGACGCAATATAGGATTTGCACTCCAAATTCACCCTTTTGCAGTGAATTTTAAGTGCGAAACCTGTACCGGTATCAAAATCATAGCGGTTATAAGTCCCTGGTTTCAGAGTTGTATTTTTCTAGTCTTCATTTAGATAAACTTCTTGATAAGCACACATTTTTGCATGAAATGCAAGAAGGCGATCGGAGCGCGTTAGAAGAGAAATAGTTCTCTGACTTTATTTAGACATCCCATTTTTTTCGTGCGCTTAGCCAGAGCCTAGATCGTTTTTGTACGCACTGACGTGCCTAGAATGACAGTGTTTAGAAACCGTTCTCCAACGAACTACGATAAACACTCTATTTCTCGTTTAATGCAGAGCTATACAGGAAAGCCTGGCGCTGTATCAGGAGAATGCTGCTTCATGTGCGAACGATCGAAGTAACACAAGCAGGCCCACCGATACGGAGGATCCTGATGCAATCGAAGACACGGCGGAACAGTTGAGAATAGCGTTAAGATTATCCGAGCAACAACAACTCGAGGAAGAACAGCGTCGATTGCTGGAAGAAGAAACGTTCCGGCAAGTGTTGGAACTGTCCCTTACAGACAAGTGAACTATACGATGTGCAATAGTCTTTAATGAAATTCGATCAAGTTGTACTTCCACGACCACGAGAAATCTTCCGGCCGCGTAATATCGAGACTGTCGAATATGAACATTTCCTACGGCTCATACTGTGCATCGTTCAACAGTGGTTTTTGTTTCTGAGTGTAGGTTGCATCCTCAGCTACGAAGTAACTAGGTACGCGTAGCAGTCGTATGTCCTTTTTGGTTGAAGGGATTCGAAAATCGTTCCTCTGATAAGAACCACTTTCGGATGTTGTACATTGAGAAATGAAACTGTTGCGTGCAGCAGGTATTTGTTACAGCGGGGAAATAGTAGTACAGCATACAGATCAAACGGTGAAGATCGTATACAATATTAACTATGAAAGTAAATAATTTAACTTATGTTATTTATTTCTTAGCTACATTTTATATGAAAGGAACATTTTAGTAGTATACGAGGATCATGGTACGTAACGATAAGAAGTCTTGAAAATTACAATCACTCTGGCGGAATATGTCGGAACATTTTTCTTCGAGTCTGAGATTATATTTGACCCATTATAAATCGAATAAAAAAAGATTCGTCTTGTTGAAAGTGCGTGCTGTAAGCTGCGACTGTCAATACTTAAAATAAAAAGCTTGTAATTCTCAAGCCTTCAACAGTTATTCGTTTTGTCCTTTTCTCCTGGCATTACATTTTCTTTTCTGAAGTTTTTAGTATCGAAGTCAAATAACATTTAACGGAATTTATGTCTCGATTCTATGTAACAGTATGCTAAAAACTGCCTCTCTTAGTATTCGGGCTATGGAAACCTATTCCAAGTTCCTCTTTATACCCGTGATAAAAATAATTGTAAGTAGCGTTTCAATTTATTAAGGATAACAGTAATATAATAAAAATTTGTTATTTATTCTTTATAGTATATTGATCATAGATAAATAATTTCATCAAAATATTTATTACAAACCTGTTATTAGTGAATCGCAACTGGTATCGAGAATCAAACATAATTGTACATAATTATACCAAAAATTGTTATGTCCTAAGTCTACGCCTATAAAGTCGTACTTGTTTATATCGATTGATAATAACTCCCCAAGAAAAAAAGTATTGTTCTCTAAATGGATATAGATTTAAAGAAAGCTTGTTAAGTCAGAGCTGCTCTGAATAAAATGCAATTTATAAAATTTATAAGCTTTAGCTTTCGTTACTTACTTTATTCTTTTTATTTTGATATATTATTTATATCAATTATTTAATTGATATATTCAAGTTCGTAGCCCATAGGGAAGGATAAATTCTTGCTGTGTTCATCGGATAATGACTCTCGTTTATGTTTGGTTCTCGAGTGAATTAGGGTATCTTTAAGAAATCATGAGACAGAACTTCTCTAAACAATTAACGAAATAATCAATCTTTATGAAATATGTTATACTAAAAAAATTGAATTTTCTACCTTCTTCGATATCCACTGAAATAACGTGATATCTTCACAATTATCGATGAAGTTTTATCTAATGATTGTTTCGACTTGAATCATATCGATGTTCCACAAGAAATTTAATTGGAAAGAATTTCTACTTGCCATGTGATTTCTTTACTACGCGGACAACTTAAAAATATAATTGCGCTATATTTAATTATATTGTAATAAAAAGATATATTTCTACAAGTAGCGTACAGCATATAATAAGGGTATAAAATAAACCGTGTGTAGAAAAACGACAAGTACGTTCCATGCCGACCAAGTACAGATTTGGGGAAATTGACAGTATCAAATGCTGCCACGAATGGGCTATTCGAATTCCGATTGTGCCCTGAAACAGAAACAATGTTTTTTTATAATAAAACATGTCTCACAACAGGAAATTTATTCTGATAATATTTTTACATTTCCCAATAAAGAATGAAATACTTTATTGCATCTTTGGATACCACACCTTTTAAAAATGGTATTCAGTATATTTGCACTCTGTAGAAAACGTTGTTCGTTCTTGTGAGCCTGTTGATGCCATTTCTTACGTACTGCATTCCAATGTGTTCTGTGCTCTCTCAACAATGTTTCTCGTGATTTCATGCACTGTCCGTCCTGGAACATATGCATAAAATATATATTTATTATAATTGTACATCTACTATAATTTTACTCCCTCCCAGATGTTAAAGAGGATGAATTATGCAAATTTGTCTAATCATCTTACATAATCCAAATTCAATTCCTCCTTCTCTCTGGGTATAGGCGAAGGTATACGGTTCATCGGTATTGCTTCTTCACAAGGTAATGGAGGCGGTAAATAATAAACATCGCGAACTTCTCCATTAGTGTCTAGTATATTATTACTCATGTTAACTTCATTAACTATTTCTGGACTTGGACTGCGTACTCTAAAAGTAAATGAAGATATACTAGTTAGTGTTTTTCTTATGAGACAATTACATACAATTTTATTTCCAATTACTAACTTTGGCACAAGATTGGGATTTCGTGGTTGATTAGCCATCCAAGCTCTGCATATGGGATAAAGGGGTGTGTCCTCTTGAAACTGTGCCAAATCAACGCTTCGATCAAATAATTTCATTACGTAAGTATGGTGGAACGAAGTATCCAACGGTACTTGTCTTCTACGTCTAACTTTCCGTGGCTGTTGAAAACCTATAGTCTTTGACCTGTACATGTTTTTGGTATGAGTTAGTGACGTAGATTCGTTTCTAGGATTGTAAGGATGTGAGATGCGTCTTCTTGTTTCACGATAATGTAAGAATGGGATTTTTCAGTAGTCAAAAACGCTAGATGAAAGATCAATCTAAGCCACAGTTGCCTTCAAAGGTCCTACTTTTACATTTCGAGGCGTAATGATGATAATAATAATGTAAATTCATTATTTTGCAGCTTTATGAAAATAGCTATATGCACAGGTTCTCTTAAGATGGTAATTTGGATTATTCAAAAGTATAATACTTTTGACTACTGAAAAACCCTGTCTTTGCATTATCGAGGATTGAGAAAGCTTATCCTGCATCTTTGCAATCCTGGAAATGAGACCACCTCCTTAAAGACGTATTACTTTGAGTAATAAACAAAACTTGTTAGAAATACATAAAGAATATTACATTTTCTTCATTTGATGTTTATAATCTTGTGTGGAACTTTCTTCACTGGAGTCTCCTGAAGATCCTGAATCGCTATGTTGCAATAGCTCCCTAAGAGCTCCTTTCAAGCGATCCCTAGCAACCAACACGTCGCTGTCTGCTGTGGAAAAGTGACTTTAAATTTATGTTATTTATATAGTTAACAGAAGAGTATGGAAATCTCTGTTTTTACAAAAAAGTATAACATGGAATGAGAACGATTAATACTAATTTTTCATTACCCAATTCATCTTTAATTTCAACTTTCACGCGGCCAGGAATCGGTGCAGCTGGTGGTGGAATATTTCTTTTCTTTCCCATCTAAAACGAAAGATAATTAACGATTATTCAGACACTCGTTTGTTTACATCAGTCTAGCATGAACATACCTTGTACAAACAAGTCTAAATCATCTACAAGTCGAACAACAGTTATTACTTTTTCTTTAAATCCATAAATTATAGAGAAATATGTTCATAAGGGAGAACCGTAAGAGATCTTGTTTTATATATATCCATCTACATAAATAGAAATAAATCTTGTATTGCTAAGTAAATAAAAGATCAAGTGTGCAAGGTTATGAGATAAAATAGGACTTAATTGTACAATAGTCTGATAGTAATAAAAATATAAAGTTATCCTCAATCGTGCTATCGTTTTACGCTCAATTTGTTCTTATATAAAAGTGAAATTATGCTACTTATTTGTATAATAAAACGAGCATTACGGATAGACGCGAGTTAATCATTTTTGAAGGACTTTATGCAACCACATAAAGTGAACAACATGCGCTGTTCATTACTTCTCACGAAGATACCGACGGAGTTTAACCATCAAATTGAATTTTCAAAGATTTTGATTGGTGTATTTTCATTTCATGCCTTTAAATTAACATTCAATGTTGTTCTTTGATATTGTGCGGCATTCAATGAATTTATTACTTCTGTCATAAAACAAGGTTAAATAATTCTATTTAATTGTATCATTGTAACTTTATGTAGTAAGATTACACCTATTTACTAACAACAAAAAGGATTATATACGACAAGGTAAATAGTATTACAGTTTATTGTATATCTATACTAATTTTAAGTTTATTATATAAACTTTCGATGTGTTCCAGATAAAAACTTATAACAAGATGCAGAGGACATTAAGTAGACAAATATTTTTAATTCTTTCCATATACGCATCAATTTCCTTTGCGCACAATTGTTTTTTACATGGTAGAGATTATAGGTGCAAGCTGGGGACAAAGACACCGTATAGATTTATAGCTAACTATGACGACTCTGTTCTCAAATATCCAGGTGAATAAAGCATGCATTCAAATATATTGAGTTAGAAAGAAAGTTCGTATCGTTTTCATAAAATTCAGGTCTTTATTCAAATGTTTATTTAGTAACAGGAGAAGTTACCTCAAAAATGACGAAAAGTAATAGAACAGAATGTAAAATATGTTATTGAATAAATATTTCAATTTTAATTTATAAATGCTGCATTAGGCTTGAAGATAGAAGAAAATGTTAGAGAGAAAAGTTGTACTTCTAAAGGAGGCAAATATATGGTGATACAAAAAAATCTTCTGATTGTTGACGTTTTCAAGGACTTTTAAAGGTCACTGATGTCAAGACGAGTTCAATGATGTGGTACACTATGACCTTGAACTAGAAAATTTATGATAAAGCATTGATAAAGTAATGACAACTCCATTAAATTTAATGTTCAATATTATGATCTTGAGCACTACAACAAACACTTAAACATTTTGCTAGGCAATCAATTGCATTTTCAAATGTTTCCGTTGAAATTAGTGTACACGATGTAATTATTCTTTCTTGCATGTTCTCTGGTGCAGTCTATTAATCACGATTTACATAATCTTTGAGTGTTCCCTAAAAAGAATATTTACCTCCTTTAACAGTATATTCCAATCTCCATTTTCTTCTATCTTCAAGCCTAATGGAGCTATTTAGGTGGTCTGTTTCTCGTGAATCACCTGGTATAGCGCTAGTTCTTTTGTCAATTAATTTTCATTATTGCACATTCAGGTTGTACTCCAACAAAGATATGGCTGGTTGTAAGGCATGGTACAAGGTATCCTGGGACAAAGTATCTACCATCCATGATTGAGAAACTGCCAAAACTGCAACAGATTATTTTGGATAATTATCAGAAGGGAGAAACAAATTTAAACGACGTAGATATAGCATTATTGAAAGATTGGAAAATTACCTTCGTCGAGAATGATACCATGAGATTAGCAGATGAAGGTGGAAATGAGATGATCGATCTTGCAGAAAGATATCAGTCTAGGTTTCCTTCTCTTATGCCAGAAGTATATAGTAATAAGACTTACAGGGTAAAGTAATACACATTCTTTCAATTAAGGATAAATAATAATTTATAAGCTGATGAATACATGTAATTGCACCGAATTAAATTTTAGTTCAAATACACTGCCACACAACGTACTGAGGAAAGTGCAAAAAACTTTGCTACTGGTCTATTCGGAAGATATAATAGTTATAAAGTGTGGTATCCAGAGGCAGAAAACAAGGATGCTGTGTTACGAGTAATTTATTACTATCTAATCGAGTTACTACTTTATGTTCTGTTAGCTAATTATTTTATTTCAAGTTTCTAGTTTTACAAGCGCTGTGAGCGTTGGTTGCGCGATGTGTACCGTAATCCAGACGTGCGAATGGAAAACGAAAAATTTTTGAAGAGTGAACCTTACATCAAGATGCTGAAGGATGTTTCTGAACGCATTGGTCATGAGATTGATCATGGTTAGTTGAAAGTAATGGTTTGGGAAAAGAATGGGTTCTTAACTTTTAATTACTCATATATAGTATTTACACAATTTAAAAACTCGAAATTTAGTGTTTCAAGCACAATCAAAGGTGTCGACCATACTAACAAATATCTATTTTGCATTAAAGTAGTTATTACATTGAATAAAAAAGTATGTATATTGGAGTGATAAAGTAAAGCTCTACGTAACCAGTTACGTAAAAAGTGGACTGCGAGTAATTGAAGGCTAAAAATTTAGTGATTATTTATTAATGAACCATCGGGTACCACACACCTCTAGTTAAAATAATTTAACTTGTCAATTGACAGAGTGAATTCAAGAATTTAACATATAAATACATATATTTTAGAAACTGCAAGTTTGATGCACATGATGTGCAGTTTCGAAACTGCGTTGCTAATTGATGTAGAGTCTCCATGGTGCAGAATTTTTACATTGAATGAATTCAAGGTAAGTCTTCAAGCTTATTAATTCAATTTTCAATTTTTGTAGACAGGTCAAATTTGATATTCCAGCAATTTTTGAAAATTTTTACAATTATCAATTGAAGCATGTTACATTTAAGATGTTATTTATTCTAGCGATAACATGTTCAAAACTTTCAGACACTTGAGTATGCTGAGGACTTAAAAAAATATTGGATTGACGGATACGGACACAAATTAAATTATGAACAAGCATGTTCTGCGTTAAGGAATATGTTTGACTTTTTCGGGTAAGTTCAATAATGCTGTAAATGCTACATGGCATAAGATCATGAGCTTCTGTTTGCAGGAAAGTTGATGGTCCATTGGTGTCAGCATACTTTACTCATTCAGGGACTATCTTGAAGTTGTTGGGTGCTGTGGGAGTTGCTAGGGACGATGACCATTTGACGCATAATCTGTATCATCTGTATGCAGATGATAGAGCTTGGAAAACTGGTGTTATTGATACGTTTGCATCTAATATAGCATTTGTTTTGTACAAGTAACTATTAATTCACATATTTTACATGATGTTCGATAGTGTACATTTTTAATAAACAACATGGTTATTGCAATTACACTTCTATTTGTTTCAGCTGCTCGTCTAGTGGTCCTAGTGTTCTTTTTATGCATCAAGAGCGACCACTCTCTCTGTCAGGCTGTCCTTTGCATGTGCCATGTCCGTTATCTATCATGAAAGCACTGTTTCCTGATCATGAAGAAGAATGTCCGTTCGAGGCAATGTGCGAGTTGGACGAAAGCTCATAAAAGCAGAAAAATAAATTAAGTTTTACTCCATTTCTATATTGTATTTTGCAAATAAATTTCCGGAACCTTCGATTATAACAATTTTGTAGTTTCTTACGCGATGATTAGGTACGTGCCCACTACCTAAAGACCAAATAGAATTTTTAATGATCATTAAAATAGTAATTCCCAATAAAATTCAGACTAAATTAAAGGAAAAGAATCGAGTGTTTATCGCTTATAACAGGGGTGGAGAACGGTCGAGAACGCAAAGTGCATTGTTGTTCCGAAATTTTATTGGAACAATAAATAGACAGTTAAGCGACCATTGATTAATACCAGACGGTATTTACTGTGACGGTTAATTCGAGTTGTTTCGGTCATGCGACGAATCAGGACGGACTCGTAAAAAATTAATCGAATTGGGTGGGGTGCAGTGAGTACGTGATGCAATTTCCATTCAACCGACTCGGGACCTTATGTAAAATATGGAGCTACGCTCTGAACACCGCGTTTCTATATCCTATCACTGACAATTATTTTACATCTGGTAATTTCACATTCAATTTCCCGCGGTCTCGTTCACTAAGCTATTGACTATTGATGCAATCGATAGGTCTCGCTCCCAGACTCTATTACATCTCTGCTTCGTTTAATCAATGCAATTTTTATGATATTGTCAAAAGTGAATCGTTAGATATAACATTTTTGTTTCTAGACGCCGCGATATCTGATTTTGTGCGCTGTAATGTATTTGTTCAAAATATGGAATTGTGAATAAAAGATAACGTCGAATAAAAGTATAAAGCGGAAAGCAGGAAAATAAATGTTCTGCTCGTTGGTAGACCTCGACATTTTCCGGGAGGGTATCGAATAAAGATGATGATGATGATGGAATGTCCCAATCGTTCATTTTTAACTGATGATTAGACAGCGGATTTTATGCATTCATGACAAAAACGAGTAGGTGTAATTTCAAAAAGTAAAAATTTTCGAAGAATTTAAAAATACTGTCATACTCTTCAACCTATTAAACACATTAAGAAAGAAAATGCATTTCTATTTAACTCGAGTTCGTTGCCATTAAGGTAGAAAATTTTTATTTTGGATCAAGATCAGCTGTTTACTGATGATCAAGCATGAATAGAGTCATGCGGCACGATCATTGCGTATTACCTAAACAATCGTAAAGATAGATGCTTCTAATTACTTTTTCATTTCAGCGTGTACCGAATGGGTTAAGCAGGAAAAACGAGTTACCACGTGGTATCGGTGGCCACGTGAAATACCATCGACGTCGGACGTGTCAAGAGAACTTACGATTTCATTCCATTATCCGACGACGCTGTTCCTATTCAGGGTCCAGGGAAATCGAGGGCACGGCTTTAATAATGCCGAACAGTTGAGGAACACGGAGCAACGGTGAAGGAAGGGAAGAAAAAATAAGAGTTAGTAAGTTCAGCCTCATCTTAAAGAGAATCCATCCCTTTCCGCCCTGATCGCTAGCTGTCCGTTGCCCAAGGATCGGCTCCCACCTTTTACGAGGATGAACGACCCGACGATTACCTGTAAATCGATCATCGCTCGGCTGCTTGTCGATTTAATACACATGTATATAGGGTGATTCTGAGAACTGAGACAAGTTACTACCCTTTTTAAGTAAAAATAGAAAAAATTGATAGAGGAAAAAATAAATTGGTTCGAGTGTTAAAGATTAAAATGCAATAGGGTCATTCCATGCCAACTCGATCACTTTTTGCAGGCACCATCGTTGATTTTGTTCTAATTAAAATATGTTGTAGTCCATGTGAAATTATGAGGGGTTTAAGTCATCATTTTGCCGGTTTCGAATTTTTTTAGAAATGGCAGGCATTGAAAGTATTCAAGTTTTGCCCATTTTGGCGTAAACGGGCCTCATTTACGAATTTTTCTCTCAGGAACTGTTTGTCCGATTGAGCTACATTTTTTTTTGTTTTATTCGGAAAGGACTGGGCTACTACGAAATAATTATTTCAACCTCGAAAGTCAACTTTATAACGTCGAAAAATTTAAACAAATTCTTTTTTTACGTTTTTGCGATGAGGGGCCAGAGTGATTTAAATTTTGCAAAAAATATGGTTATATTCCTTGGAGTTTCCCCTTTAAAATGAGCTCTTGAGGAAGATGGAGCCATACAAATTGGCGTCACAATGAGCTGGTAAAGTACGCGAAAAATTTTATATGTAAAATTGTCTAATGTAAATGTAATGCCTGCAAAAAGTGATCGAGTTGGCATGGAATGACCCAATAGCACTTGGCGGGTGCATCGGTGCATCGACATAAAAAACAAGGTCAGTATAAGTTAGGACGTATTCAGACATATGATTTTTTCCTCTGTCATTTTTTTCTATTATTACTTAAAAAAGAGCAGTAACTTGTCCCAGTTCTCAGAATCACCCTGTATAGAATGACGCCCAGGGAAACTTTTTTCTCTGGGAAATCTCCGTTCGCCGCAGGACCGATCTCATTCCTTTTTTTATGCATCGATGCATCGGGATTAAGTCGGGAATTTCATTTCGAAAGTGTCTTTCAATTCGCGGGTGTTCGGATGATGGAATATATTCACCCTCCTCGCCGGGATCATTTTCAATCTTCTTGAAGGTTCGTTGCTCTACCGATGGAGCGCGATCAAATTATGATTCCGATCATTTGGAATTTTTTTCAACATCACTTTTACACGTCCTCCACGTCCGACTACATTGGGCTGCGGGTAGGTATCTCCGAAAACTGTATCGTTCGTTCTCCATTGATTCACACTCGCCCATTTTCGTAGCTTTCCAATATTCCGCCGTTGAATGGTGCTTCGACTAACTGACGTACATGAAAAGAGGCTGCTACAATCAGTTTCAGATTTCTAGGTCAGTAAAGCACCAGCAGGAACCGGGCTGGACCGAGTCGGGCCGTGAAAGCCCGGTATAAGGTGTTCGGTTTATTCTTGTACCTCGTCCCGCGTCCTGACGTCGCACAGTGGGGTATTTGGCCTTAAAAAGTGGAAAAAACTACTATAGCGTTATTTAGAGGCTCAAAGTTATAATCCCGACTAGAAATTTAGTTAGGCATGCCTAACGACGAGTGTGGGCCTAATGCGGAAAGCATTGGGGTACGCCTAAGTTGGGCATTCCTAACAGTTGCCATACATGGGCCTAATGCGGAAAGAGTGGTGTACGCCTAAGTTAGGCATTCCTAACAGGTGCCGTACGTGGTCCTAATGGGGATGGTCGAGTGCACGCCTAGGTTGGGCATTCCTAACAGGTGCCATAGCATATATAGGGTATTTCGTTTATCTTCGAACGGAAATATCTCGATCGTGATGCACTGAAGTTACATAAAAAATTTATTTATCAAAAATTGTTCGACATGGAGGGAACAATCATATGATGTCATTTTTTCGGGACTATCCCTTGAGATTTCCCTTTATGTCTCCTAATGAGGGTCTAATAAGGCTATCCTAATGTGCACCTAATGCGGTTTGCCTCATTGAATAGTCTTTGGGAAAACCTAATGTGGCCCTAACACGGGTTGCCCAATGCGGGCCTCATACGACTTTCCCAATTAGGCAGTGATCAAATACTGTGTTACATTCCGCATGCCTGCCCAATGGGGCTGCCCCACTAGGGCCTAACGCGAAATTAGGCTAGCCTAATGTGGACCTAACGGCCTGCCTAACTAAATTTCTAGTCGGGATATTATATATCGTTGGATTCGTCTTGAGATCAGATACAACGTTATGAAATCCAAAATATATTATAGCATTTGAAAAATCAAATTTACCTCAATTTTTTTGAAAAAAAAAAATTTTTTCCAACATTCATATATTGAAATTTGTAGACGTCTAAATACTGTTCCACTTTTGTTTGAAATATTTTTTTCTCAGATTATCGAGAACCCATAAAAGACCGTGGCAATAATGCAATATTTGCACCGAAAAGCTGAAAAGAATTATTTTTGCACATAAATTATATTGAAATTATGTAAATTATTATTTCATGCAGAATATGAGAATCACGAAACTTTTTAGTAAAGAAAATTTACAATTATTACCATTAACTTTCATCAGAAAATACATAAGAAATTTCTTCCTCAGATAATGTTTCTTCTTCGTTTGAATCTGCTAATGTAGTTTCATCAGTAGGTTGAATAGGCAGAGAAGCATATGTAAATATACAGGGTGGTCCACCTAAGTCAGGCCACCTAAATATTTCCTCTAATTGTGGGGGTACAAAAAATATTTTGTATGCTATTTGAATGGTTTGAAAAAACCATTCTATTGCAAAAAATGTTTTTTTTCTAGGGTAATTTTTTTCGGAGTTTATAAGGTTATCGATGTTTTTTTTGCGTATAATTGTATAATTTTTATTATTGCATCGTGTAGCTGACGTAAAAATACGTTCAGTTATGTACATTACATGACCTTGAAATGACCTTTAAGCTCAAAAATTAAATGGAAACGAATAATTTATGTCCATCGACACTTTAGAGACGAAGACGTCGTTCGGGAATCTGTAAGAGTAAATAAACATGTTTACCATCACGAAACCCCATTATGAAATTTGTAATACATTTTCACGAACCTATTTTTCAAACTGTCATTGTAATAGATGCTCGAAATGGTGTCCCTCCACATCGATACATTTTTTGAAACGTTGAATAAGAGACTCTCTGGCCCTTTTAAATGTTGTGGGATTAATTTCAGCACAAGCTGTTATTATTCTGTCTTTCATGTTCTCTGGAGTTGTTGGTTGTTCACAATAAACAACTTCTTTCAAATGTCCCCATAAAAAATAATCCATAGGCGTGAGATCTGGTGACCGCGCTGGCCACGGTACACGTCCAGTACGTCCAATCCAAGAACTTGGGAATTTTATATCTAGAATTTGTCTTACAAGACGTGTAGAATGGGCCGGACAACCATCGTGCTGATACCACATGCTTCCACGAATGTCTAATGGTACATCATCTAAAAGCATCTGTAGCTCATCTTGCAAAAATGTTACATACTTTTGCCCATTTAATGTACCATTTATAAAATAAGGACCAATTATTTGGTTATTCGTTTCCATTTAATTTTTGAACTTAAAGGTCATTTCAAGGTCATGTAATGTACATAACTGAACGTATTTTTACGTCAGCTACACGATGCAATAATAAAAACTAGCTGGTTATTGTTGCTCGCTCGCTTCGCGAGCTCGCGGATGGGGTTGTTGTTGCTCGCTCGCTTTGCGAGCTCGCGGGTAGGACTGCTCTTGCGAAAGGGTTAGTGGTACGCATTGCTAGTGAGGCATACAGCTATTAATTGTTTTTTTTTTATTTTGTGTGTGACTCTCCACGAGCCACACAACCCAGATAGCACTCGGATGTCCGAAGGACGTCCAAAGTACGTCCGTATTGGACCTTCATATGTCCCAGGGACGTCCGAATCATGTCCGTATGTCCGAGATACGTCCGAAATATGTCCGATATATGTCCCAGGAAGGTCCGATTTACAAAGTGTGACGTACATAGGACGTCCCGCACGGACCAATCTGGGATGTATGTGGGACGTATCTGGGGACATACGGACGTTATTTGTATGTTCCTGGTACGTACCAGGGACATAAGGACGTTATATGGACGTTCCTGGTACCTACTTAGCTAGGACATAAGGACGTCATTGGGCAATCCTGGTACGTATGTGGGGATATAAGGACGTTATTTAGACGTCCCTGGGACATATGGCTGGACATATTCAGAAGTTTATAAAACATTAAAATTTCATTTTAATTTTTATTAAATAAACATTTCATATATATATTACAAAAATATTAGGTGAATAGTACAATACAATAGTAATATAACATATATAAGTACAATACAATAGTAATATAACATATATAAGTACAATACAATAGTAATATAACATATATAAGTACAATACAATAGAAATATAATATATAATAGTAATATAACAATACAATATTACACATATAATACAACATATATAATATAATATATATATAATACAATATACAACAATCTATTTATCTATATCTAAAAAATCATTACAATTGTTTCGTTTCCTTTCATGGTCCTCCGCTACTATAAACTAATGTGATCCGTATGGAAAGACTTGTTTCTTTCTGATGAATTAATGTCTTGGATATCTTCGCTGCATCTAAAAATTAGAATTTCTTGGTGAGAAGCATTGTCAAATAAACGGGAAGATTTTTTAGCATGAATATATTAGGTTGGAGGGAAAGCTATGTTGTATTTTAAATAAGCAGGTAATTTTGCTTGTAAATCTAAAACACATGTTAGCTACCGAGTCATTAGAAAACAGGAATTAACAGGTTATCTGAAATATGGCAACATATTATTACAAATAATGGAAATTATATTGTTGATTAATATTAAACATGTATTTTTATAAAGTGACACAAATATTTTCTTTAACGCTAAACCTACAGAGCCTCTGAAGTAACTATGGTACATGTTCTCTTATACAAATGACAAGATTGATTTTATTTAGACTTTGTGTAGCTATGTACTATTGTAATATGTGCACTACTAATAAAAATGTCAATACAGTTGTTTCTCATGAAATCAGTTTTATTACATTTCTAATTGTAGAATAAAAAACCTGCAACCACTCATTTTAACCGGTGTTGGTAGGTTTAGTGTTAATATATGATAGAATTTCCCCTTCAACGTAATAATATTTTTATATTTTCCTTTTGTCAGTAACGTTTCAATGATTGAAAATAAATATAAAATAAAAGCTTACCTGAAATCGCAGTGACATGTTTCACCAACACAATCCTAACAAGTGGCTTAAATTATCGAATCACTCACACACGCTTTTTATTAACTGGAATATTACAAACACGTGCACAAGGAACACGTGCTAAACTAACCTCACTCACTTCACGTAAACGCACGGTGATGCGACGCGATGCCGCAGTGGCGTATTTGGCCCAAAAACCGGAATACAATATTGTATCGTTATTTATGAGCTCAGAGTAATAAAAAGGTAGGTCGTTGGATTAGCCTTGACACCAGCTATAACATTATTAGATCAAAAATGTATTCTAACATTTAAAAAATCAACATGGATTTTGCTTTCCATAACACCATAATCCGTAAAAATTATACGTACTTGGAACATCCGAAATTTAAGTCCATCGGACGTCCTTAGGACGTAAATAACGGATGTCCCACGGACGTCCGAAATTGAAGTCCCACGGATGTCCTTAGAACCTAAAAAACGAATGTCCCTGGGATAACCGAAATTTAGGTCCAATGGATGTCCGAGGGACGTCCGTAACGGACGTCGGACGTATGGACGTAAAGTGGGCATGAAACGGACGTCCTTCGGACGTACGGTGCTATCTGGGAAAGAACTTCCCGATTCGTTAGTTGTAAGCGGTAACATTAGCATTAACTGCATAATTTTAAAAAAAATGAAATATATATAATTACGTTTGTTTATTTGGTGGAAAATTTCCATCCTCTCGTATAAATTGCATTGTTGAATGAACTTCTTTCGAAAAAAACTAAAAAATCTAAAAAACTGCTTGACCAATATGGACCAAAATCTAATCAGCTCTAAGTTACGACGGGGCACATCCATTGCATCATTCATCATTCTGATCGCATTGTTACTTTTTCAGAAAACGTTAACGAAAAATTTGATACCATACAAACGGACATACGCGCGCGCGCACGCGCGCGCACACACACACACACACACAAACATTTTGATAAAAATAGTCTAAAATGACTCCGATAACCATGAAACGTGAAGATCTGCTAAAAAATCGATTTTCGATTTTCGGGGTAAAAAAACATTAATAACTGTATGCCCCACTAGCAATGCGTACCACTAACCCTCTCGCAAGAGCAGTCCTACCCGCGAGCTCGCGAAGCGAGCGAGCAACAATAACCAGCTAGTTTTTATTTTGCGATTCGTACGTTTTAAGAAGATTATATGTTTTCAGGGAAAGTGATTATAACACTGTATTGGGCATATAGAGTATGCCCAACCACATGACGTATGTAGTCTTTTGAATTTTTCAAGAAAAAAAAAAAATTTTTTTTTTTAAA
The DNA here is from genome assembly GCA_963971365.1 of Lasioglossum villosulum. NCBI lineage: Eukaryota > Metazoa > Arthropoda > Insecta > Hymenoptera > Halictidae > Lasioglossum > Lasioglossum villosulum. The sequence continues at coordinate 28,070,385 of OZ020497.1, forward strand.
ACTAAAAAACTAAAAAACTACTTGACCAAACTTGACCAAAATCTTATCAGCTCTAAGTTGCAGCGGGGCACTTCCAATGCATCATTCATTATTCTGATCGCGTTATTACTTTTTCTGAAAACGTTAACGAAAAATTTGATACCATAGAAACGGACATACGCACACACACACACACACACACACATACCGACATTTTGATAAAAATAGTCTAAAATGAATCCAATGACCATGAAACGTGAAGATCTGTTACAAATTCGATTTTCGATTTTCGGGGTAATTACCATAACTTCCCTATGAATCGGGAAGTTAATTATACAATTATACGCAAAAAAAACATCGATAACCTTGTAAACTCCGAAAAAAATTACCCTAGAAAAAAATCATTTTTTGCAATAGAATGGTTTTTTCAAACCATTCAAATAGCATACAAAATATTTTTTGTACTCCCACAATTAGAGGAAATATTTAGGTGGCCTGACTTAGGTGGACCACCCTGTATATTGAGCTGAGTGAGGGCTCATTCGAAAGAGGAAGGATAAATGAAGCGCGCGTGGGTCCCTAAATTAGCAGGAAAAATCTTTTTGTGATCGAAAAATACATTAGAATCTCCGGAATTTTTCTTCATTTGTTTTCCCTACTTTGGACAGGCACATTACTGGATATAAACATAATGTAACTAAAGTTGGACCCACGCGCGCTTCATTTAACCTTCTCCTTTAGAATGAGCCCTCGTTCAGCTCAAAATATAATCGTATGAGGACGTGAGGTGTGTTCCCGTAAACCCCTTTTTTGGCCCAGAATCTAGCAATATTCTAGTTAGATTCTAGTAATGTCACGTGGGTACTAGATCGCGTCGATAACGCGAATAAATATAAACATGAAATTATCAGGTGGACAGAGGACAATTAAAATATCGTAACATCGCCGCTGGGGCAAGCGAGATTATTGAATGCATGCGAACTCGCCCGATAAAAATGCCCGACAAACCCGTAAAACAAATAGAAATCGATGGACACGAGTTGAACGCGTGCCGATATGCTGATACGGTTAACTTTACCGAGCCGTGTAAGCTATATTGCTCGGTTGATAGATACGGGGGCCTCCCACCGATATCGCGTACAATGTACCGCATGATGGATGCCCGTATTTAAGAGAGAGAATACGGAAACGTATGCCGGCGAGTAAGATACCTTTTTATAGGCGATCATTGATTCCGTGGGATACGGTATCGAAAGCCCATAAAAACGGATTTACAGCCGCCGCGATTCGAACGTCGCGTCGCCGGGATACCGGCGAATACGCCCCGTTAAATCGTGCGTTTCCGCTCCGAAACACCCGCAAAAACGTCGCCGGTTTACTGTGTTGTTCGTCCTTGGACGCTGCACCAGAAATCTCCAAGAGCAGAATTTCTTCGCGATACATTAACACTGGAGCCATCGAGCAGCTGGAAATCAGGTCGAAAAATCAAGTACAATCGAGTAAATGTACCTATTACTGCGGATTTTTTCCAACGAGATTGAAATACGTGAAAATCAATATTTTGCCCTGAATAAATTTTCAAAATCAATGCGAAACATTTTTACTGTAAGTACATAAAGGTCCGCTGTATAATTGTCAGCAACTTATTAAAATTGTTAAAAGAAGAACAAATATTTATGTGGCTTCAGTATCTTGAAATCTACGTTGAACATTTTTTTGACTTTGCACAAAGATTGGCGAAACTTCCGTTTATAGCAAAAATCAGAATTTGATGAAATTTTGAAAATAGGTTCTTTTTTGACTAAAATGACGATTGCCACAAGGATTTTTGGCGCATCGAAAAAAATTTTTTTTATCATTTCAATGTCGCGCTCTACCTTGCCGACTTACCGACTTTCTATTTTATATAGAATATCTTCAATTAGTTGTAAACAGGGATTATCACCAGCCTAGTTCACCTCACAGCGCCATAAAAATTCACACATATCATCTATAAACGAATCCGCTTTAGTTTAAAGTAATACATATACAGGGTGTCCCACATAAATGATAACACCTAAATATCTTTCGTATTTACAGTCCTATCAGAAAACTTCAGAGGACACAGTGACGCCATTGCAGGGGGGCAATATAATAATGAAGAAAAAAATTTTTTATGTCGTGTTTTTAAATGAAATTGCAATGTCACCGATGTTTTTTTTAAATAGAATAGTATATTTTTTTGCGGTAGCAGGATAGACAATAAAAAAACTGAATTTAGTGGATACCACCTTTTTTACCTTGAAATGACCTTGATATGATATGTAAAGGTCAACTCGACGTAGACAACGCGCAATCTTTGCTGAAACACGTAAGTTTTAAACTTCCACATTTCATCCCTTCAACATGATTATTCTTGCTCAAGGTCATTACAAGGTCAAAAAGGCGTTGTTAAGGTAGAGCGCAACATTGAAATGATAAAAATTTTTTTTCGACGCGCCAAAAATCCTTCTGGCAATCGTCGTTTTAGTAAAAAAAGAACCTATTTTCAAAATTTCATCGAATTCTGATTTTTGCCATAAACGGAAGAACAGCCCAAAGATTTGCAATAGAAACGAAGAAGCATACTGAACAGTTGTTCACGAATGTTTGAAATTAGGGGATAGCTGCACCAATTACAGTGGACAGATGTGATTCAAAAATAGTATTGATGGTTCGTTAAATCTAGTATCGATACAGTATCCCATTTTCTCGAGTATGACGCCGGAGAAGTGGATGAAGACAGGAAGTCCTCCAGTTTGCAGGACGGGGCTCGTATGAAGCATGGAAAGTATAAAATAATTCAGGCTTGATACTCCCTGGCATTTCAGAGAGTCGATCAGCCAGCGATGACCGGAAAAGAACGTTGATGCAAATCCAGCAGCATAGCCGGTCCGGTTAACGAAGTGATCTCGCCTAGCCGAGAGACGCATTCCGTCCAGCCAGAGGTAGATTGAAATTGGACGCAGTGACGCGAATTATTATAATCCCGAGGCAGCACGGGAAACCCCGCCGGCGTTTTTCCTGGCCCGTTCCCTCCGCGTCGTATCGCGGAACGGAGAAAATTCCGGACCGAAACGTTTCCATTCGCTCGCGTGGACTCCTCCGGCCATTGTGCACGATCCGATGACCAAAAGCTTCGACCTCGTATCGCACTATGGCGATATGGCGCGAAACCTTCGATTATTTCCCGATGACATTCACGGCGAAATCGGAAAATAAATACATACGAGGGTGTAAATAAAGTAATGAGACTGATTTTTTCAAGTTTTTATTCAAATATAATTACAATGCAATATTGTCTCCCTCAAAATAGGTCCCTTGGGAAGCCACACAGAGCTGGAGACGGTCCTTCCAATCATCATAGCATTGCTGGAACTCGGACAGTGGAATAGCCTTCAGCTGGTCGGTTACAGCTGTTTCGATGTTTTCAAGTGTCCCAAAATGAGTTTCCTTGTGGTGATTTTTCGGGGAGATTACGATAACCGAAATGTTTGGCGAAATGCGCGGTTCGTCAAACGGTTCGGCAAATGGTTCGGCAAACCGTTTAGGTCTGTACGAGACCTAATACGCTACACGATTTATTGCACAGTTCTATAAGGATTCAGTTCAGCACTGAAACTATGTAATTGTTGTATGATCTGAACAATTATGAATCAAGAAAATTGATGTATAAGAATTTGAATAAATCTAGCGGAAGCATCTTACCGTTGAAAATGGCGGATTCGAATGATGCGTAAATAATAACCGGTACGGGGCGAGTATTTTCAGGAGCCACGAGTTCTCGTGTTGCTCGGAGGGGCGAGCTCGCGATTTTACGAGGGCATAAAAACGAAACCAGAAATCCTTGGCGGCACGGCCGCGGAAGTTTCCCCGCTAATGTAGAACGCGCGTCACGCTTTAGTACAATGTACATGAAGTTTAGCAACGTCGAACATTAAACTGCAACACGCGCGAGCCGGAGAGCCGGTTCATCCTGGCAGCAGTTTATCGTTGCAGGATTTCCTCCTTTCGTCGTTCGCCTGCCGCGGCCTAATGGGAACATTTACACCGAAGGACTAAACCGCTTCTGAACCCGACGTTGAAGCATTACAAGGCTCCGCTGAAAAATCGATACCCAGATGGCTGTTCTGCGTCTGAAACGAAGAATCATTCGTACTGCTCAGTGGTCCGTCGAGTCTCTAAACGTTTCCAAACCCACGATTTACACATTTCAAACAAAAGCGTTACGTAAGACGCGAGAGACGCTTCGAGTTTTACGAAAATATGTCGACAAGCCACGAATCATGGAAATCTAAAGCATTCAGCTACGAGGTGTGTAATTAAAGTAATGAGACTGGCAACGTTTGCCAGACCGGCAACGCTGATTTGTTTTTTGGATAGTCACGGAATCGTCCACAAAGAGTTTGTGCCTCAAGGCCAATCGGTTAATCAACACTTTTACCGAGAAGTCCTTGAAAGACTTCGAAAAAGAGTCTTTGCACCATGTCACACTGCAATCTCAATAAACGAGTTTTTGGCCAGTAAAAACATTTCTGTGGCCCCTCAGCCTCCTTATTCACCAGACTTGAGCCCTTGTGACTTTTTCCTCTTCCCGAGATTGAAAAATCGGCACGATTACGATAACCGTGGCCCCTACTTTGAAAGTTATATTTGTGTTCCTGGGATCATTTTAAGAAAAAAATGTGTATATAACAGGTATCCAATGGGCTCCGTTTAGCCGGTAAAGTAGATTACTTGTTTCTTTATAAAACTACAAATATCTCGGAAACTATGCGAGATATGGCAAAATATCAAGAGACCTTTTTTGTAGGAAATCGAATTTCCTATAAGAAACGTTAGGATGATGTTAAAAGTCCATTCTTCACGAAAAATATTCAGTTGAAATTACATACTACTAGACTACCCCTGGATTTTCGTATGCGTCGTCGGCCCGGCCTTACGGCCGGTATTCGATATGGGTATACAGGGTGTCCCAAAATTCCTCCGACACCCGAAAATGGGAGGTTCCTTGGGTCATTTAAAGCGACATCTTCCTTTGCAAAAATGGCGTCCGCGGCTTTGTTTAGGAGTTATTAACGAAAAACACGGACCAATTAGAGCGCGATCTACACATGCGATGACACGTTCGGCCAATTGACAGTTGGCGCGTCGGGCCGACTGTGCTAACTCGCGTCTAGGTCGCGCTCTGATTGGTCCGTGTTTTTCGTTAATAACTCCTAAACAAAGCCGCGGACGCCATTTTCGTAAAGGAAAATGTCGCTTCAAATGACCCAAGGAACCTCCCATTTTCGCGTGTCGGAGGAATTTTGGGACACCCTGTATATTAATAAATAGAGATCACGCACAATGTTTCAAGAAAAACTGTTCTGTATTAAAACCGAGGAAACAAATCGGAATACGTCTGTACGGTTAGCAGGTCAAGACAGAAGTGAAAATAGAAGAGAAAGTTTACTGTTAGCCGATGCGTGTCAAACGGTTTGGCGAACGGTTCGGCAAATGGTTCGGCAAACCGTTTAGGTCTGTACGAGGCCTTATATCCTTTGTGGAAAGTATTCAGAGGATAAAGAATTCGAACATCAGAGTCCTGGATAATCGGAGTTCTCCCTTATTGTGTCTTTTGTTGAGATCAACGATAGCTCCTTACTCGACATACCATAAATAGATAACGATTTGAACTGGCCAGTAGAAAATTAGAACTTAGAACATTTCCAGTTCTTGGTCAGAATGGCCCCTCATCCCGCCATTCGAAGACTAGAAAGCAAGCGAAGGAGTGTATACGGCCGCCATTTTGAAAGTCGAGATAAAACGAGCTCGTAGAAATTAATTTCCGTATTACGAATTTCGCAATCGAAATTTATGAGCAATTTACAGCGAATATTAATTGCACGGAAATAGACTGACCTGTCTGACCACAGATTGCACAGAAATTCAAAATGGATTCTCTACTAAGTAAGCGGAGCTCTTGCTGATAAAGTCTTACTCTCTACCGAACGTGGAAACACTTAAAGATAAGAAGAACTGAACGAGGAACATTATCCTGATTAATTCTGCCCGGTATTTGAGAATTGGCCAAAGGTCCGCGGAAGTGGAGCGCCACGTTTGTCAGTGGAGGCTTGCGTTTCTCGGGATAAATTAATTCGAAAAAGCGGGGATCTTGCAACATCGGGAAATCCAAGGAAAACTGAATGAAACACTCCGGGTGGCAGCGCATCCTACGCCGTTACATTTAATTATCTCCGAGGCAGCCGGTTTTCCGCGTGGCAACACGTGTTCCCGTCAAAATTCAAGCGCCGTTTCCATGATTTCCCCGTGATTTTCGCGGCAGCAATCACTTTAATGATCACGCGGCGCTCCATTAACAAAGTGTCCTGAAGGGCTGCTGCTTTCTAAACGAACGCACATCGCCGAAGGCGGCGCGCCGACACGTCGTGTCGAACCCTTTTGAAGGTGTTCCAACCCTCTACGAGAACCTATCCCCTCGAGCAAAGTCCCAGACTCGATAGAAGGCGACGCTTACCCTGGAATAACGCGTTAATCCGTCTGACCGGAAGTCTTCAACTTCGCCGAAGGAAAGACAAATAACGGAATACTCGTCGCCGTTATCCGGAAGTGTAGTTTGTTGTTTGTTCAATCGGAGAACGTTTGCGGGCAAAGTTTGTTCTTCGGGGACAATTCAGCCAATTCGTTCGAATAACAATTCTTTATACGTACACCTACTGTTACCGTTAGGTCGCCATTTTATTCTTGAATTCCTATTCCGGCGGAAACTCTTCGCAACAATCCTACAAGTCATCTCCAAACAATTATACCGCGGTAGTTCTGACACCGACTAGATATAGGATAGACCTATCATCCAATGTATTTCGGTGGCCATTTTTGCCAGGGCCACTTGACCCGTTTTTCTTGTCATTTCCTGTATTACCAACTGGGTTTAGGGCCACGAACAAGGTCTCGTCGGTGGTGCTGGCTCTAAAATAAGCTGACAGCACGAACAAGATATAGGCATAGGATTACTGTACCTCGTTTGTGTTGACAGCTTTCTTGAAATTCGATATAATTCCTAAACTCGCCATTTTAATTCGTAGAGAGCATACCAAAACCTCTGACTTTTTGAACAGTCGGAAATTCACAACATGAGACACCAAGTCCCATAAGATGATAGGTCTATCCTATATCTAGTCGGTGGTTCTGACACCGTAAGCGTTTGTTACGAGCCGAGGTTTGGCAGCGAGCGGAAACCGAGGATTCTTAGGATTTTTGACAGTTTTTGGTGTAGGTAGAAATTGCACACGCCGGACTAGCCAGTGTGTCTTTCACCACCGGGATATCCGTTTGTGCCACTGTCGGAAAGGACAAGGTCGTGGTTCCGTCGACTCGTAACTTATTTGAAATTATTAGATACACCTTGAGCGGTAAAGGTGTATCGTCGTAGGATGCCAACGACTGGGAATCGAATAGGAAAGTTGTTATGCCCTTGGTTGATTTTGTAAGAATCATTCGGGCCTTGTGAGATTTGCACTGCGAGGTGCCTGCTAAAGTTAATTTGAAGGACCACCTTCCAAGTGTGGAAGGGCAAGGATATGACAAGTACTATGAACCAATATATTTACACTATATATACAGGATTGAGAGCAATAACTGAGGTGTGGTACTGTCTAAATGTAGTACAAGTGAAGCTAATGAAGAAAATGAAGATTTGAGAATGTCGCTGGTTTAGTATGCTAAGGGCAATAGCGATTGCGATAAATTTCGGCCTCCCGGTTCCGGTATCATAAATAAAAAACGGATTCGATTCGCGAGACTTCGACGCGTGCCGGCGCGACAGTCAGCTTGTTAAACATTTTCAAGTGGATTTGCAAAGGCTGTTAATTAAACAGAAATGTGTTTTCCGTGTGAAAGGATTTATTAGATCGACTACAAAATGGGAGAGGCATCGAGCGTTATAAATGCAGAAACATCCATTAATAATTATACGGTGTTGCTCCATTCAGCGTTATCGAGTTACCATTTCGCTCTGCTGATTCTTGCCGGAGTTATTCCGCGAACTTTTTACGCGAGTTCGAATAACCCCGTTTGGCTCGCGGTCCCACGTTCCGTCGCAATTTTCTCGGCCCTTCATCGCAGAATTCGAAACTTGTTGCGACATCGTTCTAAGCGGAGGACATACCGCGAGCATGTTCCGCGAAGCACCGAGCAAATTGAAGTTGAAACGCGGCTTAATTATACATTCGGCGTAGTCTCGCCTGGATGCTCGGCGCGCCTCCCGTTTCTAATTAAACAGGGGGCCCGTTCCTTTGCCCCGGGTTTTCTTTCGTCGTCTTTGCTCGCTTGGTCGCTGTTTGTCGCCGTTCTTTTCGTTTCGAGGATCCGAACAAGATAATTGGAACGGCGAACGCGGAGAGAGAGAAAATTCATTCACCTGTGGACACGTCTTTTCTTTTTTTTAAGGACACACACCCCTTCAGACGTTTCCCAGAGAGGAGGGCGGGTAGTGAGAGCACGCACATATGGACTGTGCGTAAAGTAGACTTCTGGGCGAGAGGGGGCTCCAAGCGTGCGGGGAGGGATGGTTGACTGCGGCCATATTGCGTTGAACTACTACAGGAAAGTTCCGATTCCTGTTCAGTTTGGGAGGTCCCGATTCTTGTTCAGGCCTACTCACTCCACTGCCTGTCAACGCTGTCCCGCGCCGCAGGGCGGCGACTATTGTTCTCGGCCTGGGTATATCGGTGTGAACACCACTACATTGACACAACGAATCGAATGTTCAAACATCTTGATTTTTATTATTTTTTATGGGACTTTTAAAAACGTATTTCTGGCATTTTTCTGATTAAAACAAGACCAAACACGATATAATTTCAATGGAATTTATTGGTTTAATCGACTGTGAAAGTTTTGTATAGGAAAGAAAGAGTTGCGTTCCTCCGTTGTTTATTTAAACATATGCTATTTCATATGTTGAATGTATGATGAATTATAAATTATGCTTCTCACATGTAGAATTATATCGTGATTGGTCTTGTTTTAATCAGAATAATACCAGAAACAAGTCAGTGGAAGTCTCATAAAAAAATAATGAAAAATAAAGCATTTTGAATTGGCATTACATTGTGAGAACACGTGGGCCTTTAAACTGTGTCTGTAGCCATCGCCGATACTGTTGCTCTATTGTAGTCTCGCTCGGCGCGATCGGAGTAGTAGACCCAGCAGTAAATCAGAAAAGCAAGTCTAGGTTGCGATTTCTGTTCGCTCCAAGAACCACCCCCTGAACAGGAATCGGAACTTTGCTGTAGTGTTGACATCTATATAATGATGCGGGAACATTAAAATGTACAATTGAATCACGTATATTCACCGTGACCCGTTACAGACCACGTGCTACAGATTAGCTACAGACGCTACAATAGAGCGCACCACATACAGTTCATGCCAAGATGGCCGACGTGGTTGATACCCCTTCCGTCTTTTCAAGCTCCCCCCCCCCGCGCTTTACGCACAGTCCATATGTCCGTGAGTGAGAGCCTCAGCTGGTCCGATAAAAGCCAGGGACAAAACCATACCCACTAAAACCCCACCGCTATCGCTATCAGTGTTCCGATTGAATGTGAAATTTCTCGCGCATGTGCGGCAATTTCAGCCTCAATAACGTAACCTTTTCGATGAAATCGGGTAGCTTGAGCACCACGCGAACTTTAAAAAAATGATTAGCATATACATGTGAAACATTGAACTGATAAATCGAATAAAATATTGTCCTAAAATCATGAGAACAATAATACCGGTATACTTCCGCCAATATAACTGCCACAGGCCGTCGGGGTCCTGGCCGCTCTGCTGCGTCATTGTAGATACGCTACTGTTTTCACCGCGCACGCGCGAAAAATTTCACATTCAATCGGAACACTGATCGCCATTCACATACTACACGAAAGTGCTTCCTCCAACTCACTTTCCACACCTGTTCTTGGCAATTATCACCGAAGGACACCTTTTTTGAAAGAGGATGAGAAAATTCTTCAAAAACTCACCATCAAGGGACTTTAACCCATTCTCCACCTTCTGTCCTAGTATTAGGCGCCTGTAGGGACCCGCTGTACGCATTTCGCACTACAAATTAAAATAACCCAAATTAAAACTAGCTAGTTATTGTTGCTCGCTCGCCTCGCGAGCTTCGCGGGTGGGGGTGTTGTAGCTCGCTTTGCGAGTTCGCGGGAGGGTTAGTGGTACGGATGTTATTTGGTGAAGAACTTCCCGATTCGTTAGTTGCAGTGTATTATAACCATTATTTAGTGTACGTTTTAAGAAGATTATACGTTCTCAGGGAAGTTCAATAATTTTCTACTTATTAAAATGTTTGCTATATGGCGTCGCATTAAACCAACTTGTATGCTGGTTGCTCACTTGGTTCCCTGTTATAGCATAGTAATGTTGCAAAATAAATCGTATAAATATTAATTCTGGATACAATCAAATTATATACATGTCGTGGCAGGCCGACCCCTTGTTCGATTCGACATTTCAAAATGCGTCAACGAGCTCACGGGTGCTGTAGAATTTATCCTTACACGTCTTGTCTCGTCAAAACCTTGTTGATTCTGTCTATATCAAAAGACTACTTTCTTGACAACGCAAATCAATCAATATCTCATTGATATTGTCCTGTTTTCATATACACTGTAACCATCAGGAACGTGTCCATTCTACACAGTCACGTTCAACAAGGACCTAAACCATTTTCCTAAAGGACCTTGTCTCGCATTTCTTCAAAAATAAAACAAACGCAACAGTAACACAAATTTATAAATTTCAATCAATAAAACAAACATGACATTAATAATAATAATACAAATTTTCAAATCATTGCCTATGTCAGCACGCCCCGACATATATATGTATACAGGGTGTCCCAAAATTCCTTCAACATTCGGAAATGGGAGGTTTCTGACATCATTTGAAGCGACATTTCCCTGTAGAGATGAATAATTCAATCTTGCATTGGGATATTTTTCGATTACTGTAAGCGGTAACATTAGCATTAGTTGCATAATAAAAAAAAAATTTCTTTTTAATTAAAATGAAATATATATAATTACGTTTGTTTATTCGGTGGTAAATTTCCATCCTCTCGTATAAATTACATTGTTGAATGAACTTCTTTCGAGAAAAACTAAAAAAACTAAAAAGCTACTGGATCAAAGTGGACCAAAATCTAATCAGCTCTAAGTTACAGCGGGGCACATCCATTGCATCATTCATTATTCTGATCGCGTTGTTAATTTTTCAGAAAACGTTAACGAAAAATTTGATACCATAGAAACGGACATACGCGCGCGCGCGCACACACACACACACCGACATTTTGATAAAAATAGTCTAAAATGACTCCAATGACCATGAAATGTGAAGGTCTGCTAAACATTCGATTTTCGGGGTAATTACTATGACTTCCCTATAAATCGGGAAGTTAATTAATAAAACACTACTTAAGAAGTTCAATAAATCTACATAAGCTGCTACCTACTCTGGACTACACATCCATAATTACCTAATTTGCTAAAGTTAACACTAAATCTGCCGAGCCTTAAAAGTACATGTACATGTTTTTTTAAATGTACATGTTTTCTTATAAAAATGACAAAATTGATTATTTTTGGTTTTTGTGCGTTGCCTATCATAATACGTGCTCTACTAAAGACATTTATAAAATCATTTTTAATTTTTGTTCATGTTTAGTGTTGAAGATAGAAAGGTAAAACTGTAGTAGATTATTGCAGTTAATAGTTGACATAAAAATGGTATTCGTACATTTTGTGCAATTTTTTTAACCCTCATCCGTCCCTCATTTCACCAACTGAATCTGTCGCTCGGTGTCAAATTGTCACAGTAATAAGAGATCGATGAAATAACAAGGTAACTAGTTATTTCTCGATATTTTTTTTATTGAAATTGATTAGTTAACATGTATGTACATCTTGGATTTTTCGTTAAATATAAAAAATCACAAATCTTTCGTGCCAGTTGACCTACAAACAACAGAACAATATAACTTACAAGGGAACATATTCCGTTGATACAAACCGATTTTAACGAAACTTATGTCAGATATAGTTCTTCGAAAAATATTTGACACGTGTTTTTTTATCGGCAACCATCCACTTTGAAGGGGTGAAAACAGCCCTCAAAATTCGTGGTCATAGTCATATTTTCTGAGATATCTCAGAAACCAAAGGTCGAAAAAAATTGATTTTCTTTTTAAATTGTGTGTTTTTAATAAGAAACGTAGTTGTGAAAAATATTTTAACAAAAGACATTTGTTTAAATAATATGTTGAGAATAAACGCTTACAGTTCTGTAAAACAAGCCAGAATTCCTTCCTCCGCACACCAGGTGCGAGCCCATATTTCATTACGCATAAATATTGTTAAATAGAATAAAGAAGAAAATCCTAAAGCATGTATCCCCTATTTTGGATCAAAGATCTCACATAGTGTACATTAAAATTAACTAACGATATATAAGAGAATCCGAAAGAAAACATAAAATTTTTAATGGATTGTTTGAACAAACATATTTTGTTAAAACTTTTTGCACTACTACATTCTCCATTAAAAGAAAAACACAATTTTTAAAAAAATCAAATTTTTTGATCTCTGGTTTCCAAAATATCTAAAAAAATATGGATCTGACAGCGAACTTTGAGAGCTGTTTTCACCCCTCCGAAGTGGATGGTTGCCAATAAAAGAAAATACGTGTCAAATATTTTTCGAAGAACTACATCTCGCATAAGTTTCATCAAGATTGGTTTGTTTCACCTGAATATGTTCCCTTGTTAGTTCGAAAAAATTGTATCAAATTAATACAAGGGACAGATGAGGGTTAAATCCCAATCGAAGGTTATTTTAATGAAAAAACGTTTAAGAGGCGGCATTTAGAAGACACGAATCATACTGCGAATATCTACCGCACGGTCCTGCACCTAGACGTTTGACAGGCGGGGCTTTCGCAGAACATTTCGAGAGCTACAAACTTCCCCGAAGAGTCCGCGATCCGACAGCAGCGGTGCGAGTCAACCGTTACTCGGAACACCTGTCGCGGGTACATCGATTTCCCCTCCCCAGTTAATTCGACGCGCGCGAATTAAACGATAGTTCAACCCCCGCCCCCCTCACCCCGTTCCGTTTCGCCGTAGATTCGTTTACCGAAAATTTCATATTGTTTTCTCGAAAGCGGCAACCGGCCTCTATTAAATTCGCCGAACTTCCATCCTTTCCCGGGAACGCAACGTAGTTTCAACGAAAATTTCATCGTCGTGTTCTCGCGTGGATGTTTATAGAGAAAAAAAAGTGGCTAACGAATTTTTCATTATAAACATTCTTTCCATTGTCGACGCGTTTCCATCGTTCCTATCCGGCCGGCGTTTATTGAACATTTTCACTCGTACGCCGCGCCGCCGCTACGCCGTTGAATTCAGTTGCGTCCGCGAAAATTTGTTCGCTGTATTCCTTTCCAGAAAACTGGTTGCCGTTTATTGGGGAAACGCGGTTCAGGTATTTAAACGGTCGGCTGAGATTAGAGGGGTTCGCTCTAGTGTTACAAGCTTAGACCATATATGCCCATAGACACGGCATAGGTATAGTATGTGCATACGATGCTGTGTGACGAGGTCCAAAAGTATCTGGTGCCCACAAGCCTCGATTCGAGATAATTCAAAATGGTGGATAGTGTATGAGACGAAGCGAGTGCACAGTACAGAAGTATATTTTACAAGTCCATCATTTGATAAAAATTTGAAAAAATGGATATATATATATATATATATTTAAAAAAGGAAATGTATATTATTTTTACTGTTCTTTTTTTAAATAAAGTAAGTTGTGAGAAAATAAATACAGATTTCATATTATCAACTCCTACATTAAAATTTAACTTCTTCCAAATTATAATCGACAAAATGAGTTAACCATACTTAAAATAATAAGATTAAAATAAAAATGAACGAGTAATAAAATAAAATACATGTACGTATATTACACAGTTACAGTTTTCATAAATATTTATACAGAATGACAAGTGACGACGCTTCCCCTTTCCCCTCTGCCACTTTACTATAGCGGTACTGCGATTTCTCAACATACTACAGCACTGTGCCCACAAGAGTCGTCTGCTAGCCGCTTTAATCTCGTCACGAGGCGGTTTTATCTAGCCGGGTTTATCTGTATACAGGGTGTCCCAAAACTACTGTAGGAGCGGAAAACGGGAAGTTCCTTGGGTCATTTGAAGCGACATTTTTCCGTTACAAAAATGGCGTCCGCGGCTTTGTTTAAGAGTTATTAACGAGAAACACGGACCAATCAGAGCGCGATCTAGACATGCGATGGCACGTCCGGCCAATGGACAGTTGGCGCGTCGGGCCCACTGTGCTACCTCGCGTCTAGATCGCGCTCTGATTGATCCGTGGTTTTCATTAATAACTCCTAAATAAAGCCGCGGCCACCATTTTTGTAAAGGAAAATGTTACTTCAAATGACCCAAGCAACCTCCCATTTTCCGCTCCTACACTAGTTTTGGGACACTTTTTTTTTCTTTTCTTTGTTAAAGGGCGGTGGGGGAATGCTACTTACGCACACCCCCCTGACGATAACGGTCGGGAGGGGGGGTAGTGCTGGGCTCGGCCTCCCCTAAAGATGGAAGATAGGGGAGTTATCATGCCTAAAGCAAGTAGCCATACTGGCTAAACCCCCACCGCCCAAGGGCACTATCCCTTATCCAAAGACTGTATGCCGTCAGGCACTGACCGGGGACCCGCTGTGCGCATTAACGCCCGGCCAGCGTTAACTACGGCTGATGCCGTGCACATGTTCTTATCAAACTAGTTTTGGGACACCCTGTATATTGTCTAAGGTTACAAGACTATAAGTATGTCCTTGTATATTTTAGGAGTAGAGAAGTTCGCGGGTTTGTCAACGATAAAATGGCGGTCTCCGATGATCCGAGAGGCTCGTCGCGTGCCATCGCCTCCTCGGATTCATAATGCATCGCACGTGCATCGAGTCAATGCGGTTACACGGCTCAACGGAGTTAAACACGCTCCTTGGGCCGCAGTTAGGATGACGTTTACGCATGGTCGCACCCCGGCTTATGGGAATCCTGGCCCGATCGAACGTGTTCCCTAACCACGCTGCTCTCCAACGATCCCGCGGCGGGCTCTTGCTTCTTGGATACACGGTAGTTTAATTAGCCCCGAACCGTCGGCTGGGATTCTGACATGCGTCAATCTTTACCCTTCAACTCATCCTTAAGACCGTCTGATTCACTTTCACAATGTTTGCATTGGTAATAACTTCCCGCTTCGCTTTTTCGTTGTCACTTTTTTTTCTCGTTTCCACGGATGGTCCAGTCGCGAGGTACTTTTACCTGGAAAGTATTCCGAACTCCATGAAATTTTTGACACGTCATTTAGGGGTACTCTGAGGTGTCTTATCTGAGTTCTCGACTTCGAAGACTCTGTGCTAACTTGGGAAGGGGTAAAAACCATGATTTTTATTACCTTGCTTTGGATTTTCGCTTATTACTCAAAAACTATGGGTTCTAAGAACTTTTTGTTTTCAATTTTGGAAAGAGCATTAAATTTCTTTCAAATTTCACTGTTCAATTGTAATTTTTGGCCCAATGGGCACCGAGAGACAGGCGTTCAAAATTAGGAAATTAAGTGGCAACTGACGAATATACGAAAAGACAGAGCAAATTATTATGTCCAATAACAAAAATGTTTCCATGTAACTATTGGATGTATCTCATACAGTTTTGGACGCTGATTCCGAATCTGACTTTAATTTTTCTCCTACACGCCCAGTTTTTGAGAAAGGGTCTAGCAGACTAAGAATAGTGAATCGCCCCCCCCTAGATTTTTATTGAAATTGTTTGGAAAACATTGGTTTTAGGTTGAAAGATAACCCCTCAAAATTTCAAGTCGCTAACCCTTCTTATATGGATTATATGAGGGTAAATACCCTTAACTATATCATTTTTTTTCTCGGTTGTTAATTAAGATATGCAGATAAAAGAATACGAAAATACTTGTACTTACGTCCTTCATATCATATATTTTTTTCACAATTGTGACATATTATTAAGGGTAGAAAAAAATTATTAAATTTTTTATGGGTGGAAATTTCAACCAACCCTTCGAGTGACCACTTTCAAAGAATTCAACAACAATGGTCTGTTATCTATCTAATATATACAAAAGTTTCAAGATGGTCGGAGGGGTGGAACATAGTTAAATATCGAAAAACAAATTAAAATACGCCATTATAATAGTACAATATATAGTGTTTCTTACGACACTATTTAGTAATTCTTATCAAGACATTAAGTCGCTTCTTAATCAATTATTTCTTTTTAAATGCGAGAGACATTATGTAGGTGTAAATGAGGGTTCTAGGAATCATAATATACATAAATTATTCAATCTTCGTCACTATTTTCCTCAATAACCGGTACTGTTTGTGTTACATCATATATCTTCGTTAATATCTCCAATGGTTTTACAATTTTGGCTTTAAATCGCCCGCGAGATAAATAATAAATAATCGAAGCGACATGAGAACAGCAACCCACTGTTCTGTTCCCGTTAGCACAGTCACATATATATCGTGTGATAGCGGTACAACTAATCGAATGTGGTACATATTCAAGATAGCATTGATAATATTTACGGTTATAATATTGTTAGATTCCTTTAAATATTTAATATTTAAAATATTATCATCTTTCATAAATTCCGCGAGATAGCATACTACCTGGGTTAATTGATAGTTACCTGTAAATAATATTACATAAGTAGTGTATAATTTTATACATGCCAATATTATACATATATAATACACAGAACGGTTAAATGATCATGCTTTCTAGGCATCGCGCGGCGTATAATGCGTGACGTGTGAATAATGAGAGTTTGGACCGAGTGTTTAGACTGAACGATTTTTCTATTTAAGAGACGTGAAAGTTGTAGTGGAGATGGTAAAACCTAGTGAGAGGAATTGGGGGTGGGTTGTGGAAACAGAGGAAACATTTTCTTTGCATGTTATTGCTATGGCGCACTAAAGACGCACGAAAATCTAGCGAGTCCCGTCGCGTCGCGTTTAAGTCTTCGACTCGTGGGGCTCATTGGCTCGAGTCAGGTGTTCGAATTCCTTGAGATTAGTGTCGATTTTCCAGATCAACTAACAAGGGGGGGTTCACAAACTAAGATTTCAGTTACCTTTGGATGTCTCTACAGGGTGTCCCAAAACTACCCTAGGAGCCGAAAATGGGAGGTTCCTTGGGTCATTTGAAGCGACAGTTTCCTTTGCAAAAATGGCGTCCGCGGCTTTGTTTAGGAGTTATTAACAAAAAACACGGATCAATCAGAGCGTGGCTACAGCGGATTGATTCTGAGTCGACCAATGGCGACACCACGCCTCGCGGGACCTGTCGCAGAGTCGGACTCCGTTCGTTATAGCTGCGCTCTGATTGGTCCGTGTTTTTCATTAATAACTCCTAAACAAAGTCGCGGACGCCATTTTTGCAAAGGAAACTGTCGCTTCAAATGACCCAAGGAACCTCCCATTTTCGGCTCCTAGGGTAGTTTTGGTACACCCTGTATATTCCTAGCTGGGCCTAATATCGTGGCTTGCCATCACATTATATCCTTTTTAAATAACTATAATTTGCGTGGTTAGGTGTCATCCAAAAGGGGGAAAAAAGAATGTTAATTTGTACACTTATACGTTTATATTGACAATACTACTATCCATGTTTATACTATTTTTGTTTGTATTTTATTACCTAATGTTGTAATAAATCTTGTATAAGATTTAAAAATAACTAACAAGGGTTTAACCGAGTGTTTAAACTGTGCGATAAATATCGAGAATATTTTCGAAGAATGACGTAAGACAGCCGAGCGCGATGCAGTGGGTGTGTGTGATTTTGAGTTCAGGATTGAGCGATAGTGGGAGACCCAATAAAGAAACCGAATGAGTATAAGAGTGCCACAGTGATAGTCGTAGCCTGAGTATCTTAGAATCTATACTAAATGCATATAATCAGTACTAACAACTTCCACTAATAGTATTCCTACATTATAATGGCGTAATTTCATTTGTTTTCCAATATTTAACTATGTTCCACCCCTCCGACCATCATGAAATTTTTGTATATTGTCACGTCGCTCGCGAGCGGAGGCTAGGAAACCTCCGATAGAGCGACTTTCGGGCTTTTACAGGCCCTTAGGCCGGGCCGCGGGCCGCCGTATGCCCGTGGTCCGCCCGAGACAAAGGACGTCCGAAGGCTCGAAATTTCCGCGAGATTGTTCGGGCGCCAGACACCGTGAAAAGTGTCACGCGAAACACGACACGAATTTCGGACTCGGAGATCGAACCTTCGAAGCACGCGGATCGTAACGAGGACGCGATGGGGTCCGGTGGTTCGAACACGGAAGGACGAGGACAGCCCTTACGGCAGGACGGATCTCACGGGGAATGAACGACAACGTAATTGGCCTCGAGTGGGTGTTTTATTCCTTCGTCAAATGGTACAATGTAGCGGTCACGTGACCGCAACCCGAGAGCCCGCGCTCTTCATACAGAATTGCGGACGGTTGGTCGGTCGCAGCGCGGTTGTCGTTGGTTAAGATCGCGCGAAAGGGTACGGATGATCGGTACCGACGATACGATTTCCCGACGGACGGGATCGCGCGAAGCGCGGGTGGACGGCGCGATACGAGACTGTCGCGATAGCACGCGTACGCAAGGCACACGACGGACGATACGAACGGCGACGGAGTTGAAACGCGTTCGCTACGCAATACGACACAGGATTCGAGATGCTTGCGAGGCGTCGGACGAAATATTCGCGAGACGCGATTCCTCCGAGGAAACTTCCGAGCGCGAGATTTTAAGGGGAACTCTCTACGCGAAATACCGCTCAAAGGACCGTCGCTACGGCCCGAGCCGACGGCACGAGACGCTTGGCGTCTCGGCCTACGCGAAATTTCGAGGACTAAACGACCAAGGGTCGTCCTCGCGCGATAATCGTCGAGCCAACACGCTAACCGAAAATTCGAAAAGATCACTGTGCGACTCACCGTTCTTTTCACCGCCGCTAGTCTCTTCCTGTGGGCCTCTTTCCGCCACACGGTAATTCGGGCTTCGCTCTCGCTATTCTTCGGGGGCGAACGAGAAGTCCGCCGAGGCACCACTTCGGACGCGAGACGGCCGCGAGACCGGCGTGCGCTATTAGGATGTTGAGGCGCAACAACATCGCGTTCGCGATGTCGCAACAAATTCTTATCGTCTCGCGAGAGGCTAACGCAACAGTGATCATCGATTTCCGGGCGCGTGCCGCATCGATTCTCGTTCCCCCCACCCGACCTCCTTGCCGAATTTCCTAGGGCGCCCTTTCGCGCGCGACGTTCGCGTAACAGGGGCGTCTCGACGGGGTCCTTGGCTCCTGGACCCCTTCGCGAAATCGTCTCACTTTTCGGGAGACGTGGGAGGAGGCTCGTGCCTCGTACTGGCTTCTCGGTGGCACCATCCTCGCTGGAACCCTATTTATGGCGGGATGAGGCGGCGTCGGGACCGCGAAATGGTACGGTGGTCGGTATGGGTTCCTGTCCCTTCGGCGCCTCCAAGTCGATTGACCGGGTGCCCTCGATAACCGTAGTGGCCCTTAGTCGGGCTTCGAAATGCCATTGGGTTTTCGTCTGACGTCCTTCTGTACCGGAATCGTCTCCTAGGAAAATCTCGAAGGTCGGGGCTCCTGTGCCTGGTTCGTTATTCGGCCCTGAAACTTGCCGTTCTCGGCGCGCACGCTAGGTGTCAATGCGCGCTCTAAATTATGGAAATTCCTCGCGGAACGCTCTCGAATCCTGTGTTTCCCGGTCTCGCGTCTCGTTATTGCACGATCCGGTCCTTCGCACTATTAAAAATGTGCTCGCAATTAACGGCGAAGTGACGTCGCTGATTTGCAACGTCACAATATATTAGGCAGATAACAGAACATTGTTGTTGAATTTTTTGAAAGTGGTCACTCGAAGGATTATTTGAAATTTCCACCCCTAAAAAATTTAATAATTTTTTTCTAACCTTAATAATGTGATCACAATTGTGAAAAAATATACGATATGAAGGACGTAAGTACGAGTATTTTTGTATTTTTTTGATCTGCATATCTTAATTAACAACCGAGAAAAAAAATGATACAGTTAAGGGTATTTACCCTCATATAATCCATATAAGAAGGGTTAGCGACTTGAAATTTTGCGGGGTTACCTTTCGACCTAAAACCAATGTTTTCCACACAATTTCAATAAAAATCCAGGGGGGGGCCGATTCACTATTCTTAGTCTGCTAGACCCTTTCTCAAAAACTGGGCGTGTAGGAGAAAAATTAAGGTCAGATTCGGAATCAGCGTCCAAAACTGTATAAGATACACCCAATAGTTACATGGAAACATTTTTGTTATTGGACATAATAATTTGCTCTGTCTTTTCCTATATTAGTCAGTTGCCACTTAATTTCCTAATTTTGAACGCCTGTCTCTCGGTGCCTATTGGGCCGACAATTACAATTGAACTGTGAAATTTGAAAGAAATTTAATGCTCTTTCCAAAATTGAAAACAAAAAGTTCTTAGAACCCATAGTTTTTGAGTAATAAGCGAAAATCCAAAGCAAGTTAATAAAAATCATGGTTTTAACCCCCTCCCCAAGTTACCACAAGGTCCTCGAAGTCGAAAACTCATATACGACACCCCAGAGTACCCCTAAATGACGTGTCAAAATTTCATCGAGTTCGGAATACTTTCCAAGTAGACGCCTTTTTTTCGACCTGCCAACTGGACTAGGATCATAAACTAGAAAAGTTTTCTCGGTACCGATCGGTGAGCCATTTGTTCCCGTGTCGTTATATTTAAGTCGCGAAACACCTTTTGATTTAAGCCGGACATTTATCAACTTTGACCGGTATACTCGCGCCAATCGAAAACACCGTTTCCCCGGTTCTTCGCTGTTTAACACGAAGCCGGGCCCAGTATCCGCACGGAGGAAATATTAAAAGAGCCATTTCCAGGTCCCTCCGGTTCCACGAGGCTGGTGACGAACCG
The DNA here is from genome assembly GCA_963971365.1 of Lasioglossum villosulum. Classification (NCBI taxonomy): domain Eukaryota; kingdom Metazoa; phylum Arthropoda; class Insecta; order Hymenoptera; family Halictidae; genus Lasioglossum; species Lasioglossum villosulum. The sequence goes on from OZ020497.1 coordinate 28,091,536, forward strand.
ATTAATGGCGGAGATGATGTCCGACCTAGATTTACACGACTGCTTCGAAAATGGAGGGACGGAGTTGTGGAAAAAGACTGGAACGACGAGCAAGTTGGAAGCTGCGAAGACGAAACACAAAAGAGAGAAAGAGAGAGAAATGGAGAAAAAAGAGGAGGGTGAGTAGGAAAGAGACAGGAGAGATAGGATCGTAAAGCAACGCGCAGCCAGTGATTTGCGAGTGGTCCTTCGGGTATTTCCGTGGCCCCGATAAAATAAATTGTTGTTTCCTCTCGAGAATTCGAGGAGGGCGAACCCGATGCCCCGAACAATATCGTTAGTAGTTTCGAGTCGCGGAGGAGGGGGTGGCCACATCGCCACCCCTGCTCCTACCCTGCCATTTTCTGTTTCCTGTGGCCCACCTTCCGCCAACCCCCATCCTCCCGCCCCGAGCTTCAGAATTTATGATACGTCGCGCATTTATATTCCAACACCTTCCATAAATTTTACTTGAGCCGCATGTAAGTGGCTCCACTTTTGTTCATAGATTCCTACGGGCTGCTGTCGGATTTATGACCGCGTCGGCCATCCTTCGAATCACGGGGACACGGTTGGGGCGGGAATCGGAAATGGTACGATACTGTCCCGTTATCAGCCGATAAACCTGCCAGATCGTGGCGATAATATGCAGGGGACGACGCACAGTGGGGTATTTGGCCTTAAAAAGTGGAAAAAATTCGATCTCTAAATTTTTGCATATGGCATAAAATTTTTGTTCTTCGTTGTAGTTAAAGGTCTGAAGAATAAGGGTACGCGCACAGTGGATCCGTTTTCGTCCGATTCGGCCGACGTCTGACGCATATGTCTCTTTTTTCAAGTGTGCGGAATACAGACACAACGTTGGACGTCGGACGAATCGAACGAAAACGGATCCACTGTGCGCGTACCCTAAGGCTCTAATATTGTTTTTTTCTATTTGTACACCCGTGAAGTCGTAAACTTCATCGAAAGTCGAGAGATTTTAAGGCGCGCTTGGCGTTCTTAAACAGTCTCTAAGACAGCGTCTGTCCATTGGTGATTTTCAAGTGTTTGAAGGAAAATTTTGCAAATTCTTGTATTACAAAAGTTGTTCAGGTAGGAATACAGAGCACGAGTTCATAGATTTTATTTTGTTATCATTTAAATTAGTATAGTTATTAATATGTGAATATTACCAATGATTCTACAAGCTTTTTAAAAATTACAAAACTTTCTTGGCAATTTTGTTACAGTATTGATCACGATTGTGATTCATGAATGAATTTCCATGAATCTCCATGAATCTCCATGAATGAATCTCCATGACTCTCCATGAGTCTCCATGAATCTCCATGAATCCCCATGACTGAATCTCCATGAGTCTCCATGAATTTCCATGAATCTCCATGAATCTCCATGAATGTCTATGAATGAATTTCCATGAATCTCCATGAATCTCCATGAATCCCCATGAATGAATCTCCATGAATGAATCTCCATGACTCTCCATGAGTCTCCATGAATCTCCATGAATCTCCATGAATCTCCATGAATCTCTATGAATGAATCTCCATAAATCTCCATGAATCTCCATGAATCTCCATGAATGAATTCCATGAATGAATCTCCATGAGTCTCCATGAGTCTCCATGAGTCTCCATGAGTCTCCATTAATCTCCATGAATCTCCATGAATCTCCATGAATGAATGTCCACGAATGAATCTCCCATTTTCGGGTGTCGGAGGAATTTTGGGACACGCTGTACGTTTAATTGAATGTTAGTCTGTGACGTGATTTCTCCAATTTAGTGGAAACTAGGGCTGTAACTTTTCCGAAGCTTCGAAGTCTTCGAAGGAACGAAGGGAGCTTCGAAGTGTTCGTAGTCTTCGAAGTTTCGAAGTTTCGAAATTTCGCAATCTTATACTAGGACTGTAAGTTTTCCGAAGCCTCGAAGACTTCGAAGTTTCGAAATTTCGCAATCTTATACTAGGACTGTAAGTTTTCCGAAGCCTCGAAGACTTCGAAGTTTCGAAGCTTCGAAGATTCTGGAATCGAAGCTTCGAAGTTTCTGAAATTGAAGCTTCGAAATGTTCGACCTTCGATGGTTCTGAAATCGAAGCTTCGACCTTCGATGATTCAAAGGTTCTGAAATCGATGCTTCGACATTCGAAGGAAAGTTACAGCCCTAGTGGAAACAGTGAGAGACTGTGTATGCAGATGTGAAAAATCCAAAAATTCCTAAAGCGTTTAAAAGCGATCAAGCCTGAAGAAAGTTTCCGGCGAAGACGTTTAACCTTCGGCTGATACCTTCCTCTCTGAATTAATCCAGCGAAACAAGGGAGCAAGGTTGCCGGTACACTGAAATTAACAGGCGAATTTCACCGCCATTTAACCACCGGGGCATATTTCATCTGATTCGTAACAGCTTAGATCCATTCCATTCCCCGGGTCCGCGGTAAATGGATAGTGTGTGCAGGACTAATTGCTCGAATCCACTTGATTATTACATCCGAAGTGATCTGTGATATTACGTCATTAGCCGACGTCACCCGATACGATCGAGATCGACGCATTGAACGGCCGTATAATTGAATATCGAATTACGGTCGACCGTTGGCCGGCCATGTTGTCCATCCTCGTCACCTGCGAAGACGGCTGTTCGTTACCGAAAAAATAAATAGCACGGAAAGATCGAATGGTTTCAAATCGATTAATCATTAAAACGCAGCCGACGCACCGGAGTTTTTAATTATTTCGCAGGACAAGATACGCAGACTCCTCCTTTAATTATAACCAGTCAAACATCCGTCGGAGAGGATCTCGGGTACCCGCGAAATGGAAAACAAGGAGACCTCTCAATTACTCTAATTGCGTGCTTAAAGAAACAACCAGCCCCGCCGACGACCAGACAACGATTCTTCATTAAATCCTCGACTGGATTGCGCCCCCGCATTCATCCCTCTTGTTTACCACCCGTTCAGCAAGCTGCGTCCTCCATCGACGCAGGTGCGTGTGTGCACACCTACGCACACACCGAACACAGTTCATTAATCCTCGAACGATAGGTTATTCCGGCAACGGGGTCTTGTAATTACTTGTTAAATTAGCGATTTCATTCTTCGACGTTTAACGTTCTACGTTATTTCGACGGGATCTGGTAATTATTAATTAAATTTGCGACGTCATCCTTCTTGGCCTCGGCAGGATTCTTTAGTTATTGATCATATTATCGACATCGTGCTTTACGCTCTACTGAAATACGATTCGGAAGTTATTTATTAAGCTGTAAAGATATACACTCTGAGAATGATTATTATAACGTTTCGCTTTATGCGACGATTTTTTATTGAATTAACGGGTTCGTTCTGCAGAGGAGATTTGTAAGAAATGTATGAAATTAATATGGAGATTGTACTTTTTTTTAAAGATCCATATTTTTCATTAGATAACAATCGCTTTGTTGTCGCGAGTATCGCGATAACATGTATAAATGCTCAAATGTTAATATTGATAGAATTACAAATACAAAGTTCAATATATTCAAATTCATGTATATTTTACAAGTATTGGGTACACGTGGTTATTAAAATTTTTCCTCCTCGGGGGCTATATCGATCGCCCGTATAAAATTACAAAACGTACACGCCGGTATTTGTGCATGGAATGCATACGGGAATAGGAACATGCAGTTTGTTGAATTATCTTTAATTTAATAAATTTTGTTCTTAATTTAACGGCGGAAATAAATTTCTGTTTGACACTAGTCAAGGACGGTTGAATTCCAACAATTCGCGGGAACGTGATTTTGCATGAAGGTACGCGTTTCAGATAAACATTTTAAACGCATACATATATGTTCACAACATTATATCATTTACATATGACAGCAATTCATCTTATCTTCCTATCAACGTTCTCCTCTCTTTAGTTGCTGATTTTAATTTAATACTTGTTTGGAGGTTTCATCGCTTTTCGACGGAAAGAAAATCTCCTATTTAGACCCAGAGCATCAAAGTTGTTGGGGAAGATGAAGTTGTTCTATTTCGGAGACGAATTTCTCCATAAATTGTTCAAAAAGGACAACAATTTCATTCAGAATTCTTGAGTCACTCGCAAGATGAATTTGTGAAAGGGTGAATGTAATCTACAGTGGGTAAAAAAAGTATTGGCACACTCTTAAAAAGGCGATACCTTTTTAAATATCGTATTATACGATTTGAATTTTTTTGGAAAGCTAGAGCAATTAGTTTGCCACAGGATGCGAAAAAATTTTTGTAAAAAATTGCAATTCATCGGAATTGTAGCAAAAATACTAGAAGTTGCAATTTACAACTTTTTTATGTGGGCTAATATTGAAAATTTTAAAAATGCGTTTTGTAGACCTGTGTCATTTAAACATATTCTGAAAATTTCGTCAAAATCGGTCGACGTCGCAATGAGCTATAAACGTTTAAATATGTTAAAAATTGCAGATTTTCACGATTTTCGACCTATAACTGCAGATTCTTACGTCTTTCAATGCCTGTAGTTTTTTTCACATCAACCGATTTCGATGAAACTTTACCAGTGTATATAACTGACACAGATCTACAAAACGGATTTTTAGAATTTTCAATATTGGTCCACATAAAAAAATTGTAAAATGCAACTTTTAGTATTTTTGCTACAATTCCGATGAATTGCAATTATTGACAAATTTTTTTTCGCATCCTGTGGCAACCTAATTGCTCTAGCTTCCCAAAAAATTCAAATCGTATAATACGATATTTAAAAAGTTATCGCCTTTTTAACAGTGTGCCAATACTTTTTTTACTCACTGTATAAAATGTGAATTTATTCTGCAAGAGTTAATTTGGAATGCAAAACCTGTAACGAAAGTTGGTAATTAGGAGTTTTTGGAGTCACTGATAACGAATCTGACATTAAAAATTAAAAATTTTTTACGCAGGGTTATTATAGTTCTCTAGAGGGCGGTATTTCGTGGGCCGATTAAAAAATTTTGTAAATCGATGTTTTTCATCATTTTCATAGAACAATATCATTGAGATACTTAATTCCATGTTTTTTAAATTAGTATAACCTATAGAAAAAAAAGAAAAAATACCTGGGGCGTCTTTATTAAAATTAATACAGAGTTAAAAGTTGCAGCTAAACTTTGCATATTCTTTTTAACAAATGTTTAAACTTTCGTACAAAGTAAGTGCAAAATTTAGCACTTTTAAGTATTTTTTAAAACCCTTCTTAGAGCTTAAAGTACATCTACTAACATATGAAAAATCATAATTATTACTTGTTTTCTGATATTCTATTAGTGGTATTTAAAACGTTTAATAGAATGTTCAATTTTATGATTTTGTTTTTAGAACGCTGTATCTTATTATACAATTACCTAAAGTCAATAATATTTTGGATTTAGGAGCTTTGAAGAGTTATCAGTTTATAGCAAAAAAATTTTTTTAATCTATTAACCTTCAAAAATTGAATTTTGGCCACAAAAACCGGGCTTCTGGACCACTGTGCAGGGGTTGAAGAAGTTCTGAAAATGACTATTTGAAACGGTTATTATCGGTTCTGACTGAAACAGTTATGAAGAACTGAAGTGATGTTATAACTTGTAGCAAATTTAACAGAATTTAGTGCGATTTTTATTTATTTTGAATCTACAAATGTTATTACTAGACTGCAGATTTAGAGACATCAATGTGTTAATTTCAACTCAATAAGAGAATTTAAAGAAGAAAGAAATTTCGATTTTACTCCTGTGTCTTGCGATCAATGTAAATATTTTCTAATTTGTATAAAGATCCGCACGCAAGTTATTACTAATAAAAATAGAATCTTATTGGCACCACTTCCCTAAACCTAACCCAGAACCGGTATCGATATAATAACATTTTTTCTTTCTTTTCTTTCTATTGTAAACATTTATGCAAGAGGGCTTCGGTCCGTTCATAATAAATAAATTATAAATGATGAACGATGAACGATGAACGATGAACGATGAACGATGAACGATGAATGATAAATGATAAATAATAAATAATAAATAATGTTTTCAATTCCTGGTTCGAAGAGGCAACGAACTCGAGGATGATCGATCAAAAATCGGTAATAAGAGTTCTATTAGTTTCGAGACAGGTCTAAGAACTTGGTCGTTTAGGTTCGAATCAGACAGGATTTCATGCAGGGCTATAAACACCATGAAACCGGTCCGCAGCTCGGTGGAATGCAGACAGCTCGTCTTCTTTGATCAAACTGGGAGATTCGTCTACTAGAAATCCGACAACTTTTCCCGTCGTCTCATAGAACCCTTTACCCGACGAGCGGATATGTCCGCGTAATCAGTAGCGGCGATGTGTGGGTGTGCTCGCGCGGTTTCGTGCGTGCACGTGTGTGTGCAGCTGCACGCGGTTACAAGGGGGTGCGTTAACGGCTGCGTTGATGCACCGGCAGAGGCATCCTCCATCCACTTGTCAGGTAATTGCGTTATGTATTGACTTGGTTTACCGGGGCGAGCTGGGGAGGTTCGTTCACGTAAGGGAGGAAGGAAGGGTGGAGGAGGCGAAGGCGGAGGCGGCGCAGCTCCGACGAGTTGCATATTAATTATCTGATAATTTCGAGCTTAACGAGAGTCCCCGGCAACCTCCGACTTCGCGTCGAGGGTCGTGGTTTTTCACGATCCGACGGTTGATGGGGCACGATTGTTCGATCCCCGCAGACGATGGGGTGCCGAGTACACGACGGCGGCTGCTTTGATGCGAATTGACTCTCATTTTCATAAATTTCGAGAAAAAAATACTCCAAAATAAACCGTGCAATTCCACCGGTCGAGACGATTTCAAAGTTGGGCAGTCATCCCACTCCTCCTTGCGTCTCACAGTGGGACAAAGTGATGAAGTTTGCCGGATCTGTGCCCGCCAAATTAATCTTGGGCCAGTTGTTCAAATGTTATAAACAACGCAAAAGACAATAATCGATTCGCAGTACAATAAATACGTTAAATGAAGCGTTTCGTCCCGGACCTGCTAGTGGACTCATCAGTAAGGCTGATCTAGCAGGTCCTGCCTTATACGCGCGCAGATTTGAATGATTCTAAATCCGCGCTCGCGGATTTGATGAAGATGCGATCCCGTTTGACGCGTGTCCTGATCACTGGACAACGAACTGCCGGAAACCGACTTAAAGTGACGCGAATGAATGACAAGACCAGGGAGGGTCGAGTCCCGTGTTAAAAAGTAGCTACGAATTTAGTTCCTTCGTTTGGTCATTGCGCTAGGTGACAGCACTGTAGTGCCCTGGTGTTGTAGTGTGTGTCGCCACACACACCTGACTCACACATAGTCAACCTTGCATATACGTGTAATCGTATTCTTCCTAGCTATTGATGGTTATGAATTTTTCTCAGAAAAATTAATTTATAATAAAACATTCAATTTATAACATATTTATTATGAAACTACATATATATATATATATATATATATATATATATATATATATATATATATATACATAGTAAATTATATAAAAATTATAAAAGTAAATACACATAATAAATTATACAACTACATATATAGTAGGGCTGTAACTTTCCTTCATAGCTTCGAATGTCGAAACTTCGATTTCAGAACCTTCGAAGGTCTAAGATTTCGAAGCTTCGAAATGTTCGACCTTCGAAGGAAAGTTACAGCCCTAATGTCAAGCGCCAAGCATGTCTTGCCTTTCCATTTAGTCCGCGATATTCGATTTCACCGAATTTAATAAAACTAATTAAAATTTCATTTGCAAAGTATTATTTTTTAAGTACATTCGTGATATAATCCCGAAAATTAATAGAATGCAATTTTTTAAATATAATTTAATTACGAAAAGTTCAAACGGAAAGTCAATGTCAGTCACCGGTGACTGACAGTTAATATTTTTATTTATCAAAAATCGTGACACGGTATAAGATTGCGAAATTTCGAAACTTCGAAGACTTTGAAAACATCGTTTCAGATTTTTAAATTGAAAATTCTGCTTGTAAAAAATCAAAACCTCAAAAGAATTGAAAAATGCAGATATCACGTGGAGGTTCTTATTTACATTTTTACAGTGCCGATATATTGTTATAATTATTGTTTTAAAAATATTTTACGAGATTTTTCAAATACATCCGATGATCTGACAAAAACATGTTTCCAACAAAAGTTGATCAGTATTCGATTTTCTACAAATCTCGATATGAAAAATTAAGAGTGCATTGTTTTTTATTACAAAAACTGAAGGTCACCTCAATTTTTTAAACATTAACGTATACCTTTTATTTCATAATATTCGGATAGATATCGAGACGAATTCAACGACCTATGACTATATAACATTGAACCTTGAAATAACGGTGCAATAGAATATTTTTCGACACAGAAAGTGCTGGTGCTGGGGCGCACAGTGGTCCAGAAGTCCGCTTTTTATGGCCAAAACTATTGTAGCGTTATTTCAAGATTTAATGTGATCTTATTATAGGTCGTTGGATTCGTCTTGATACCAGTTAGAATATTACGATGTACAAAATATATGCTAATATTTAAAAAATTGAGGTCACCTTCATTTTTTATAAAAAAAAATTTTTTTTTTAATTTTTTCTATTGAAGTTTGTAGAAAAGTGAATACTGATCAACTTTTGTTCGAAACATTTTTTGTCAAAATAAAAGATAGAATGTATATGGACCGTTTATTTTGAAAGTGGTGTAAGTCCTCTTTTTTAAAATGAGATATGACGTAATTTATGCTTAAAAAATGGAAAAAATAAAACAAATAAAAAAATAAATTAAAGAAAATGGACTTGCACCACTTTTAAAATAAACGGTCCATATACTATAGTAATAAATACAATAAAAGATAAAACATATATATAATATACTAATAATTATATAATTCTATAAACTACGTATATTATATACTGTAAACCATACGTGTGTAAGTTTAAAATCTGTGACGCGTTCAGAACGTAGCATTAGAGTGCGTACTTCGCGCGCGAACGTCTATTTGTTAAAATACACGTAGAATCAAAACTTGCAGGAAGTAGCAGCTAAAATTTGCATGTGTATATGTTGAAGGTCTAAACTTTCAGAAAAATCAAGTCTGAATGCTAACACTTTTCAACAATTTTTTTAAACCCTATCTAAAGTTGACATTGAACTTAACTTTTTGTCCTTCGTATATTGATTGAAATATGTTTATATTACCATTAAATACCTGAAATATACTTGCTCACACATACGAAAATATTGTACAAATTTTCATTTCAGCATTGTGTAAGGAATAATTAAAGTATTTAGTTGTTCCTTCAATTTCATAATTCTGAACTTCAAACGCTATATCTGCTCGGAAAGCTATCCGAAAGACCTAATATTTAGAATTTCGAGGTTTCAAAGTGTTCTTAGTATGAGGGAAAAAAAATTTTTTTGAAATTCGAAAGTCGAAAAATTGAATTTTGGCCACAAAAAGCGGGCTCCTGGACCACTGTGGGGCGTTCTAGTGGGCGGCAAACACCGCCTCGGCGTAGGCGGTGCGGGTCAGGCGATGGGATGCGGCGTGATAATGGGCAACAGCCTTCAAGCGGTGGACAGATTAAAAGAATTTGAAAATATCAATGTGTCCTGGTTGATTAAAATAATTAAAGACGACATTTCAATTTGATTCTCGTTTTGAAATCGAATAATAAAATCATTCATATTGAATTTTATTATTCCATGTCTCATCACTATTTATTTGCCTATCGTAAACATAGTGTGTTTCGTTCACAATAAAACGGATGCGTGTAAACGTTAAATAATTTTGTTTCGCTGTATTTCATTAACAAACGTACAGTTTTTTCTCCCGTGAGTAAGTAGCAAGAATACAAACGCGATATCAAATAAGCGATCGAATATCTGGCTACAACGTCCGTGTAATATTTTTCGAAAAATTCAGGACGACCATTCGTAGCTCGCAATCGCGATTAATATTGACGGAAAAAATAACACTGACCAAGCGGCAGACGCCATTTCCAATTAAGTCGGCATGAATGTAATATAAATATGGAGCCGTATACGTGCGCGCGGTGGATACAGACCAATAAAATGCATATTTGATTATTTATTTTGAATATGATTGGAATTTTAAACCGGCGCGTCTCGTCACCGATGGATTCATGAATTTCAAATACTTCGACGTTGGCGTCGCGATGCTTTCGTCGCCGCGGAGACTGAAGAGTAATTTCGAGGTGTTCGTGCATCTGGAAATCGGTCTCCGATCGGTTTCCCTTCGAGAGAATTGTGAGAAAGAGAAAATTCGTAATCGCTGCAAATCAACGTTTCTTTCGTATATCAAGAAACTCGGTGCATAATACTGTAAAAATCATGGAGATTAAGAGCCAATCGTTTTATCTTTTAAAACCATATTAAAAGACGAGAAATTCTGTCTTCCATTCGGTTGCAAATCGTCTGATTTTGCTTGATGCAAATTCTAAAGAAAAGGAAATTTGTAATCGGTGCATATAAATCCTTTATCCTGTAATGATTTATAAAATTTATGGACAGTATTATTATTTATTATTTATTCATTATGAACGGACCGAAGCCCTCTTGCATAAATGTTTACAATAGAGAAAAAAAAAAGAAAAATTTTAAAGGACTACTCTTATGTGACGGTTAGTGAATACATTCCTTTGACTTTCTCACAGGAATCTCTTCAAAATCGTCTCTGGCAGGAAACGTCCTCGATAACCTTTCATATCTTAGTTGATCCCTTTTAACGAAGATCGAGCTCTGGCTCGACTTAATGGAAATCGACAAAAAACTAGAGTCTGGCCCTAAGCGGCGATTAGATTATGAACAGACCACCCCATTCAGTTTTGGGGTATATAAACCCGTACATTTTTACTCTCAGGGGATAGTACTTCTGTAGTCACGAATCGTGTCGCGTCGTGCTGTATTCTCGCAAGTCGACTTCTAGTAAGATTGGGCTAAAGTTCCCCTTCGGATCAATCACTAACCGTATAGATTCCGCTAGTTCGGTATTCAATCTATTAAGGCATTTCATAAAGTCACTTCGAGACCCCCGCATTTTGCCAGTGCGTCAACATCGAGCTCTAAGTAATATTCTTAATTATTACATTCAATTCTTAATTCGATCACACAGACTCGCGACATATACCAATGTAAACCATTACGAGTTTAATATATTTGTGTTTTTTCCTAATTACTTGTAAACTTTCTGAACCCATAATTATTGTTCCACCAATCTTAATGTAGTAATTGAACGTTCCCACACGATACAATCTTACCGCTCGGATTGTATCAGTTAGATTATACTTGTTACGAGGTTTACTAACAACCCTAGCAACCCCCTATCACCCATCACATTCATAGACGACATTCCAATCGTCGACATAGCGATTTTCCAACCTAGTGGGTACACAATTATATATTAGGACCATCCACGAAACCTCTATAACCAAACCAATACTAGCGGTTCCCTGACAATCGTATCAGGTACGTCCGCAGATACTAACGGTTCCCTGATAATCGTATCAGGTGCGTCCGTGCTTTTATCCAACCTCCTAGCGGTTCCCTGACAATCGTATCAGGTACGTCCGTTCACTCTATAACCTCCCAGCAGAGTCCCCCCAATTACACATTGGGTCCACCGATGAAATTTCACTCATACTAGCAGTTCCCTGACAATCGTATCAGATACGTCTGCGTTTTGACTCCGATCCTAGCGGTTCCCTGACAATCGTATCAGGTGCGTCCGTGCTTTTATCCAACCTCCTAGTGGTTCCCTGACAATCGTATCAGGTATGTCCGTTCACTCTATAACCTCCCAGCAGAGTCCCCCCAATTACACATTGGGTCCACCCATGAAATTTCACTCATACTAGCAGTTCCCTGACAATCGTATCAGGTACGTCTGAAGTTTGACTCCAATCCTAGCGGTTCCCTGACAATCGTATCAGGTGCGTCCGCTATTAACTAACAATTTATTAATCACCAGGGTAATAACCCTTCGCCGACCACTCGTGCTACTCGCGGCCCTGGCTCGTAACAGTTATAATAACATAGAAGGGACATGCACAAAAACTAATGGTACTAACTATATGATATTATCCTATAATTCTGCGTAAATGTTTTTTAAACATGTGCAAATATTCAATGAAAAAACTAGTTGGTTATTGTTGCTCGCTCGCTTCGCGAGCTTCGCGGATGGGGTTGTTGTAGCTCGCTCGCTTTGCGAGCTCGCGAGAGGGTTAGTGGTACGGATCTTATTTGGTGTGTGACTCTCCAAGAGCCACACAAAGAACTTCCGGATTCGTTAGTTGCAACATATTAGTATCATCATTTATTTAGTGCACGTTTTAAGATGATTATATGTTTTCAGGGAATTTCAATAGTTTTCTACTTATCAAAACGTTTGCTATATGACGACGCATTAAACCAACATCGTATGCTTGTTGCTCGCTTGGTTCCTTGTTATAGCAGAGTAATGTTGCAAAATAAATTGCAAATGCTCCACAATCAAACTCATTGTTTTGACATTGTACTCTGTGAAATATATATTTCTTATTATAAAACAATTATTAAATGATTTCGGCGCTACGGTTCGATCATTAAATACAACAAGAAATAATTAACTAAGCAATTTTGCTAATAATCAAAAAATCGACGTTTCCGTGCTGATTTGCACCATTTTCAAGATTAAATTTGAAATTGCGTCTGTAAGTAAAATGAGAAAAAAGAACTTTTAGAAAATAACATACAATTTTTTTCTCATTTTTCTTAAATAATTTCAAATTTAATCTTGAAAATGGTGCAAATCAGCATCGAAACGTCGATTTTTTGATTATTAGCAAAATTGCTTAGTTAATTATTTCTTGTTGTATTTAATGATCGAACCGTAGCGCCGAAATCATTTAATAATTGTTTGAACAATGATACGATCGATATAAACTATTTTATTTCTTATTATATTTATAAAGGGCATTCAAATAATCTATTACATCATGGTTCAAATGATTAGTATTAAAACTATCATAAATGTGTACATTTCCGTTACCATCAGATCTTGTGCAAATCCAATGTCCTACTACTACTTTGTTTCCAATTTCACCAGTGTATATTATCTGAATATTCGTCTTATGTTCTGGGATCTCATGTAAATTACTCGAAAAAGCTCGAACGTAACCAGTATCTTCAGCATAGTTGTATCTTCCAAGCTCGTTTAGATTTCTGTTCATAATTTCGTGAAACTAGTAAATAAACAATAATGTCTGAGAACGGTGCGTCCTATCGCAGAAATAACGAAATTTTCTAAAGGCGCAACCCAAGGCATATAGAGTATGCCCAATCACATGGCGTATGTAGTCTTTTGAATGTAAAAAAAATTATAGGTGTTAAATTTTTTGATTAATATTTGCATTATTCATATAATTACGATAACGAGTTCTTACTTTCACTACCACTCTGGCCAATTGAAAATCTAACCACAATATAGACGGAAATTTAGTATTTTCTTGAAACATAATAAATTTTAATATTCCGCACGCTCCATTACCCAGCCCGTCTTCAACATCAATGTTATTAATTATCATATATTTTATATTAATTTCCAATTTAATGTCATTTAATAATTCGTTTTGGACTGATTGTTTTTTAAAGATTGTAATATAAATTTTGTTGTACTTTCATCGATATTCTTCGAAAATGTATTCTCGGCAGTAGAGATGATTAACTCACTCTTGAATTGGGATATTTTTCGATTATTGTAAGCGGTAACATTAGCATTAGTTGCATAATTAAAAAAAAAATTAAAAAAATAAAAGTTATATATAATTGTTACGTTTGTTTCTTCGGTGGAAAATTTCCGTCCTCTCGTATAATTGCATTGTTGAATGAACTTCTTTCGAAAAAAACTAAAAAAACTAAAAAATCTAAAAAACTACTTGATCAATATGGACCAAAATCTAATCAGCTCTAAGTTACAGCGGGGCACTTCGATTGCATCATTCATTATTCGGATCGCGTTGTTACTTTTTCAGAAAACGTTAACGAAAAATTTGATACCATACAATCGGACATACGCACACACACACATACAAACATTTTGATAAAAATAGTCTAAAACGACTCCAATGACCATGAAACGTGGAGATCTGCTAAAAAATCGATTTTCGATTTTCGGGGTAATTACAGTAACTTCCCTATGAATCGGGAAGTTAATCAATACGATTATACAGAGTGCTTGAGCCAACAATAATACGATTTATTGGATTGATTAATCCATAAGTAGATCTGGCTTTAAGGGTTTGAAAACCTGTTCGAGATCGTAAAGCACGTTCAGGTGCGTAAAAGTTGATTTGCATAAGGAGAGAGGGACAATCTATATAGTTATTAATTATATTAAAAATGAAGCTTTGGTCGGATACTCTTCTGCGAGCAGACAATGTTTCCAGGTTGAGTATGTTTAGTATTGTGGAGTAATCGTGATCAAAGATCGACATAGGATTATTAATCTTATAAGAACAAAACCTAAGAAACTTATGTTGCACTCTCTCTAGCATGATTTTATAATTTAAGCTATTCGGAGACCATATAACTGAAGCAAAATTCAACTGGGGACGAACAAGGGTAATATATAGTAATCTAATTGTGTGTATTGAGTGAAAATCAGTAGAAACGCGTAGTATGAACCTGATATTACTTGCGAATTAGTTTATTTTCAGAAAATATTAAAAGTGAAGAAATTTTGGTTTTCGTGAGAATTTGATGGGTAAGATAGTTTGTAATCGTTGAAAATCGATTCATCTTTCATAAATCGAATAATTCGGCGTACAATTTACAAAAATTGTGAAAATTACGTGCCAATCATTTTATTTTCGAATAGTATGAAAAATGCAGGAATTTTCATTGATGAGGATTCCAAGGAAAAGAAAATTGGAAAATATTGAAAAGAAATTTCGATTGCAAAGATTTATGAGGTAATTCAGTGCATAATCTGCAAAACTCCTAAGTGTCGATTAATTAAGACCGATTCAGTTCTGCTAAGAGCAGTTTTCTGTCAGAAAGGATGATCAATAGCATCACGACTATTTACAGTAGACTCTCGGATGTCTAAGCGAATCATCAATCAGATCGACGACAGATTGTCGCCTGCCACGGAAAACAGTGTGCGTTAGGGACAGTAAATTTCAATCGTACTCCATTGATAGTGTCCACGTCCACTAGATCATTACACAATGCAAGAATCGTGATTTACGCCGACAGATGTGGAATTAGTTACCTGGTCTGCGGACGATCGTCGACTAACATGGTACCCCAAACCCCGTTGAACGAACCGTCGGATGCGGTTTCTTAAAATTCAGAGCGTCGAATGATCCCTGAAAAATGGAAATTTCAAACCTAATAAGGGAGTTTTACTTGCATACCTAAAATTCCTCTAGGAAATCCGAACCGAGAGCAGGATATTTAATTTAAATTGTAAAACCTAAAACATACGCCGTTATGAAAAGCGAATCTGCATGAATTACTATTAATAACTAGTCGACTATTTTTACATCACTGTATAGTGATATTCATAAGGAATCTCAATCTCCCATCTATTCTACTCGACGTAGTTGCAGCTCCTGAAACCTACGTTTGTTCTTCTAGAATGCAAGAAGCATCATACAACGGAAAGAAGAAGTTGAAGTTTTGTTAAAAAATTTAGATGTATTTGTTTGTGTTGAATCGTGGCTTACTCCCGAAAAAGACTTAAAGTTTCCAGGCTTTAACACATACAGTAGGGAGCATAATTGAACCAATAACCACTAGTTTTGTATAAATCTTTATTTATTGCTAAGAATGTAGAAGAATATTAAAAATGAACATTATAGTAAGTTTTATTACAGTTAGAAGTAACATCAGAAATTTTTTCAACAATTAATGTCTCCTCGTTTAGCACTGGCAGAAAAATGGATTGACTCGGTTTTGCACCGGTCCGTATAGGAATGTTTATGTGGAATGTTTCAGCATTATGATTACATCTAGCAGTTTAATATGTTTACAAAATATTAGTTTACGTCTCAGCACTCAGTTTCTAGCAGTCAGTCGAACGGAAAAGTACGCAAGTGAATTACAGCAAATATGAAGAAAATTGCTTCAAATTGTCTAAAAAAAGTAATTTCTTTGTTGAATGACGGCTTGTCAACACGTCAGACGGCGAAAAATTGTAGTGTTAGTCAGTCGACAGTGCAGAGAATAAGAAAAAAATACTGTAAAAGTATGTTACTAAATGTTGGAGGAAGACCAAGAAAATTGTCACCGCAGGATGAACGAAGAATTATACGGTTTGTCACATCTGATGAATCTTCAAGTGCAACCATGGCCGCAAAATTATTAAAAGAAGATACGGATATACAAGTAAGCAAGTGGACAGCACAAAGAACCCTCAGAGGAGGTGAGTTTAGAAGCATTAAGAAAAAAAAGAAGCCGATGTTATCGAAGAAAAATATGAAACTTCGTTTGGAATTTGCTGAAAAATACAAAAACTGGACAACTACTGAATGCGAACGGGTTATTCGGTCAGACGAGACTAAAATTATTAAAATTTGTTCAAATGGCATGCCATGGTGCTGGATTCGTAAAAATGAAAGGCTCAAATCACGACATGTAAAGCAAACGGTAAAACATGGAGGCGGATCCCTAATGTTTTGAGGTTGCCTAACAGCATTTGGCGTTGGATCACTGCACCGAATTAATGGCATCATGAATCAGTACATGTACAAGGATATTTTACAAGATCATCTCGTAGATGCTGTTGAAAATATGCGTTTTGTAGATGAAAATGTAATTTTCATGTGTGACCGAGACCCTAAGCACACTGCTAAAAGTGTGAAAAATTGGCTCAGTACAAAAAAATGTTCTGTTCTGGATTGGCCTGCACAGAGCCCCGACCTCAACCCCATAGAGAATCTATGTGGTTTACTAAGAAGACGACTGGGAGATTCATATGACTCCCAACCAACTTCAATCACAGATTTGTACGATAGAATTCAAGAACAGTGGGAAAAAATATCTCCGGATTATTGCAAAAAATTAATAGAAAGTATGCCGAAGCGAATCAGTGCAGTTTTGCAAGCAAAAGGGTTGTGGACGAAATATTAAAAATAAATAATATATTAAATATTGCCAAATATTAGACGTGGTGCAAAACCGAGTCAATCCATTTTTTTTGCCAGTGCTAAACGAGGAGACATTAATTGTTGAAAAAATTTCTGATGTTACTTCTAACTGTAATAAAACTTACTATAATGTTCATTTTTTAATATTCTTCTACATTCTTAGCAATAAATAAAGATTTATACAAATCTAGTGGTTATTGGTTCAGTTATGCTCCTTACTGTATATAATATCAATTCTTTTCGATCGCAAAACTGTCTCAATATATTTAACACATATAGACGTGATAGATTACATTTTCGCGGAGACGGCATTATTTTTCTTATACGTAAGTCCATTGCGTTTTCAGAGATAAATCATTTAATTTCAGTTCATGACTCCATATTCATAAGGAGTCTCTGACAGCCTGGGCCATTTCTTCGCAGTGAAAATTGGAGAAGAATAACAAATATAAATTTTTCTACTTTGAGCCACAGACGACTCCCACGAATCAATCTCAACCTTTTACAGATAAGGTAGCTTTAAGTAAGCTTTTGTACAAGTGGATTTTGATTTATCTCGTACAAACGCAACAACTCATAAACGAAATAACTTAATTAAAACACACTTCGTGTTTCGAGAACGTAGCTCCTGCACTGTTTTACAACATTCTGCAGAATTTCAAGGTACACGAAAAAGGCGACTATTTTCACAATGCAACTTGTTTTCCACGCGAGAGCTGTTGTTACCGGAATAAAGATAACAGAGACAAAGGGATGATAAAAATTGGCGGAATTCCGGTTGGTAAATTAAGTGGAGGGACAAATTACCAAAATTTCGCGACGCGCGGAGAGGGTGCAGTCCGCAGAAATGAGTAACAGCCATGCTGTCTGGCAAGAAACAATATGTTTCGCGCGCGTTGTGGAAATCTCGCAAGCGTAACCACATTCTACTAATTCTTTTATACGGTCTTCCTGTTTCTTTTTGGCCGTGGCGCGAGTCTACGGACCAGGGCTGTATGTTCCAGCAATAAACAACGGAAACTTTTATCCCGGCGTGATATACAACGAGCGAAGGTGAACACGGCATGCCGCTGCCGCACCGTGTTCTAGAATACTTTATGAAAATGCTTGGCGAACGATACGTCTGCGTGAAACGATTCTTGAAATTCCGTGCTTTTGTTTGCGTAACGCAACGGCAAATCCACGGACAAGATTTTCACGCACAAAGGGTGGAAGATTGAGTAAACGCGGGGTTAGTTCGGGGGAGAAAAATGAATATACGTTATTCATTGATCTTCTCTACATTTTATGGTGTTGAGGGAACTGCCGACGTTGGTGGCTGGGTTTATCTTAAAGTAGAGTATTTCTTTCCCCTTTTCTGAGTGCCTACAAGCGTCCCTCACCATTTCACTGGTATCTTAAACCTTAAGGAAGTAAATTCTTTTTTCCAGGATGGCAAGTGTGCGGCAGTCGCGTTTTCATTTCTCGATAATACAAACAAGGGGGTTTTCAGTAATAAAAAAAGCTGTGTGACAGATCAATCTAGACCACTGTCTCTTTCAAAAACCCTACTTTTTCGTTTACAAAGCGTAATTTGCATTATTCGAAAACTTAATTTTCATTTTTCGGAAGTGTACACTGCCTGTTTCGGCTTGAACGATATTCGAGAGCCTGATGCCGGGACCAATCAGAATTGAGCGCTGAGGAACGTGGTTAAGGTTTTAGGCGAGAAAGTTGAGCTCCCGTTTTGTCCAACGCAACACTTTTATTAATAATAGTCACTAAATTGGTGTAAACCGAACACGGACAAACAATAGTTTTACAGAAATAGCGACGATGTCGCGAGGAGATTAGAGTGGCAAACGAGTGTTGCGATAATTAGGTGATCTTTTCGATACGTGCAAGCGAGAGCTGCGAGATCGTAACGTAGTGTCAGTCGTTCGCGCGCACGGTAACTATTCAAACGGAGATGTTCGACGTTGGTGACTTCTACGCGGACAAGACCACTGTTTTTGCAGGTCGCGCGCTCGTGATACGAAAACAATAAGAAACTTATCACCAACGATCGAAGCACCTTCATTTGATTCGCTGTCGGTTATGCCAATACCGAACACTGCCGAATAATGCAAATTATGCTTCGTAAACAAAAAATAGGATTTTTTAGGGCGATAGGGCTCTAGATCTATCTTTTATCTATTTTTAACTTCTCGATTCATAGGGAAGTTACTGTAATTACCAGGGCTTCGGAGTCGGAGTCGGAGTTTGGGAGTAATTGCTGATGATTGGAGTCGGAGTCGGAGTTAGAAAAAGCTATATATCCACTCCTGGAGTCGGAGTCAGAGTCGGAAAAAATATGTCGACTCCGACTCCAACTTTGACTCTTTTGTTTATAATTCATTAATGGATTTATGTATACAATTGCTAATATTCGATCTACAGTACAGACGTATTGTATATGTATACATATATCGATATATCTCGGTGCTATGTAGAGAAGAAACAGTTAGTTATGGTAGTAGTGAAGGCAAATAATTAAAACAAATTATGTTGTCATTTTGTCATTCTAGCATTTTTTATTTAAAATAAATGAGTCATAACAAAACAAGACAAATGATAAATCTAAGGAAAATAATGGCTCTTTCATAGATGCTTTTAAATCCGTTTTAATTATTTTTAATGCTGAAAATAGTCTTTCAACACTGACTTGTGTCGGATGCATTGCCGTCACAATTCTAGCTGCGTCGCGAATAATTTCAGAACAAATAGCGATAGCTTCTTCGACACTCAGTTTTGATAAGCGGTCATATTTTTCCATTTTTTTAAGCCGTCATAAAATTCTTGCCGAAATTTGATTTTTTCAATGTCTACTGGTTCATCTATTGAATTTAAACGTCTTCGTTTTCTTTTGGAACGTTCTAATTTATCTAAATATGCTTCGAAGTTTAATGCTTCATTACACGATTCCGAACAGTCCTAAAAGCAACAAGTGTCTCTATGAAATATTAGAGATTATATTAATTTTCGAAAATGGAAACTTTATCTTTAGTATTTCTCAAACGGATACGTATTTTCTAACTATATCCTGAAAATGAGAAAGTAACAGTCGTGTTGTGTTGTATCAGAGTTTTTAATACTTTAATACAATATTTCAACTATTTACGCAGTTTTATTACAACTTTTAATTATTTTGAGTACATATTTTTCAAGTTGGAGAGTCGGAGTCGGAATCGGAGTCGGATTCGGAGTCGGAGATAAAAAAAAAAGAGGGATTGGAGTCGGAGTCGGAGTTACGAATTTTGTCTACCGACTCCGAAGCCCTGGTAATTACCCCGAAAATCGAAAATCGAGTTTTTAGCAGATCTTCACGTTTCATGGTCATTGGAGTCATTTTAGACTACATCATAATGTTCGTATCAAAATGTTCGTATGTGTGCGTGTGTGTGTGCGTGTATGTGTATGTGCGTGCGTATGTACGTTCATATGGTATCAAATTTTTCGTTAACGTTTTCTGAAAAAGTAACAACGCGATCAGAATAATGAATGATGCAGTCGATGTGCCCCGTTGTAACTTAGAGCTGATTAGATTTTAGTCCATATTGGTCAAGTAGTTTTTTAGTTTTTTTCGAAAGAAGTTGATTCAACAATGCAATTTATACGAGAGGACGGAAATTTTTCACCGAAGAAACAAACGTAATAATTATATATATTTTATCTTTTTTTTTAATTATGCAGCTAATGCTAATGTTACCGCTTACAAGAATCGTAAATTATTCCAATGCAAGAGTGAGTTAATCATATCTACTGTCGATAATACATCTTCAAAGAATATCGATGAAAGTACAAAAAAAAAATTTATATTACAATCTTTGAAAAAACAATTAATTCAAAACGGATTATAAACTGAGATTAAATTTGTAGCATGTATAGATAATTTTATAATTATGTCAGACCTAAAAGTTTCTAAAACCTTCTGGAACAATAGTTTGTAGACGATTGACGTGAAGTAGCGACGTAAGGGGAGCGCGCGAAAAAACGAATCGCGCTTAACAACTGGATTGTTGATTTTCACGTTCGCGGATAGTAACGAATGCTTATAAATAGAGGGTTCGTAGAGCAACTCGGTCTATTTGCTTTTCCGAGAGAGAGGACGCGGTAAGGACCACGGCCGCTCTTGGTTAGCATTAGCACCCCGACAGGAGAGTACGGCGATAATACCTGGACGCCTTGTCAAACGAGAGAGGACAGAGCACCTCCTGGTTGATTGTACCACGGAACCTAGCTAGAGTACACGTGCGATTTTTTCTAGAGTTCTATAGAATTGTATTTCGTATTTACGTAGTGTATTCTGCATATGTTAAACGAAATCTTCCTTCGCATTTCCTGTACCAAAAATCCTAATCCTAAAATAAATCCATATCTTCCAGAATATCCAAATTTATTCCTTGCTATGGCTACAAATTGAAAATTAATATAGAATATATGACAATTAATAACGTTGATGTTGAAGATGGGCTGGTCAATGTAGCGTGCGGAATATTAAAATTTATTATTTAAAAAAAAAATACTAACATTCCGTCTATATTGTGGTCAGATTTTCAATTTCCCAGAGTGGGAGTGAAATTACTTTCAAGTAAAGTAAACCAAGCGAGCAACGAGCATACGATGTTGGTTTCATGTGACGCCATATAGCAAGCATTTTGATAAGTAGAAAACTATTGAAAATCCCTGAGAACGTATAATCTTCTTAAAACATACACTAAATAATGATAATAATATACTGCAACTAACGAATCGGGAAGTTCCTTGTGTGACTCTTGGGGAGTCACATACTAAATAACATCCGTACCACTAACCCTCTTACGAGCTCGCAAAGCGAGCGAGCTACAACAACCCTACTCGCGAAGTGAGCGAGCAACAATAACCGTCTAGTTTATCTCGTTTTTGACTACTGAAAACCCCATTTTTGTATCATCGACAAAAGAGGAACTCGAATGCTGCACCTATGCAATCTTGAAATAAGAAATAGCGTGCTGAAATGAATTCAGGGGGGTGATACTGAAGAGTGGGAGACCTTAATTAATGATGGGGGTCACACAGCGACGGTGCACACTGGGGCAAAGTGATGAAGTTTTGATAGAAATGGGAGGGAACGATAATTGTTTTTTCATTAAAGTTGACGTATTGCAGGACATGAGGACAGGCGTGAAAGAAATTCCCCGGCTCTGACCTACTGAATCAAAGTCATTCAACACTTGCAACATTACATCGAGTCCGACTCGTCGAAAAGAAAGAAAATTCTACTGTTGTGTCGCCGGTATACGTGTCCATTGTTTACGAAACGTAACGTGGAATCCACAGAAAAGATTTTTACGGTGAACGCACGATGCGAAAAGTGAACGAGGTTGGGAAATGGCGGAGATGGTTCGGGGAGAGAATTAATTCGCGGCTAGCGAAGGGTGAAACGAGTTACCGCGACGACGGTAAACAATTTTTCCCCGAGGCTTCGGAACGGTTCGCAGGAAATTAAATTATTCTTCATCCTTTCGGGCTCTATTTGCCGTTGGTCAACATCGGGAAAATATGACGAAAGAAAAGTAACCGACCGGCACCGGGGGAGAAAGCTGCCAGAACGGGATGGGGGAGTTACGATACTCGACCATTGACTTCTGAATGTTTTATGAGTTAATGTAGAACTCTTCATACCGGCAACAGCGAAACCCTGTAATTTAACACAAACACAAACCAGAGACCTGCGTAGACTTAATACAAACTTCCTAGTTTACCTAGACAGTGCTAACAAGGTGTTAACAAAGATCTAGCACTGATCTCCGTAGACTTGACATTGGATCAATACGGGTTTGCGTAGATCTGACGTACTCCTGGCTTAGGCATGCACGGCCCAACAAGAGATTAAATTAGATTTACGGTAATTTAGTGCAGTTCTCAGACTTACAAGCATGTAACATTGGCTCGAGTTTATGCTTCCATGGAATTTTAATGTGGACGGCGAACATTCAGTGATTTAATCGATATACAGGGTGTCCCAAAACTAGTGTAGGAGCGGAAAATGGGTTGTTCCTTAGGTCATTTGATGCCACATTTCTCTTTACAAAAATGGCGTCCGCGGCTTTGTTTAGGAGTTATTAACGAAAAACACTGAGCAATCAGAGCGCGACCTAGACGCGTGGTAGCACAGTGGGCCCGACGCGCCAACTGTCAATTGGCCGGACGTGCCATTGCATGTCTAAATTGCGCTCTAATTGTTCCTTTTTTTCGTTAATAACTCCTAAACAAAGCCGCGGCCATGTCGCTTCAAATGACCCAAGGAACCTCCCATTTTCCGATCCTACACTAGTTTTGGGACACCCTGTATTTAATCTCTTGATATACCAGGGCACCCCAGATACGTCAAACCTGTGTATTCGTTTACGTAAAAAATTATGTGTAATATTATTTCATAAAATTATGGGTTAATTCTATGACACAGAGACTATATAGAACTATATAGATGTTTCAAATTTTGGTGTACAACATCAGAAACGCAATGAAATAATACAAAGTTTATCTACAACAGCGGACAAAAGTTTAAGATCGCTCTAAAGAAGACGATAACTTTTTTAATATTGTACTATACGATTTGAACTTTCTTGGGAAGCTAGAGCAATTAGTTTACTAAAGGATGTGAAAAGAAATTTTTTAAAAATTGCAATTGATCGGAATTGTTGAAAAAATACTAAAAGTTGATTTTTCAACTATTTTATGTGGTATAAAGTGTAAATGATATCGGCGCCAGGTTCGATCACTTTTAGAAACAACAAATGTGCAAATTAAATATTTAAGCTTCTCAACGTTTCGATCCCTATGTGGATCATTTTCAATTTCTTTCAATTTCAATTTCTATTTCTAATCAATTTCTAATCAATTTCTTTTTCTATTTTACCAACTTTTCGGTAATTTTCGTGGCTGTGTTATATTGAAAACAGTATGTTTATTTTCCAAATTATTATTATAATTTTTTTTTCAGACGCAAAAATTTTGTCTCTTGATAATGATCCACATAGGGATCGAAACGTTGAGAAGCTTAAATATTTAATTTGCACATTTGTTGTTTCTAAAAGTGATCGCACCTGGCGCCGATATCATGTATACTTTATATTTCAATTTTTGATCGATAAGAATTTTTCCTTTATTTTATGTGGGCCTTTATTGAAAATTTAAAAAATTCGTTTTGTAGATCTGTGTCAATTAAACATATCCTGAAAATTTCTTCAAAATCGGTCGACGTTGCAATGAGCTACAAACGTTTAAAGGTGGTAAAAATTGGAGATTTTCATGATTTATTGCCGAAAATCGTGAAAATATAGGCCCCACATAAAATAGTTGAAAAATCAACTTTTAGTATTTTTTCAACAATTCCGATCAATTGCAATTTTTGAAAAAATTTCTTTTCACATCCTTTAGTAAAGTAATTGCTCTAGCTTCCCAAAAAAGTTCAAATCGTATAGTACAATATTGAAAAAGTTATCGTCTCCTTTAGAGCGGTCTTAAACTTTTGTCCGCTACTGTAGGTCTATAAATTGGGTTAATACGGAAGTGGCTTTGGTTGATTAAGGATCAGACTATCATATGCCTAACACAAGTTAGACCCCAACCCAGGCACAAACACGATACTGAATCTAACATAGTCCGAATACATATATGTATAGATCTAACACGGTCCTAACTTCAGGCCTAAAACAGGCCATAAGTACTAAATCGGACTTACGGAGACATAACACAAGCTTACCCTAACTTGTGTGGATCTAACACAGATGCTGATCCAAATTAATTTATCACGATCCCTGGTCGTGAATAATTTATACATAAAGACGAATACCACGACCGCCGGAAAACTTACCATTTGCGACAAGCGTGAGCAATCGATAATTTTCATCGAGTTCGTCGCGTTTCTACGGCTCAATAAAAATCACAGCCGGCGGCATTAAAACAAAGCGTTTCTTCGTTGTTATCTTGTTCAGGTTGACGGCTGGTGGCCCGTATCGCCGTCATCGCAGTTTTCCCGCGGAAAAGCTTCGGCCATCAACGGTGCCTCTGCTCCAGCCCCCTGTGAATTTTCCTCGGTGAAAAACCGGGGGTGCGTTACGTTCAAATAACGTCGACGCCGGTCGTTGAATTCTGAGGCCACCCTCTCCTTCCTTTATTCCGGCTGCCAGATACGTGAGCGGGCATTATGTATAAGATACGACGCAGTGTTTTCGCGTCCCGACACTCCTTGCACATGCAAATCAGACGGTCGCTCGAGCGCGCGCCCGTGCGAAGCCGATGGCTCGCGAATTTTTCGGAACGAGATGCGACCGACGAAATCCGGTTTCCCCGGATCCCCTCCTGGAATAAGAAGGGAGGAATTATTCAAAGTCGAAGGGGTACAGGTGGCTCAGACATAATTTAGCAACTTACCGCAAACATGATTTACAGATACAGATACTGTTTATTTGCATACGGAACGCTGGGATATTGATGAACGCGGATTTTCATGTATTTATGATATTTACAGATTTGGTGAATGCAAGAGAACGTGTCAATTATTATACACTAGGCCCTCCACTGGCGGTATTGTTCCGTCGCATTGGAACCGTACACCTGGTTCTTTTTTACCTCATAGAAGTTAGCCTCCCACTTGGTGAATTAAACAATTTCAACAGTTGTGCTGAATTGTGCTATATTGTGCTCGAATATTATAACTATAATATGAAAAATAAGATGAAAAATTGAGAAAAACGATTTTTTGAGTAGCCCCCAATTTTCACTTTTTTCAATTTTCTTAATTGTGCTAAGTTGTGCTATGTTGTGCTAAAGTATTACTATAAAATAGTTATAAATACTATAAAAAGTTACAGTTCAAAAACGTTTGTGACATCTAATTAACATTTAAGTAAGAAATAGTTATCCAAACAGCGTATAATCATATCTGAGTTGTGCTAGCCTAGCAGAAGTCAGCACAACTTTCAAAATCCCCAGCACAACGATATAAAGGGCACTTTACTCTTGCACGCGGCCCTTCGCGCTAAGATACTATATGAATTTTCGACTTTCTAGACATCCGCCAAGGATCAAATGGCATATCTGAGTTGAAAGTGATAGTGAGATGATATAAAACGTCTTTGTACCCAGAAATGTCATAAAAGAGGAAACTAAATCTGTTCGTGTGTATGGGTACATTTATTTTAACGCTTAAGTTTTAATTCCTCAAACCATTAGATTTAGTGTTTCAAGCATAAACAAACGTGTCGACTACATACGCAAATATTTATTTCACATTCAAGTAGTAACTATTTTATTCAATAAAAATCTCTTCCTAACACCAATAGTAGCCGCGTTATTCAGTTGTTCTGTTTCTGCGGCCTCACCCTGTATACAGAGTGTTTTAAACTGGTGGTACAAGCGAAAAGGGGGTGAGACTAAATACATGAATATATAAGTTAAAAATATAGAATAAAATTTGTTCACGTGAGTCTTTGTTTTCGAGAAAATCGACTTTGAATTTTCGCGGAGGACGTGCTTCATTATATGTAGAAAGTAGAATTGGTTGATCATGGTCAGACGCGTCAGACGATCCCTATGCAATAGCACGTGTATTTGCTGCATTTTCGAACTCGATTTTCTCGAAAGTGAGCTGTCAAATGAAAAAATGTTATTCCTTTTTTCGACCGATTTTTTCATGTAGTATCACTCCCTTTTCACTTGTACCACCAGTTACGAAACACCCTGTTTATAGAAAATAGAGGATAGATAAGATTAAAGATTGAAGATTGTAGATAGAACACGACTGAAGATTGAAGTTACATGATAGAAAACGTCTTTATACCCAAAAATGTCATAAAAGAGGAAAGTAAATCTGTTTGTGTGTATGGGTACATTCATTCTAACGCTTAAGTTTTAATTCCTCAAACCATTAGATTTAGTGTTTCAAGCATAAACAAACGTGTCGACTACATACGCAAATATTTATTTCGCATTCAAGTAGTAACTATTTTATTCAATAAAAATATATTTATGTTGGAGTCATCTAAAGTTCCATGTGAATAGTTATTAAAAAGTAGAGTGCGAGTGATTCAATGATTGAAACAATACAAAAGTTAATAACTGAAGAAAAAATCGTGCATAAAAATATTGGATTTACCGACGTTTTCAAAATCGCCTCTTGCATTCATATATCCTGGAAATAACCGAAGGCAGTACAAGGGCTGCAAGCCAGATTTATCGTCAGAGGGTCTTACCTGGAAAGACTCCCGACGCACCAGGCTAAGTTGTAAAAATTAGAAAGCGCGCTGTAGCGAATAGACAGGGACCCTGCATCCTTATTCCATAGCTGGTTTTTTGGGTTTGCTTTTGCTATGCACTTTTGTGCAGGATATTCAGTCTGTAAAAGATCCTCTTAAAGGAAAGACGTCCTGTTCCGAGTCGTTGAAATGAAGTCGTTTTGACTTAAAAGTAAATCTGTACTTGGTTTATTCGGCATCCCATTTCCAACAAAAAATCTGTATTAATTGCTTCAGTGGAAACATTTAAGACGAACATGTTTGGCGCTTCGGCCACAGCTAAAGTGTACTGATTGAGTTCGAGTAAGCGAGTGTCAACATATTTCTAGCGTCGCGACGGTGTCCTCAGTTATCCGTGAACTGGGTTCACCGATCGCGGCTGCCTGCTTCGTATCCGCGGCACGAAAGCTTCCTTACTCTTAATCCTTAATTAACCCCAATTCGAACCAATTTCCGGGCAAGCGGTCCCGCTCCAATTCGAACTTTAATCTCGACCCGACGCGTGGCCCGTTTCGAATAACCGACACGGAGACCGTGTTTTTCTTGCCGACGAAACAATAGTTCGAAACTCGGGGCGCCGGAAAAATATCAGCTTTCCCGCGCGCTCTCGCCAACGAATTCACCGAGTCCGCGTTGCGAAAAACTGCTTGCGAAACGTGGCAAGCGAAATTGTTGCAGCACTTCTAAATTGCTTGAAATTGTGCAAACGTACACGCGGTCTCTCCCTGTCACCCCTGGGGGAACGTAGAACGAAGAAACTGTAGAAGTTTATGCCGTGGATTAAACGACTGTGACACTGAACGCCCTCGGATATTTACGATTAAGGGGCGTAATTAGTGAAAATGATACCTGGCATCATCACTGAGGGACCAACGAAATTGATGAATCGATATCTCTCATATTCAAAGTTATAATTAGACTGCAGAGTTTATGTATTTATGGTAAATATGAATAAAAGAAATGGCGAACTTGTCGAAACGTCACTTCCTCACAGATTTTGACGAAATTGAAATACAGTGGGTGTACAAAGTATTAGTACACCTTTTAAAAATTTTAATTTAAGCTTTTTTAAGCTTGGACACCCAGCTTGGGTTTCTCTGAGACGTTAGACGGATTAGTTTATTAGTTAATGTGTAAATGTTTTGTTTTTAATCGTTATCGGTTACATAAAGTATAATTATGATATCGGCGCCAGGTTCGATCACTTGTTGGTTTCTAAAAGTGATCGAACCTGGCGCCGATATCATAATTATACTTTATATTTCAATTTCCGATCGATAAGAATTTTTCCTTTGTTATCGGTTACAATTGCGAAAGGAAAAGTAAAGTTATTATTTTTAATTCAGTCTGTGATGAAGAGAACGAATCTCCGATTCGCACCTCTAAATTACTGGATTAACACGTAGATTTTCATTATATTACATTTAACGATATGATTATCGTTATCGCAAAACTAAATGCGTTAACTGTAACCTGTATGAATAATAAAAGAATAACAAAATAAAAAACAATAAAAGATTTAATTTTATTTTATTTAAATTTAATTAAAAAAATAAAGATTTTTAAAATTCGGTAATATTGTAATATTGCTTTTAGTATAACAAAGTCGTTAAGGGATGAAATCAATTTTGATGTTATTCCTGCTCTCCACAATCAGTAACAAATAAAAATGTTTATAGCTGAAAATGTGATAAATCTTGTTCTAAAATTTATTAATTGGTAACATATCATTGATAATCATATCATTTATTATCGATATTCTATCGATAGATCGATAAATGTTTTGTTGGTGAACAAAATTATCGATAATCTATTCGCTCATCACTAGGTCGGAACGTCCGCGTAGATTTGATTCGCACCGTGATCAAAAACTGGCCCGACGACGTTCGCATTAAGAATCTCTCACCACCGAACAATACACGGTAATTACGAGGTCGCAATTACGGGAGGCACTTTGTTCTCGAGGCCGACGCAACGGTAGAAGTTTCTTCGGCCCGGCACCGTCGTCTTGATGTAGATGAACGTATATCTCGGGAAATATACGAGGTTCCGCGGAAACTTTCTTCGAGTGTAACAACCGTGCAGTTTAAAAAGGAACAGAACTCGTAAAAATTGCGCAACTTCCGGCCCTGGGAACGAGTTCGATGGAAAGAATCGCTGGAATAACCGGGGGAAAAGAGGGCGGAAGTGTGTCGTTTGAGAAATTGGAAAGGCTGGTAACGACGATGCAGTTAAAAACTGCTTCGAATTTATTACGTACCTTAGCCGCCACTCGATAATTCCCCCCTCCCCCTTTATAGTTTCGCCTGTTTCTACGGCCATTTCTCCTTTCTCGATTTTCAGCTGATAGGCTCTGCATAAACCAGCGAATAAACATGTTCCTGTTTACTTGGCCCTCGGTTCACCGATCTCGCAGAATCACATAAAAATTTTAGTTTCTTCAGTTGTCTGATCAAAGGCTATCCCACTCCCCTTACCTCGTCTCCTCTCGTCTCGAGTAACTTCACCTTTACAGAATTCCCAACTCGTAGCAAGCCATAAGCTCCGAGAAACCGTCACCGGCAGAGATTTTAGTCTTTTATGATATAGCACAGGGTCTTGGACCCTAATCCCAAAAATTGCAGCGCTATCTGCGAGAGTCATTCCGAGACGCGCTTCGTTGGGAGAAATTGGGAGTTCCCATTTTTTAACAACCCTTGTTCCCACTCAACTAACTCTGGACAACGTTTCTCGTAACTCCGCCATTTTTTTCATCAACGAATGAAATTCCTTGTATCATTTTTGTAAACGCCCCAGCGGAACAGATGAATAGCAAGACGGAGCGGCGAACATTAGCATTTCATCGTTCAGCATTCTACAATCAGCTTTAAGTGTTCAGCATTCGACATTCGTTAACATTGTATTCAGAGGTCATTCTTGTATATGTACAGTGACTCCCATTAATATTCGGACGCTCTAAAGAAAACGATAACTGGTTAAACATTGAACTACACGACTTGAATTTTTTGGGGAAGCTAGAGCAAATAGTTTGCTACAGAATGTGGAAAAACATTTTTTCAAAAATTACAATTGATCGGAGTTGTAGAAAAAATACTAAAAGTTGCATTTTACAACTTTTTTATGTGGGCCTATATTGAAAATTTTTAAAATAAATTTTGTAGATCTGTGTCAATTAAAACATTCTTGTGGCTCCTCAGCCTCCTTATTCACCAGACTTGAGCTTTTATGACTTTTTCCTCTTCCCGAGATTGAAAAATCACCTCAAGGGAACTCATTTTGGGACACTTGAAAGTATCAAAACAGCTGTAATCGACCAGCTGAAGGCTATTCCACTATCCGAGTTCCAGCAATGCTATGATGATTGGAAGGACCGTCTCCAGCGCTGTGTGGCTTCCCAAGGGACCTCTTTTGAAGGAGACAATATTGCATTGTAATTATATTTGAATAAAAACTTGAAAAAAAATCAGTCTCATTACTTTATTTACACACCCCGTGCAACACTTGTAGATCCGGTCATTCTACATTTATATACAGTCCACTCCTACATCTTTGAAGTGCGGGTTTAACTCTACCACGAAATAGAAAATGCGCACGCAACATTATGTTACTTTTATGATTAACCACTTCAATCTCTCTCGCCCGGGTGCAACGGCGACGGTTAGCAGGATAACGACCCGTTCGCTACTTTAACTCGCACAACCACCAGTCGTCATTATTCGTGCTACACAACAGAATTCGTGTATCCTCGTCGCTGCGAGTGGTTTATTCTCGCTCATACTTTAAAAGCTCGCTTTTCCTTGCAGAAACTACCCGCATGATCTCTCGCGCACAGAGACACACGCGCGCGGAAACATCAGAGGCCTCGCGAGTCTTCCGTAGGCGTTCATCACGGACACAAGAAGAATACGATATTATAGAGCCAACGGTGAGACAGAGAATCAGAGACAGATAGTAGGAGAAAGAAGGAGAGCCACATAAGCATAGGGCATTCACAAAGGCGAACACAAGGGGAGAAAGAGAGCGAGTTCATCTGCGGATGGCGGGTGTGGGTGTGCACGTCCCCGAGAATACTAGAAGGGATTTAGCAAAGTCCGGCCATAAAGAGTAAATTACGATGTCGGTCTCGCTCCACAGTTTTAACGCCGTCCTACGGCACGGCCCGTTGTCGTCGTCGCCGTTGTACCCCGTTCATTCTCTCGTATTGTGAACCCGCCGGCACTTTCTGACGCCAAATATACCCAAAACCCGGACCGTGGATATTGTGCACAGTCAAAGTGCCGCTCCTCATCGGCTGCAAACCCGACTGCAAGCGACCGCTTAGTTCTGATTGGTCTGAATTATATTTCGCGCGACTTTCTTTCAGAAACTGCGAAGATTTCGTTTTAAGGTTGTGGATCCGCTCTCTAGTGTGCGTGACGCATACAGCGCTGGACACATAAACGTACACGAGGGTTGTAAGGGTTCCGTAGTTATTGATTCCTGACTCTATAATGCACATTTCAATGTTCTAGGCAGTCACAATCGCTAGATAAAAGATTAATCTATGGTGGACCTATCCTAAGAATTGCTTCATTTTACGTTATCGAGGCGCAATTTACATTATTCGGCGGTTGTAGGTTTATGAAAATGTCTCTCGACAGCCACGATAGGTGGCAGCACTGTCGCCCTTCCCGTTGCTTCTCGTGGCTCCGCTACTTGTTGTCGAATAATGTAAATTGCGCCTCGAATACGTAAAATGAAGCCATTCTTAGGATACGTGCCCCATAGATTAATCTTTTATCTAGCGATTGTGACTGCCTAGAACACTGAAATGTGGATTATAGAGACAGGAATCGAAAAATACGGAACCCTTGCAATCCTCGTGTACGTATACGGGTCTAGCGCTGTGTGTCTCCCACTCGAGAGTTTCTGGTGAAGGTCAAATTCGTATCTACACACTTAAGGGGATAGGGTACCCACGTGACATTACTAGAAACTAACTAGATTTTGGCTCAAAAATAGTGGTTTAGGCGGGAACAATTCACGTCTTCATACTTCTCTTCTATATATATAAACATCATCTAACAAAAACATGAGAAGACCGCACTGCAAGCAACCTTCCTCTTTCGAATGAGCCCTCACTCAGCTCAAAATATAATCGTATGATCACGTGAATAGTTCCCAAGTAAACCCCTGTTTTTCTCCCAAAATCTAGTGAGTTCCTTGTAATGTCCCTAGGATATAACTAGATTTTCGGCCAAAACAGGGGTTTACGGGAATAAAACTCACGTCCTCATACGTTTATATTTTGAACTGAGTGAGGGCTCATTCTAAAGAGGAAGGTTAAATGGAGCGCGCGTGGGACCAAATTTAGTTACATTATGTTTATATCTAGTAATGCGAGTGTCCAAAGTAGGGAAAACAAATGAAGAAAAATTCTGGAGATTCTAATGTATTTTTCGTTCACAAAAAAAAATTTTCTTGCTAATTTAGGGACCCACGCGAGCTTCGTATAACCTTCCTCTTTAGAATGAGCCCTCGCTCAGCTCAAAATATAATCGTATGAGGACGTGAGGTGTGTTCCCGTGATCGCATTCAATTGTTCCCCTGATTCCGTTCATGAAGGGTGAATAGAAGCAATTTTAGTTCAGCTACTTCGACCAGATGGCGCCTAGTCAGGAGAACTGTCAGCGTAGATTCGTAACAACAAAATTGTAAAGGGCTTGAAGCTACTCGGATCCATTAATAGCAATAAAGATATTGATAAAAGAAAAATACCTGTAATGATAGCGAAACTGAAGCGTTACATTGATACAGATGTATGTTCATCACTGTTGCGAAACTATTTTTCAGCGTGGAGGTTGGTGACAATGATAAACACCTAACCAAGGGGTACACTACCCCCTTAATTCGGCTGTACATCTTTATGCAAAATAATGGTCATTTTTGCAACATTTTCTGTCAGCTTCAAAACATCTTGAATAAACAACAAAATTATATTACTGGCTGCGATCTGATGCTTCACGAAATTGCTGTGGAAGAATCTATTGAAACGTTTCCAGTCATGTTAAACAAATTTTTAAAAATCATGAAATATACAAATTTTTTAAAATTACAAATAATTAAAATTGGGAAGGTCCGATAGGATTGTTCTGTGTCTTATTTTTGGACAATTAATGATGTCTCGTTCCGAAGCCCACAAATTTCCGCAGGGTTTAATGAACGTTGTCGCTCAGTTAAATGGGTCGGACAACGAAAAAGTAATTAGTCCATGAGTTCCGTAGATTTTCCGGCGTAGAAGTCTGTCAAACGAAATCGGGGCAAGCGAAGCCTTTCGCGCCGCGAGATTTGATGCGTGAACAATATAGTGCATTGAAGGAGGTTGTAACGAGGAATTAATTCTACACTCGGTCGGAGCACCGTGAAAATTGTAATTCGAAGAATTCGCCGCTTAGTAACTTACGTTTAACGACACCGTGCGACCGTCGCGCGTCGTCGTGCCATTAAGTTCTGCGTGTCCATTCTGCGAGTGCACGCGGCCCCGGCGCTGGCGTCCATTTCTGCGCGTAATTAACCCGGTGGAACGATTGCAAGGGCGAAATTATTCTGTCAGTGGCATGCTCCATGATCGAAAGTGTTCGTCAATGTGCACGGGCCACTTTGTGTCGCCGAACGAACGCGGCGCGACAGATCGAACGGTTTTTAATGGAAAACCTGGCACAAAATAAAGGAACAAACGCGATTTCATAGACCTCGCAAGACGAAAAGACGACCTGGCTTGTCCAAGACGACGAACAATTCGGTGAACTTCTAAAAGCAATTATGTCGCGATTTTTAATACTCAAATGGGTCGATGACCCCTTGTCCAGAGTCCTCTCGGTCGTATTTTCACGACCACCATTTGCGTTCCGTCTTATTATTAATACTAGAACTACCGAACACCAAACGCAATTGATATAGGGTAAAATGTACTATTGCTGGCACTGCAGTAGTTATTGGGACTTTTGATTTAAACGACAAATATTAAGAATTTCTGATATAGAAAATAATTTTTTATTGCTTCTTATTTATATTTCAAAGTAACGTTGTAAGTTTTCATAACAGAGTTCTATATATGACTGTTAGTAAATGCTAATGACTGCACTATATTTCTTACTATCGTTATTCACTGAATATATTTTATAACAAAATATTTGTGACTTGTTTGATTTTGCTGAAAAATTCTTTATTAGCTTATAGCAGTGGTCGGCAAAGTGCGGCTCCAGGGCCGCATGTGAAATTTTCTTACGAAAAAAACTTGGTAAGAAAAAAATTACATCTTATTTTGATAAATTAAAATTCTTCTATATATCGAGAACATGTATGAAATTTAGTTTTATTCAGTTTACTACTTATTTAGTGTAATGAAAGTTTACCAAACAAGCAGATCTGGCTCTCAATTTTTTTAAAAATTGTTGTAATGTTTATATTTGGCTCTTTGGCTAATAAGTTTGCCGACCACTGGCTTATAGCAATAGAAAATTAAGCTCGTTCAAACTTTTCAAAAACAGATAAAAAGATTTTTCCTACGATGTTGGCTTAGGGTGCAAATCATTGTACAGTTTACCCTAATTTGCCTTACGATAATGACGAATATTATTATCTTCAACTCACTAAATAATTAAACAGGAAAACGCATTTTTATTCAACTGCAATTTTTTATAGTCGACTTGCAAGAATTTTATTTTGCATATTGGCTAGTGCATTAGTTATAACCTACAGCGACAACTACACAGAATAATATACGTTAACTTCAATATTGATTATAATTACTAATATGTATTTAATCTAACCGTACATTGTAAACATTTATTGATGTGGTCACTAATAACTGATACCTGGACTTGACATTTACACGTGAATAGATTTATACCAAAATCAGATTATAACATTTCAACAGGCAGTGGGACAAGAAAAATAGAAAGTGATTTCGATTATTCACTAGGAATTCGTGTGCTGCTCGAAGGAGGATTTCAGAAAACGGTTGCATTACATTTTTATACAATATCTATTTCTGATAATGGCTATATAAAATCGTACCCCCGATCGAACCTACGGTTACACTAGTGGCGCGGCAACGAAATCGATTTCCCAGTTGCGATTTACGTGATCAGAGCGTTCAAGCAGTTTGTATAAAATTTGCTGATTGCAAAAATATCGTTTCGCGCGCGTTGCTCCCGCGAATCTCGGCGAGCACGGATCGAGTGACTAGCCGAGTGCCTTTTATAAACTGCATGCGCTCAACTAACACTGAATGCGGATACAGAGAGCGAGAGAGAAAAAAAGGAGCAAAACCCGGGTGCATTTGCGTGGCTACGCGACTCGCCGAGCGTCGAAGCAGTCAGGTATGACCCACTTCAGCTCCGACACTTCGTTAATGCTACGCGAGTCTCGTTTCTTTCTTCGTGTTCCGCAACGGAAACCGCGAGATCGCGACCCTGTAATTGCCACATTGTGCCGGCTACGGTAATCCCTGTCTCAATGGATTTAATCAAGCTCACGCGACATCTTAGGATCACCGATGACAGACTAAAGTGTGTCTGAATCGGTGGACAATCTTTCATCTTTCGGAAACGAATATTCGAGACTCCAGAGTTGTTCTCTGTCTGCTTGGATTCCCGTACAATCTAATTTCATTTCGTTTCAGTCACGTGAATTAATAATGCATAACTCGAGGAGATAGTCTCGAGGCTGAGAAGACGATTTCGATGGCACATAAAATATACTGTGTCATCTAGCCGTAACATATTCATAGTTTTCGAGGGCGAGATTCTATACAGCCATCTACAGTAGCGGACAAAAGTTTAAGACCGCTCTGAAGAAGACGGTAACTTTTTTAATATTGTACTATACTATTTGAACTTTTTTGGGAAGCTAGAGCAATTAGTTTACTAAAGGATGTGGAAAGAAATTTTTTCAAAAATTGCAATTGATCGGAATTGTTGAAAAAATACTAAAAGTTGATTTTTTAACTATTTTATGTGGACCTATATTGAAAATTTAAAAAATACGTTTCGTAGATCTGTGTCAATTAAACATATCCTGAAAATTTCTTCAAAATCGGTCGACGTTGCAATGAGCTACAAACGTTTAAAGATGGTAAAAATTTCACGATTTTCGGAAATAAATCATGAAAATCTGCAATTCTTACCATCTTTAAACGTTTGTAGCTCATTGCGACGTTGACCGATTTTGAAGAAATTTTCAGGATATGTTTAATTTTTCGGCAATAAATTATAGGAACGTTTATTTGAATTATCACAATATATAATACAATACGTCAATACGTCAATGTCTGTTCAACTGAACTGCACTGTTATTATTTTATATGACGACGACGTGTCGTCAATGCCGTCAGGTGTTCTTTCGCCATAAAGGTAGTACTCACACCATTATTCCCCACAAAATCATGAAAATCTGCAATTTTTACCATCTTTAAATGTTTGTAGCTCATTGCAACGTCGACCGATTTTGAAGAAATTTTCAGGATATGTTTAGTTGACGCAGATCAACAAAATTTATTTAAAAAATTTTCAATATAGGCCCACATAAAGAAGTTGTAAAATGCAACTTTTAGTATTTTTTCAACAATTCCGATCAATTGCAATTTTGGAAAAAATTTCTTTTCACATCCTTTAGTAAACTAATTGCTCTAGCTTTCCAAAAAAGTTCAAATCGTATAGTACAATATTAAAAAAATTATCGTCTTCTTTAGAGCGGTCTTAAACTTTTGTCCGCTACTGTAAATATCTCCTTTATCTAAAATAAAAAATGTTTGCATTGACACAGGAAATGACAACATTACGGGACACAGGAGTGAAATAAAAATTGTATTCTTCTTTTAATTATCCTATCAAGCTGAAACTAATACATTAATGTCCTTAAATATTTTTAATATGACCATTGTTTTAATTTGTACGTACCCATTTTTGTCGTAAATGCATAATACGATTGAAATTCCGGGAATTGACATTTCTCCTCAAAGGGTTGAAACGTTACAAAGCTTTGTGTATAAATCGATCTTGAAATTATAGGAGGCAATCACTGCAACCCAATATATCGACTGTT
Source organism: Lasioglossum villosulum (assembly GCA_963971365.1). Lineage (NCBI taxonomy): Eukaryota > Metazoa > Arthropoda > Insecta > Hymenoptera > Halictidae > Lasioglossum > Lasioglossum villosulum. Next base: position 28,129,097 of record OZ020497.1, read on the forward strand.
TGCTGTACAGTCGATAACAATTGGCCGTGATGAATCGTAAAGATGACAACATCTTTCAAGGTCATTGAAATCGGAGGAAGTTCGCCCTCTTTTTCAAGCAGGCAGTAAAAGAACTTTTGCAGTGATCGAATATTACCTGAAAAAATAAACTTCGATTCCGTGGAGGTTTTATCGACGTTCGTCGATGATCAAACGTCCTAATTGGAAATATTTCACTGGCCACCCTTCGGAGCAGGGCGGATTTTCAAACTCGTTGGTTCGAAGTCGAAGAAATCGCGCGATTAAGCCGAGAATATATTCGCCACGGAGAAATTGCGTTCTCCGTATTCAATTCCAGCCTCCGGCTCCGGTATCGGGGAGCTTTTTATTCGGCTCTAAAAAAATTATTCCGGGGGATGTAGTTTATATAGAGAAATGAAATTCAAAGGAGGGCTGAATAAGATTTCTTCGCTGATATTTCCAAGAGAATTCTGGGCTCTTTGATCCGCGGAGGAAAAGTTCCTCTGTCGTCGCAGATAAGATGGCGGAGATAGGATAGTTACCGGAAGTCCACCCGTTCGCGGTCGGGAAAGAGAATACCGCGAACATGCGAATGTAGAATCGCGATCGTTCTCTCCTAATTCGTTTATGTACTTTACAAAAAGTTTTCTGTCATTGTCGTTCATTTCCGTGTCGGCAACGCACACCCGACTCCTGCGTAGACAACCAAAATGGCTGACCCTTCAAGGACGATCGCTAACGCGCGTCGATTAAATTTATTTCCGCTTCAATCGCGATTACGAGGGATACGTTGATTCGATATTTCTGACTTCGGTCGGTAAGGACGCGAGGTGATCGGACGTGATCCTGAGTGAAAATCCTCGAAACCAGGAGCCGCTCTTTCGCGCGGGAATAATTCAAATTAAAAAAATTATGTGTAAAAACCACGCGCGGCAGAAGTGGAACTTATTGCTTCTTAGGTATAATAATTTATCTGTATCTACATATACTTAATAAGCAATAAGTTTCACTTCTGCCGCGCGTGGTTTCCACGCACATGATTTTTTTAAATATATGTGTAATATATATAAAAACACGCATTAGTATAATAATAAAATAATCACTTCAATAAAATAAAAATAAAAACGTGTCTGTACGTGCTGTCGTAGCATTAGACTGCGCGGCCTGTACGAAGTAGGGCTGTAACTTTTCCGAAGCTCCGAAGCTTCGAAGCTTCGAAGTCTTCGAAGGAACAAAGGGAGCTTCGAAGTTTCGAAGTTTCGAAGTCTTCGAAGTCTTCGAAATTTCGCAATCTTGTACCGTGTCACGATTTTTGATATATAAAAATATTAACTGTCTGTCATCGGTGACTGACATTGAACTTTCCGTTTGAACTTTTCGTAATTAAATTATATTTAAAAAATTGCATTGTATTAATTTTCGGGATCATATCACGAATGTACTTCTCGAAATTAGAAACTTTGATTCTCCATCGCCTTCGAATTTCCAGAAAGCGAACCTTTGAAATTTCGAAAATTTATTTCCGTAAGACGGTGCAGTCTATCTCTATGAGTCTACAGGCGTAACATAACCATGTATTTCTAACCATTTCGTTTAATACTACTACCAAAATCTTCGCTGTCATTCTAAGATCATTGGTTGTCTAAGCGGTTAAGGAGTTGGACTACCAATCGGTGGACCGGGGTTCGAATCCCGTCGGGGTAAGAAATTATTTTTCTCCGTTCATTCTCAGTTTAAATTTTCGCGCCACTGGACATTCGACTTCCGTCACATCGACTTCCGTTACATCAGAAAATTGTTACCCTCAGCACCGACGAGATACTGTTAAAGACTGTCAGCGCCCGTGCTATTCCGCGGTTCGGTAAATGAGCGCAATGGGCGAGGTGGTAGCGGTGGAAATTACAGTGACCTGACAGACCACATCGCTAAAAGTTAGTCCACCGACGAAAATAGTATCAAAATAGTGCCAAAACATCGTCTAAAATATGGCGGAGAATGCAATATTTAATAATAATATCTTCAGTGGTCTTCTGCACTAACGAAATGTCGTCGGAGGCTTTTTGTTTTTCTGGCTGGAGCCAGAATAAATCCCAGAGGGCGTAAGAAAACACCGAAATTTTCGCGGGACACTTAGTCCCGTAAGGCTGGCAGTCTTTAACAGTATCTCGTCGGTGTCCTCAGCAAAGAAGTGTCACTTCAAAAAGAGGGCGCGACAATGGTTTTGGCGGGCAGTGAGTCGATGGTAGCGTTGGAAGTAGTAGGTGATAGTAGATCGTAATAAGTGTATCACGTTGTCGTTTTTTTGTTCTTTTTTGTCTGTAATTAGCATTGTTTATTAAAGTAAGTTTTTAAAACCACCGCATTCCTTAATCCGTGAACCTCGATTAAATCAATCCTACAATTATACAAAATAACGCCGTAGCTATTGTGCATTCGCGTCGTTGGAACTGGCACAGTTCCCTCTAATTATTCGCGACTTCGAGACAAAGTTCGTTCTCTGTTCCCGGGTATCCTTTCAGTGATTATAACGAGACGAATCGAGGCGGACCCAGAAAAACCGTTTACGTTAAATATTTATCCCACTTTTTCTTGTCTGTATGGACTGTTCAGTAGTTTACATTTTATTGATAGAATCGTTGATCGACGTTTTGAACTAAGAGACTTACATTTTGTTTTTCGAAAATTAGTCCAGTCGGCAGGTCGAAAAAGAGGCGTCTACCTAAAAGAACGCCTGTTCTAGTGATGAACGTCACTGGCGGTTTAAACATGTTTAAGCAATCATAACATATTAACAATGAATATCGCTGGATTCGGGAAAGTGTAGACAATCTTTTGCTGTAAAGAACAATACAAAATCTTATATAATAACATCACTGTTGGTTATGGCTTTAATATAGTCCGTTATTATGTAAACAATACTTTAATTCATATATACTTTATTGGTACTATAAAGATTTAAATGACATAGCAGTGTATCCGCGTATCCTGTATTCTAACTTTATGTAAATAGTATATACTTTACGAAAATGCTCTTTCAGAAATTCCGACCTGCTCAGGCTAACTGCTTCTACCAGACTGACTCTAGTCTATTGTCTGCTATAGCAGACAACGGTCTTGCCCTTATGCACCCACCTAGGCTCTTCTGTCCCTGTGAAAAACCGCCCCTTACGCATAAACCCTTAACCTAAGAGGCTATGGTATCGTTGAATTCCAACAATCACAATATTTGTTCAAAGTCGAAGAACATGTTTTTTCAAACTCTTTCTCAAAAACTGTGCGTGTAGGAGAAAAATTAAGACCAGATTCTGCATCAGCGCCAAAAACTGTATAAGATACACCCAATAGTTACATGGAAACATTTTCGTTGTTGGACAGTATAATTTGTTCTGTTTTTTTCTATATTCGTCAGTTGCTACTTAATTTCCTAATTTTGAACGCCTGTCTCTCGGTGCCTATTAGAGATCGCGGTTTTGGACGTGTACTAAAATGCACGTGTACACGTGTGACGTGAACCGTGTAGTATGAATTTAAGGATCCGTGAATACGAATCCGTGAATGCGGATCCGTGTACACGGATCCACGAACACGTGAATACGGATCCGTGAATAAGAATTAGTGTTACACGGGGCTGCGAACTGCGAACACGGATCCGTTCGGTACGTTCGAGTCCTACAACTGAGGCGTTATTGTTTTCCGATCGAATTCTTTTCGACTGTTGATGTTAAAAGTGAGACAATAATAAAGTTGCGGTAAATTTACTGTTTGGAGTCAAATCACCGTATATTAAAATGGACATGTAAAATAAATACACGAATATTTATGAAATTAAAATACAGGGGTACCCGTGTACTTAGTATTAGGTGGATTAAAATTCGGATTCGTTTATTGCACGTTGTTGCGAAATCGTTAAGATTTGGCGGCCTCGATCGTTCCCAGTCGGTGGGATTACGGGCGAGGTATTAAGAGATTTTAGTGAACTCGAATTAATAACGACCACGTGGTGGTTTGTCTTTAAAAGTCGTCTTTAAAAGTCGTGAATCCTGTAACATCACGCGCTAAAACTTGTTCGAGCATCTACTTTACACTATTATCTTTCAAATAAAAAAAAATTAGCTGCAGAATTCTGCATATTAGGTCGTACCACTATTTTTTATCATGCAGAATGGGTATTCTACGAGCTTTGAAAGAGTATTTGAAAACATTTACATTCCTGGATTAAATTGAAAATTTTGTGGTGTAATGTTCTCAAGGCCGCTGGTTACGAATCTGAACTTAGAATTTCGAAAAACAAAATGGCCGATCCAACATATCGGACGGGTGTTTAAAAAAATGATTCGATTTTTATAAAAATTGGTAACACGATGTTTTTGGGATCTCTGATTACGAATTTGAATTGAAAAATTAGATGGAACAGTAAGGTTGATTCAAATATGTCAACATTTGCAATGGAGGTATGAGGCACTGGTAAATAAAACTTTAGTACACCTATTATCATTAAATTGCGTTTATTGAATTATTCTAGTCATGAAATTACTTAAAAAGAAATATCAATTTTCGTCGTTATCTTCAAATTCGTAATCAGAGATCCCAAAGACATCGTGTTACCAATTTTTATAAAAATCGCATCATTTTTTCAAACACCCGTCCGCCATTTTTTTTTTAAATTCTAAATCCAGATTCGTAATCAGCGACCTCGAAAACATTGAATCACCAATTTTCTATTTAATCTAGGAACGTCTTGAGGTTTTGGCCACGTTTTCGGGCTATGGGACCAGACTGGACTAAATGCTTGAGTGAAACAATTGCAATATATTACATTATTCTAGGGTACCATTGAAAACGTGGAGCGTTAGACGTTTTGTTTCGCCATGTGTGTAGCAATGATTTCGCGAGCCACTCGGTGCAGGTGGGGGTCCGTTGAAATATTAGGGTACAAGTTTGCGAAAATCCAGCTCGCGTGTACATAGAGATACCTCGGTAAATTCGAAGTTTGGTGTGGGCGCGTCGTGTACAATCGGCGCGCGGCGCGGCGTCGCGTTCCGTCGTAAATGTGCTCCGCGTTAGGAAATGGAACTGTTGCCCACAAATACCTATCTGCGGGCGCTGGTTTATGGCATCGGCCGTACTACAAGGTCGGTAATATACGTACGGGGAAGCTGGATAGTCGGGGGCGAGAGAGCACGGCCGAAATTCGATAACGCGATTCGATGCATTGACCCGCCAAAGCCTCGGCTAACTACGTATACACACTGTGAGAAGCAAATAGTGTCTCGTTCTCAAAGACAAGAGATCAATCGATTCCGGTGCACCCCTTCACTGTACGGTTCCCAGGCTCTCACAGGCCAGGCCAGCTCCCTGTCAATCGCGGGAGTAATTAATTCTCGGTCCGGGGACCTATAAACCGCCACTGAAAAATTCCGAGACCGGGCTGCTAATTTTTTTCACGGCGACCCGCGTTCACCCGCCAGGGAATCGACGCCGATGCGCGACGCGACGCGACCGAGTCTCTTTCTCTTTCACCTGGACGTTAAAGCCCGAACCGCCGGGACCGTTTGATCTAGCGACTTCTGCTGTCCCTGTGAAAAATTCGTGGAAACGCCGAGCACCTCGGCAACTTGATTTTGCGAATGCACGAGCTGACTTGCCGATGGGTTTTCACTGTTACCGAGAGTGTCGAGCCATCGGACGCTTCGGATCCTTCTCTGAAAAGCCTCCTCGTATTTCTTAAGGGAGGTTTCCTGTTTAATTAAATTTCATCCACCGTTTCGCTCAACTATCTTCTCCCCTCTCGGGTTACATACGGGACGACGATCCTTGAATTTCATTTCTTTAAGAAGCTCGATTACTTTGGTAAGGGGTTTCTAAATAATAGGAAAACATTTTTGTTAAGGATGGAGAGTATAGTAAAGCAATTAACAGTTTCAATGGATTTCTAACAAAAGTGTATTCAGTCAGTCTTTCTGAATACGAGTAAATATTTACTAACACGTTATTAATTCCTCACTTCCAATGAATAGCATCATGTCCTCGCTCAGGGTGTCCCATCCGATTTCGACATCTTGATTTTCTCGTTATTGTTACTCGTAGCAAAAAATGTTGCACTGGAGGCTTGAATGGTATCGAGTGGAGCATATTCTGATGTTATTAATTTTTTTCGTGAGTGGACGCGTAAAAGTCATATAAAGGTCAACTTTGTATTTTTAAATATATTTTTTTTTATTGAGCCACTGAAACCTATTGTAGGTTTATTTCGGCTTTAACAAAGATACACTAGTTTTACAGTTTGAGTACATTTACAATATGACTAACCACTAGAGATGCAGATCACAATCGTTTAAAAACTGGAAATGTATGTCAAAACGTTAGTAGTTCAGGAGATATTTCACTTTAAATAATTCTAAAACACCATTACTGTCATACCAAACCAAACAGAGTAACATCTCAGTGCGGCAGTGATGATGCCTTAATAATTTAAATAATTTAAATTGAAATATCTCCTGAGCTACTAACTTTTCGACATACATAGGTTAGTATTTTTTTATAACGAATGTCCAACTGCATCGATTGATGTATTAAAAAATATCTAATTCTATTTAAAAAATGCAGTTGACCTTTATATGTTCTTTACGCGTCCACCTATAAAAATATTTCCAAATAAAATTGAAAAAATGATAAGAAATGCAACATGGTTTTTTAAGAGAACGGTTGAGATACGACCCATGGTTTCTTTCGCAAAGTTGGCCCTTATGACCAGTAGAACACGACTAAACAAAAAATTTTTTGACCTTGATTTTCAAGGTCAAGGTCAATTTTGCGGGGAGTTTTTTATGTCAATTTCCACTAAATCGTAGGTGTAGAATCACGCTATGGTGGCCGTGACATATAATTTTTAGACACCCTGTACAATCCAGCGGGTGAACACGCTCTATAATTTTATAACTTCACTTTATATCCAGATTCAACAATTTAACGACTGAACAGAAAGTTGATATTTGACGAACGAGAAGTGTCTCAATGATTTTGATTGTCGACTGCCTGCTCCTGATGAGGAGGCTCCCTTTATAGATTTGTTGATCGATAGTTCTTCGCTTAATCTTCTAATGGTGGATGCATGCTCATCGATTTCTTTGTAATCATTTTCTTCTTAATCCATCGTCTATCTCTTGACCGGACGCACGATATTCAATTCATTTGCACCGGTCTATTATCACGTATCGCTCGACCGGACGTATGATATTCCATTTATTTGCACCGGTCCATTGTTCAGCAATCTTTTATCAATTTTTATATTCTTCGATAACGAATAAATCTCAACGGAAGTTTCTTTTAGTTAATCGCTCGCATATTGTGTTTCGAATTATTTCATTTGTTCAAAAAAAATTTCACTATGAATTAGTTCGGTCAAGCTTTTAATAAAAAAAAAGAAGTTTAGTTTTGAAATAGATCACATGAGTTAACAATCCTATGTAGTTCGCTGCAAAATACATCTTATAAACTCTTCTTAATTCGATCGCTCGCAGTACGGTATAAAATACGATAATTCAATATTCAATATAATACTTGATATAATAATCGGTTACAATTCTCGCGCAATATTAATAAAACAAATAAGAAAAGAAATATATGATTGAGTTTATTAATTATTATTTATGATAGGACCACCGGACGTGAGAATAATGATCCACATAGGGATCGAAACGTTGAGAAGCTTAAATATTTAATTTGCACATTTGTTGGTTTCTAAAAGTGATCGAACCTGGCGCCGATATCATAATTATACTTTATAATAATAACAACGTCTAAGATGGCTGGCTACTGGCCTAAAACGGCTGACTTACAACAACTTACAACAATTACGGTACGGATGTTTTTCCACGTTCGTCTAGACGGAGTTGCAAAGAATAACTGCTTCCTGCGACGACGAGAGCCAAGCTACTGTAGAAACGGTTCAAAGTGTTTTCTTACAATGTTGAACTTCGTGGAACGTTTTTCGAAGTTCCTAAACGCTGAAAGAAAGAAGCAGGTTTACCAATGATGCTTCCTTAGGAAAATATTGGGTAACGCTATAAGAACACAAATACCCAGAATTTACCATTTCCGTCTTCACGATCATTCTTTCCTTTTTCGTTTATGCTTCTGCACTCATCAACTCCTCAATTAACGTTCCGCACATCGTTCCGTGCATCGCTGAGCCGTCCATCGAACCTAATTACCTACCGCAGCAACTAATAAACTAATGATCGAACGTCGGCCACGAGAAGCCCGCTCATTTCCGGGAATATTCATAGGACCTGCGTTAATCTGATCGATCTCGTCTCCGTCATTCAGCACTTATTTACGAATCCGCGCCGGTCCCCATCGAATCCGTCTCGCCGCCTGATTAATCGGTTATGAGACCGCGTCTAAACCGGAAGCCATCACGGGTACCGTCGACCGATGGCTATTTCCACGCGGAAAGAATATTCCGCAGAACGTCGCGAGACCGGTCCCCGCGATTATGACCGGCGTTCCGCGGATGCAATATTCATCCGCGCCGCATCAGGCGCGATGAATGAGTAATCCTCATTAGCCCGGCATCACTGGACCAGCCTCAATGTCAAACCGGATCAACGCCGCTCCGCGTCGTCGGCATTCTTCATTCGCTCTCGTGAATTCGCCACGAGCCGCTCCCTTTGAACAGCTCGGCCTGCCGTACCGCTAAACATACACGCATTTATGCGTTCCGTTCTCACTGTATTCACCCAAATCCAGTGAAACATCGGCAAAAAGGCTCTCCGTGCTCCGAACAAGCTTTCAGATCAATGATCCCTGCATCCGAATTCAATTGGCACATGCTTTGACTGAGAAAAAAGGCACGGCATCAGTGTTCGGCCGCGAACGATAACTTTGTCGCGACGAAGAGGGTCTGGTTCATGTCAAGCGATCAGAGTGGAGATTCCGAGAAAGGACTGAGTCTCGGAACGCAGTCAAGATAGGACCCCATCTGTCTATATCCTGGTGCGGGTCGGTCCCAGGATAAACACGTGTCGGCTATAACGTAAACTGTCGGGCGACTGCACGGCGCCGAATTTTCCCGATACTTTTAACAAGGGAATATGTAATGTCGCTGTGTGCTGTGCGCGACGTATTCCGGATCTGTGCCCGCCAAATTAATATTGGGCCAGTAGTTCAAGAGATAGAATGATATGAAGACGCAAAAGACAATAATCGGTTCGCATGATAATAAAATACGTTAAAGAAAGCGTTTCGTCCCGGATCTGCTAGTGGACTCATCAGTAAGGCTGATCTAGCAGGTCCTGCCTTATACGCGCGCAGATTTGAATGATTCTATAATTCGTGTCGAATCGCGACAATGTATGACGCTCGCGGATCTGATGGAGATGCGATCCCGTTTGACGCGTGTCCTAATCACTGGACAATAAATTGTCGTAAGTCAAGTTTGAATGTAACGCGAATGACTGACAAGACAACGGCTCGTGCGTTGCATTTGTCTACCCGAGGACTGGAGAGTGTCACGGCGTTCGAGCGTAAAACTCAACTGTGTGAGCTTCACTTCCAGTCCTTAAGGCCAACTCATGCGGGCGCAGGATCCAGGCGACGGCGCCGAGAATCGTAAATTTCGAGCGTCGATTGACAGGTCCCTGGGAGTCTCCTCGGGACCGTTCGGGACCGTTCGGGACGTATCGGACCGCTCCGACCTGTCAACCAGCGCTCGAAATTTACGATTCTCGGCGCCGTCGCCTGGATCCTGCGCCCGCATGAGTTGGCCTTAACGCGATGCTAGTTGGGCTTCTCTATGAAGAAGGAAGATGCACTGATTGGTTCCTACAGAAAGTTGCATTTCCCAATCAGTACACTTTTGACTATTAGGACCTCCTTCCCGTGGCTCTGAGTGAGGCCCTGGGAAGGAGGAGTGGGGCGATACCTAAACTCGGGCGACGACGCGTCTCGGTAATTTGCAACGGTGCAGTTAACGATCACGGGTGATCCTTCGGAGGGACTAGATTTATGGCACGCTGTCCTTAAAGATGTATATAAAAAGCTAAACATTAAGCAGATGCCACGACTGGTCGCCGAATGACTCTCGTTTGCTTAATTCTTAAAGAAGATTCTTAGTCACGAACGCACCATAAATGCTCTCCAAAGGAAACCCTCGTATTTTGTTCCTGCGCGACGGAACAGAATAGAATGACGATAAAGCAGTAGACTTCAACTCTCGTGCGAATGCGGTTCAACGAGTGGTTCTCTCCACAAGATTGACTAAATCTGTGCTAGTTCAGATCCCGGCGACGAGTGCTATACAGGGTGTCCCAAAACTACCCTAGGAGCCGAAAATGGGAGGTTCCTTGGGTCATTTGAAGCGACATTTTCCTTTACAAAAATGGTGTCCGTGGCTTTGTTTAGGAGTTATTAACAAAAAACACGGATCAATCACAGCGTGGCTACAGTGGACTGATTCTGAGTCGACCAATGGCGTCACCACGCCTCGCGGGACCTGTCGCAGAGTCGGACTCCGTTCACTATAGCTGCGCTCTGATTGGTGCGTGTTTTTCGTTAATAAATCCTAAACAAAGCCGCGGACGCCATTTTTGCAAAGGAAACTGTCGCTTCAAATGACCCAAGGAACCTCATATTTTCGGCTCCTAGGGTAGTTTTGGGACACCCTGTATATCGTGAACGGTAATGTGATGTGCAGCGGTGTACGAGCAGTACCGGCAATGCCCGAGACGCGAATACACAATTATAAGGGATCCCTCGGAGTCAGTCTCCATCAGGTCGTGCCTAGCACACAATTACATACATGAGGGATCCCGCGGAATCACAATCTCCGCCAGGTCGTGCCTAGCACACACCCACACATACATTCTACGGATTCCACGAAGGGATCCTGCGGAATCACAATCTCCGCCAGGTCGTGCCTAGCACACACCCATACATACATTCGACGGATCTCACGAAGAGATCCCACGGAGACACACTCTCTGGCAGGTCGTGCTCAGCACACACCCACACACACTCAAAGAGTCCGCGGAACTATAGTTCCGCCAGGTCGTGCATGGCACACACCAACCAATACATCTCACAAATTGTGCATGTCGCACAAAGTGTCAAGGGAACGATGGGTCAAAACTCAACTCAACCATGGTTCTCTTGACAGTTTTTGTCCCCATGATGCATAGAATAAAATGCAATAATACAAAAATTTTCCCTTAAAATGCAAGATCAAGGACAATTTTGCGGAAACTTTTTTTCACAGATCTTCACCGATCTGAAGATGTAGAATACGCCTATGGCAGCTAGAACCAAACATTTTTTTACACCCCGTACCAGTTTCTTTTAGGAGTCAGTAGGTTTAGCGTTAAACAAAATTATATTGCGTACAGAATACTGTATGCTTGCATCTGTACGTTCGTCTCAGCGAGTGCTACAAAGAATGACTTCGGTTTCCTACTTTCCAGAATCTGAAGACACCTATTAAAGATATGAAGAAGCTTAAATATATTTTAATGTTCAAATAGGAATCCCGGAATTTACACAAACAATGCTTTGGTACAATTCATGATTTTTCATTAGTCGTATAAATTGTATGCAGATTAAAATGAAATTTTATGGAAATGTAGTGTATAAAGGCGTTCGAAATGCTCATATGGTATACTGTCAAATTTCATTAAAAATTTGATTTCGCTGGACAATGTTTAATAAAGTTTGACGTAATATAATTCCACCTTCGGTTCAATGAAACATTAATCTCGATTTTTGGAATTTTGCGTATGACGATGTGAATTTAAATATGTCCCCCTGTAATCTAGTATGCTCCGTTTAATTCAATATTTACACTGCTACCCAAAAATATTGGATTAACTGTTCAGCGAACGAGTATTTAAGCTTCTCCCGTGTTAACAATGTAGCCATTCTGGAACGTTAGTCATGAATAGCTTGAAAAATTCATGGAAATGTTATACAATTGTAATAAATTAAATTGTCCCGAATCAAATGTTTTAAACTGGAAATTTTCACCGTTCATCGGCTATTATGATATCTCCTGATAGTACACTGTTTATACCGTAAAAATGATCTTTGTGCGTTGATGTATTTTTAAAAATTCTCTTTCAAAACACAGTTGTCTATAACTGTACAAAATCTTGTAAACAAATACGAAGACGGAAAAGCTTGCGATTTTTACAGAAATAAAAAATGATCTTTTACGACGTTACATCAACTTAATTAGAAGTGATTTTATGAAGCCAAAAATCAAGTGGGTTGCTCAGTGTCGGACCTAATTACCCAGGTCGCGGAGTTTACGAGCCGCTGCTTGTCCGACTGTCACGATAATTAATGAAAATCTTTTTAAATAGCGTGAGTTTACTTTCTCTGGAATAACGAGGACGTCACTGTCACTTTTAATGACGATCTCGGAGGAGTCCCGAGCACAAAAGGCCACGATGGCCGGTCTTTGTTGACGCGATTTACTCTGTGAAAAGCAACGGGGACCTCGAGAGGTCTCATTAAAGCACTTGTCATCAAGCTCCGCTTTGGGATTCCGCGAGGCTTGTACAATTACCGGCGAAACCTATACCAGACTCGAGTGCCGACTGGATGTAAATTAATTTTCTGATCTTGCCGGATGCGCATCGACCGTGGCTGGATGGCTTTTGCGTCTCCGTGTATCGACCATTAAAGTTGTCCCGGGTCCCGCATTGATTCCGCATGCTCGCGGAAATTCTAGCAACCGCTGCGTCCAGTTAACATTTTCTTTATTTCATCTAAACCGACCGACGTTTATTTGTTTCGAGTGCATCACTACATCCGTGTCCCATTTTATGATATGCAATGCACAATCGATTGTATGCATTTGCATGAGTTTTTATGTATTTATGGCATCTCCAATATGTATATTGATAATTACTGACGCTGGCATCTGGAATATGCGCAACTATGTTTGATAAACGATACAGGACACACGCCAGTGTATCTTCGACCCCTGATGGTAAATACTCGATCTAAGAAAAATGTATATCCCTTCTCTAACTATCCCGCCGCAAAAGAATAATAGAACTGTACTATCCAAGAAATACCGTAGGCCCGAGTGTTTTTCTTAGATCGAACCTTTACTGTAGCTGCAATGCTCAATGAACGTTTGGAAAATAATTCCTTGAGGACACGACTTACAGCCGAGAGCTTTAACAGTTCTTTTTTTAAGTGAAACTTCTTTGCTGAGGGTAACAATTTTCTGATGCAGCGGAAGTCGATGTGACGGAAGTCGAATGTCGAGTGGCGCGACAAGATTTTGGTTGTAATATCAAACGAAATGGTTAGAAATACATTACGGAAAGAAAGAAAGCATTAGCCGGGATCTATAGTGCTCTCTCTCACTCTTTGTAATCCGCGCCGCCATTGAGAACTTTAGCGCTTCGTACAGGCCGCGTAGTCTAATGGTACGACAGCACGTGCAGCCACGTATTTATTTTTATTTTATTGAAGTGTTTTATTTAAGTGATTATTTTATTATTATACTAATGGTGTTTTTATTATATATTAGATATATCTATAAAAAACAAGAGGTATGTACATAAATTACAAAATTACATGTAAAATAAAAAAATAAAAAATACATGGTTATGTTACGACACCACGTGCAACTGCTTTAAAATTATTATTTTAGATTTTTAAATGTAATTTTGTAATTTCATACATATAAAGAGGTATGTATACAGGGTGTCCCAAAACTACCCTAGGAGCCGAAAATGGGAGGTTCCTTGGGTCATTTGAAACGACATTTTCCTTTACAAAAATGGTGTCCGTGACTTTGTTTAGGAGTGATTAACGAAAAACACGGATCAATCAGAGCGTGGCTACAGCGGATTGATTCTGAGTCGACCAATGGGGACACCACGCCTCGCGGGACCTGTCGCAGAGTCGGACACCGTTCGCTATAGCTGCGCTCTGATTGGTCCGTGTTTTTCGTTAATAACTCCTAAACAAAGCCGCGGACGCCATTTTTGCAAAGGAAAATGTCGCTTCAAATGACCCAAGGAACCTCCCATTTTCGGCTCCTAGGGTAGTTTTGGGACACCCTGTATACAGTCATACAAGTCAAGGACACCATTTTTGTAAAGGAAAATGTTGCTTCAAATGATCCAAGGAACCTCCCATTTTCGGCTCCTAGGGTAGTTTTGGGACACCCTGTATATAAATTTTAATCTATGAGTATCATAGATAGGACATTGCCATAATCCTGTGCCTCATACCCACATGGACAGCCAGGGTTGTTTACCACATTGATTTTCGTTAAAGATGAAGTTAAGACTGTAATGGCCAGATCGAATTCTATTTATGATCACAATGGTTTTTCGAGATAAATTTTTCCCCGTGTACCAGGGTTTTCTTCTACCGTCATGGAATTGTTCAAAATAATTTTTGCCCTTGTATCGACCTTCATTAATTAATTATGTATTCATTGGTGTTAATGAAAGCACGTAATTTGAAGATTTCCCTCAAATCAGTATGCGGTATTTTGAGAGAGCTGTCTGGAACAGCACTGTTTCTGGCAATATTAGCTTTTTCATTACCATGAATACCCAGATGGGACGGTACCCAGTAAAGTAGGATTTTATTGGATTCGAGATATTTTATGCTGTGTTCATAAATTTTATTCCTGACATTGAGTATGTAAGGGTTAAGGCTAATATTAAAGGAGGGATATGTAAGGGAAGTTAGACACCTTAAAGAGTCAGAAAATATAATGAAACATTTGTCTTTGTTATTAATAGCAATGTCTACAGCGTCCATAAGTGCAATGCACACAGCTGTATATATGGATGCATTATACTATATACTCTATACTACTTACTACTGATAAATTAAGATTTTGACATATGGAGGCTGTTCCGATCACGGTGGCGTCCTTACTTTTACCACCGATTAGATATAGGATAGACCTATCTTATGGGACTTGGTGTCTCATGTTGTGAATTACCGACTGTTCAAAAAATCAGAGGTTTTGGTATGCCCTCTACGAATTAAAATGGCGAGTTTACGAATTATATCAAATTTCAAGAAAGCTGTCAACACAAACGAGGTACAGGAATCCTATGCCTATATCTTGTTTGTGCTGTCAGCTTATTTTAGAGCCAGCACCACCGATGAAACCTTGTTCGTCGCCCTAAACCCAGTTGGTAATACAGGAAATGACAAGAAAAACGGGCCAAATGGCCCTGGCAAAAATGGCCACCGAAATACATTGGATGATAGGTCTATCCTATATCTAGTTGGTGCTTTTACTACCATCAGCCTTAACAGTTATAACGAGACTGCCGATCTTTATGCAATTATGGCTTTTGAAAATTTTCAAAAAATGTTAGGATATGAAATATAACTTAGTTATGAAATATAACTTTCGTTATATTCCAAATAGAATTTAGTACGATCGTAATTTATTTTAATAAGATTCTATTTCATCTTACTTTCTTAAAATTCGTCTACAAAAATTGAGAATTGCATAAACATCTAGTTAGAACTGTGTAAGTCTTGTTTTGTAGATCATGTATCTCCTGTTCGTGTATAGCTTACCAGCGATGTCAGCGGCACGCTGTTTGATAAGATCACGCGAACGACATTATAATGTGTACTTAACGTAGCTCTCGCGAAATTGTATAATGCCTCGTTGTAATAGGGTCGTGCGTTCGTCAATCGCGTACTACCACAAAGGATCGAGGATCGAGAATGCACCTGCCGGCAAGATCTCTCGTTTTTTGCAGTGACGCGGAACAGTGCGGCGCGCGGCGTACAGACTCTAATCCTTCCGAAGTACTTACAAGAGTCGACAGAGGGGAACAAAAACGCCGGATTAATCTTCTCGTTCCAAAGCGTTTTACGTATTCGACGAGGCGGATTAGACGATCGTTTAGCAGCGCTTTCGGGAAAACGGATTCCCTCCGTGGCCGCATGATTTTATAACTAAATCGCGGCTGCGTAATCCTGATCCCGGTTATCTGCTTTGTTTAAAAACGTACAACGAACCTTTGAAACCGACGCACAATGGAAATCGGATCTCGTTCGAGCGGCAATATTTTATTTCCTAATAATTTTCAGTTAATTTACACGAGTGATAACTTATACGTTGCTGAAAGTGGATAATAACTAGGATCGCCTCTACTGCCGATTATATAATTCATTTAATAGATTTTAGAAAGTGCTATTTTGTGATACTCGAATTTTTTTTTTTATTTTTACACATTGCAATGGCAGTGAAAGGAATAAGACAAACTCATTTTATTTAATATTTTTAACTTCCCGATTTATAGGGAGGTTATTGTAATTACCCCGAAAATCGAAAATCGATTTTTTAGCAGATCTTCACGTTTCATGGTCATTGGAGTCATTATAGACTATTTTTATCAAATTGTCGGTGTGTGTGTGTGTGTGTGTGTGTGTGTGTGTGTGTGTGTGCGCGCGCGCGCGCGTGGTAAGTCGGTAAGGTAGAGCGTGACATTGAAATGATAAAAAATGTTTTTCGACTCGCCAAAAATCCTTCTGGCAATCGTCATTTTAGTAAAAAAAGAACCTATTTTCAAAATTTCATCGATTTCTGAGGTGAACGGTAAATGAAAGAACAGCCGAATGGTATATGCCCAAGTTGGTAATTCTTAACAGTTACCACACATAATCCAAATGGGGATGGCCGAGTGCACGCCTTAGTTGGACATTCCTAACCACCTTCAAAACTATAAATGCTATCTCGTTTCTTAGAGAAGCTTCACAGGGAAGTCAAGAACACTCAGTTGACTTCCTGCACTAGAACCATGACACTGCTCAGTTTTTCGCATAGTCTGACTAGCTTTCGATCAGTTTCACGCCCTCAGCATTGTGCCTTTCTGGTCCAGCCATCGGGACAAGGCAAGTTAACGAAACGCGATTCCTCAAAAACGGCAATACTCGCAGGCGATCAGTGAACCGGCTACCTAACATTCATTTGGCTGGTTATTAATACAGCGACTCATAAGCTTTACAGATTGGGACAATTATCCGCGCGCCTTTTACGAATGTATAGACTGAACAGTGAATTAACATGAATTGTATTCTGCTACGATGTCGGATGATATGCGAAATTTTAAAATTCGTGAACTTACAGGTCTCACAAGGAGAGGACGACGGGAAACGGGGTTTCCTGAAACTTGTAGTATTTGAAGATGACGTATCCAAATGTAATTTAGCAAAGCAGTAGCGCGCACTTCTCAAGATTTTCCAAGAAACTTGCATTTGGAAAACTGTTTTTCAGTCATAAAGTTATCGCCTTTACGTATGAGCAACAACCAAAGTGGCCGAGGGCGCAGCATGAAATACAGGTAATCAGTAAAGCAACCAGAGCAGGGTACATATTATGCAAAATCGTAAGCGAGTATAATCAATACACAAAGCAATATCACTAGGTTAAGCTTAGTATATGTAAGCAGGTACTAGTTGTTAAGCACTAAGCGCGCAGTACATTGTATACGTATATAGTTAAGCTACATATGTAGTGTATACATGTTATACAAAGTGCAATAAATATGTTATAAAAAAAGGTAATGAGTAGGTCGCTCGTTTGAGTCACACGCTGACAACATTTTTGTTTTTTCATTTTTTAAATTTTAATTCTAAAATTTATAACATCTGCCAATAAACAGTTATTTTTTACATCGAAAATACATGTTTTTTATTTGTGCGCATTGTTAATACGAACCTCATTCGGCTTTCCCATGTAGGCACTCGTTGATATTCTGCGTTACATTCTGCATGCCTGCCCAATGGGTCTGCCCCATTAGGGCCTAACGCGAAAATAGGCTAGTCCAATGCGGACCTTTTTTTGTTGTTTTTTGTTTAAGGGCGGTGGGGGAATGTACTTATGTACACCCCCCGCAGATGTGGTTCGGGGGGTAGTGTCGGGCTCGGTTTCCCCTCAGGATGACGTTTAGAGGAATTATGAGGCCTTTTGCCAACACCATACCGACTAAACCCCCACCGCCCAGGTCTCACCAGACCTTTTTCACCCCCCTAGGTACACGGACTAATACTCCTGTTGGCCCGCTTTTCGCATTCATCGGGGGTATTTTCCCGTGTCCACAGCCACTCCTTTTTTTAAGGGCGGTGGGGGAATGCTATTTATGCACACCCCCCCAACGATAACAGTTGGGGGGGGGGGTAGTGTCAGGCTCGGTTCTCCCCTATGATGGTGTTTGGGGAGATTATGAGGTCTATAATAGCTCTCACACCATACTGACTAAACCTCTACCGCCCAGGTCTCTCCCGAGACCTCTTTCGCCTCCTTTATACACGGACTAATACCCCCGCGGGCCCGCTTTTCGCATTCGGCGGGGGTATTTCTCCGTGTCCAAATCCACTTCTGTTCTTGGCTACTAGCCTTTTTTAAAAATTTTTTTCCCCTTTCCTTCTTCCCGCATTCCTATTCCACCAAGGACCCGCTATCCGCATTTTCACAAGGTGTTAGTATGCGTCTCACCACTCTTGTTCTTGCCTGTCATCTTGGCTACTAGCCTAATGCGGACCTAATTGTCTCCCAAACTGAAATTCTAGTCGGGTTGCTAGGAATCACCCGGTAAAGGCAGTACATTTTTGGAACACCCTGTATGACGCACAAGGTTATTCTACCCTATCGAATTATTTCCCAAAGTAATTACCTTTATGAACTTGACCCTCTTCGCTTTGTTCACCCACACTATTCCCAAAGTATGGATGATACTGAAAATGAAGCCTGTGGAAAGAGGCTGGATCGAAAGGCAAAGTAATCGTTCAACGAGCCAAAGTCGCTCGAACGTTCGCGGTCCAATTAGAAAATGCAACAACACTCGACAATCAGCCCGAGAACAAATCGTACTTGCGCGTTTTCTCTCTGAACGAGGAGCAAGGGTTTCGACCTCGTTAAGACTTTCTATGAACATTCATCCGGCGGTGAACACGATGATAACGTAGCGTGCACAAGAGTGCTACAGGCTCGAAACGAGAACCTCGACGCGAATAATTCTGTCGGCGTCGAACGCATCTCGTTCTCTTTATACCTGTTCAACCTTTTTTGAAAAATCCTTGCGTCGATGACAACCGGCGCGTCTCGTCGCGTCCGACGTCGCGTGAAATGATGATCTCTGTCGGCGCGAGCACGACAACCCACGTCTTTTGAGCTCGTTTCGCGAACATCCAGCGGTAAATTGGAAAGCTGCCCTGGCATCTGGGGCTCTGTTGAGCCAGCTTCTGGCGTATCGAAGTCCTATCTAATGGAAAGCTACTTTTAATACGCATTCACTCGCAGTGATATTCGGACATTCTTAAAAAGACGACAACTACTTTTATATTGGGCCATTAGACTTGGACATTATTTAGGAACAAGTGAAGAAGATTCGGAGGAATTTTGTCCGAAAGTGGCTCGCTCGACAGCTCACCAAGAAATAATCTTTTCTGCCAAGTGTCAGCTCTATTCCTTGCCTGTAAAGGTAGTTCTAAGAAAGAAAAACAGTTATTGCCTAATTTTTCCGGTTTAGTCATATTTAAACATTCTGAAATAAATCTGACACATTCAAAATATCGCGTTGGATATTCAGGAATTTCTTCGATTTTTCAGTTGCAAGCTGTGACTGTAAAAATGAAAAACAGGAGAAATAGTCGACAGGTCGAAAAAGAGGCGTCTACCTGGAAAGTGTTCCGAACTCAATGAAATTTTGAAACGTCATTTAGGGGTACTCTAGGGTGTCGTATCTGAGTTTTCGACCTCGAGGACCCTGTGCTAACTTGGGGAGGGGGTAAAAACCACGATATGTATTATCCTGTTTTGGTTTTTCGCTTATTACTCAAAAACTATGGGTCCTAAGAACTTTTTGTTTTCATTTTTGGATCGAGCATTAAATTTCCTTAGGACCTCCTTCCCGTAGCACTGAATGAGGCCCTTGCAAGGAGGAGTGGGGCGATCCCTGAATCGGTCACCGACGCGTCTCGGTAATTTGACACGGTACGGTTAACGGCCGCGGGTGATCCTTCGGAAGGACTAGATTTATGACACTTGTATTTTAAGTGTAGAGAAAAGCTAAACATTAGACCAGATGCCTCGACTGGCCGTCGAATGACCCTTGTTTGCTTAATTCTCGAAGACGGTCTCTAGGCACGAACGGACCATAAATATCAATCGGAAGAAATCCACGTGTATGGTTCCGACGCGACGGAACACTCTTTACAATGAGTCCTCACTCAGCTCAAAATATGCTCGTATGAGGACAAAAAGCCGTGATTGCATTCAACTTCCCCATATTTCGTTCATACAAACATAGTCTAGAGAAAGTCTAGAACCAATTTTAGTTCAGTTGGTTTAGAAGAGATGGCGCCTAGTCAGGGGAACTGTCAGCGGAGATTCGTAACAACAAAAATATAAAGGGCTTGAAGCCACTCGGATCCATTAATAGCAATAAAGATATTGATAAAAAGAAAAAAACCTGTGATGATAGCGAAACTTAGTTTAATTAGCGTTAGATTGATACAAATGTATGTTTATCACTGTTGCCAAACTGTTTTTCAGCGTGGAGGTTGGGTACATTGATAAATATCCTAGAATCCATGGGTACCGTACCCCCTTAACGAAATGACAAGAATCGAACAAGTTCTAATGATTGCTGCAAGTGGTTAATAATTAATATTTCACCGAATATCAAGAATAGACGTCCGATAACTAATCAAGCCCGCATTTGCCGAGCCAGTTCTGTGTGCGTCGGTGTGTATTGCTGATTAGGTCGACGCGGGTGCGGTATAACGAGATATAGCGGAGCAGCAGCAGTTTCTCAGTGGAAAGTAGATCGAGTGCGATTGTGGTCGGACATCCTCGGACCGTATCACCGTCGGAATGTGGCGCGAAAGTGAGCAATTATAATGCAAACGTGGACATTCGAAAGCGTGCCGCACGGCAGGACGGGACGGGCTAGACCGAATCCATACTCATGCATGAATAATCGGGCAGCTGTTGGCGCATCCGCTCGAATTAGCTCGTCTCGGTCGCGAATCGTTGGCCGATTGCTTCGTGGCGCATGAAAATCGGTTTCGGCTACTCAAGGGACCGTGGCAAAACGTTTCCTCGTGACAATTTCCTGCTCGACGGGGAGCAGGAGCGGCCGCTAATGGTCGCAGACATCTGGAACTTGCTCCCGGCCCCGGACTCGTGTTCTTCGTTGATGAATCGAACGGCTACGGGAAAGTGCTCGCCAGCTGCTGATTCAAGGAAATCAATTTCGTTTGATTTTGATTATTCATTGTAGGGACTGTCCAAAGCCCGCCCGGCCAGAAACGAACTTTGCCTTTTCGATGCTAAGCAATCGCGGACTTGCTCGCTCGCTAGAAATTCGAACTTTGGCCCGAGAAACCAATGGAAAAGTTCAGTTTCACGTTTATTGCGTTCCGGGACGAAATGGGTGTTCCGTCGATCTTGTTGCGACTTACTTCGCTGCGTTATATCTCGTGCTTCCGAGATTTGATGTTTTCTTGTTTATAAACGCGCTGACGAGAACCGTGTTTATGGCCAGTGCTACTCCGGACACCGAAGAAATGAAACGCTATCTTCTGCTAGCAAGATGTTTCTGCGAATTGCCATTTTCGAGAATGCGGTTGCTGAAACCGTGTTTTAGTATTGTTTGATTGCAGATCGTTATGCAATGTAGAAATGTTATAAGCCGATTCTGGGGAACAGAAGTCGATTGAAAATGTTGAACGTATTCGTTAACAGAAACACTACGGTCAATTACAATATAATCTTACAACGACGTACTTTCTCAAGCTCTCGCAACAGAATTGTAATCGGTTACCCAGTAACGGATCGTCGCGTCGTTCTGTACCGATCGTCACCTTTTCAAACAGTTTTTAACTTCCCGATTCATAGGGAAGTTACTGTAATTACCTCGAAAATCGAAAATCGAGTTTTTAGCAGATCTTCACGTCTCATGATCATTGGAGTCATTTTAGACTATTTTTATCAAAATGTGTGTCTGTGTGTGTGTGCGTATGTTCGTTTGTATGGTATCAAATTTTTCGTTAGCGTTTTCTGAAAAAGGAACAACGCGATCAGAATGATGAATGATGCAATCGATGTGCCCCGTTGTAACTTAGAGCTGACTAGATTTTGGTTCAGTAGTTTTTTTTCGAAAGAAGTTGATTCAACTTTGCAATTTATACGAGAGGATTGAAATTTTGCACCGTATAAACAAACGTAATTATATATACTTCATTTTTATTTTTTTTTAGTTATGCAACTAATGCTAATGTTACCGCTTACAATAATCGAAAAATATCCCAATGCAAGATTGAGTTATTCATCTCTGCAGGGAAATGTCGCTTCAAATGATGTGAGGAACCTCCTATTTCCGGATGTTGAAGGAATTTTGGGACACCCTATATATCAGGGTGTTCGACTACAGGTGGGAGAAAATTTAACCCTCCGATGCCCAACAACTTTTTCAACGGTCATAGCCCGACAAGGTCCCCAGGGACCTTCTCTATTAATATGGCGTGAGATGCGTATAATAGTTTTTTATTCTAGCCGTAATGGTGTTATTACATTTTTTTTGTGTTTCTATGTTTGTTTCTATGCTGCAAAATGTGTATGTATATACAGGGTGTCCCAAAATTCCTCCGACACCCGAAAATGGAAGGTTCCTTGGGTCATTTGAAACGACATTTTCTTTTACAAAAATTGCGTCCGCGGCTTTGTTTAGGAGTTATTAACGAACAACACGGACCAATCAAAGCGCGATCTAGACATGCGACGACACGTTCGGCCAACTGACAGTTGGGCCCACTGTGCTAACTCGCGTCTAGGTCGCGCTCTGATTGGTCCGTGTTTTTCGTTAATAACTCCTAAACAAAGCTGTGGACGCCATTATTTTTAAGGAAAATGTCACAAATAAAACAGATATAAGCAGCTTTGCGTTGCTTATTCGTCTCTTGACGACACAAACGACATGACGGACGGTTATGACGCGGTGCCAATGGTGGTGCGGTATCTCTGTTCGGCGGTGGTATCATTACTTGGAATGCTTCCATAGCCGCACGTATCTTCGGATAGCAGGTAACATGCGAATGTTTAGCCCGTTCTGCAATATTAGACGTAACTAGTTGCCTGCTCAATTTCTTCAGAAATGAACGTCTTTGGTCTGACTAACGTGGTGATCAATTCATCGTAGATAATGAATAATGCGAGTCCAGCAATGTCAACGATGTTGTAAAACATGGCAGGCGGCCATCGTTTTGTTGCACGTTTACACGAATATGTACCCAACATTTGGAATCTGCAGCGATTTTTAGGTCGACAAATAATAAAGAGGCAGCGCGTCACCGTCGCGCAGTGCAGATCGTGCACGTGCGTATCCGTACACAATCACTCATTTTTTCGCAGTACACCTTTTCATCAACAATTGTCCAACCCATAGAACACGAACAAATTACACGAAAATACCTGCACGATCAAAAAACAAGAACAAACTATGAATCGGGAAGTTAATTACATGGAAGTTCCCACAAGGTCCCTGCGGACCTTGTCGAGCATCGACGCCATAAATGACTTCAACCCGACGTTTATGATGAAAAATTTCACGGAATCGTATCGATGACGATTGTAATCGCTTCCAGACATCCCTTTTATAAAAATCACGTAGGCTGCGGCTGTTCGGACGAACCGTATTGAAATGCCGCATCGTTGAAAACGTCATAGGTCCCCAGGGGCTTTGTCGGGCATCGGAGGGTTAAGGGGTGGTTCTCGACGATAATATAAGACGAAAATAAAGAATAAAAAAATTGGGATTTCGACTTCGTTAATTAGGTATTAGCAATTAAAAATTGGCCCAAAAAGCGGCAACATTTCGACACAGCTGTACGTTGCGTACGTCACACAGGCGCGCGACACTCTCGTATCAAGTGACAAACGCATGCAAACCTTGGTTCTCATTTTGGGCCCCAGCGAGTTGAAAATGTTTAAAAAATCGTTGAACGACATTGAACCTACCTACTCGTTAAAATCCACAAGGGCATTTTTATTATCCGCCCTATGGAATTATCGAGTAGAAGGGGTCAATGCCCTTTCACTTTGAAATTCTTCTCACACAAATCCACAAATCCTTATCCTGCACTATAATTGTTCATAACACCGTACATAATACACTGAAACAAACCACTTTAAAATGGTATCCATTGGGTCCATAAATGTTGAATAAAATCGTCACAAATGCAAGTATCCAGAAAAATGCACACACATACTGGACTCGTTCACAGTTAATTCACGTTTGATGCACGTCAATTTGACTTTCGCACACAAAAATAAAATATTAGTGAAATTACTGTGAAATACACCCACTTAATTAATACCCTAATTCAATGTTTTAAGAGAATGAGTTTCTGAGAGGAGACAGCTGACGTGATGAATGTCACACACATGAGACATTTGGCGGTCACAGACAGAATGAGAAAGAGTCACGAAATTCATGAAAACAGGATAGAGAATGTATTGGTATAGCAACGCGTGATATTTGGGCGGGAATTTGCTGTAGATCTTCATTTGTTTTATCGATCTGGCATTGACCTCACAGCTGCCTTGAATCAGTGTGCATACGAACGCGAACGTGTACGAACGATTCTCCTCGCAGAAACACATTTTCTTAAAACATTCAATTAGGGTGTTAATTAAGTGGGTGTACTTCACAATAATTTCACTGATATTTTATTTTTGTGTGCGAAAGTCAAATTGACATGCATCAAACGTGAATTAGCTGTGAACGATTCCAGTATGCATGTGCATTTTTCTGGATACTTGCATTTGTGACGATTTTATTCAACATTTATGGACACAATAGATACCATTTTAAAGTGGTTTGTTTCAGTTATTATGTACGGTGTTATGAACAATTATAGTGCAGGATAAGGATTTGTGGAGTTGTGTGAGAAGAATTTTAAAGTGAAAGGGCATTGACCCCTTCTACTCGATAATTCCATAGGGCGGATAATAAAAATGCCCTCGTGGATTTTAACGAGTAGGTAGGTTCAATGTCGTCCAACGATTTTTTAAACATTTTCACCTCGCTGGGGCCCCAAATGAGAACCAAGGTTTGCATGCGTTTGTCACTTGATACGAGAGTGTCGCGCGCCTGTGTGACGTACGCAACGTACAGCTGTGTTGAAATGTTGCCGCTTTTTGGGCCAATTTTTAATTGCTAATACCTAATTAACGAAGTCGAAATCCCAATTTTTTTATTCTTTACTTTCGTCTTATATTATCGTCGAGAACCACCCCTTAAATTTTCTTCCACCTGTAGTCGAACACCCTGTATACAGGGTGTCCCAAAATTCCTCCAACACCCGAAAATGGGAGGTTCCTTGGGTCATTTGAAGCGACATTTTCCTTTACAAAAATGGCGTCTGCGGCTTTGTTTAGGAGTTATTAACGAAAAACATGGACCAATCGGAGCGCGATCTAGATATGCGATGACACGTCCGGCCTATTGACAGTTGGCGCGTCGGGCCCACTGTGCTACCTCGTGTCTAGGTCGCGCTCTGATTGGTCCGTGTTTTTCGTTAATAACTCCTAAACAAAGCCGCGGACGCCATTTTTGTAAAGGAAAATGTCGCTTCAAGTGACCCAAGGAAACTCCCATTTTCGGGTGTCGGAGGAATTTTGGGACACCCTGTATATATATATATATATATATATATATATATATATATATATATATATATATATAATATATATAAAATATATATATATATATATATATATATATATATATATATATAAACACTGACCAATCAGAGCGGTATCTAGACGCGAGTTAGCACAGTCGGCCCGACGCGCCAACTGTCAATTGGCCGAACGTGTCATCGCATGTTTAGATCGCGCTCTCATTGGTCCGTGTTTTTCGTTAATAACTCCTAAACAAAGCCGCGGACGTCATTTTTGTAAAGGAAAATGTCGCTTCAAATGACCCAAGGAACCTCCCATTTTCGGGTGTCGGAGGAATTTTGGGACACCCTGTATATATACAGGGTGTCAATTAAGTCCCGGGACGGCTGAATATTTTCTCATGTAAGGTATTTTTGAAAAAGGTCAAGGTCATTTCTGAAGTAATTTTCAACGAGGAATTCAACGGTGACCTTCAATTTGACCTTGAGCTTGACCTTCAAGGTCATTTCAAGGTTAGGTTAGGTTTTTTAAATGGAAACCCCCTTTTTTGACACCGGCAATCGAAAGAGCGGGAAATTTTACGTTTAGATATGTACTAAGTCATTGGTAGTGTTTGATCTTGAGGGTCACTCTAAGGTCATTTAAACTCGAGCAAGGTCTGGATATCTTTTGGAATAGATGGTTTTCAGTTTTTTTTTAACGACCAAAACTAATAACTTTAACAAGGCGTATTTAGTAGTGACCTAGAGCATGGCATTGAAGATGACCTTCAAGGTTGTTTCAAGGTCAACTTTTTTTATTTACTTTTAGCATTACCCAGGAATAACGACGTGGACGTAGTAAAATCTATTCCCTTTGGGGTGCTTAATTAGCGTGAGTCCCCTTGCCTCTCACGTCCGGGGTGCTTAATTAGCGTGAGTCCCCTTGCCTCTCACGTCCGGGGTGCTTAATTAGCGTGAGTCCCCTTGCCTCTCACGTCCGGGGTGCTTAATTAGCGTGAGTCCCCTTGCCTCTCACGTCCGGGGTGCTTAATTAGCGTGAGTCCCCTTGCCTCTCACGTCCGGGGTGCTTGATTAGCGTGTGTCCCCTTGCCTCTCACGTCCGGGGTGCTTGATTAGCGTGTTTTCTTTCAAGATTCGAAGTTTAGCGCAGATGTTCAAACTGCAAACCTTGAGCTTCTTGACAAAAAGCTATGCGGTTGTAAAAATGAGATACAGCATTACGAGTCATCACTCTATCAATTAAAGCGGCCTCTTGCATAATCCGATTCCGCAGTTCATCTAAGTTTTGTGGTTGAGTATACTTTACTCTTTAAGTAACCCCAAAGAAAATAATCAAGAGGCGTCAGATCAGGGGATCTAGCAGGCCACTCGATTTCACCTCTTCTTCCAATCCACTTATGAGGAAACTGAGTATCTAAATACGCTCGAACGTCCCTACCGTAATGAGCGGCTGCTCCGTCCTGCTGAAACCACGTATCATCATAATTATTACCTGTTATTTCTCTTATTCTTGGTATAATTTGATTTCTGAGCAGCTGTTCATACATACCGGCATTGAGATTACCATCAATAAAAAAAGGGCCTATAAGTGTATCATTCAAGATGCCAGCCCAAACATTTAGCTTTTGTGGATATTGTGTGTGACTGTCCAACATCCAAGCAGGATTTGTGTCGGACCAGTATCTGCAATTGAATCTATTCACTTCACCTTTTAAAGTGAAAGTAGCTTCATCTGAAAAAACTATATTGTACAAAAAAAGAGGATCTTCATCGATTCTGTTCATCATCGTTTCGCTAAATTCGATCCGACGATCAGGATCATCTTCATTAAGCTCCTGTACCAAATGAATCTTGTAAGGATGAAAATGTATGCTTTTCAAAACTTTACGTACTGTTTCATGAGAAGCGTCATGCTCATTACCGGCTCTACGTAGACTAAGATGCGGGTTTTCAACAAATGCTTGAGCAATTTCAATCTGTTTCTCCTCAGATGCTACAGATTTTGGCCGACCACTTCTCTCAAGGTCCTTGACAGTCCCATTATCCATAAAGCGCCGTACAGTCCTTTCGACTGTAGATTTTGAGACAGGACTTAACCCGTCTCCATTACGAAAAGTGCTATTAAATAGCACCCGAACTTCATTATAAGATCGCACTCGATCTCCCCAACCACGCATCATTAATAGAGATACCCTCTCTTGTTCCGAAAGTTTAGCATACGCCATAATGTCGTGTGTAAATCGTAAATCGTAGTTGAGTGGTGGTAAATGACAATACATCAACAGTTATCGTACATACAAATACGTGTTATGACGAGTAAACTCGCCACTGTGCATACGGTGACAACTTCGTTTGGTCAACTTCAAG
This sequence comes from Lasioglossum villosulum, assembly GCA_963971365.1. Lineage (NCBI taxonomy): Eukaryota > Metazoa > Arthropoda > Insecta > Hymenoptera > Halictidae > Lasioglossum > Lasioglossum villosulum. The sequence continues at coordinate 28,157,156 of OZ020497.1, forward strand.
TTGACCTTGAAACAACCTTGAAGGTCATCTTCAATGCCATGCTCTAGGTCACTACTAAATACGCCTTGTTAAAGTTATTAGTTTTGGTCGTTAAAAAAAAACTGAAAACCATCTATTCCAAAAGATATCCAGACCTTGCTCGAGTTTAAATGACCTTAGAGTGACCCTCAAGATCAAACACTACCAATGACTTAGTACATATCTAAACGTAAAATTTCCCGCTCTTTCGATTGCCGGTGTCAAAAAAGGGGGTTTCCATTTAAAAAACCTAACCTAACCTTGAAATGACCTTGAAGGTCAAGCTCAAGGTCAAATTGAAGGTCACCGTTGAATTCCTCGTTGAAAATTACTTCAGAAATGACCTTGACCTTTTTCAAAAATACCTTACATGAGAAAATATTCAGCCGTCCCGGGACTTAATTGACACCCTGTATATATATATATATAATTTGATTGTATCCAGAATTAATATTTATACGATTTATTTTGCAACATTACTATGCTACAACAGGGAACCAAGCGAGCAACGACCATACGATGTTGGTTTAATGCGACGCCATATAGCAAACATTTTGATAAGTAGAAAACTATTGAAATTCCCTGAGAACGTATACTTTCGTAAAACGTACACTAAATAATGATAATAATATACTGCAACTAACGAATCGGGAAGTTCTTTGTGTGAGCAAGCAACAATAACCGTCTAGTTTTTTTATACAACTCAGGACCTGGTGTATTATCAGGGGTTTTTTAATTAAAGTTTCCTAAGGCAGTGCAGCCTTCCACACTTTAGAGTGTTTTATTTATTGATTCATTAACGTTGGCTTTAGCTTAGTCTGACTTGAATACGTTCAGCAAGAAAATTTTCAAATAACTTGCTATTATTCCTTATGCTATATCGTCACCTTTTCCATCAGTTAGGTGTTCCTTCCACGCGGCCGAATCCTTCTTCGATGACATGGCGTCACGTATACACGCATTCACACCGTTATTCCTCATAATGTTTTTTCCCTTTTACCCATTTGAATAACTTGAAATGTCTCTACCTATCCAATTCTATCATAAATGCGTAAAATCCACAGTCTAATTGTTTTCTCTGTGCATACGACGCTACTGTCGTGCTCTGATGACAATTAAATTGCAAATGATTATGTAAACGCAATTTTCACACGCAGTCTGTGAGAAATTAAGTTATAAAAATAGTTCGAAACAGGTAAAAAATGTACGAAACTCTGTCAGAATTCTAATGCTACTGTTTCTCAAGTATTTTTACGAGGTACATGTACATAAAGATGCACCGTCTAATGATAATAACGGCGTAGTTCACATAATGAAGGATATTTGCATAGGACCCCAAAAAAGAGGGAAAAATGGCGTACCAGAAGAATGAATATTTTAAGAATGTAGACGATGAAGCAGTCTCTGCGTGAGAGACCTAGGAGGAGCACTAAGCAAGAGTGATGGCGAATTATGCAAGCTGTTGTTAATTATAAATAGCTATGTTGTTTTACTGGACTGTTGAGAAATCCCGAGAATTCTCTTCGTCTCAACACCATGGGGGATTTGTTACAGTTAAGACCCTAACCCAGACCATATGGTTACAAATAGGTGAAGTTCTAGAAATTATAACGAAATTAAAATTTCTATGAGTATGTAAATTAGTAATTTTTTCTTTGCGAAGAAAAAACAATTAGTTTATTTGCTAGTGATATTTGGTGCCAATATTAAATGACATTTTACGCCAATTTACACAACTTTATGCAGATAAAACATGTCCTAGTTGTAAGAAATCGTAGTTAAATCAGAGTCTATTTTCTCTTCCGATCGTCTGAAAAAGTCGGAAAGAATATAGGAAACATTCAGTATTTCTAATGTCTTTTCGATTTTGAATTTGAAATTAATAGCTTTGTGCAAAATTAAAAAATGTTCGCATTGATTGCAGGTCACAGGAGCCAAATAAAAATTGTTATTATCTTTCAATTATCCTATTAAGTTGAAAGTAATATACCGATGACCTCAAATATTTTTAACATGTCCACTGCTTTAACTTGTACGTGCATATTAGGGTGGACCTTATTCTCCGACCATGAAATTTTCTGCAGGACGCCCCCTAATATTGTTCCATTTCATGAAAAAATGATATATCCAATGTTTTAGATCAATCGGACGTCGGGAAGGGGTGGCGCATTAGGGTGGGCCTTAGGTATACCACATGAGATATGTTTTGCGAGATTTTTTTACGACACCCCCTATAATTCTGCCATTGAGTAAGAAAATAATTTCTGCAGAAGATGAAGTTGATCGGATAAGGGGAAGATGTGCCACAATGACGTTGCAGTTGCGAAAAACAACAATTACTCCCCTTTCCTATAGAATTTCATGTTTTCGCACATTCAACGTCAATGTAGCACGTCTTCCTCTTATCCGATCAACTTCATCTTCTGCAGGAATTAATTTCTTACCCAATGGCACAATTTCAGGGGGTGTCATGAAAAAAATTTCACGTGGTATACTTAAGGCCCACCCTAATGCGCCACCTCTTCCCGAAGTCCGATTGATCTAAAACTTTGGATATATCATTTTTTCATGAAATGGAACAACATTGGGAGGCGTCGTGAAAAAGATCTCGCAAAAAAATTTCATTAGGTATACAGTAATCTCGCGATCTATGACCGGGGATGCCTTTACGATCTATGACAAGAGCTTACCCATTCCACTGCCGGCCAACACCGTGCCGCGTCGCAGAGCGGCGCTGATTGATCTCGGTTCGGGTATAACGGTGTGAGCACCACACATTGACTCGAATGAATCGAATTTTCAAGGCCCTTAGTTTTCATTATTTTGTTATAGGACTTTCACTATCTTATTTCTGGTGTTTTTCTGATTACGACAATACCAAACACGATATACAGTAATGTCGCGATAGTTGCCGCAGGAGCTGTACACGATAGTTGCCGCAGTGCTTACCCATTCCACCAGCTGTCAACGTTGCGCTGGGCCGCAGGGCAGCGATGTTTGATGTCGGCTCGGGTATATCGGTATGAACACCACTACATTGACACCAAGAATCGAATTTTCAAACTGCTTAATTTTCATTATTTTGTAATGAGATTTTACTGGCTTATTCCTGGCATTTTTCTGATTAAAACAAGACCAAACACGATATAATTTCAATTTTATTTAGTGGTGTAATCGACGATGAACGTTTCATTTGCAAGGAATAACAGCTTATGGGAAAGAGAGAGACGTGCATAGTCGTCGTCGCCGGCACAGATCAAAGGCCCGCGTGTTTACACAATGTAATGCCAATTAAAAATGCCTTATTCTCCATTATTTCTTAATGAGATTTTACTGGCTTATTCCTAGCAAAATTCTGATTAAAACAAGACCAAACACGGTATAATTTGGCCCATCAGTAATGTTTTGAAAGTTGTCGGAGGGCTGTACGAAAGTTGCCGTAGTGTCTATTAGTGAATTTCCTGCTCAATATTCATTATTTTTAATGAGATTTTACTGGTTTATTCCTGACAAAATTCACTAGTACTCCGACTACTTTCAAGACATTACTGATGGGCCAAATTATACCGTGTTTGGTCTTGTTTTAATCAGAATATTGCCAGGAATAAGACAGTAAAATCTCATTTAAAAAATAATGGAGAATAAAGCATTTTTAATTGGCATTACATTGTGCGAACACGCGGGCCTTTAAACTGTGCCGGCGACATCGACACGCTCAGCCACGCGATCATTTTGTCCTTCTCTACGTTCGGCTTTCGATTGATGTCTCGGCGCGGTAGACTGTAGAGACCAGTCATAAATCAAAAGACGAGCAGTTGTCTTGGAAGTTGTCGCTCCAGAGAACAGCACCTGCGGCAACTATCGCGACATTACTGTAATTCCAACTGTATTTAGTGGTTTAATCGACGATGAAAGTTTTACTTACAAGGAAGGACAGCGTGTTTGATCTATGCCGACGACGGCGACTCTTCGCGTCTCTTTCTTTCCAACGCGCTGTCCTTCCTTGTAAGTGAAACATTAATCGTCGATTAAACCACTAAATAAAGTTGGAATTATATCGTGTTTGGTATTGTTGTAATCAAAAAAATGCCAGGAATAAGGTAGTAAAACTCCCATAGAAAAATATGTAATTAAACATTTAATGAATAAAGCATTTTGAAATGGCGTTACATTGTGAGCACACGCGGGCATTTAAACTGCGTCGACGACGCGACGGCGGCACGCTCGGTCATCCGATCCGTGTATCATTCTGTCCTTCTCTATGTTCGGCACTCTTTTGAAGTCACGGTGCGAACGGTTCCGAGAAAAAAATAGCATACCCTTTACGATCTATGACATTTAAAACCCCCGTTTTCTTGTCATAGATCGAGAAATTACTGTAGCTAAGGTCCACCCTAGTGCATATACATACAGGGTCCGCAGTGTAGCATAAAGAGGCTAAATAAAAGAAAGTTCGATTTTCCGAGCTCTCGGAATGGTCCACCCCAGACTCCCCGCGACGCGACGCCAATAATAAATATCTCGGTGTCAGAGGGATGCCCGAGAATATTTTCCACGAAGAATGGCGATCGGAAAGGATTTCCGGGGAGGTAAAGTTTCCGAGCGAAGGGTAAGTCGGTTGTGACAACGCGACCGACGATTGCCACTTGCCCGATTCAGGTCCGAAGCGAAAAGAACTCTAAACAGCAATGAAAAACCGAACGGCGAAACTCGATGCCGATAATCCTCCCGAAACTCGCCCTCACCCTCTCCTCCCTTACGCGTAGTTTCCTCGGCATGGGGAAAGTTTCGGGTCCGACACGCGAGTTTGATCCTCCCGCTTTTTATTCGCCTTCTTCTCCCGCTCTTCTCTTTGAACGCTCGCCGTGGAATGTGGAAATAGACGTTCGATCCAGAGAGCTACCTATGCCCGTATAACCTTCGGTCGATCTAGTTCGAGAACAACTCCGTTCGCTGGTGGAATTCCTTTTTTCCACCTGGTTACGACCCGCTAGATCCTTCAGAGAGTCCGGAAAATGTGTGTAAAGTTCTTTCCAGCCGAGAACCAGCTGCATTTGTTCTTTACGAAATTTATCATCGATGAGATCGATCGTTTTTGGATAGATCCTGAACCATTTCTCCTGCTTACAAAATTCCTCAATTAATTAGTTACACTAATAAATTCGTGAAAACATACATTTCATACAGGGTGTTCGACTACAGGTGGGAGAAAATTTAAGGGTTGGTTCTTAACGATGATATAAGACGAAAATGAAGAATAAAAAAATTGCGATTTCGGCTTCGTTATTTAGCTATTAACAACGCGACAGTCACGTATCAAGTAACAGATGCATGCATACCTTGGTTCTCATTTGGGGAAAATTATTAATAAATTATTTGATTTTAATATTTTAGTAAAGTTCATTAATTATAAATTTTTCCCAGCGAGGTGAAAATGTTTAACAGATCGGTGGACATCATTGAACTCTTTGACGTGCACAATGTACACTTTTGTTAGACGCGTTGCTGATTTTTAATTGTTAATAGCTAAATAACGAAGCCGAAATCGCAATTTTTTTATTCTTCATTTTCGTCTTATATCATCGTTAAGAACCACTCCGTAAATTTTCTCCCACCTGTAGTCGAACACCCTGTATATGTCTCTATATCTCGATTGTATTATTGTTATAATAAATGTTCAATGCTCTCGGTGCTACGTTTCGATCAAATTACTACTGAGAAATCAAAAAACAATTTTGCAGATTATCTAATAACCATCAACGTTTCGATTCTGGTTTGAATCGTTTTCAAGATGCATTTGTATTGCGTCTGTAAAAATATAGATGTATGAGTTATACCTTTTTGACCTTGATATATATGTAAAGGTCAACCCGACGTAAACGACGTGCAATCTTTGCTGAAACACGTAAGTTTTAAACTTCCACGTTTCATCCGCTTCAACATGATTATTCTTGCTCAAGGTCATTTCAAGGTCAAAAAGGTGGTGTCCACTAAATTCAGTTTTTTATTGTCTATCATGCTATCGCAAAACAAAAATACTATTCCCTTTAAAAAAACGTCGGTGACATTGCAATTTCATTTACAAACACGACATAAAAAATTTTTTTCTTCGTTATTATATTGCCCCCCTGCAATAGTGTCACTTTGTCCTCTGAAGTTTTCTGATAGGACTGTAAATACGAAAAATATTTAGGTGTTATCATTTATGTGGGACACCCTGTATACAACTGATATACACAAATCTTTCCAATAAAAATTGAATGTGAATAATTGAATTTACCATATCAGGGTATTTTCACATAAAAGAGTTTAAATACGTTTTATGTTGTTCAAATTTACCGCCCAATATTGATTGATACAACCTAGATCGTCGAAAATGTTCAATGTCTTGACAGCAAGCATTGACGACGCACGTACAACACGTGCATTACCATGTCCTAATTAAAGTACTAAATCACATGAAAAACAAGTAAATTGGTTTTATGAACTACATGTATAAACAATATTCGTTATTACATTCAAATATTTCAATAGTATATGTTGAAAATTGTATAACTCATACATCTATATTTTTACAGACGCAATACAAATGCATCTTGAAAATGATTCAAACCAGAATCGAAACGTTGATGGTTATTAGATAATCTGCAAAATTGTTTTTTGATTTCTCAGTAGTAATTTGATCGAAACGTAGCGCCGAGAACATTGAGCATTTATTATACATTTTATAAATAGAAATTTTTAAGGGAGCACTGTTCAGCCAGGCACACCAGGTTATTTGGAGGCACACAAACATAGACAAACGCCTCAACTGGAGAGACAAATCATGTGTTCAAATCATTTTGAAAGGCACACTGACCGGGACAACTGCCCTACAGCTAAAATCCGGGAGGTCATTGGGTACCCTAAACAGCATTTTCAAAAGAGAATTCGCTGTTTTCGCGGGGAGGTCTTCAATTACTGTCGAAATTAGCTTATCGTTTCCAGTGACAGACGAGAGAAACAAAAGAGCGGCGCTTGTTGCACTCGGAAATTCTCGGGAAGATCGGTTTCGAGGGAGTTCGGTGACAAAGGTGTCCGATGGCGTTCGATGGTTGATCGATCGGTGGAGGAGCGCAGCAGGCATGCACAAAGCGGTCGATCAGCGGTGCTTTAACGTCGATGCCGGGAGTGCACGCGTGCACGCGTGCCACGTGTGTGTCACCGACACGATGCCATTCCCGTACCTGTGTTACCTCTCGCGGTCGTGGTCGTTGTCGTCGTCGTTGTCTGTGTTTAGCCGGGTAGCTCGTGCGCGCACGATATTTGCCATAGGAAACCGCACAATGGTCCGTCACACCGCAGCACGACCATGCCAGACGTGCCGCACCTACGGCAATGCGGAATACACACCGGCCGATATACCTGGATTCGAGTGTCGATATAGCGGGAGCCCGGCACACAGAGGCTGCTCCCGTTCTTCTGTATCAGTCAACCAGGAACCAGGGATGTTAACCGAGGACTCCTGGCGACCCTCGAGCCCTTTTGTATCCCAGCCACGTGTTAGTCCAGGAAACGATTACCACTTTGATTTGTTGGCCAGGAGCATCGCTCCCCCGACCCACACCACTCGGCCCCGTCTTTTTTCCATCGATGAATCTAACCACCTTATCCGCCTTCCGCAAGATTTTACCGAGACCCGTTGATGGCCACGGATAATCCACTTGGCTTAGCGGCCGCCCACGCGGAAATCGTCCTTGCGGTTCGATCGCTGCGGTCTCCACTTTTATCGGACCTCCGAACGACGCGCTAGCTGTGCATGGGCTTAAAACTCGAACTTCTCGTATCGATTTGTAACGAATGCATAGATGCGTACTCTCTTGTTTCCAGGATTGCAGGCCTGCGAGCTGCGCCTTCTCATTTCTCGATACTACAAAGATGGGGTCTCTTCGGTAGTCGAAAGCGTTAGATAAAAGATCGATGTAGGCCGTAGTCACCCCAAATTTCCTACTTTTACGTTTGCAAAGATGTGTGCAGCTATTTTCATACTGCTGCAACAGCCACCTGCTGCAGAATAATGCAAATTACGCCTCGGAAACGTAAAAGTAGCACTTTTGAGGACGATCGCGGCCTAGACTGATCTTTTATTGTAGAGTGGAAGGATTTCTCAGGAGAAGTCTAAACTTTGTAAATGTAAAATTACTTTATTCGTCTGTTCTCTGTCGAGTGTGAACGCCAACTGTTCTCTTTCAAAATGCAGTATTCGAATGGAGGTTTGATTGTCCGCGGTTTTTTATATATTTGGCCTTAGAGCGCGAGTCGTCGTCGATCAGGTGTTTGTCTTAGGACGGAATATGGGGCGACGACCGCGCATCACAATATTGTTCGAGGAACGATACTCTTTCCTCGCGTAACGGACATATATGATTACATAATAGTGCAAGGTGTTTCTTTTACATTATCTAACGCTTTTGAGGAATGAGAAGGCGCATCCCGTATCTTCGCAATCTTGATAACGATTCTACTCCCCTAAAAGGGTAGAATCTCGTTTCCAAAACTGCAAGGGTGCGAGATGTACCATCTTATTTCTCGATAAGATTCAAAAGTCCTATTTCTACGTTTACGAGGCGTAATTTGTATTATTCGACAGTTATAGCTGTTGCAACTTTCTGAAATAGTTACATCTGCAGCTTTATGTTTCCGAATATAGAAAATTACGCCTCGAAAATAAAAAAAATAGGTTTTTGAGAGCGATTGCGGCCGAGATTAATTTCCTACCTAGCGCTTTGGACTACTGAAAACCCCCATCTTTGCATTATCGGCAAATAAGACGGCGCATCCCACACCCTTGCAATTCTGGTAACGTGTCTATCCCCTTAAATGTTGAAATTATGCCAAAATTGGCGTGAACAGCTAATTCGTCGTTCTAGCCCTCTGTGCTCCGGTATTAAACAAACACAGGAATGGCTCGATATACGGTGAAAATTTATCGAATTAATTACAGTTATATGTATCGTTAGAAACAGAGTCGCGCAAGACGTGCAGCTTCTTCAGACCAAATTATCATCGTACATCCATAGTACGACTCTCGTTGTCAAAGTTGTGCGAACCGCGAATGTGGATATACAGGGTGTCCCAAAATAATTGGTCAAACTCTGTACACTGACAATGGCTACACAGTACAGTTATAGCGAGAGCAATAGGGACAAATTAGACTGAAGTGGTCACTATCAACGACCAGGGTGACTCCTGGAATTGTTAAGGGGGTAGAGTACCCACGTGACATTACTAGAATCTAACCAGAATCTAACTAGATTTTGGGCCAAAACAGGGGTTTACATGGGTTTATACGATTATATTTTAAGCTGAGTGAGGGCTCATTCTAAAGAGGAAGGTGAAGGGGTACCAGACCCATGGATATGACTAGCATATTACTAGAAAAACAAGTGAAAACCTTGTTTACGGGAAACCATTTTTTGTTTTTATGCAAGCATGTTACGAGCTGTGTGAGGGCTCATTGTAAAGAGGAAGGTTCATCATAGCCCGCTCTGCTCATGATTTAACAAGATTCTGTTTATATTTAATAATATGAGCGTCCAAAGTAGGGCAAACAAGTCGAAACAACCACCCTCAGGTTCCCATGTATTTTTCTAATACAAAACGGTTCTTCTGACTTAAATCATGAGCAGAGCAGGCTATGATGAACCTTCCCCTTTACAATGAGCCCTAGCACTGCTCATAACATGCTAATATGCGGACAAAAAATGTTTTCCCGTGATCGCATTCAATTGTTCCCCAGATTCCGTTCATGAAGGGCAATGAAGGGCAAGTAAAACTAATTTTAGTTCAGCTACTCAAACGAGATGGCGCTTAGACAGGAGAACTATCGGCGTAGATTCGTAACAACAAAAATGTAAAGGGCTTGAAGCCACTCGGATCCATTAATAGCAATAAAGATATTGATAAAAAGAAAAAAATCTGTATTGATAACGAAATTGAAGCGTTAGATTGATACAAATGTATGTTCATCACTGTTGCCAAATTGGTTTTCCGCGCGGAGGTTGGTCAGAATGAAAAATATCATAGTCACGTGGGGCCCCTACCCCCTTAAAACGGCGGGAGGATTATAATGGGATCGGGTAGAGCGCGATTATACCTGAAGAATTAGATTTGAATTCTGTTGTACTACTCTACAGGGTGTCCCAAAATAAGTGTAGCTCTCGGAAATGGGAGGTTCCTTGGGTTATTTGAAGCGACATTTTCCTTTACAAAAATGGTGTCTGCGGCTTTGTTCAGGAGTTATTATCGAAAATCACGGACCAATCAGAGCCCGACTATAGCAAACGGAGTCAGACTCGGCGACAGGTCTCGCTCAACGTGGTGTCGCTATTGACCAAACCAGAATCAATCCGCTATAGCCACGCTCTGATTAGTCCGTGTTTTTCGATAATAACTCCTAAACAAAGCCGCGGACGCCATTTTTGTAAAGGAAAATGTCGCTTCAAGTGACCCAAGGAAACTCCCATTTCCGGGAGTTACACTTATTTTGGGACACCCTGTATTATCCGTCAATATTATGCGGGTTCAATTATCCGTTGGAAATTAATGAATATTGCGCGCCAGTCGCTCCGGACAATTTGTGTTTGCGGTATTATTGTTGAGATCTTTATTACGCAGGTTAATTGCATGAATACGGGCTACAACGTGTGCTAAGAACGGCGCAGTGTAATGTGTTAAAAACAATGTACAGGGTGTCCCAAAATTCCTTCAACATCCGGAAATGGGAGGTTTCTGAGATTATTTAAAGATTATTTAAAGATTATTTTTAAAAAACATTTCCCTTGCAAAAATGTCGTCTGCGGCTTTGTTTAAGAGTTATTAACGAAAAACACGGACCAATCAGAGCGCGGCAACAAAGGATTGATTCTTGCTTGGCCAACGGCGACGCCACAGTGGTTCCAAATCGCTAAAACGTGGTCAAAACTTCATATCATATTAAAAAATTATCGGTTCTGCTTGAAAATTGGTATTAAGCCGTTTTTGGGGTCACTGATCACGAATCTGAACTTGAAATTAGAAAAAAACAAAATGACGGATTCAATATGGTGGCACAAAATTATTATTTCTTCTCAAAAATTATTTATCGGGATCTTGGAGGAAGCTGATTACGTATGTGAACTTAATATATTAAAAAAACTTGAGGGTTCGTTTAAATTTTAATAGTAATTCACGTGGTCACTATAAATCAAATTAATGAAATAAAAAGATAATACTTTTTCAATACTTAGTATATACTATAATATAAATATAATTTAATATAAACTACAATATAATATAATATAATATTTGCTCGCTGTCTCATATTGACCTGATCGAGGGGAAAGACTAATTCTCGGGATAGCAAACTCTATCCTTTGTATTGTATAAAGTAGGTATTCTATCGGGGCAGCAAACTCTACCCTTTGTATTGTATAAAGTAGGTATTCTATCCGCATTTCATAGTTCCCAAAGAAGCATTCGTGTTCTTCTTTGTATAAATAAATTTTGAAAAATATAAAAAAATTTCGTAAAATGATTTTTTATATAAAATTGACATTTTATTCGAAATTTGTTTAAATTTTACAGAAAGACTTAAGGGTGTAGATACGAATTTAACCTTCACCAGAAACTCTCGAGTGTGAGAGACACACAGATACGTACACACACCCCGTATACGTACACGAGGATTGTAAGGGTTCTTTATTTTTCGATTCCTGACTCTATAATGCACATTTCAGTGTTCTAAGTAGTCACAATCGCTAGATAAAAGATTAATCTATGAGGGACGTATGCTAAGAATGGCTTCATTTTACGTATTTGAGGCGCAATTTACATTATTCGGCGGTCGTAGGTTTATGAAAATGTCTCTCGGCAGCCATGATAGGCGGCAGCACTGTCGCTTGTCCCGTTGCTTCTTATGGCTCCGCTACTTGTTGTCGAATAATGTAAATTGCGCCTCAAATACGTAATATATTAATCTTTTCCCTAGCGATTGTCACTACCTAGAACACTGAAATGTGCATTATAGAGTCAGGAATCGAAAAATACGGAAAAATACGGTATTTTTCCTTAATAACTCCTTAATAAGCCGCGGATGCTATTTTTGCAAAGGAAAATGTTGCTTCAAATTATAGGGTTAAAGCACGACTGATGTGTGTGTATTGTATGTATGTACGTGTGTGTATTAACAGACAACTCTATGTATAGGTAAATTTATAAAATACAGAATCGGAAGAGGAGAATTCTAAAATTGTACTTGCCAACGAGTTGTAAAAAAGAAGATCAGATCGATACGAGCAACCGTGACAAACAACACGTCTGTCAACGATTGAGCTATCCGTGTGTCTTGTTTTACAAATAAATACGGCTTATTGGCTTATTCCTTACAAAATTATCTCAGGAACCTCTCATTTCTACATGTTGAAGGAATTTTGGAACACCCTGTAGAATAAAAACGAATTTATAATGCGGTTTTATGTCAATTTTGCGCACATCATGGATGTATGTTGTGAATATATTCACTTCGTTCGTTGATTGATCGTTGAAATTGGAAGAATTGCCCTCGTGTTTCTACATGAATATCTTTGTAATTACATTTATCTAGAGACGCGGTAGCGTCTCGACGCCAAGTACATGAAAAAATATCGATGTCAACTGTCGCTACCTACCGCGTATCTTGACTCGTAAACCGGGCATTCTAACCTAACCTGAAACTTCTTTCGTTAATATCTCATCACGTCTACAATATTTTCTAAATTGAAAGGCATTTTGCTAATGTAAACCGCATATAAGCTTTCTAATAAGACCATATTCAATAAAATTGGTCCATGTATGACAGAGATATCGTAATATCATGTCATGGATCAGTCAGAATTGATAGGATTTTTCTTCTGATTCTTCTCCTTCGTCAGTCAATTTTCGTCAACATAATACGTATACGCGTTACACGCACACATTCAGCCAAATGGACTATACACGCGTGTTTCGTTCGTCGACTCTCGGGATCATTCGGCAAGGCTCGGTCTCGTCGACGGCATCACCTACCGCGATCACCGTCAGATGGACAACGCGACGTAGCGAGTTTCTCGCAAGTAAGGTGTTGCGCGGGCGGTATTAATATGCGTAGCGAACGCGGATATTCACCAATATTGGTTCATATTACCTTATGGTATAATTTGCAAACCCCACCCATCCTGTTGTACTGTTAAGACATTATTGTATTACAATCAAATGTTAAATACGTTCAGCGCCTAAGCTGCTTCGCGCACCATGTACTGTACACAAATTACTATACATATAATATAGGTCGGCAATGCGGTGGACATGGTTTCTTTTCGTAGATGTTAAACTTACGTAGAATTTATCCTTAATTCTGTCCCATGATAAGATTGATCATGGCTGTTGATGATAAAACTTTGTAATTTATAATTCTTGTAAAAAGAAGTGAGATCACAACCAAAACTTCAAAAAAGTAAAAAAGTTACGCCAAGTACATGAATTGAATTAAGCCGCTAACACGGCATAATAATTATGAACACAAAAAAATAGAAGAAAGTATAACACAACAAAATAGAAGAAAGTATAATTATGATATGAACACAAAAAATAGAAGAAAGTAATATCACAAAAAAAGATCACACAAAAATAGAAGAAAATAATACATCAAAAAGAAAAAAGATAGAAGATAATAAACAATATAAAAAAAAATGTGAAATCGAAATGAGCTGCAAGTACATAAAGGTGCTTTCCAGCAATGTGCAAAGGCGACACTGTGTAACACAATGTAAGATTCGGTGCTTTCTAACTACGCTTAAGGTGACACAGCTATACACAGCTTAAATGCTATGTTCAACAGTAGCATATTTTCATCGCAATATGCCAAAAATGCACTCAATACATTCCATTATTCATATCGCGGACATTTTAATAATGTGAAGATAAAATGTAACATCTAGACATTTGCCTAGATGTCCGCGGCCTGGAAGTCAAATACTTGGCGTGGCCAGGCAAGGTCAAGGTGTCGATGAATAAGAATTATTTAAAAACCGCAAACTAATGAAAATATACGCAATGTGTCAAAGCTTTATTTAATTTGATGAATTAGCTGTACGCCTGCGAAAGACAAGGTATTGGTGTCCATAAATGATCATAGAATTATTTAAAAACGCAAAATAATAAATGTGTAATCGTATAGTCAGAGTTTTAAATTGACAAATTATCTGAAAGCCTGCGAGAGAGAAAGTATGTTTTTAAATAATTCTTATTCATCGACACCTTGACCTTGCCTGGCCACGCCAAGTATTTGACTTCCAGGCCGCGGACATCTAGGCAAATGTCTAGATGTTACATTTTATCTTCACATTATTAAAATGTCCGCGATATGAATAATGGAATGTATTGAGTGCATTTTTGGCATATTGCGATGAAAATATGCTACTGTTGAACATAGCATTTAAGCTGTGTATAGCTGTGTCACCTTAAGCGTAGTTAGAAAGCACCGAATCTTACATTGTGTTACACAGTGTCGCCTTTGCACATTGCTGGAAAGCACCTTTATGTACTTGCAGCTCATTTCGATTTCACATTTTTTTTTATATTGTTTATTATCTTCTATCTTTTTTCTTTTTGATGTATTATTTTCTTCTATTTTTGTGTGATCTTTTTTTGTGATATTACTTTCTTCTATTTTTTGTGTTCATATCATAATTATACTTTCTTCTATTTTGTTGTGTTATACTTTCTTCTATTTTTTTGTGTTCATAATTATTATGCCGTGTTAGCGGCTTAATTCAATTCATGTACTTGGCGTAACTTTTTTACTTTTTTGAAGTTTTGGTTGTGATAAAGTCTTCCTTGATTTAATAAAATTTGAATAATTCTTATATTTTGTATTTGGAAAATTCCTTCTTCGTAAATTATTTAAAATGAAATTTTACGAACCGAGGGCAGAGTTGCAGTGCATTAATTACACGCACTGCTAGCTCCAAAGAAAGCAACTTCAGTAAAGCATAAATAATCGTTATAATTTTATAGAGGCTCATACTTTCATCATCGGGTTCAATGAAACTGAAGTGAAATAAAATGGTTTCTTGCACGAACAGTTTCAGTAGAAATAAAATAGCATTCAATCTCAGTAAATGTTTAAACACTCGCAGACAAAAAAACAGAAAATTAATAATCACGAGAATAAACTTCCCGGACGAAAGTCTTGGAATCGAATTTTCTTGGCGACAGGCAAGAGTTTCGGAAAGTTCCGATTGTCGATGCGAGTGTTGTGACTGAAGTCAGTCGATGCTTAGGTTAAACCTTGTCCATCGACGTAGATAATTTCGTTTTGGCATGGAAACGGCCTCTTAATCCTGTTTCGGCACGGAAGTCTGCGAGATGTCGGTGCTAAGCGACGAACCGTGGAATCGTATCGTTGCTCGTTCGTTAGCACACTCGACTGTCTAAGTGACTGCGAATATTCTCTTATATCCATCCTTTACCTTTGCTTTTCCGCTCGGCGAGATTTACACATCTTGGGACTGATTTCGCGATCGCTCAGGTTCCGAATTATGCGCTGATAAGGGCGACTGATTGCGCACGGGGCTGAAACCAATAATTATCGTTCCTCGTTAACCACGAGAGAGCCCGTGCTTGTCAATTGAAAATAGCTTTATCAATCGGCATGGAAACCTCCTGAAGACAATGCGCACTTTCTTCAATTCATTGATTCGAAAAAGAACGGTAACCTGCGGATTTGATGCATTTATTACAAAAATGAGTAGGTGTATCATTCAAAGCAATAAAAAGATTACAAGAATTTAACAGTGTCGATATACTATTGTTACCACGTCAAAATGATTAATGAGCAATTCAATTTTTACTTAGATCCTATAGATTGCAATCGATGTATAAAAAGATTATTTTGAATAAAGATCCGCAGTCTAGGAAAAACAGTAAAAGGATTAAAAAAGAATCTAAGAATATTATTATATTACTTTTAATTATACAATATATTACTTGTATTATACAGGGTGAGTCCGCAGAAACAGAACACCTGAATAACGCGGCTGCTATTGGTGTTAGGAAGAGATGCATCAGATGGAACTTGCATGATTTCGAGGGGGCATTAATCTGATGTTAGTAGCTTTTTTGTAGGTGGATGCGTAAAGGACATATGAAGGTCAACTTCATTTTTTTAAATGGAATGAGGTATTTTTTAATACATCAATCGATGCAGCTGGACGTTTGTTATAAAAAAGTACTAACCCATGTATGTCGAAAAGTTAGTAGTTCAGGAGATATTTCAATTTAAATAATTAATTCAAAACTACCATTACTGTCGTACTAAGACGTTACACTAGTAAGTAAACGCTAACGACTTAGTATGACTGTAATGGTATTTTTGAATTAATTATTTAAATTGAAATATCTCCTGAACTACTAACTTTTTGACATACATAGGTTAGTACTTTTTATAACGAATGTCCAGCTGCATCGATTGATGTATTAAAAAATACCTCATTCCATTAAAAAAAATGAAGTTGACCTTCATATGTCCTTTACGCGTCCACCTACAAAAAAGCTACTAACATTAGATTAATGCCTCCTCGAAACCATGCAAGTTCCATCTGATGCATCTCTTCCTAACACCAATAGCAGCCATGTTATTCAGGTGTTCTGTTTCTGCGGGCTCACCCTGTATACAGAGTGTTTTAAACTGGTGGTGAGACTACATGAATATATAAGTCAAAAATATAGAATAAAATTTTTTCACGTTAGTCTTTGCTTTTGAGAAAATCGACTTTGATTTTTCGCCGAGGACGTTCTTTATTATATGCAGAAAGTAGAATTGGTTGATCATGGTCAGACGCGTCAAACGATTCCTATGCAATAGCACGTGTATTTGCTTCATTTTCGAACTCGATTTTCTCGAAAGTGAGCTGTGAACTGAAAAAATGTTATTCCTTTTTTCGACTTATTTTTTCATCTAGTATCACTCCCTTTTCACTTGTACCACCAGTTACGAAACACCCTGTTTATAGAAAATAGAGGATAGATGAGATTAAAGATTGAAGATTGTAGATAGAACAAGACTGAAGATTGATGTTACATGATAGAAAACGTCTTTATACCCAAAAATATCATAAAAGAAGAAAGTAAATCTGTTTGTGTGTATGTGTACATTTATTTTTAACGCTTAAGTTTTAATTCCTCAAAACATTAGATTTAGTGTTTCAAGCATAAACAAACGTGTCGACTACATACGCAAATAGTTATTTCACATTCAAGTAGTAACTATTTTATTCAATAAAAATCTCTTCCTAACACCAATACCAGTCGCGTTATTCAGGTGTTCTGTTTCTACGGACTCACCCTGTATACTGCAAATTGGGTTGCATTAAAGAATAAAATGCAATTTCACCTGGCGTGTGTATGGGTGCATCCACATAAAAAATGAGATCATAGAAAGTTAGGACGTATTATGACACATGCTTTTACTCTCAATCATTTTTGTCTATTTTTACTTAAAAAAAGAGCAGTGAGAATCACCCTGTGTATTTGAATTGGTAAACCAAAATTGATCGAGATTTGCGAGGCGTGAGGAGGAAAAGATCTCTGTAGAATATCCTGCTCGCACCACACGGTGCTCCGGGACCCACGCATTAATTTTCCCAGGCGCGCCTCGTCGGCGACGTGTCAATAATCGAACACCGTAGAAACACTCGTTCGATCATCCCGTCGGAGTCCCCGGAGCGTCCGGGTGTCTTAATTACTGTGACGGCGGGTGTCGCGTGCAGTTTTTCCGCTCGGCGAGGTCCCGTCACGACGACCCGACCGTTAAGAAGCGTCGACGGTCGTCTACCCGTCGCGTCGGTCTTCCGGTGCGGCGCGGCGTCGGGTACGAGGAGGATCGCCCCGAGGGATTCCGTTCGGCTCGCAAAAGCGACGACATCCTTTTTCCAGGTGGCGGTCCTCGCGTCGAATATTCCCCCGGGAACCGGGCCGTTGCGCAAACCGGCGCGGCGCTCACACGTACAAACACACCCCGCCGAACTGGAATAGACACACCGGGATAGAGTGACAGGAAGTGGAAGGATATTAGCCTGGATGTCACTCGACGTAATAGGAAGAGGTGAGCAACTCCCTCTCCTCCCGCGCCGTCCTCTTGCTCCACACCCCCAGACACCTATTCTCTATACGTCCCGAGGGTGCGAGACACCCTAGAACAGGAAAGAGGTCTCTCCAGTAACGACAGCTCGGCCGCTTCCATCGCCGGATTTTTCACCCACCCCTCAATATCGATAGCTTCTTCTCCCGCCGTCAGACTTTATTTCGCCAGCCCCTCTCTCATCCTCCCGCCACCCCTAATGGGGGTAGTTTCTACTGAATTTCATCGAGCCCGGCCTCTAATGTTTGTTACGGCCGGGAGGATCGATGATTCCAGGGCGGACGGTGCCTCGGTGCATTAACACGGAAAGGCTCTCCACCCGGAAAATCGTGGTCTATTGAAAATTTGCGATACTCTCGAGCATTGCCGATTACATGGCAAAAGTCTGTCTTCCCGCAGGTAGTTCTCCGGGTGTTCGCGAAAGAGGATTACCGATCGTTCGTTCCTGCTGGCTAAGTTGATAAGAACTAGATAGCTTTTTCGAGGATTTTTATTAAGGGGGTAGGGTACCCTTATTTTGGGGTAGTTATCATTGTGACCAACCTCCGCGCGGAAAAACACTGAAATGTGCATTGTAGAGTCAGGAATCGAAAACTACAGAACTCTTACAATCCTCGTGTACGTTTATGTGTGTAGCGCTGTGTGCGTCACGCACACTGGAGAGCGGATCCACACCCTTAAGGGTACCGTACCCTCTGATTCTGGGTATTTATCAGTGTAACCAACCTCCACGCTCTACAAAAACAGTTTGGCAACAATGATGAACATACATTTGTATCAATCCAGTATCAATCTAACGCTTCAGTTTCGCTATCAATACAGGTTTTTTTCTTTTTATCAATATCTTTATTGCTATTAATGGATCCGTGTGGCTTCAAGCCCTTTACATTTTTGTTGTTACGAATCTACGCTGACAGTTTTCTTGACTAGGCGCCATCTCGTCTAAGTAGCTGGACTAAAATTGCTTCTAGACTTGTTCTAGACTCACCCTTCGTGAACGGAATTTTTTTTTATATATTTAACATCTAAGGTCATAAGCAGCACGGTACATTTTCTTACAATATTTTATACATATTAGTATCGTTGATATACTGGACAAGTCCGGCGATAAACTCCTCAGAGCATAACAGAATGGGTAAGGATCCAGGCAACTTAGCGCTTTTTCTTTCATTCTCATATTTTTTGAATTCTATTATTAGATGATTCATGTTAACTGGTACTTTATATATATATCGCAGACCGGGTTTTCTTTTTTGTTTAACAAAAATGAATAGGTTATTTCGGAGTTCCCAATTCTGATTCTAGAAATTGAAGTTTGGATTTGGCGGTCAACTGGACTTGGAAATTTTTGCCACTGAAAGTCAACTCCTTCATTATGGTACTTTTGTATGTAATTCCTTTTAATTTTGTCAAATACCTGTTTCCTAAAGATTTCATTTAGGTGGTTTTTAAGATCGTTTAGTCTGGTAAACCTAATAATTAACGAGTAATTGCACAAAATTGTCATGTAAACATCCAGTTGTCCTGCGGAATTCTGTAGTGTAAGGTTGAATTTCTAACTTGATATTACGCGAAGAAAATGTTCAGGAAATAAAGTGCAATTACTCGTTAATTATTAGGTTTAGGACTAATGAAGGTCAATACTTTCTTACTCAGCATTTAACATTCTCCCATATTTTGGTATAAAAAATATACCATTCCATTTAAAAAAACAAAGTCGACCTTCAAATCTCCGACACGCTTCCACCTGTAAAAAAAAATACATACACTACATAATGTATCCCTTCAGACCATGCAACTTCTGTATACAAAACTTTTTTGTGCAACGCATACTTTGGATGTTATTATAGGTGTGCAAGTTGTGTGGACCACCCTGTATATTCTTTTCAACTCAATGTAAATTAATTCAATGTAATTTTTACGATATTGTCAAAAATAAACTGTTAGATAGTACCTGTTATTTCAACATCATATGGAATTCGTTTAGTGTTAATGTCCTCTTCCTTTAAATATCTCGAAACAAGAAATATATGTAAGGAAATGCTGTATTTATTATAATCATTGACAGACGTGTTTGTCACGGGCGCGTTCGTTTCAATCTGATCTTCTTTTTACAATTCGTTGGCAATTACAATTTTAGAATTCTTCTGTTCCGATTCTCTATTTTATAAATTTAACTATATATAGGGTTGTCTGTTAATACACACACGTTCATTCGTACAATACACACACATCATTCGTACTTCAACCCTATAGTTTATAGGGTTGAAGTACGAATGATGTGTGTGTATTGTACGAATGAACCCTATAGTTTATAGGGTTGAAGTACGAATGATGTGTGTATATTGTACGAATGAACGTGTGTGTATTAACAGACAACCCTATATATATGACTTAAACCACTTTCCTAATTATAGGCACATTTATTCCAGAATGTTTTCTTGAAATATCGTGAATTTTTTAGAACATTTTACGAGTCGTCGCATCTAAAGCATTAATTCGTAAATGATTAAGTAATTAGTAATCGCGTGTAATTGTCATATTTTGAACGTAGAAATCTCGAATGTAGCAGTCTTTCGGTCTTGTTCAATTCGAAAATTCTTTTACGACGTATCAACGTCGATTCGCGGTGCTACGCTTTCAATTACAAACTTGCCATCGGGCGCAAGCAAACCAAGCTTCACGTTCGAATGTAAAATACGCTCCTGGGCGGCGGAATGGAGATAACGTAAAAACACTCTACGCGAATGGCGGATCAATATTCGGATTTGCGGTCTAAAAACTTTCGCATGGTCGATTGCGTGGCTTGTTTCGAGAACGAAATTGTGCCGAAGCGCTTTATTACCGCTGAGAAAATCATTTTATTCGAATCTGCTCTCGCTATTTATCGTATACACTACGCGCGGTCGCGTCGAGGGTCATCGGTGGAAATGACGGTAGGAATTTCACAATTTCAAGCTTGGTCAGGTCTAATCTAATATTGGCTTGGCAAGAAAGTAATTTTGCTATTTTAAGATGAAATAGAGCCCAATTACTTTATTCATGCAACGAACTTTAATGAGTATAACATTTTCCCTTCTGTTCAATGTTCTTTTGTCAAAAAGAATAAATATGAAAACATTTTATTGATTAATGTTCATCGCTTGAATAAAGAAATTCGATTTTATTTCACCTTAAAATACCGAAATTACTCTCTTGCCAACCCAATAATTGCGTGAATTATGTGAGAGGAGATTGTTAAGCTTCCTTCCGGTACAACACAATTACTGACAAGGGAACTTATTCAGATGAGACAAACCGATTTTGATGAAACTTATGTCAGATATAGTTCTTCGAAAAATATTTGTCACGTGTTTTTTTTATCGCCAACCATCCACTTTGAAGGGGTGAAAACACAGAACAAACACAAACAGAACTAGCATTTTAAAGGGTTGAGCAACATGTGGCCGAGTATTGTCATGTTGGAAAATTAATGTCTCGTGTCTGGTCTCCCATTCTGGCCGTTTTTCCTTCAATGCTCCCTTTAAACGAATGCTTTTAGGCGCTTGGAAATGACTGCTTGAGTCACGCCCAATGATTCCGCAAGCTCTTCTTGTGTTCGACACGAGTCTTGATCGAGTAACGTTTTCAATTCTTCATCTTCAAACTTTTTCGACTGTCCAAGCCGCTCTTTGTCTTTGATGTAAAAATCACCACTTTTAAACCGTTCAAACCACTCGCAAACACTGTTTCGCAAGAGCATGTTAGCCATACAATTCCACGAGCAAAATATGAAATTTGGCTGCAGTTTTGTTTGCAAAAAAGTGACTCAGGAAAACTTCCCATAAATGCTGTTTTCCGCCAATTTTCAAAATTTTCCACGATTGAAAAAAATATGATGCGCGCAAGCAAATTAAACAGTGTTAACTGATTTTGACAGGTTATGAATAGAGCTTCAAAATGACGTGTATGTCAATGATTGGCTACAGCGTATACACAAATGTTAACATCTAATGTCAAATTTATTTTCCAATACAACGGAATTATTCTAGTTTGAATGGAATGTTTAATTTTCAAGTCAGAATAGTTCTGACTGCAAACGGTTAATTATCAGGTCATTAAGTATGAAACTTAACAAATAAAACAGAAATTCCAAACACATTTGTCAAGTTTCATATTTAACGACCTGATATGGTTAAAAATGATTAAAAATGGAACAATTTCAAATAACATACCGGGGCAGCGAGGAGCCGAGGAATTAATAAAGAAGGATGACAGCTAAATAAGTAACAAATAAGACACAAATTCAGGGGAGGAGGAGTTAACGATCCAGCGGTGCAGCCTCCAAAGAGCAACTTAATGCTTATTAGGTATAATAATTTATCTGTATCTATACTTAATAAGCAACAAGTTTTACTTCTGCCGCGCGTGGTTTCCACGCACATGATTTTTTTTATTCTGTTCCACACACGGTAGGTTTTTTTAGCTATTAGCAATAGCTGATAAGCTATATATCTCTGTAAAATAAAATATTTATTTAATTTTAAAGCAGTTGCACGTGGTGTCGTAACATAACCATGCATTTTTTATTTTGTTATTTTACATGTAATTTTGTAATTTATATACATACCTCTTGTTTTTTAAATATATATCTAATATATATAATAAAAACACCATTAGTATAATAATCAAATAATCACTTCAATACAACACTTCAATAAAATAAAAATAAAAACGTGGCTGCACGTGCTGTCGTGCCATTAGACTACGCGGCCTGTACGAAGCGCTGAAGTCCTCAATGGCGGCGCGGATTACAAAGAGTGAGAGAGAGCGCTATAGATCCCGGCTAATGCTTTCTTTCTTTCCGTAAGACGGTGCAGTCTATCTTTATGAGTCTATAGGCGTAACATGACCATGTATTTCTAACCATTTCGTTGGATTACCAATCGGTAGACCGGGGTTCGAATCCCGTCGGGGTAAGAAATTATTTTTCTCCGTTCATTCTCAGTTTAAATTTTCGCGCCACTCGACATTCGACTTCCGTCACATCAACTTCCGCTACATCAGAAAATTGTTACCCTCAACAAAGAAGTTTCACTTCAAAAATCCGGGTCCTGTCATAAGGTTTTCGCCGCGTTAAAGGGGTACCAGACCCATGGATCTTACTAGAATATTACTAGAAAAACAAGTAAAAACAGTGTTTACGGGAAACCATTGTTTGTTAGTTATACAAGCATGTTACGAGCTGTGCAAGGGCTCATTCTAAACAGGAAGGTTGATCCCGCTTCGCTCTCATGATTTAAGTCATGATTTAAGTCAGAAAAATCGTTTTGTATTATAAAAATACATGGGAACCTGAGGTTGGTCGTCTCGATTTTTTCCCCTACTTTGGACGCTCATATTATTAAATATAAACATAATCTCGTTAAATCATGACCAGAGCGAAGCGAGATCAATCTTCCTCTTTAGAATGAGCCCTCACACAGCTCGTAACATGCTTGCATAACTACAAACAATGGTTTCCCGTGATTGCATTAAACTTCCCATATTTATATTATACAGACAGAGTCTAGAGCAAGTCCAGAGCCAATTTTAGTTCAGCTAGTTAGACCAGATGGCGCCTATTCAGGAGAACTGTCAGCGGAGATTCGTAACAACAAAAAAATAAAGAGGGCTTGAAGCCACTTGGATCCATTAATAGCAATAAAAATATTGACAAAAAGAAAAAAACTTGTAATGATAGTGAAACTTAGTTTAATTAGCGTTAGATTGATACAAACGTATGTTCATCACTGTTGCCAAACTGTTTTTCAGCGTGGAGGTTGGTTACACTGATATATACACTAGATCCATGGGTCTGGTACCTCCTTAAAAAGGGAATCTGAAGGGTCGCATGCCGGAAGTCAACAGAAGTACAGGCCACCAGAGAAGTTCGATTCACTTGGTAGATTAAAGGAGCCGAGGCTGGCCGCGTCCGGTTTCAAAATTCCTCACCTTTAAGGGGTCAGTGTTGGCCGGCGTCTTGCTTGCAACAGCGTTCCACATTTCACGAAGTAGCCGAGAGGACGTTTGTCCTCGTTAGAGGTCCTCGAGCCGAGGCTGTGTACTATTCGGAACGAGAATGAATTCTCTTATCAGACGTTATGGGTTACGAGTGTATCGCTATCGGCGTCTTGGAAGCGGCGTGATTCCAAGTTTGTTCAAGCAATTCGACACTGGAGGGCTTTCGGGGAAATTGATTCCCGGTTGGGGAAGTTCGCCGGGCTGCTTGCTTGTGCACCGTCTTCCCGACTCGCGTCACGGAACCGACTTAGACGAACAATTTTGCGAGCGGCGTTATCGTTAATTGCGAGTATCATATTCGACGCGAGAGCGCAATCTTCCGTTCGCGCTCGACGATCTCTTGGTCATTCTGCAATTAAATGGCTGGGCACGCTGATAATCATCGAAATGTTAATCATCGAATGTCATGCGAACTGGCTCACCACTTCAATGGCTCGGATTCCATTGAACTTCAGATATGGAAATTGTACCGTGACGTTCCGCTATTGTCGGAAAACACCGGCCTCCCTCGTTAGCGTCGCGATTACAACTTCGTCCTTCCGTGTACGCCACTTTCGTCTCGAATTGTATTCGTTATCCTTTCGTATCGTGGCCAGACGAATACAAATTGTTTTAGAGCATGAATAAATACATTCTTATAAAACTAACCTCATAGATTTCGTTTGCTCTTACTTGCAACCACAGTTAGTTAAACTATCAAAGGACTTCAACATTTGCATACTTATGTTTGTGCCGTTTTTCTTATGCAAGAGCGACATGACGATTGCAATCATTTGACCAAAACACGAAAGAATAACGAACACCATTCGAGAGGATGGTGCCATATGACATACACAAAGGGATGGAGTTGAATTCGCGACGCTAACGAGTGGTTTACTCTCTTCTATTAAGTTTCATCTTTCAGTTTCATCAAATTATTTGTTTGTACCATATACAATTTTCGAGGGTAGGCATTTTGTCGAGAAAACGGGCTTTCGAACGCACTGTGCAGCGCCTGGGAGAGCACATACACGAATCCAGGGTTCGTAGTTGCAGATAGCAGTCAAAGGTTTAAGAACTTGGCCGTAACTCGAAACGGCTGCTGTAAATTCCAATTACCGATCGATTAAGATTCTGGTGGGGTGGGTAACGCGTTAGGAACAAGCCAGGCTCGTCGAACGTGTAATTCGGGCCCGTGTCTTCCGGCTTAATTGCTGCGGCACGCAGCCAGGTCCATCGTATCGTGTTCGTTTGTCCCATGGCCGATTAGGCGAGCGCATATTCGCCCGTCAAAGAGACACCGGGAATTCCTCCCGTTCCTCCCGGGTTCTCGTTGGCCCAGTTACCGATTTTTTCCCACGAGCCGTGAGGAGAACCGACACCCCGAGCAACAGGATGAGAACGCCGGCGAGAAAAACGGCTGATACGCTCGTTAACATGGTCATCTAAATGCAAAAGTGTGACCCAGGCCCCGGCGATACTCGCCGGCAACTTTCAGCAATTTTGATTTCATTCCGGGTGCCGAGTTCCCGAACGGGATGAAGAAACCCGAAACGGGAATATCCGCCATTGGTGCGTCCCGTCGCGTCGGTACGACTTTCCCTCTTAAACCGTTCGGCTGAACATTAATGAAGCCGAAGTTTAATCGAACGGCCGCCACAGTGGTCCTGATCGAAGAATTTGGTGTAATTTTTTTGTAACTAGATTGCGGATCTTTATGCATTTATGGCTTATAAGAATTTTAAAAAATCCTGCAGCTTTTAAATTCAACAGAATTTAGTACGATTTTTATTTAATTTTGATCTACAAATGCTATTACCAATGAAAATAAGTACCACTTTCTTAAAACTTGTCTATAAAAATTGAAAGTTGCATAAACATCCGCAGTCTACTCTCTGAAACATTCTTCACATCTGAATGTCTGAAGTCAAAGTCAAATCAATTTTAAGCATTTCTTTCAAAGTGTACTTATCTCTATCTCTATCTCTATCTCTATCTCTATCTCTATCTCTATCTCTATCTCTATCTCTATCTCTATCTCTATCTCTATCTCTATCTCTATCTCTATCTCTATCTCTATCTCTATCTCTATCTCTATCTCTATCTCTATCTCTATCTCTATCTCTATCTCTATCTCTATCTCTATCTCTATCTCTATCTCTATCTCTATCTATATCTCTATCTCTATCTCTATCTCTATATACAGGGTGTCCCAAAATTCCTCCGACACCCGAAAATGGGAGGTTCCTTGGGTCATTTAAAGCGACATTTTCCTTTACAAAAATGGCGTCCGCGGCTTTGTTTAGGAGTTACTAACGAAAAACACGGACCAATCAGAGCGCGATCTAGACATGCGATGACACGTTCGGTCAATTGACAGTTGGCGCGTCGGGCCGACTGTGCTAACTCGCGTCTAGGTCGCGCTCTGATTGGTCCGTGTTTTTCATTAATAACTTCTAAACAAAGCCACAGACGCCATTTTTGTAAAGGAAAATGTCGCTTCGAATGACCCAAGGAACCTCCCATTTTTGGGTGTCGGAGGAATTTTGGGACACCCTGTATAATAAAATCGTGTCTGTCTGTCTGTATGTATGTATGTATGTATGTATGTTTGTAACGGCATGACTTGAGAACGGCTCAACGTAGAAAGCTAGGGTTTGAAGCATTAGACGCGGCATTTCTTCGATTAGGTTTAGGAGAAAACCGCATTCAAAAAAGTCTATTGGTTCAAAAGTTGTGACGTCATTAGTGAACACATGTCAACTTTTTCCCTCCCTTTTGCGCACATTTCTGCTTATAACTTTTCAACGAAAGGACTTTTCGAATGCGGTTTGCTTTGAAACCTTCCCAAAGAATCGCCGCGTCTAACGGTTCAAAACGCAGCTTTCTACGTTCTGCTGTTCGCAATTGATTGCGTCACAAACAGACTAAATGTGACTATTTCGACCTCCTTTGAACACGTTTCTGCTTATAACTTTTCAACGAATGGACTTTTTCGAATACAGTTTGCTTTAAAACCTTGCCGAAGAAATGTCGCATTTAAATGTTCAAATCGCAGCTTTCTGCGTTCTGCAGTTCGCAATTGATGCCGTCACAAACAGACCAAGTACGACTTTTTCTGCTGGTAGAACCTATATACAGTATTTTATCTGTAAATGTCCCAAAAGTCTGGCCTGTAAATGTCCCAGATCTATCCCCACTACTGCGGGGTATACCCTCTTGAGGGGCCACGAAACTCGAAAGGCCTCAGTTGCCAATAAGTATGACATCATGCGGCTCGGGTGTCACGGTGAGACCGCCTAATCCAAATTTCCAACTTCCTCATTTTTCATTATTTTTTATGAGACTGCGATTATCATATTTGTGGCATTTTTCTAAGAACAATGATACCACATATGATATAATTCCGATGATATTTACTTGTGTAATAGACAGTTAATGTTTCGGGCGCGTAGGATAGCGTTTCCATGCGCCGGAAACTTGGACTGTCTATTACACAAGTAAATATCGTTGGAATTATATATGTGGTATCATTGTTCTTAGAAAAATGCCACAAATATGATAATCACAGTCTCATAAAAAAATAATGAAAAATAAGGAAGCTGGAAATTTTGATTAACTATGTTTACATTTTTCGGTAAAACTCAAAGAATAGTGTCTCTGGCTCATAAATGTCCCTCGACAGACCCGTGCTAGGGACTTATATCGATAAAATACTGTATATTGAACTTGAGAGAGGGAAGGGATAGAGAGACAGAGAAAGAGAAAGATGGAGACAGAGAGAGAAATAGAGGAGAGAGACAGTAAAAACATGCTTTTAAAAAATACTGTGCCACAGCAACGCGTGGCGGGGGAAAGCTAGTAATGATATAAACATAAAGCACAAATTTGCATGTCAGCGTTGTGTAAGGAATAATTCAATTGTAACTGCAATTCCATAGTTTTCCTGCTCGGAGAGTTATCTGAAAGATCTAATATTTTGAATTTCGAGGTTCCAAAAGGTTCTTATTTGAGAGAAACAAAAACTCTGTTGTAATTTGGAAGTTGAACAATTAAATTTTGACCACAATAAGCGGGCTCCTGGACCATTGCGCACCGTGGCGTGGGTCGGGACCGTTGTCGTCGTCTCGTTATTGGATCTCGTGTAAAATTTCGCGATGCAACGAGGCGATTCTTTAAAGCGGTGGGCACGAGCGGGACCTGGCAATTTGGCTCGATTCTCGCGGAAAGTTAGCTCCGGCGGTTAGCCGCCGCGATAAAGCGTTAAACAACTAATTTGAAAATTCGAAACGAAGTTACGCGTGAAACTCAACTTTTTTCGTCAAAAGTTTCACGTGAAAATTGCGTCAATAGACAATTTCATAATAGCTATCTGTAAGAGTCCGTTACGACTTCGACGTTATCCGCCCATTTCCAAGCTCATTTTCACTTTTCCGCAACGGTGGAAAAGAGAGAAAATTGAAATTTGCGATCACGTAGACGGCAGCAAAGCTGGCCGAAGTATCCGATTCAATTGAAAGAAAACCGTTGAATGGTTAACATGGAGGGATCGCTCAGTGAAACCGGGCAGATTGCAAAGTTTGATCTCGCAAATGAGGTACGCCCAGGGACGTTTAATTAGGGTGCATCGGACACGGTAGCCCGGCGATTGCGCCTGAATTGGTTACGTCGATCTCCCTTGGAAACCGGTCCTCGTTAAAACACGCGCAACGACTCGGCAACATTTACAATAGCCGGTGCATTAATTGGACGAGCGATTCGCGACGAGCCAAGTATCTAATTAACAATTAACACCGGATGGTTGGAAGGGGAACCAGGGGATAGAGAAAAGGGATCTCAGAAAAACGATCGAACGAACGAAAAAAAACTTTTTTAATCAACCGGCTCTTTTTCATTTCGTTCTCTCTCGCTCGCTCGCTCTCTCGTTCTCGCTGCATCGGAATGCCTGTCGCCTGTTTTCACGCGGGATCGAGGGGATTTTCAAACAGCTTGTACAAAAGCGAGCCGGCAGCTCGACCGACAAAATATTCTTCCTGTAGAGCATTTTTTTGTCGGCGAGTTAAAGCCAGCCAGCCAGCCAGCCCCGACGATAGGTCATTAAAATGCAAAGCGTGGATCAAAGGATGGGATTGGATCCGCCGTTGAAAAACGTCTCTGTACACCGCGGATCCACCGATCGAAAGTGCAAAGTGACGTTCGCCTCTCCCTTCCGAACCCTGTCTTGCCACCGTGTCGGGAAAATCGATTCCCTTCTACCCCTTTCACTACCC
Source organism: Lasioglossum villosulum (assembly GCA_963971365.1). Lineage (NCBI taxonomy): Eukaryota > Metazoa > Arthropoda > Insecta > Hymenoptera > Halictidae > Lasioglossum > Lasioglossum villosulum. Next base: position 28,186,640 of record OZ020497.1, read on the forward strand.
CCTACACTCTCCTCTTTTACCACCCAGAGATTTTTCGCATCGCATCCGGTAATTTTGACCCGCAACACGCGGTGAACACCGTCGACTATCAGTTCCGCGCGAGATATTTCAATTTTCCGAACGTCAACGCTCCCGCGAGAGGACGGCCGCGTATTTCTGTGCGAAAATTCGTTGAACATTTTCCGCGAGCAGCATGACAAACTGCTAAACGAAGAATGTGGAGCGTGGCGCGTGAAGTTTCGCTACTCTGCCAGAACGGCGGACGCGTTTTCGGGACCATCAAACACCATGCGCAAGAGTTATTCGCGTAGAAATCGATTCCCCCTCCTGTATCTTCTATATTTCCAGAAGTTGCACGCGGATTTTCACGGTGGATCTCCTTTATCACTCCATCTGGGATTACATCGTTTCAGACTCACTTCATCTAAATGTTTTCTGTGTTTCAGGCTCACCGCTTCAAATTACGTGCACTTTTTTTCATAGTCAGAGATTGATTAATTCGATAAAGATTTTAACACCCTGGATCACTTTTAAGAATGTTCTGGAGCTATATAAAAACGCAACAAAATTTTTGAAAATTTGACTAGATATAATTCTTACTAAATTAATGCAATTACCAAAGTTTTTGTTAGATTCACTACACCGTTTGATATTTATAGCAACTTAAAGTTTGTACATTTTAACACGTCTCCTTATGGAGAATTCATAAAATTCCACTTCAAACCCTATTTAAACCTTGAAAAAACGCAACTAGAAACTCCAGTTTTTTTTATATATTGTAAAAATTATGTATTTAATTATGTTCAAAATTTATACTAATTTTAAAAAACTTGGCATTAAGTATCTCAATGATATTGTTCTATGAAAATGATGAAAAACAACGATTTACAAAATTTTTTAATTGGGCCACTAAATACCGCCCTCTAGATCACCATAATAACCCTGCCGTAAAAATTTTTAATGTTTAATGTCAGATTCGTTATCAGCGACTCCAAAAACTCCTAATTACAAACTTTCAGAAAATGACAAAATTATTAAATTTTTTAGGGGTGGAAATTGCAAACAACCCTTCGAGTGACCACTTTCAAAAAATTCAACAACAATGTTCTGTTATCTATCTAATATATACAAATGTTTTAAGATGGTCGGAGGGGTGGAACATAGTTAAATATTGAAAAACAAATGAAATTACGCCATTATAATGTAGGAATACTATTAATGGAAGATTTTAGTAGTGGTTATACGTATTTAGTATTGATTCTAAGATACTCAGGCTACGACTATCACTGTGGCACTCTTATACTCATTCGGTTTCTTTATTGGTTCTCCTACGATCGCTCAATCCTGAACTCAAAATCACACACACCCACTGCATCGTGCTCGATATTTATCGCACAGGCTAAACACTCGGTTAAACCCTTGTTAGTTTTTTTTAAATTTTATACAAAATTTATTACAAAATTAAGTAATACAATACAAACAAAAATAGTATAAACATGGATAACAGTATTGTCAATATAAACGTATAAGTGTACAAATTAACATTCTTTTTTCCCCCTTTTGGATGACACCTAAACAAGCAAATTATAGTTATTTAAAAAGGATATAATGTGATGGCAAGCCACGATATTAGGCCCAGTCAGGAATATAGAGACATCCAAAGGCAACTGAAATCTTAATTTGTGACCTCCCCTTGTTAGTTGATTTAGAAAATCGACACTAATTGTCAAGGAATTCGACCACCTGACTCGAGCCAATGTGCCCCACGAGTCGAAGACTCTTGAACGCGACGCTAGTGCGGCATAGCAATAACCTGCAAAGAAAATGTTTCCTCTGTTTCCACAATCCACCCCCAATTCCTCTCACTAGGTTGTACCATCTCCACTGTTGCGTCCTCGTTTTGTGAATTTAGGAGGACACTCGAAGGGTTGTTTGCAATTTCTACCCCTAAAAAATTTAATAATTTTTTTCTACACTTAATAATATGATTACAATTGTGAAAAAATATATGATATGTATTTTTTTGTCTGAATATCTTAATTAACAACCAAGAAAAAAATGATATAGTTAAGGGTATTTACCCTCATATAATCTCTATATGAAGGGTTAGCGACTTGAAATTTTGGGGGGTTATCTTTTAACCTAAAACCAATGTTTTCCACACAATTTCAATAAAAATCCAGGGGGGGACGATTTACTTTTCTTAGTCTGCTAGACCCTTTGCTAAAGAGGCAATAGAAGACTTCCTCAAAAATAACATCAGCTAATGCGACCGCAGCCTACACCCAGACGGATTTGGATATGGAGAAGCAACAATAATGTTCAGAATGAGGAAATTAAACTCTGATTTCAGGGAGCGTTCAAAAAATACTATTATTTTTCGTGATTAATGTACGCTCAAATAATTCTTGCAACAATGATATTCACAACTTTGATCGAATCCTCTCAGTCAGAGGTTATTGGCTGACCACTGAAACTTTATCAACGGAATCCGTCCCAGTGCCTCACTCTTTTCAGGACGCTTTCTCGCACGGGTTCTAGTAATTACTGTTTCCAGTGAACGCATGCTTACATCGTTGGATAGCAGAAACGATGACGGTGCACCTGCCCGTTCGTGTAACGAGCAGAGATTTCGCGGTCCGGTTTCGTCGAAACGACGAGCCCTGAAGTTTCGCAGCGCAACGCCGCGCGGCCAATTGCCCGGAAAATGAGAAACGCCGACTCGCGCTAATTAGGGTCGGTGTCCACCGACCTTCGCCCCCTCTCTTATACATAATAATTATTGCGAAGAGCGCCCCTTTAATCGCCGGAGAATCTCAAAACGCGCGCAACAACGTTCCCATTAATGCGTGAACCCGTCGCTTCGATGGAACGAACAAAAACTGATGCGTTACCTGGAGCAATTTGCGAACAATGATGAAGATCGATCGCGATGAAAAATTGTCAATAATCGCAATACCATTTCGAATGATCGACGAACAAATTGATTTTCTTCGAAATTCGAGAATATCCGGAAAGTTCGTTTGCAATCGTTCGGGCACGAAAATTTTGTTTGAACTCCCGGCTCAGACATGTCGGTGACGTTCGTACATAGTTTATTAGCAGAAATTACGCGGGTTTCGTTATGTACACCGAGGAACCCGGCGCCGTTTGATCTACACGCATTACCGCGGGAATATTAGCATGTAATCAAATGGACGCTGATAATTGCTCCGCTCACATTAATTTTATCCGACCGCCGACGTTCAAACTATCCCCGCTATGTAATAATAGGTTTTTGTTCGGCGTTACGCGTCCGGCAACGTTTCGCTAATTACACAAATCATATCGCTCGTCGTGTCACTCGCGAATCACCGGCATCGATGGCGCACCAATTTACGGATCAGTTGTCAAAACGTCCAAAACGATCCTCTAATTAAGCTTTTGTGCGTTAAACAACTCGCACTCCTTTCGATGGTGTTACTGATATAACATTACCAGGCTTGGGTAAGGTAAAGGTACTAGTAGTTGACCAGTTAAGAGAAGTTTTCCACGCGAACAATAGTAACCATTTACTCTGTCGTCAAATAGTGAGAGTCGATGTCTAAAGACACTCTTTAAGTCTTCTAAATTATGTACCAAGGCCACATTTTTAAAAAAGTTTACTTATACAAATTTAAGAAACATATTTAGAAATCCAGTAATTGCTTCAGGAGTTGACCACTCATGAAAATGAAAAATCTAGTAATTTATTCGTTAGTAGTTGACCACTTATACTAGAAAGAGGGTTAAAGCAATAATGTTGGGAATCATTTTACTATCATTTAGTTTCAACAATTTCCAGCACAAATTACAATTAAAGAATGAAGTAAGAAATAAAACAAATCAAATTAATTGAGGAACAGAGTAGACGTTGCACGTTAATAGAGAATAGTATTAGAGAAATTTAACCAACAGATGGTATGGCATCCGAGGTTCACTTTCATCAAAAGTGCACAGCTTATAAAAATCTTATTTTTTATGTTTTTCTATAAAGTAGTCAACTACTTGTTCATGGTTAACTACTGGCACCTTTACCTTACTTGTGACGTGTGTAAGTAAACTGCAAGAAAATATCAACGATAATTAATTTCTATGTTCACCGTGATACTGAAAAATTAGCAGGAGATGATTTGGGAATAATAAATTATTAATTAAGGAATACATTATCGTTGGACTCGCACTGTAATTGACAACATTTTTATTCTGTATGAACTGTGACGATAAAAATGGTTGAAAATGTGATTGTTGAAAATATTTTCGATTCGAAAATTCTGCGAGCATGTTCCCGATTACCCGCAGCGCTAGAACGTTGTTAGCGTCCGTTCGCCACAATCCTCGAGAACGGCGGGCGTTTTACCAGTCACGGTGTTTCTCGCAATAATTATTGTCTAGGAGCTAGAGTAGGTCGGCTGTAGTGTACTCTAATTAGAGCTGGTTCACGTTTCTCCTTTGCGGGTTGTTTCGAGGCCTAGTCGCTTTGATATTTGTCGCGGAACACAAACCGGTGGTAAACCTGCGAATGACCTCGGGGAAAATAAAAAATGGAAGCTACAAATTTTCCATCCAATAATTCAAAGTCTAGCCAATTTGCGAAGTTCAGTTCAAATTCGGTTAACACGAATTTTGCTAAAATCATTATTAAGGGTAGTTTGGAACCCACTTTAATAAATTGTAGATCCCGTCGCGAAATAACTCTTAGCAAAGAGTTGAAAGCGCCGCGAAATAAATAAATAAAAAATAATCATTATTAAACTTCGTTTCCTTAGTCCTACAGTCTACTTATGCGTCACAATACTTACAATATTGCAAAAGTTATGATTAAACAGCGGATTTTTATGCACATATGACTTCTCAAAATTTCCAAAAAGGGTGGAACATGAAAGGGTATAGCAGGATAAGCATGGGCCAGCGGCCTCCGCTCCGATTTTCCTGATTTCTGTCTTAAAACATAGTTTTATGTCTTAAAAAACATTGTATAAAATTTAAAATGTCTACCCCCACCAATAAGGGTGATATTGGGGTAAATTCCCCCACACTTAAATGCAATTTGCTACAAAACGAGAAAAGATATCGACATGGGATAAACGGCAAACAAAAGATGTAGATATACTCTACATTTCAGATTTTTTTCAGAATTTCTTGCTAATTATTTATAGTTGAAAATAATTAATTAATTTTTTGGGAATTTCCCGTTCGCTCCCACCACTAGCCACCGCAAGGGGATTCGGTCGCTGCGCTGATACTGATCAGACCAAGCGTTCGCCGGCATACTTTATTTTTCTTGACACTGTTCCACCAAATGGACACTTCTGAGATTTTTTTACAAAGTAGGTTAGTATCATAGCAATATTTTATAATTTTTTGGTAGGTGTCAACCCAGGAGAAGATAGTTAATAAAATTCCCAAAAAAATTAATTAATTATTTTCAACTAGAAATAATTAGCAAAAAATTCTGAAAAAAATCTGGAATGTAGAGTATATTTTTATTCCATTTTCTTAAAATTCGTCTACAAAAATTGAAAGTTGTGGTGTTCAAGATACATGACAGAACAAGGTAAAGATATTGATTTTAACGATTAATCGCAGTAACACAGTTCAACAGGTCCCATGCCATTTAATAGCAAAACTGGAATGCGTGAAATGCGTGGAACGCGTTGAACTGTTGTAAATGATCTACTTTTTCTACTGTAATCGGATTCTAATTACCACATTATAACTTCATCACCACCTCCAAGCTAGCACAATTTCGACTATTCATAGATATACAGGGTGTCCCAAAATAAGTGTAACTCCCGGAAATGGCAGGTTCCTTGGGTCATTTGAAGCGACATTTTCTTTTACAAAAAGGGCGTCCGCGGCTTTGTTTAGGAGTTATTAACGAAAAATACGGACCAATCAGAGCGCGGCTACAACGGATTGATTCTGGTTCAGCCAATAGCGACACCACGTTAAGGGTATACATACGAAATTGACCTTCACCAGAAACTCTCGAGTGTGAGAGACCTGTTTACGTACACGAAGATTGTAAGGGTTCCGTATTTTTCGATTCCTGACTCTAAAATGCACATTTCAGTGTTCTAGGTAGTCACAATCGCTAGATAAAAGATTAATCTATGAGGGACGTATGCTAAGAATGACTTAACTTTACGTATTCGAGGCGCAATTTACATTATTCGACAACAAGTAGCGGAGCCACGAGAACCAACGGGACAAGTGACAGTGCTGCCGCCTATCGTGGCTGCCGAGAGACATTTTCACAAACCTACGACCGCCGAATAATGTAAATTGCGCCTCGATAACGTAAAATGAAGCCATTCTTAGGATACGTCCTCCATAGATTAATCTTTTATCTAGCGATTGTGACTACCTAGAACACTGAAATGTGCATTATAGAGTCAGGAATCGAAAAATACGGAATCCTTACAACCCTCGTGTACGTTTATGTGTCTAGCTCTGTGTGCGTCACGCACACTAAAGGGCGGATCCACACCCTTAAGGGGGTAGGGTAATCCCGTGACTGGTATTTTGCATTGTGACTAGCCTCCGCGCGGAAAACCAATTTGGCAACAGTGATGAACATACATCTGTATTAACCTGACGCTTTAGTTTCGCTATCATTACAGGTTTTTTCTTTTCATCAATATCTTTATTGCTATTAATGGATCGGAATGACTTCACGTCCTTTACACTTTTGTTGTTGCGAATCTATGCTGACGAAGCGCCATCTCGTCTAAGTAGCTGACCTAAAATTGCTTCTACTCACCCTTCCTGAACGGAATCTGGGGAACAATTGAATGCGATCACGCGGGAACACTTCACGTCCTCATACGATTATATTTTGAGCTGAGTGAAATAAAATATATGAAATAATGAAAAATACCAGTCTTTTTCGTTAATAACTCCTAAACAAATCTGCGGACGCCATTTTTGTAAAGAAAAATGTCGCTTCAAATGACCCAAGGAACCTTCCATTTCCGGGAGTTACACTTATTTTGGTACAACAGGATTCAAATCTAATTCTTCAGATATAATCGCGCTCTACCGGATCCCATTATAATCCTCCCGCCATTTTAACAATTCCTGGAGTCACTCTGGTCGTTGATAGTGACCACTTCAGTCTAATTTGTCCCTATTGCTCTCGCTATAACTGTACTGTGTAGCCATTGTCAGTGTACAGAGTCTGACTAATTATAGTTGGACACTACTTGAACCAGATCCGAATCTATCTCTTCTTATAATCACATTCTCTTGATACCGTTATAACCCCATTGCTATCTTTAAAAGTTTGATGAAGCTGATTAAACCATACGCAGAACCTATTGCCACCTGATACACATCGAATTTTCTCGTTATAATCACGCTCCACTGAGAACTCGTTATAATCCTCCTGCAATCCCTATCATGCCGCGAGTCCAACTAATCATTCCCAGTCTGATTTGAATGTATTTCTCCCACTATAATCGCTCTCTATAGATCTTCTAATAATCCCATCACCATTTCTATCATATCACGAGCCTGGATATTCATGGGACTATTCCGTTAGGTTCGAATCCGGCTCTCTCGTTAAAATCGCTCGGTGTTCCTGCGGTTGCTATTTCTGCCACGAGTTTATCTAGACTATTTCAACTTGATTCGAGTCTACCTTTTTATTTCTCTAAAAATATGCTCCATTCGTTATAATCTCGTTCGTGTCTTTGTGGAGAAATCCGTTGTACAAATTCATTCGTGAGCTTCAAATGAATAAATTGTCCTTTTAATTTAGTTCAAAATGTTTTGTGACGTCAGATACTAAAGCTCTTAACACTAAATCTACCACCGCCAGTGGAATGACCGGTTCCAGATTGCGGTAAATGATTAAAGCAATATATTTAATAGCGTGGATATTATAATATGAAGAGCATAAAGCTCAAATGAGTTTGACCTTGTTATTTTTATAAGGCAGCATGTACCGGCTACTTCCTAAAGCTCGGTAGATTTAACGTTAAGGCTAAGAAAATTATTCACTCTGTTTCGAAAAAATTAGAAAATAATTTATTGTTGATACGTATAGTTGTTCCGTTAGTGCTGATAAATAATCTCGTTCTTTCCGACGTCGCACAGTGGGGTTTTAAAAGTAATTAAAAGTCTATAGAGCACGTTTGTATCTCGCGAGTTCGTGATTTAAATAGTTCCTTCGATGGGTCTCGTAGTACAATGTATTACAGAGCCTCAGCATCACCAAAAAACAAGCGGATGGAAAATGCATACTTCTCGTCATGGCTATATATTTAAAAACAGTATTCTTTGTAACGAGTATTTAAAAAAGATATTTTAATTATAAATGATTACACCTTTCAATAGTGTAAATAAAATAGACGAATAAAGTAAGAATATTGACTATTCTTTATAATAACTATTTTAAAAAGGTATTTTAATTGTAAATGATTACACTTTTCAATAGCATACATAACATAGACGAATAACGTTAAAATGTTAATTATACTCCGCAGTCTTGATTGAAAAATAGCTACAAACTTTACAATCTGATACGCTCCTCTTTATGGACAAATTTTGCACTCAAAAAGTCCGTTTCAGTAAAAACGACATACAGTACAAAAAGTAGAAATCTGTAGCTTTAAAATGGTTCTTTTTCTTCGAATTCAAATATTTTTTATATCTGCATTTTTGCATTTTATTCTACGCATCATGGGGACAAAATGTGTCAAGGACAATTTCGCGGCAACTTTTTTTCACAGATCTTCACCGATCCGGAGATGTAGAATACGCCTATGGCAGCCTGGACCAAACATTTCTTTACACCCTGTACAGCAAATAAAGGAAATTGTTCTCCAAATGAAGGGAGCAGCAAGAATTACCATGACAACTGACAGACGTTCACGTCTTCACAAATTATTTCTCTCGTTCTAATCGCGCAAACTTGATGTCATCGTGATTCCATCATCATCCCCACAATCTCACGAGTCGGCTAATCACGAAGGCAGACTATTTCAGCCTGGATCGGAAGACGTGCAGCCCGTTAATGTGTCGCCCAAAGACAGATATTTCGTCCCGATCTACCCGGCAAACAGCGATACGACTCTGTGTTTCTCGTTAATTTACGAAACGTCGGCGTATCCTGATTTCGCTCGCAGCTACGAAGGTCGCGAAATTTCGAGCTTGCGCAGGCGCGGACGCGTTCTCGCGTTTCCTGTTGGCCGGAAGTTTGAACGGGTTCCGGCTCCCGAAAACTTGCTGCTAACGAGATAATAATTTTGACACGCGCGGAGCGGGATACGGACGAAGTTACAGTGGCAGTCGCGTGCGTGCCTGCGCTCGCTGTAATTGCGTCGCGACTCATTAATTTCGGCGACGAAATCGTTTGTGCTACTTGTTTGCCGCCGAGTTGTTGTTCGAACATATTCGCACGCGAATATGTTTCTTAAATACGAGGATGCGATAAAAAAGAAATCGGAAGAACGCATTATATCCGCAGCCTCAGTCCACTCACCGAAAAATGACCATTCGGATTCTATTTAACCACGCAAGGAAAGTATCATGGGAATAAAACAACTTTGAAACTTGTTGGAACATTAACGTCAATTCACTCTCGACTCACGGTTCCTTTGAGAAGTTTGTTGCTCTCGACAAGTGGAACGCAATGCATTATAAATAAAGTTTGACCTTGAGAAAGTCGTTCGAGGTCAACTTTGCACGGAACTTTGTAAACAGATCTTCGTTGATCCTGAAGTGTGGAACTACGTTGTAACGGGTTTTGCACATCATTTCTTGACACTCTGCGTGTACAAGAAAATTCTGTAGCAGGAGATTTCAACAGCTCCGTGATCTCGAGCATTCTCGAACAAAAGAGGAATCGCGAGGCGATCCGATTAGCTCCGTCAATTTGAAATCACAATTCCAAACGATAAACCACACCCCTTTCTGGGAACGAGCTAATTTCCATCAATCCTGGAACCGCAGGCGCCCCCCAAAGAGTAGATGACTCTCTCTCTCACTCTCTCTCTCTTGTAAAATAAACCAAATAGTTGGCAAGATGACCCAATTAACTTCCATCCAGCCGCAAGACCAGGAAGATCGAGTAATACGCCCCTTAAACCAAACAAAATAGTTCGCAAGACGATCCAATTAACTACGATCAATTCCTGGATCGCAGAGCTGGGAGACCCGGTCTCATGGTTTCATGGAAACAAAATAATTCGCGGGTCGACCCAATTAACTTCCATCAATTGTATCACGGAGATTAAACAGTGACCGGAGTAGCCAACGCGGAGGGACCAAAGTGGACAATGGAATTCCCGGTTGCAAGCGTTATGCATCCTCCGAGACAGGATTCCTCTCACGAAATTAATTGGTGGCAGAGAAAACGTCGGGGGTGGGTGGTGGCAGGATGTTACCTTGTCCTGGCCCTGTAATTTCCATCGTTGGGTTTCCCTAATCGAGCAGCTAAGGTACGATTAGGCGACGCCGGAAAAGTGTACGGCATGGGACTCTGCGGCCGGTGTTACACGGGGACATTCGTAGCACCGTGGCCCTGGAATTCGCCGCAAGGATCGTGAAATCCTGTTACAGTGGAGTGGATGGCCATTTAGGGAGACAGACGCTCCGCCGGCAGGATTAGAGGGCCAGGAACGACGGGGCGTTTGACTTGAGACAATCCATTCCGTGGACGTCTCCGCTCTCTGGGATCCACTTTGCAGACGGATGCTGGCGAATTTTGAATGCCCCACCGTATCGACAGCCTCAGATATTTACGGGCGGACTTTGACCGGACTTTGACCGGACGAGCCCGACCCCGAAAATGACTTCTAGGATAGACCGGTCGCCCAAGAATGGAACACAATTGATGGATGCCGCGATCAGAAATCGATTTTCGTAATTGTACATTAGAAAAGACTTGACTTCTCTGAGTTTACTTCAACAGCGTTTCACCTGGGTGCGTGACGGATCAGATGCATTCACTGACCACCAAAAAATCAGCGACGTTCACCTGTCTGTTTCTCGCTCACTCTACTGGAATCTGCTCTCCTGAGTTTATCAGAATTATGTTTCATGTCGGAGCGTGACGGATCAGACGCATTAATTGGCCACCAAAAAATCGGCGACGTACACCTGTCTGTTTCTCGCTCGCTCTACGGGACTCTGCTCTCCTGAGTTTATCAGAATAATGTTTCATGTCGGAGCGTGACGAATCAGACTCATTCACTGACTACTAAAAAATCAGCGACGTACACCTGTCTGTTTCTCGCTCGCTCTACTGGACTCTGCTCTAATGAGTTTATCAGAATAATGTTTCATGTCGGAGCGTGACAGATCAGACGCATTAACTGACCACCAAAAAATCAGCGACGTACACCTGTTTGTTTCTCGCTCGCTCTACTGAACTCTGCTCTCCTGAGTTTATCAGAATTATGTTTCATGTCGGAGCGTGACGGATCAGACGCATTAATTGGCCACCAAAAAATCGGCGACGTACACCTGTCTGTTTCTCGCTCGCTCTACGGGACTCTGCTCTCCTGAGTTTATCAGAATAATGTTTCATGTCGGAGCGTGACGAATCAGACTCATTCACTGACTACTAAAAAATCAGCGACGTACACCTGTCTGTTTCTCGCTCGCTCTACTGGACTCTGCTCTAATGAGTTTATCAGAATAATGTTTCATGTCGGAGCGTGACAGATCAGACGCATTAACTGACCACCAAAAAATCAGCGACGTACACCTGTTTGTTTCTCGCTCGCTCTACTGAACTCTGCTCTCCTGAGTTTATCAGAATAATGTTTCATGTCGGAGCGTGACGAATCAGACTCATTCACTGACCACCAAAAAATCAGCGACGTTCACCTGTCTGTTTCTCGCTCACTCTACTGGACTCTGCTCTCCTGAGTTTATCAGAATAATGTTTCATGTCGGAGCGTGACGGATCAGACTCATTCACTGACCACCAAAAAATCAGCGACGTACACCTGTCTGTTTCTCGCTCGCTCTACCGGACTCTGCTCTCCTGAGTTTATCAGAATAATGTTTCATGTCAGAGCGTGACGGATCAGACGCATTAATTGGCCACCAAAAAATCGGCGACGTACACCTGTCTGTTTCTCGCTCGCTCTACTGGACTCTGCTCTCCTGAGTTTATCAGGACAATGTTTCATGTCGGAGCGTGACGGATCAGACTCATTCACTGGCCAGCAATTGTGTACGCAGTACGCTTGTTTTCAATTAAAAAATTTGTGTTACTTGTGTATTTGGTACGAACGATAATAAATGTTTGACAAAGTCGACGATCGCAACAAATAATATCTGGCAGACATGTTAAAATTCCCGACGTTGTCCGGGCTTCTTTTCTCTCGAACGAGGAAATTCCTTGCGGGAAATATTAAACATCAGACGGTTGCAATTAAAGGTGGTGTCTTGATATTGCGCCGCATTCTTCCTTTACAGGGGATAAGGTGATTCTATAAAGGATCGAATTCTCAATTTACCGTTCCGCTACTGAGTTTCCCGAGTCCTTGCGTTACTGCAAAATCGATGTTGTTGTGCCGCAGCTAGAAGACAATCCTTTTCAAACATTTTTCTTGAAAGAACCCGATGCATTGTGCTTCCAATAAGGAATCGTATTATGAACATTATATAAAACCAGAAAGAGTTGTTTCTTTCGAATGTTTCATTTATTCCTGGAAATATCATGTTACAGGACGTTCCTTTTACCATTGCTGTGGTCTGCCATCAGTTTGTTCTCACAAGCAGTTTAAAACTTTTACAAAAAAATACGATTTGAACTTTCACATTTTATGCAGTAGATAACAATTGCTACATCAAAGTATTTTTGTAGTCATGTTGCCGACAAATAACGATGTGTTTCCACTCTCTTGGAACCTGAAGGATATCTGATGATGTCTGAGCCACTTAAAATTGGACCAGTTTATATCCCCCTTTCGTGACTCACATTCGCAGGCAGAGGCTTCGTTAAAACCAAAGGTTCGACAATCAGGTTTCCACCATTTGCAAGTTTTCGCTGTATGCATATTCTATTTTATTTACCCTTTGAACAACTTTCCTATAATTTTTCCGACAAATAACGATCAATATACTAGACGATCAATATTATCGTCCATATATTGCACAATAATTGATACTGTACAATAATATTGATCGTCTGTAAAGAGGCCCATTCACGGTCAAGCATATTACGCAACAATTATTGCGCAGCATGATGTTTACACAAATTCACAATGTGTTAATTAGTCAATCACTACCATTCACGATCAATAATGTCGCAATAGGCACCTTAAATCAAATTGAAAGATTGCGAAATATTGAGACAACCAAACAGGGTACAATTTTTATTATACAATCTCGTAAATATTGATTCGACTGCGGGTAATATTGCGCAATATTGGCTCAGTTCTATCTTCACAGTCGCGAAGTGAACATTGGATTGTCACGTACGGCTACTAAGGAAAAAGAGGAAGAATCGAAATTCATTTTAGAATGTATCGTGGTGTATCGGAGCTTGTACCGTATACAGTAATGTCTTGAAAGTTGTCAAAATACTGTTCTCTGGGCCGACAACTTTCGAGACAATTGGCTCGACTTTTGATTTATGACTGCCTGTATAGTCTACCGCGCCGAGACATCAATCGAAAGCCGAACGTAGAGATGTACAGAATGATACTAGTACTGATCGCGTGACCGAAGCGTGTCGCCGTTGCACAATGTGCAATATGGCCTTTTTAGTTGGACAAAATTAACTTTCAAATAAACAGAAACTAACTGTGCCAACATTATCTAAAATAACCATGTATTAAAACCCTTGAATATTAAAACTGAAAATTCTTTTGTTGTATGTTTATAGAGCGTGTAAACTTCACCTAAAAGGCGGACGCCTAACCTATAAATGAATGGGCACATTGCCATACGCGCTAGAATTGTGTTAAAATGTACTAAGGAGTATTTAACTTTCCTATGTATGATGGATATAGCATCTCAAAACATGTATTTTCACTTTAGTAATTTCAAATGATCGATAACATTCCTCTATTTTTGTAAATTAAGTATCTCGCTTTGTAATTTAAGTGTTTCGCGAAATCTCACAAGAAAAAATTCGAAAACTGTCCCTTGAAGTTCTTGAATGTTAATAGAAAATGTAGATACAGAAACAGATTCTTTAGCAGAACTTGAATCTTCTGATAGAGATTCAAGCTGTGAGGAAGATTATACGTAGTTTCAGGAGGCAATCTCCTGTTACAACAGTGAAGAATATTTACTGCCTGTTGTGTACTTTGTTTTTTATTTTTATTTTGCTGTAAACCCAAATGTTTGTTGTAACACAAATACGTTTAGATATATTTTATTTACATTTGTTTATAACTTATTACTTTTAGTTATTAGTTTATAAGTTAATAGTTTGTAGTAAACGAACGTTCCCATTTAATACTTTCATTTCGATCTCTGCTATTTCTTTTGTTTTATTTATATTTTTAATTAACTTCCCAATTCATAGGGAAGTTACTGTAATTACCCCGAAAATCAAAAATTGAGTTTTTAGCAGATCTTCATGTTTCATGGTCATTGGAGTCATTTAAAACTATTTTTATCAAAATGTTTGTGTGTGTGTGTGTGTGTGTGCGTGCGTATGTTCGTTTCTATGGTGTCAAATTTTTCTTTAACGTTTTCTGAAAAAGTAACAACGCAATCAGAATAATGAATGATGCAATCGATGTGCCCCACTGTAACTTAGAGCTGATTAGATTTTGGTCCATATTGGTCAAGTAGTTTTTTTAGTTTTTTCGAAAGAAGTTGATTCAACAATGCAATTTATACGAGAGGACGGATATTTTCCACTGAACAAACAAACGTAATAATTATATATATTTTAGTTAAACAAATTTTTTTTAATTATGTAAGTAATGCTAATGTTACCGCTTACAATAATAGTAAATTATCCCAATGCAAGAGTGAGTTAATCATATCTACTGTTGAGAATACATTTTCAAAGAACATCGATGAAAGTATAAAAAAAAATTTATATTACAATCTTTGAAAAAACAATTAGTTCAAAACGAATTATTAACTGAGATTAAATTGAAAATTAATATAAAATATATGATAATTAATAACATTGATGTTCAAGACGGGCTGGTTAACAGAGCGTGCGGAATATTAAAATTTATTACTTCTCAAGAAAATACGAAAATTACGTCTATATTGTGGTCAGATTTTCAATTGCCCAGAGGGAGAGTGAAAGTAAGCGAGTGACAAGCATACGATGTTGGTTTCATGCGATTGGATGATTGGACATTGGATTTGCACAAGATCTGATGGTAACGGAAATGTACACATTTATGATAGTTTTAATGCTAATCGTTTGAACCATGATGTAATAGATTATTTGAATGCCCTTTATAAATATAAGAAGAAGTATATATTTCACAGAGTACAATATCAAAACAATGCGTTTGATTGTGGAGCATTTGCGATTTATTTTGCAACATTACTATGCTACAACAGGAAACCAAGTGAGCAACGAGCATACGAAGTTGGTTTAATGCGACGCCATAGCAAACATTTTGATAAGTAGAAAACTCTTGAATTTCCCTGAGAACATATAATCTTCTTAAAACGTACACTAAATAATGATAATAATATACTGCAACTAACGAGTCGGGAAGTTCTTTGTGAGACTCTTAGAGAGTCAGATACCAAATAAGATCCGTGCCACTAACCCTCTCGCGAGCTAGCAAAACGAGCGAGCTACAACAACCCTACTCGCGAAGCTCGCGAGCAACAATAACCGTCTAGTTAATCCACATGTTAACTGCAGCGTCATCAGTCGTGTACTAACTTATTAGGCAATAATAATATTTCGTGTTGGGTGAGCCAGTAATATTATTATGCAGTATATTGTGCCACATATTGATGATAATATTAATCGTCTGGGGCCGCTTAAAGAACCTCAGCAATATTTCAGGTGTCTAAGCTACCCCTAAAATTGGGCCAGTTTTTATCCCCCTTTCGTGACCCAAATTCGCACTTAAAAACGGAGGTTCCCCAATCAGGCCACAATTCAGTGGCAGCACGAAGCGTGGCGAATATCAAGCAGGCTAATATTCGCACTCTTCCTGTCACGATCGCGCGGAGAATTGCCGCGTGCAAAGTGGCCGGCTAAAAGCGAGTGAGGAGCGCAGAGGAAACGTAGCCGGTCGCGAAAGGTCCTCAGGAATTTATTAAACTACAACTCAGCAATTTACGACTCCTGGAACAACATAATCCGGAGGTACTCGTGCAGAAATTTCCTTGTCGATCGCGAGGAGAGCTTAAACGGGCCGGGCTTCGAGCGATAAAGTGGAAAAGTGGATCGCGGGAGCGCACCGACGCGCTTCCCGCCGCATTCCGTAGGAATTGAGCTTGTGGCTTGCGCCGGACTGTTTTTCCACTTTATTTCGTTCTTTCGTTCCGATCGGGCCAGGCCCATTTTCGGTGCAGCTTACTCCTTTGTTCCCATCGCCTTTACCCACTTCGGTGGCCTGTAATGTTCTCTTTTTAAACTCTAATTCACGCAACTAATATTTGCCACTACCACTGAAAAAAATATTTTATTCGACTCCACATCCTTGAAGGGGTAGACTTGTTTCCAGAATTGCGAGGATACTGGATGGGCCTTCCCATTTCCCGATAACGCAAAGATGGGTTTTTTAAGAGTCAAGAGCGCTAGATGAAAGATCAATCTAAGCCGCAGTTGCTCTCGGAAGTCCTATTTTTACGTTTACGAGAAGTAATTTGCATTGTCCGACAAAAATAATTTGCATTATTCGGAAACATAACGCTGCGCATGTAACTATTTTCATAAACTTACAATACCTACATGCTGCCGAATAATGTACAATTATTCAATAATAGCGTATACGTTCTTAAATATGTTGGTATCTAATTAATTACTGCAAATTTAAGTATTGTATGAGGTATTGTATCAATTTCATAATCATGAAATGAAACAATCATATACAATGAAATTATTTTAGGTCGGAAGAAATGTTTGGTTTTCAAGTTAAAATAGCTTCAAATGCAAAGGGTTAACATTCATTTAGAAAAATTGCAAATTGTGTAAACATCCGCATTCTAGTCATAACTAATCGTCATTACAATAAATATCAGAACTTCAACGTTCTATGCTTCCAAAAAATGCAATTTAAAAAAATTGATTTGGACCGGTTATACGAGAATCCCTCTTGATAACGTTTCTCACGGTTCGCGCCGATAACAGGATTTTCGTGGTCGGTCCTCCTGGTCCGCATGATTTCCGTTTTCAAAAATCATCTGGCAAAGGAACGCTCGAAAAAGCTCACGCAAGCTCGAAAGAGGGTGGCCTCAAAGAAACGACGAGCCGGTGTGAGGCTCGTCGTGCTCAATTCCGAATAGGGAAGAACCTAAGGAAAATCTGGGTCAACCGTTGCCTGGAAAATCGTCGGTTACGGCACGGGGCCGCCGACCGACAGATATTAAAGGGCCGACGACCAGCAGCGTCTCCCGGAGTCTCTTAATGCCTCTTAATTAACGACGACGAGAGGCTCACCCGTGTGCATCCCTTTACCACCTTACCGCCTCGCTAACAGCCTGTGGAAATTGCTGCGGTTACGCGTCGCCGTGGAAAGCACGACGGAGACACCGAACATTCTCAACTTTCCCCTCCTGCCAGCTTTCTTTCTCGCCCAGAATTTGCCAGTGATAGCGAAGAACGTTTTTCCCCGGACGAGAACGATGAACATCCCAGAAAAACAAGCGCGACTAAATCAGGCTGTTACGTTAGCAGTATTTCTTCTTGTAATAATCCTGACAAGTTGAAAGCATTTCTGCAACATTCTAGACTGTTGTAAGTACCCCATCACCTTTAGATGAGTTCCCTAGCAAATCAAGCTGTTATGTTAGTAGTATTTCTTCCGTCAATAGTCCTGACAAATTTAAAATAGTTCTTCAACAATCTTAGCAAGTTGAAAACAGTACATCAAAATTTTTAGAATTTTGTATGTACCCTATGAATTTTCGATGAATACCCTAGCAAATCAAGCTGCTATGTCAGTAGTATTTCTTCTTTCAACAATCTTAGCAAGTTGAAAACAGTACATCAACATTTTTAGAACTTTTTATGTACCCTATGAATTTTAGATGAGTTCCCTAGCAAATCAAGCTGTTATGTTAGTAGTATTTCTTCCTTTAATAGCCTTGACAAATTTAAAATAGTCCATCAACATTCCAGATTGTTTTAATTACCTTATGTGTTTTCTATGAACACGGTAGAAAATCAAGCTGCTATGTCAGTAGTATTTCTTCTTTCAACAATCTTAGCAAGTTGAAAACAGTACATCAACATTTTTAGAACTTTTTATGTACCCTATGAATTTTAGATGAGTTCCCTAGCAAATCAAGCTGTTATGTTAGTAGTATTTCTTCCTTTAATAGCCTTGACAAATTTAAAATAGTCCATCAACATTCCAGATTGTTTTAATTACCTTATGTGTTTTCTATGAACACGGTAGAAAATCAAGCTGCCATGTCAGTAGTATTTCTTCTTTCAACAATCTTAGCGAATTGAAAACAATACATCAACATTTTTAGAATTTTTTGATGTACCCTATGAATTTTCGATGAATACCCTAGCAAAGTCGGTTGCTATGTCAGTAGTATTTCTTCCTTTAATAGTCCTGACAAATTGAAAACATTACATTCTTATTTTTAGACTTTTTTAAGTACCCTATGACTATTCAATGAATACCGTAACAAGTCAAACTGTTACGACAGTAGTATTTCTTCTTACAATAATCCTAACAAATTGAAAACAGTTCTCCAACATTCTAGACTGTTTTAAGTACCCTATCAGTTTTAGATGAGTACCCTAGCAAAACAAACTGTTATGTTAGTAGTATTTCTTCCTTTAACAATCCTGACAAATTTAAAATAGTTCTTCAACATTCCAGATTGTTTTAATTACCCTATGAATTTTCTATAAATACGGTAGCAAATCAAACTGCTATTTCAGTAGTATTTCTTCTTTCAACAATCTTAGCAAGGTGAAAACAGTACATTAACATTTTTAGACTTTTTTAAGGACGGTATGACTATTCAATGAATATCTTAACAAATCAAACTGTTACGACAGTAGTATTTCTTCCTTTAATAGTCCTGACAAATTGAAAATAGTTCTTTAACATTCCAGATTGTTTTAATTACCTCGTGACTTTTCTATGAATACGGTAGCAAATCAAGCTGCTATGTCAGTAGTATTTCTTTCTCCAACAATCTTAGCAAGTTGAAAACAGTACATCAACATTTTTAGAATTTTTTATGTACTCTATGAATTTTCGATGAATACCCTAGCAAAGTAGGTTGCTATGCCAGTAGTATTTCTTCCTTTAATAGTCCTGACAAATTGAAAACATTACATTCTTATTTTTAGACTTTTTTAAGTACCCTATGACTATTCAATGAATACCGTAACAAATCAAACTGTTTCGACAGTAGTATTTCTTCTTATAATAATAATCATAACAAGTTGAAAACAGTTCTCTAACATCCTCGACTGTTTTAAGTACCCTATCACTTTTAGATGAGTACCCTAGTAAATCAAGCTGTTATGTTAGTAGTATTTCTTCCTTTAATAGTCCTTACAAATTGAAAATAGTTCTTCAACATTCCAGATTGTTTTAATTACCTTATGACTTTTCTATGAATACGGTAGTTCTTTCAACAATCTTAGCAAGTTGAAAACAGTACATTAACATTTTTAGACCTTTTCAAGTACCCTATGACTATTCAATGAATATCTTAACAAATCAAACTGTTACAACAGTAGTATTTCTTCTTATAATAATCCTAACAAGTTGAAAGCATTTCTCCAACATTCTAGATTGTTTTAAGTACCCTATCAGTTTTAGATGAGTACCCTAGCAAAACAAACTGTTATGTTAGTAGTATTTCTTCCTTTAACAATCCTGGCAAGTTGAGACCATTAACATTCTTAAACTGTTTCAAGTACCCTATGGTTTTTCGACTAATACCCAAGCAAATGAAACTGTTATGTCAGTAGTGTTTTTTACGAGCACCGGTATTCCTTTGTAACATGTCGGTAACGGTGTCGCCTAGGGTCCCATAACCCTAACATGGGACATAGTTGCGCAGTGTCGGGCAAGCGGAATGAAATTTCCGGCATAGTTGTTGATTCGTGGCTGTGTCATGCTAGGTTGGAGCAGTAAAAACGGATTCGATCAATTCTGCAACAACTCGGTCAACTTTGATGACGCGGAAAAATGCCTGTAGAACGGATTGATTGATATACGTAACTGGGGCTCCTAGAATAATGCCGGTAGAATAGATTCAGACGATGCGGCAGTCGAAGGCTGGCCCGACAAGGGTCGAAACGTATTTTACGGTAATTTCGGGGATGGAAAAACTGGAACAATGGCTCCGGCCGAGAATGAACGGTGAAAAGGTCCGTTATCGCCACCGCCGCGGGAACAATAGGAAACCCACCGAAAATCTTTATTATCCGGAATCACTGGGAATACCGTTTCCACGCCGTCGAGGATTGAAAAAGAATCGGGCATCCAACGTTTTGAAGGGGCCGCTGGACAATCAGGGACGAAACAAATCCCGAACGAGTCCCGGCACGGCGCGGCGCACATTGGTCCAAATCGAGAAATTCAGTCCCTTTTGGTACAAAAACGAACTTTCTCGTATCGATATCTAATTAATGAACATTACTTCCCAAATGTCCATTGACGTCGAAAATGTAGAAATTAGTACAATTTAATAGATATTATAGTTGTAATAAATGTTAAAAGTTGGAGATTTTAAGAAGAGAATTTTTCATGAGAAAAATTGCGCAGTGAAATTTAATTCTTGTATTTTTAAAAATAATTTTCGATCGATAAAAATAATCCATAATGGTGAAAAATCCACTATAAAAATTGCTTCTCTTCGATGCGATGCCCTGACGTTCCTATTTAATATTTTCTCGCGCTTTTTTTAAATTGAAGAGCAGATTTTTCTGATAAGAAATCGTATCTTACATTATTAATTAGTCCGCATAATGTATTAGAAATTAATGCTGGGCTAAATGGAGATAATTTAAAAAATTGTTATATTCGGTGTTACGTCCTTATTGGGTCGTTTAAAGAAAAATTTAAAATTAAAAGTTGTTATAAGAGATATTATTCAGTTTTGGACCTACCTGCATTCATCTGCTCTGGTTCGGGTAATCGAGGGTTGTTTTATTTGTAAATGGCTTTCAATTTAGGATGTGGAACGAAGAAATCGATGTTGGGTATTTTATAATGATTTTGAAGATTGATTTTAAGTGTAACAATTGAACAAAAATATATTTTAAAATAGAACAAATTCAGAATACATAGAATTATTATATATATTATAAATATATTAAATAGATAATAATAAATCATTTCCCGTAGATTTTTTCACGCTATTTCAAATCTGGTCACAAAATTTGTCTACTCATTAACAATTATTCAATATACCTTCAAAGTGAGTTACCGAATCATTTCAACGAAGAAATGATGATTTCATTGGTTTTTTTCACAAAAATCGATTTTTTGGAAAATCCTGAGGTCGTAGACTTTTGTGACCAGATTTGAAATCAGCGTGAAAAAATCTACGTGAAATGATGTAGAGCATGTTCAAAAAAAATTTTTTCCGCCCGTGGTATTGGCAAAACTACAATTTTCTTGAAATTGTGCAACTTTAACGACTGATTTCAAGGTTAAAAAGCTTTCGTACTACAATCGCTATAATTATTTCATATTCTGCGAAGTTTCAGCTTTCATTTTTAAAAAATTTAATTGCTCTATCTCATTTCTATCGAAAGTTCTTTGATTTTGACACAAATTTCACACAGTGGTCCAGAAGCCCGGTTTTTGTGGCCAAAATTCAATTTTTTAAGGTTAATAGATTAAAAATTTTTTTTTGCTATAAACCGATAACTCTTGAAAGCTCCTAAAATCAAAATATTATTGATTTTAGGTAATTGTACAATAAGATACAGCGTTCTAAAAACAAAATCATAAAATTGAACATTCTATTAAACGTTTTAAATACCACTTATAGGATATCAGAAAACAAGTTATAATTATGATTTTTTATATGTTAGTAGATGTACTTTAAGTTCTAAACGCCATCATAAATATTTTTTAATCCATAAGCAAATATTCCAAGTTTGTAACAATTTAAGCTTCAAAAAGGGTTTTAAAAAAATGCTTAAAAGTGCTAAACTTTGGACTTATTTTGTACGAAAGTTTAAACGTTTGTTAAAAAGAATATGCAAAGTTTAGCTGCTCTCTCTTGCAACTTTTAACTCTATATTAATTTTAATAAAGGCGTCCGAGGTATTTTTTTCTATAGGTTATAGTAATTAAAAAAAATAGCATTAAGTATCTCAATGATATTGTTCTATGAAAATGATGAAAAACATCGAATTACAAAATTTTTTAATCGGGCTACGAAATACCGCCCTCTAGATCGCCATAATAACCCTGCCGTAAAAATTTTTAATTTTTAATATCAGATTCTTTATCAACGACTCCAAAAACTCCTAATTACCAACTTTCAGAAAATTATGTCAATATTTTGAATTTTGGCCACAAAAACCGGGCTTCTGGAGCACTGTGCGGCGTCCGACGAAACGCTGAAATTGGTCACACTCGCCGCGCGAGTTGATTTCCGTCGACGTACAATTCGTCATTAATTGATATCTACGGGCACCGATATCGATTAGCGTGGTTTAATATAGAGAAAACAAAACGCGTGTGATATATCGCCGCTTCCGGTCCATCTGACTGTAATTTTAGGCCGCTCTGTATATTAATCTCGCTGCGATCGTGTCTCCGCGCGTGATGGCCAGTGCTGCGTAAAATAGTATCCAAAATCAACAATATGAAATACCACATTATTCGGAAAGTAATTCAGACTTGGTTAGAGAGTAGCATCACCCATATAGAGAAAGGAAAAGGATATTAACACGTAATCTAACTTAATGTCGACGATTATACAACAATAAAAATTAATTTACCAGTCTTGGTTAAAGAATAATATCACCCATATATACGCCCATAATTATGAAAGTGATTTAGGTTATATTTCCTGTTTCGAGATATTTATAGTAAATAAGTTCCATATAATTTTGAAGTAACTAAGCACGATCTAACGGATTACTTTCTACAATATCGTAAAAGTTGAATTAATTTAGTTTAACATAATGTAACATGAAATAACTTATAATTTTGAATTAGATCACTTTCATAATTACGGGAAGATATTTAAAGGGTCTAGCAGACTAAGAATAGTGAATCGACCCCCCCCCTGGATTTTTATTGAAATTGTGTGGAAAACATTGGTTTTAGATTGAAAGATAATCCCTCAAAATTTAAAGTCGCTAACCCTTCATATGAGGATTACATGAGGGTAAATACCCTTAACTATATCATTTTTTTCTCGGTTGTTAATTAAAATATTCATATAAAAAAATACGAAAATACTCGTAGTTACGTCCTTCATATCATATATTTTTTTCACAATTGTGATCATATTATTAAGGATAGAAAAAAAATATTAAATTTTTTAGGGGTGGAAATTGCAAACAACCCTTCGAATGACCACTTTCAAAAAATTCAACAACAATGTTCTGTTGTCTATCTAATATATACAAAAGTTTCAAGATGATCGGAGGGGTGGAACATAGTTAAACATTAAAAAACAACACTATTTAGTAATTCTTACGACACTATTTAGTAATTCTTATCAGGAGATTAAGTCCTTTCTTAATCAATTATTTCTTTTTAAACGCGAGAGACATTATGTAGGTGTAAATGAGAATTCTAGGAATCATAATATACATAATTTATTCAATCTTCGTCACTATTTTTCTCAATAACCGGTACTGTATGTGTTAGATCAAATATCTTCGTTAATATCTCCAATGGTTTTACAATTTTGGCTTTAAGATGATGATTAAGTGAGATAAATGGCGTAATTTCATTTGTTTTTCAATATTTAACTATGTTCCACCCCTCCGACCATCTTGAAACTTTTGTATATATTAAATAGATAACAGAACATTGTTGTTGAATTTTTTGAAAGTGGTCATTCGAAGGGTTGTTTGCAATTTCCACCCCTAAAGAATTTAATCATTTTTTTCTACCCTTAATAATATGATCACAATTGTGAAGAAAATATATGATATGAAGGACGTAAGTACGAGTATTTTCGTATTTTCTTTATCTGAATATCTTAATTAACAACCGAGAAATTAATGATATAGTTAAGGGTATTTACGCTCATATAATCCTCATATGAAGGGTTGGCGACTCGAAATTTTGGGGGATTATCTTTCAACCTAAAACCAATGTTTTCCACACAATTTCAATAAAAATCCAGAGGGGGCCGATTCACAATGCTTAGTCTGCTAGACCCTTTAATTTCAATAAAAAAATTTTAGGTGACAAAGAAATTCTGTTTCCTTGATTTTTACATTTACCAGATTCAAAGTAATAAAAAAATAATATCTCTGAAAAATTCAAGTTCTCTAGTCTAATTTTAAAAGAGTGTTTACATCAAGAGTGTTTGATGTCCACTTAATTTTGTCCCCGTCTGCATGTACAACCGAAGATAATGTGTAATATCGTCAATTAAGAGCATCCTCTGTTGTTAATTCGCTCACATTACCTCGAAGAACCGACTAACGAAAGACCAGGGACCAACAGAGAGGAAGAGCAAAGTGTGCCTGGGTCCACGAGAGCAAGGTTCACTGGGAACAACGGGAAACAACGGAGCCACTTCCTTCCTGACCTCGCCGGGCACTCTGCTCGTAAAGAACAAACGTTGACGAGGAGAAGCAACATGGAATTTCAACGCTACCTTTATCGCCGGTCCCCCATTGGTTCGACGGAAGTTAGTATCAGGATCGTTGCAAAAAGTTTGTCGCAATTAGGCTGCTGTAGCTACAAATTTTCGGAAGGAAACTTACGGAGATGATTTCTACGTTCCCCTAAATGGTGAATGAATGATATCGAATATTCTCACTGTAACACAAATGTTGAATATTATTCAGTCATGTCAGAGAACGAACGATGCATTCTCTATTATTTCATCCGTTTATTATACGAATCATTATCTTCAATAAATTATTTTCAGTGGCGATAACCTTTATAGAGACCTGAAATAAATACAACAAGAATTAAATTCTGTGAAATTGTATATCCTAGCTAGGGTTTGCAATACCGGACTAAAAATACAATATCGGTATTCGGTATTTTTGTAAATGTTGTACCGGTATACCGGTACTAATACCGGTATTAGGAATTTTCAGAAAGGTACAAGAACACATTTGTTTCTGTGCCATACTTATTAGTTTTATACAAAAAATAATGAACTGAAAAAATATAAACAATTTTGTTATGTACAAATATTTAATAAAGGAACATATGTTATAATCAAATATTATTAATAAAAGCAGTAAAAGAATAATTTTTAACGTCAGAAACAAAAAATATAATATAAAAAACAAACCATTACAGTATTATAATACAAAAAAGGAACAAACATATAATATTATTAAATATCATTAATATCTATTAATAGAAAAAACATTAACTAAATTAACTGCACATTTTTGAAATGTGATTGTAAAAAACAGTGCATCCATTAGACTGTCATAAATCCTGGAACGGATTTTTCTGCACAAATTAACTGGAATTGAAAATGCTTTTTCCCCATGCACGTTGGTTGGTACTGTTAATAATGAGCGATATAACAGTTCCCTGTATCTCGATCGACAATTGTTAGTAATGAGCAATATACTTCCACTAAATATTAGCCTCGATGTCCTTCATGTTTTAACAACTTCGGTCACTCGTCGGACGGTTTTAGATAAATCTATTTTTGTATTACTTTTGTATTATTGTTTGTGGAAACTTTTTTATTTATAGCTAATTGTAATTCAGCAAATAATTGATGTTGGTACTACTGTATATACGTATGTATTTCAAATAAGAGTAGATTCCTGAAAAGTAATATTTATTATTTATAGCTAATACCCAAAAATACCGGTATTTTACCTTAGCAAATACCGGTGTCACAAAATTGCAAAATAGCACGAAATACCGGTATTCGGTATACCGGTGTATCGGTATTGCAATCCCTAATCCTAGCATTCTTTCAAATGCTTTTGAAATTTATAAAGCTAGTTGGCACCAAGTTGTTGGAAACAATAGCTGGACAGTGCAATTTGAAACAGTAAAAACATTACAAGAATTGAAAATACTATTGCATTATTCAGAATAAAGATAAATTCTTATTTCACTCCAGTTCAACGGTTCTCTGTATCTCGATCGTCACTTGTTCATAACAATATATTAATGTTATCGGCGCACTGGTTCGATCAATTGGAACAATAAGCAAGTTTGCAAAATTGAATGAAATTTAATTCAACGTTTCGGTCTCAGTTTAGACCATCTTCAAGAATAATATATCTCATTATTGCGTCTGTAATTATTATATCAATATTCATTAAGAATGTAAATTAATACTTTTATAAGCATGTAAGTTTTTACATACTTTGTCTTTGAATTTGGTTTTCTTCACTCCTCTGCTAATATAAATCACGTTTTAAAAATTATTTTTGATAATCCTTACAGACGCAATAATGAGATATATTATTCTTGAAGATGGTCTAAACTGAGACCGAAACGTTGAATTAAATTTCATTCAATTTTGCAAACATGCTTATTGTTCCAATTGATCGAACCAGTGCGCCGATAACATTAATATATTGTCACTCCAGTTCGTTGCGAATCAGGGAGAAAATATTTATTTTGCATAAAGATCCGCTAGTTAGTAACAGCCAATGTGGAATTGATTAGGACACGATTGGGACAAATAAAATCGACGTGCTAAAATGGGAGTTGGTTATCGCTAGATTGTTATGGAAGACACAATTGTCTGCACTCGTTACAAGAACATAGAAATTCATTTCTTTTCCAAATTCGTTCCCTAATAATTTTTAACGCATTTCTCGAAATACGTGCACACACCGTGGCTACGTTATTAACGTTATCGTTTCGCGAAAGCCATTACAATTACATTTGATAACATTAATTTTAACTACGAGCCACAAGCCGCCAATGTGTCAAGTTCAGAGCGCAGTTTACTTTATTAATCCGACACCGGGCGAAACTCCTCGGTCGAACAAAAACGTGTGTACACAAATTCTGGGACTGCACACTCGATTCCACTATCAGCGGAATTCAAGTGAAAATTTCAGTAACGATTCCCGGGCACACCTCATAATTTAATTTGCCAACGATGCGCCGCAACTATGCAGCATTTCATTCTCGGGACGCGCGGTTCCCTTCATTTATTCAATACCAGGTGAAAACAGCTGCGCGGAAATTTAACGACGCCTTGTTAGACAATTCCAGGGATATTAATTATTCTTCGGAAACGCGCTCCGCATTCCGGTACTTAAGGGTCGGTTTTGACGTCGGAGGGGCTCCGCAACGCGAAAGGGAAAAATCGAATTAGCGTGAGAATGCAAAGGAAGAGAGAGAGAAACGAGCGGAAATAACGAGAGCAAATTGAAAGCAGCTTCGCGTGCAAGAAACGCGAGAAACACGGAACAGAGGAACCAGCTCCGGAGCAAACAGCCAGAGAAAAATGAAGACGAGAAGACGAACCCCCGAGGTACATAGTGGAAGGGGATGCGGATGCCGTGCCGGAGATCGACTCGCCGGATGACGAAGCTACTTTCACGGGGATCGAGCAGTGGTCAAATGAAACGGGGATCGGAACCATTCGCGGCCGAAAGATTTTCTACGGTCCATTGACGGCGCCTCAAAGAACGCTCGGCTCCGGCGCAACTCCCTAAACAAGTGGACCGTCAATGAAAACGATGCGGTCGCGTCCGCCTTTAAACCGCATCCTGCTCTATCCCGTAAGAAATCGTCCTCGCAGCACTACCTTTGCAAGATTATATTTGCAGAAATTTATTTCTGATTTCATTAACGTTTCCGGGGAATTGCGGAATTCGATTTTTATCATATTCTCGATGGGGATGCCAATTGACGTCCTCTGATCTCCAGGCGCTGAAGACGCTAATTTCTACTTTTTGTGTAATCATTAGATATTTTTACAAAATAAAAATTGTCTCCTTTAAGTCCAAGGTACAGAAGATTTTTAACGAGTTTGAATTAGTGAAACATTATATCTAAATTCTTATAAATTAAAATTAAATCCGGAGAACTTCCTCCTTAAAATGACCCTGGTAAAGAAAATAATTTTTTATGTCGTGTTTTTTGATGAAATTTCAAGGTCACCGATGGTTTTTAAATGGAATAGTATATTTTTTTACGATTGTATGATAGACGATAAAAAACTGTATTTAGTGGATACCACCCTTTTGACCTTGAAATGAACTTGAGCAAGAATAATCATGATCTCAATGATACATATTCTAACCAAACATACGCTGTTTATTATGAAAAATATTTCAAACATTTATTGTGGTTCTTAAAGGTCAACCTGACGTAAACAACGCGTAATCTTTGCTGAAACACGTTAGTTTTAAACCTCCACATTTTATCCGCTCCAACACGATTACTCTTGCTCAAGGTCATTTCAAGGTAAAAAATGTGGCATGCACTAAATTCAGTTTTATATCGTTTATCATTCTATCGTAAAAAATATATATTATTCCATTTAAAAAAACATTGGCGATGTGGAAATTTCATTAAAAAGCCGGACAACAAATTTTATTCTTTACCAGTATATTTGCCCCTGCAATAGAGTCACTTTGTCCTCTGACGTTTTCTGATAGGACTGTAAATACGAAAGATATTTAGGTGTTCCCGTTTAAGTGGGACACCCTGTATATAGGTTTTATTTGAGGGACACAAATGAGATAACGCTACTGAACTGGTCCATGTTCACATACTATTCATGGGAGTTTACCCTCTCTGCGGCCGATCAAACGTCTTGGCCGTGCTACAATGTAAATACACGCGCGAGCACTCGGCAGCCGAACCGGACAACGGCTAGGTATTTATCAGTGTAACCAACCTCCACGCTAAAAAATAGTTCGGCAATAGTGATGAACATACATTTGTATCAATCTAACCGTTAGATTCTAACGCTAGCTAAACTAAGTTTCGCTATCATTACAGGTTTTTTCTTTTTATCAATATCTTTATTGCTATTAACGGATCCGAGTGGCTTCAAGCCTTTTATATTTTTGTTACGAATCTCCGCTGACAGTTCTCCTGACTAGGCGCCATCTGGTCTAACTAGCTGAACTAAAATTGGCTCTGGACTTGCTGTATACTCTGTCTGTATGAACGAAATATGGGGAAGTTGAATGCAATTACGGGAAACCATTTTTTGTCCTCATACAAGCATATTTTGAGCTGCATAAAGGTTCTTTTGACAGAGAAAGGATAATCGCAGGTCGTTCTGCTCATGATTTAAGTAAAAAAACCGTTTTGCGTTAGACAAATACATGGGAATCTGCTGGTAGTTGTCTCGATTTGTTTCCCTTACTTTGGACGCTCATATTATTACATATAAACATAATCTTATTAAATCATGAGCAGAGCGACCTGCAATCAACCTTCCTCTTTAGAATGAGCCCTCACACAACTCGTAACATGCTTGTATAACAACAAAAAATGGTTTCCCGTAAACACTGTTTTCACTTGTTTTTCTAGTCATATTTTAGTCATATCCATGGGTACCGCACCCCCGTAAGGGTGCTAAGCTTTGGCTAGGTATTTATCAATGTAACCAACCTCCACGCTGAAAAATATTATAGTTCTGCAACAATGATGAACATACATTTGTATCAATCTAACGCTAGCTAAACTAAATTTCGCTATCATTACAGGTTTCTTTCTTTTTATCAATATCTTTGTTGCTATTAACGGATCCGAGTGGCTTCAAGCCTTTTATATTTTTGTTGTTACGAATCTTTGCTGACAGTTCTCCTGACTAGGCGCCATCTGGTCTAACTAGCTGAACTAAAATTTGTTCTAGACTTACTCTTGACTTTGTCTGTATGAACGAATATGGGGAAGTTGAATGTAATCACGGGAAACCATTGTTTGTCCTTATACTAGCATGTTACGAGCTGTATCAGGGCTCATTGTAAAGGGGGAGGTTGATCGCAGGTAGCTCTGCATACGATTTGAGTAAAAAAAACCGTTTTGTATTAGAAAAATACATTGGAATCTGCGAAATTTTTCTTCATTTGTTTCCCCTACTTTGGACGCTCATGTTATTAAATGTAAACATAATCTCGA
The DNA here is from genome assembly GCA_963971365.1 of Lasioglossum villosulum. Classification (NCBI taxonomy): domain Eukaryota; kingdom Metazoa; phylum Arthropoda; class Insecta; order Hymenoptera; family Halictidae; genus Lasioglossum; species Lasioglossum villosulum. The sequence continues at coordinate 28,217,005 of OZ020497.1, forward strand.
TAAATCATGAGCTGTGCTAAGCGCGATCAACCTTCCTCTTTAGAATCAGCCCTCCCACAGCTCGTAACATGCTCGTATAAGGACAAACGATGGTTTGCCGCAAACACTGTCTTCACTTGTTTTTCTAGTAATATCCAAAAATGGGGTTTACGGGAATACACCTCACGTCCTCATACGATTATATTTTGAGCTGAATGAGGGCTCATTCTAAAGGAGAAGGTTAAATGAAACGCGCGTGGGTTCAACTTTAGTTACATTATGTTTGTATGTAGTAATGTGAGTGTTCAAAGTAGGGAAAACAAATGAAGACAAATTCCGGAGATTCTAATGTATTTTTCGATCACAAAAAGATTTTTCCTGCTAATTTAGGGACCCACGCGCGCTTCATTTAACCTTCTTCTTTCGAATGAGCCCTCACTCAGCACAATACATAATCGTATGAGGTCGTGAGGTGTGTTCCCGTGATCGCATTCAATTGTTCCCCAGATTTATTACTACATATAAACATCATCTAACAAAAACATGAGAAGACTGCATGCAACCTTCTTTTGAATGAGCCCTCATTCAGTTCAAAATATAATCGTATGAGATAATTAGAATTTTTTCGCGACGCCTAGGCTCGATCATTATTACTTTTTGTACTAGCTGTACTTGTAGCAAATATGTAAGAATTATCATACGTGTGCTATTCAAATAGTAGAGGAAAAAGGAAAGGTGGTAGTTATTTCGTCCTAGACCCGCTAGAGGACTCATCACTAAGGCTATCTAGCGGGCCCTGCCTTAGACAACGGGATGTTGGAAGGCGTTTGAGGAACGTTAATATACTGATAGATGGTGGATCAGTAACTAGCGAGAAGTAGTACAAAAAGTTTTGAGAAATTCACTTTCTATTCTTATTTATGAACACAGACGTGTATTTGATGAAAAATAAGTACAATATGTTCTACAAGAATTGACCTGACGATACGATAAGATTCACACGTTTTTGAACATTCAGACAGAAGTGAAGCGCAAATCGTTAGACGCGAAGGCTGTCATTTGCTGCGGCCGAACGACGAAAACAAAGGGGGAATCGATCCCGCATCGATCGCGACATTTTCTCGTGACACACCTTAAGCGCGAGATTCGAGCATCGTACTTCAACAAAAAGTAATAATGATCGAACCTAGGTGCCGCGAAACAATTCTAATTACTCAATATTGCAATCGAGAAAAATTATAAACTATTATATAATCGTATGAGGACGTGAATCGTTCCCGCGTAAACCCATGTTTTGGCCAAAAATCCAGTAACATTCTAGTTATATTCTAGTAATGTCACGTGAAATATTAATGGAAGTCTTTTTTTACATCAGAACGGATTAATCATTTTTACATTGCTTCTTGTGGGAAAGGTTGGTTTGATATACGTACTATTCGGTATAAGTCCAAACAACAGTAACGGATTAAGAAGGTGTTATACTGAGGTACCACCGTAACAATATTTATTCTTGTCGAAGTTGTGAAAATGTGTGAACGTTTTCTGTAAAGATCTCTTACCTCTTTGCAGTCCGTGCGTTCTCGCAGTTTTGTTTCAACAGGTCCGTGCTTTATGCACATGTTCGTACCAGCAGGAGAGTGAGACGTATTGTAAATACAAAGCAGCGTGTTGAATGGTACATTGTAAACATGAAAGACTCATTGGTAAACATATCATTGATGCGAGATCCAAATATAAGATTCGCTGAAACAATATCGTTGTACTGACAGACTGGCCATTGGATAGTATAAACTCGTTATCCATAAACAGGGAATCGCAAACAGATTTCTGAAAGTATTCAACATTTGCGAACTAGATTTAATACAATGATTTTATAGAAGGATCTTAACATAATAAATGATCTGAAAATTTTTGCACTTAATACCTCGTAATAGTTTACAATACTATGCATAATTATTGGACTGCGAATTTTTATGTGAAATAAAAATTGTGAGAAACTGAAGGTTAATAAATATTTTATATTTTCCCTTTTAGTCGTTTTAAAAGATTCAAAATAATGTAACAATATCAGAAAAATCAGAAACAAGATATTTGACATATTCGCTACAGTAGAGCCAAGTATAGTAAATAATGATCGTACCTTGCGCCGCGAAAAAAATTAATTCTTATATATCATAAATTGCGATCGAGAAAAATATCCACTAATTTAAATAATGGATAAAAACCCACTATTTTGACTTTTGCTTGTCCATTCCAGTGTTCGAAAGTGGAACACTTGAATAGTTTATAATAATATGCATAATTATTGGACTGCGGAGTTTTATGCGAAATAAAAATTGTGGGAAACTGAAGGTCAATAAATATTTTATATTTTCCCTTTTATTCGTTTAAAAGATTCAAAATAATGTAACAATTTCAGAAAAACCGGAAACAAGATATTTTGACTTTTGCTTGTCCATTCCAGTGTTCGAAAGTGGAACACTTGAATAATTTATAATAATTGTACAATTATTGGACTGCGGATTTTTATGCGAAATAAAAATTGTGGGAAACTGAAATGTATTTTCCCTTTTAATCATTTCAGAAAATCCAAAGTACTGCAACAATATCAGAAAAATTGGCAATTCTAGTGTTCAAAGTGGAACAGCCTTTTCTGAATTTTTATTCCGACACGTCCCCGTGGATCTTGGTCAGGAAACAGCGGGGACGTTCGGGAAACGTTTAGCAACAGTGCCGTGAAGCCCTGGTGGTGGAATATCGTCTCCGCTCGCGTCAAATAAAATGATTTGAACGTTCCGCAGTATTGTATTACCAGGTTCTTGCACGTCGATTCGATTTCAATGGAACCGGAACAAAAACCGGCTAAAACCTCCTTAGTACGTTCACTGCCGAAAAAGAAAAGCATAACACGATGCCCGTCCCGGGAAGGAAAGATAAGGGATAAAAGGAAAAACGAGAGATTAATCGAGCCGAAAGCGGTGACGCGATTACGAGTAAATTGGATCTTTCGTTTCACGATTCTTTCCTCTCTCTTCCGTGCCGTGTATTCTATCTTTTTCTCTTTCTCTTTCTCTCTCTCTCTCTCTCGTTCCTTGTTTCCATCCTCCTCTCTTTTTTAAGAAGTAGGGGAGAGAGGCAAAGTGCCCGCAAACTCGATTCAAGTGGCCATTAAACCTCTTCGAAGTAACTGCTCGGACTCGTTCGTTTCGACAGTTTCCACGGGCTTTTACGAGCATTTCTGCTCCCACCTCAGCGACGAATTATATTAAACAAAGCGGCCCCGGTTAAATTACAGCCCCGAAAACTTCCACCCGTTCCACACGCTTTGCCGTAGTGGATAATTCTGTTTAGAATCGTCATTACAGGACGGCCTCGGACGCGAAACGCCGGTGAAAACGTCGACCCCGGCGTAATTCTACTCCGAACTCTTGAATCGTTCGTTTAAGGGGGTACCGTACCCTCTGATTCTGGGTATTTATCAGTGTAACCAACCTCCACGCTGAAAAACAGTTTGGAACAATGATGAACATACATTTGTATCAATCTAACGCTTCAATTTCGCTATCAATACAGGTTTTTTTCTTTTTATCAATATCTTTATTGCTATTAATGGATCCGAGTGGCTTCAAGCCTTTTATATTTTTGTTACGAATCTCCGGTGACAGTTCTCCTGACTAGGCGCCATCTGGTCTAACCAGCTGAACTAAAATTGGTTCCAGACTTGCTCTAGACTCTGTCTGTATGAACGAAATATGGGGAGGTTGAATGCAATCACGGGAAACCATTTTATTTACATGTACATATTATATTTATATTAAAAGTACTATGGTTCCTGAGTAATATGCCGTTTAGTTTATTTCTGGATTTATCTAGTAGGTTGTATTAACCAACACTTAATACTAGTAAAAAATACAGTGTTGTGTATTGTCAAATAATTATGCATTATAGTAGATATAATTAAATTTAACCATATAATTAAAAAATATTTCGAACAAAAGTTGTACAGTATACAGTTGGCATCAAAATTGCAATAACAACTAATCATAAAAAGCTCTTCATATCATAAAAAAAATTAAAATAAACTTTTTTACTAATGGAACCTTATATTTTTGTGCATTAACCTTATTTTTGGTGCATTAATCGATGCATCATTGTATTCCGTTTAAAAAGTTATTTAGGTACCTACGTCAAAAATTGATTAGTTTAGAAGTTATGATTTTTGTCTCGAATGTCCATTCACATGCCGCACTGTGAGTCGGTTCGATTATTATTGACCTGTTCTACTAGATAGGATCATTTGAATTATTATCGACTCGTTCTACTTGACGATCGTGGCAAGCACAATCGGCCTTCCTCCGGCATGGACGCTATTATTGACTTGTTCTACTTTCAGATTTTTCAGCGTTATTATCATCGTCGTGTTCTATTTGGGAACGTGAATTCCATCGCTGACCTGTATCGCTGCTTATGCATCTGAACTCCTCCGTTTTATCGGTGACCTGTTCTACTTGAGTGGAATCATATCGGATTATTAAAATAAAAATTGCTTCCTCGATAATAGCGATTACCAGACTGGAAACGTTTAAGTACATTTGAATCTTTATCGTTTATTCAGTAGACAGGTTGTCTTGAATTTTGTAACTCATCATATTCTGCTTCTGCTCTATATTCGTACTAGCAGCCATATATACAGGGTGTCCCAAAACTACCCTAGGAGCCGAAAATGGGAGGTTCCTTGGGTCATTTGAAGCGACATTTTCCTTTACAAAAATGTTGTCCGTGACTTTGTTTAGGAGTTATTAACGAAAAGCACGGACCAATCAGAGCGCAGCTATAACGAACGGAGTCCGACTCTGCGACAGGTTCCGCGAGGCGTGGTGTCGCTATTGGTCGACTCAGAATCAATCCGCTGTAGCCGCGCTCTAATTGGTCCGTGTTTTTCGTTAATAACACCTAAACAAAGTCACGGACACCATTTTTGTAAAGGAAAATGTTGCTTCAAATGACCCAAGGAAACTCCCATTTTCGGCTCCTAGGGTAATTTTGGGACACCCTGTATACAAACATCCATTTATATATATATATATATATATATATATATATATATATATATAGATAGATGATATGCAATTATATGAAAATATGATAATCTTGTTTCAACAGTGGACGGAATTATAAATGTGAATAAACGACCATATATTTAATATAACATAATGCATGCAATATAAACGACCAATTAATAACAGACAAATTTTCGATCAAATGCTCCTTCACTTGATACATTTTTATCTGTCCTCATTACGTTTCTTTCTCATTCTCACCACACAAATCTCGACTATTTTACCACGTTCTTATTAGGTTGCTTTCTTGTCTGTCTGCCCTACCGCTTTCCTTCCGCAAAATCTTGTAATCGTATTTTAAACCACTTCCCGATGATCTGGAGACTTATAGCTCAGAACTGGATGACAATGCATTATTAAATCGGTTTCATGTCTATCTATTTGTATAATAACGAGTTATTAACGAATAATTATTTAAATAAAAAAAATTTTTTTTAAACCACGTTTTTAAGACGGACTAAAAATAATTATTTAAATGAATAATGAAAAATAATGATTTAAATTATTTAAATAAAAAACAGAAATAATGAAACAAATTTTAATATACGGACTAAAAAGTACAGTTAAGACGGATTAAAAAGTATAATTTAAAATGCACTAAAAAATATGAAATAAAATTTTCCCTAGCCTCATACAGATGTCTAACCCTATACAGTTAGTCCTGAAAATTTCTGATTGTGCATTTTTAAAATCTATGAAAATTTTAAATTATTGTTTCATTATTTATTTTCTTTATTTAAATAATTATTTTTAGTTCGTTTTAATTTTTATTTAAATAACTATTTTCAATCCGTCTTAAAAACGTGGTTTAAAAAAATTTTTTTTTATTTAAATAATTAGTTCTACATCGTTCCGGGATTCGTGCAGGAACGTTTCAATTTGCTTTCGCATCGGAGTCATTTGGAAGACGATACTCGTTTTTAATTGTTCTACCCATTCGGAATAGGGATCATCGATCGAGAACAGTGGGAACGCCCAGCTTTCGAAACGTATCCGTGTAATCTTGTTTTTGCTTTCCGCTAGGCTCTCGATTTTTTCCGCCGCCTGCATCGATTGTTTCTTCCGTACCATTTCCCAACCCACGCGCGCCCCAGAAAGTGCATAAAGGGGACAGCTTTCAATCTTGCCGGATGCTCCGCAAATGCGACAACCGAGATCACCGCTCTCGTACGGACGACTTAGCGCGAGCGGATACGTGAAAGCATAAACGTGTGGGTGCAAAACGACACAGACTTCGAGAAATGGTCCCGAAGATGTTTCGTTGTTTCGCCGGAATCGTAAATTGCACTCGAAACTCCAGCACTTCGAGGGAGATCTTTCAAAAGAATCTTTCTGAACCTTTTGAGAACTAATATGCAAAATGATAAATGAATAAACAAATCGAATTAGTGTTACTACTTCAATTCAATTATCCTTTGAAATAAGTAGTAATGTAAACTGTGGTATCTAAAATAATATAAATCGATAATAAGAGTCCCAAGAGGACGAGCAAGTAGAACAAGTCAACGATACCACCGGCGCACAGTGAGGTATTTCGCTGAAAAACGGGAATAAAATATTGTAGCGTCATTTATGGGTTCAGAGTGATAAATAAGCAGGTCGTTGGATTCGTATTGACGCTAGCTATAAGATAATGAAATAAAAATTCTACTCTAACATAGAAACTCCAGCACTTCGAGGGAGATCTTTCAAAAGAATCTTTCTGAACCTTTTGAGAACTAATATGCAGAATGATAAATGAATAAACAAATCGAATTAGTGTTACTACTTCAATTCATTTATCATTTGAAATAAGTAGTAATGTAAACTGTAGTATCTAAAATAATATAAATCGATAATAACAGCCACAAGAGGACGAGGAAGTAGAACAAGTCAACGATACCACCGGCGTACAGTGAGGTATTTCGCTGAAAAACGGGAATAAAATATTGTAGCGTCATTTATGGGTTCAGAGTGATAAATAAGCAGGTCGTTGGATTCGTCTTGACGCTAGCTATAAGATAATGAAATAAAAATTCTACGCTGACATAGAAACTCCTGCACTTCGAGGGAGATCTTACAAAAGAATCTTCCATGAACCTTTTGAGAACTAATATGCAAAATTGATAAATGAATAAACAAATCGAATTAGTGTTACTACTTCAATTCAATTATCCTTTGAAATAAGTAGTAATGTAAACTGTAGTATCTAAAATAATATAAATCGATAATAACAGCCCCAAGAGGTCGAGCAAGTAGAACAAGTCAACGATACCACCGGCACAGTGGGATATTTCACTGAAAAACGGGAATAAAATATTGTAGCGTCATTTATGGGTTCAGAGTGATAAATAAGCAGGTCGTTGAATTCATCTTGACGCTAGGTATGAGATTATGAAATAAAAATTCTACTATAACATTTAAAAAATCAAACTAATGTTTATTTTTTGTCGAAAAAAATTTCGTTCGAAATTTTAAATATACAATTTTGTACATGTCTAAATACTGTTCAACTTCTATTTCAAACATTTTGTCGTCAGATTATCCAAACGCTTGAAAAGTAGTGATAATGAAATGCTTTGATTACGATGTACATACTGACAAGGAAAGTGCAAGGACCACGGCACACCGATTTAGTTGAGACTGTGTATACTTATAGATCTTGATCTCCCATTTATGAATATATACCATTATAGGCGCCAACGCTCAATAGTTTTTGAGATATTAATAAACAAAGTTCTTACATTACTGCTTACATCTGCTATTGTAGAGGAGGTATACAGCGAATAAGGCTTGGTGTAGCGGCAACGTACGAGACTTCCACCCGTTGGGCTAGGGTTCAATTCTCGTCTGGTGAAAAAATTTTTTTCATATTTATTTATATTATTTATTCGCTGTGTAACATTGACTTGTCTATATGAGATTGCACATTTATTACAAGTTAAAGAACAGAAATATTAATAAATTAACCGAAATTAATAAAATAGTAAATTTCCCTCTCGTGTCTGGAAACGGAATAAAATAAAGTAAATATGGGAAGAGAAAATATGGTATACGATAAATTGAATAATATTGCACTTACATATTTTTAATGACAACAGTGGTACATGTCGTAAAAGCATACGAATTTATTTATAATTTATTAATCTTTTGTTCTTTAACTTGTAATAAATGTGCAATCTCATATAGACAAGTCAATGTTACACAGCGAATAAATAATATAAATAAATATGAAAAAAAATTTTCACCAGACAAGAATCGAACCCTAGCCCAACGGGTGGAAGTCTCGTACATTGCCGCTATACCAAGCCTTATTCGCTATATACCTCCTGTACAATAGCAGATGTAAGCAGTAATGTAAGAACTTTGTTTATTAATATCTCAAAAACTATTGAGCGTTGGCGCCTATAATGGTATATATTCGTAAATAGGAGATCAAGATCTATAAGTATACAAAGTCTCAACTAAATCGGTGTGCCGTGGTCCTTGCACTCTCCTTGTGAGTTGAGAGTCTGATAGAAGTTAGCCCCCCACTTGTCGAATTAAACAATTTCAACAGTTGTGCTGAATTGTGCTATGTTTGTGCTATATTGTGCTCGAATATTATAATTATAATATGAAAAATTGAGAAAAACGATTTTTTTAGTAGCCCCCCACTTTTTACTTTTTTCAATTTTCTTAATTGTGCTAAGTTGTGCTATGTTGTGCTAAGATTGTGCTAAAGTATTAATATAAAATAGTTATAAATAAAGAAGTTACAGTCAAAAAACATTTTTGACATCCAATTAACATTTAAGTAAGAAATTGTTATCCAAACAGCATATAATCATATATATGAGTTGTGCTAGCCTAGCACAAGTCAGCACAACTTTCAAAATCCCCAGCACAACGATATAAAGGACACTTTACTCTTGCACGTGGCCCTTCGCGCTAAGATACTATATGAATTTTCGACTTTCAACTCAGATATGCGATTTGATCCTTGGCGGATGTCTAGAAAGTTAAACTTTCCATGCTTATTTCTACTTAACTTAGTTATAACTCTCGAATTCGGAAAAATCCGGAAGAAATTTTTGTTGGACTCTAATCGCAAAGCTTTATAGAATGTAACAGTACAAGAAGGAGTGCGCAATTCAGTTCAATACTATGCCAAAATCGTCAATAAAGTTCTAAAATCAAAAAAATACTTACAGAATGATTGGTAATGTTGGAATATTAATAACAACACTAACTTAGATGATAACAGAATGAAATCTGTGAAGAGTTTATACACCTATGTATCTCAACTCAATACATCGTCATCAAACTATTCCATTATCACTACTTTTCAAGAGTTCGGATAAAATCTGACGACAAAATGTTTGGAATAAGAGTTGAACAGTATTTAGACATGTACAAAATTGTATATTTAAAATTTCGAACAAAATTTTTTTCAACAAAAAATAAACATTATTTTGATTTTTTAAATGTTACAGTAGAATTTTTATTTCATAATCTCATAGCTAGCGTCAAGACGAATCCAACGACCTTCTTATTTATCACTCTGAACCCATAAATAACGCTACAATATTTTATTCCCGTTTATCAGCGAAATACCTCACTGTGCGCCGGTGATATCGTTGACTTGTTCTACTTGCTCGTCCTCTTGGGGCTGTTATTATCGATTTATATTATTTTAGATACCACAGTTTACATTACTACTTATTTCAAAGGATAATTGAATTGAAGTAGTAACACTAATTCGATTTTTTTATTCATTTATCATTTTGCATATTAGTTCTCAAAAGGTTCAGAAAGATTCTTTTGAAAGATCTCCCTCGAAGTGCTGGAGTTTCTATGTTAGAGTAGAATTTTTATTTCATTATCTTATAGCTAGCGTCAATACGAATCCAACGACCTGCTTATGTATCACTCTGAACCCATAAATGGCGCTACAATATTTTATTCCCGTTTTTCAGTGAAATATCCCACTGTGCCGGTGGTATCGTTGACTTGTTCTAGTTGCTCGACCTCTTGGGGCTGTTATTATCGATTTATATTATTTTAGATACTACAGTTTACATTACTACTTATTTCAAAGGATAATTGAATTGAAGTAGTAACACTAATTCGATTTGTTTATTCATTTATCAATTTTGCATATTAGTTCTCAAAAGGTTCATGGAAGATTCTTTTGAAAGATCGAAGTGCTGGAGTTTCTATGTTAGCGTAGAATTTTTATTTCATTATCTTATAGCTTGCCTTCAGACGAATCCAACGACCTACTTTTTTATGATCCTGAGCTCATAATTAACGGTACAATATTTTATTCCCGTTTTTTCGGGCAAATACTCCTCTGTGCGGCGCACAAAATTTTCAGAAACCTTCAGACTCTTATTATCGTTAATTATTTGGACGAATATGCGAAGCGATAAATGAAAAAATAAATCGAATTAGTGTTATCACTTTGACAGTGTCGAAAGTGATATAAATCGATAATAACAGCCCCAAGAGGACGAGCAAGTAGAACAAGTCAACCATAACACTGGCACACTAAAATTTTCAAAAACCGTCAGGCTCTTGTTCCACGTGCGCTTGTTATTATTGTGAATGAAATATCCAAATGAACCTCTAATCAAGAAAATCACTGTTCTGTGCACGGCCGCGCGGCCGACACGAAATCAATCAGTTCTGTTTAGTTGGCCAGTTGTTATTGTAATTTGTAGCTAGCCGATTTGTTTGGCACGCCTGGGGCAATGTTGTGCACAATAATTTTCAATTAATTAATGCACGCGCCGCAACATGAAGTAATAACTGCAATCAGTGTTTAACTGGCCCACGCGTAATCTTCGTGCAGCACCATAACGGCGCGCCTGTCCAAGAATTAGCGAAATTAACCGGGCATATGTTAAATTAATTCCGTCGCGGTGCAAACGCGCGAGGAAAATATCGTCGCCGGTCGAGTTATTGGTGAGACATTTTATCGTTTGTTTACCAAACTATCCCGGAACGTGCGTACAAACTTGGACAGAAACAGATGAACTAGAGCCCGGGATTATAATTGACTAGTTCTACTGTTTCCATCGTGTCAAATTGCTCCACTTGTGGAGTGTTATCATTAGTTGATTACATTAATTGAATTGTTGTTCTACCGAATCTAGTTGCAGATTACTTAACTTCAACTTTGTTCGTGACTTATACAACTACCGGACAACGTTACTTAATCAGTAATGTATTTATGATTCATTTTCCATATATATATATATAAAGTATTAACATTGTTCTGTTCCACTATCAAACACTTTGTGTTTTAAAACATCCCAGGTCAAAAAGGGTTGAATATCAATTTATTTACTATAACTAAAAATGGTATTTAAGCAGTTATGTTTTGTTGTGAGTGGCAACTATTCATTTTGAATTTACCGCCTAGTATCGAGTGAGAACTTGTAGATCATAGTGTCTGATTGATTGAACGTCGATATGCGTCTTCCAAATGTTTTCGTAGTTGTTCTCTCTCAACGGTCGTTACCTCAGTTTAATTTAGACCAGCATGGAACTCAGTCAGTGAATTACATTCTTAAAACATTTCTTTATTAATCTTGTCCATTCTTGTGTATTCTTGTATATTCTTGTACATTCTTGTCTATTCTTGTATATTCTTGTACATTCTTGTACATTCTTGTCTATTCTTGTATATTCTTGTACATTCTTGTACATTCTTGTATATTCTTGTCTATTCTTGCATATTCTTGTACATTCTTGTGTATTCTAATATATTCTTGTATATTCTTGTATATTTTTGTTTATTCCTATATATTCTTGTATATTCTTGTTTATTCTTGTATATTCTTGTATATTCTTGTATATTCTTGTTTATTCTTCTATATTCTTGTATATTCTTGTTTATTCTTGTATATTCTTGTATATTCTTGTATATTCATGTATATTCTTGTATATTCTTGTATATTCTTGTATATTCTTGTTTGTTCTTGTATATTCTTGAATATTCTCGTATATTCTTGTGTATTCTAATATATTCTTGTATATTCATGCATATTCTTGTATATTCTTGTAGATTCTTGTAAATTGTTTCATAGTCTTGTATTTTCTTGTTTATTCTTGTATACTCTTGTATATTCATGTATATTCTTGTATATTCTTGTAGATTCTTGTATATTGGTTTATATTCTTGTATATTCTAGTATATTCTTGTATATTCTTGTATATTCTTACATATTCTTGTATATTCTTGTAGATTCTTGTATATTCTTGTAGATTCTTGTATATTCTTGTATATTCTTGTTTGTTCTTGTATATTCTTGAATATTCTTGTATATTGTTGTGTATTATGTTTCTTTTGAAAAGATTATTATATAGTCATCGTTAATCTTGTGAAATACTTAGTACACTATTTCAATATATAATTTCACACGCAATGCTCGTGAAGATGATCCAAATCCGGATCGAAACAGCGAGTATAATTTAATTATTGCAAATTTGCTTTGTTTGTTTGATTATTGATCGAAGCAGTGCGCCGAGAACATATATTAATTATATATTATATAATTTTTGTTGTACACGGAGTACTAATAGAATATTGAAGACACTTTTAGCTTCGTCATCGGGGGAGAAATTGTCCGAGAAAATAATTTCGATAGAAATATACAAGATCTACAGGCTCGATCCTATTTCTTATCGGCGTAATCGTTTTCAGATAGCACTAAACGTCGGTAAGAGTTTCTTCGGAGATATTTGCATCCCCCTTGGGTAGCAACTCTTCGTATAAACATGCCTGTATCCCCTTTCTTTCGATCGGGGGATACTTCTAGGTGAATTGTAGCTCCGCGTAGTCCCCAGGCGGCAGACTGAGAACTCGACCTAATAGTGTATCCTTAATTCCATTAGTCCTTCATCTTAAAGATAAACGAATCTGGCGGAGTAAGCAAGCGCAGACTAGATTATTGGAACTCGTCGATAACTCGTTCAACGTGATATCGTCGCGACGAAACACGTTGCCGGGTAAAATCAGCAAGGTAGAAGCATCTCATCGCATTAGGGAAAATAATTTCTTAGAGGAAATGCAGTTTGCGCTCTGACCACGATAGGGAAACTGAAATACAAGTTGAACCCAGAATAATTCCTTTGTACATCATTTTATCCATTTTATTAATTAAATAAATGTGTAGTAATCGACTCGATGTCAACATATTTAATGTCGCAAACAATATTCTGAATAACGATACAGCAAGTTTTAGTGGTGACTCTGAATCACCTCCCGAGTGTTAAGGGTTAATATTCAAATGCACTCGGAACAGTTACGCTGAACATAAGCCCTAAAAAAATTCTTGAAACTATCGGTAGTTTCCACAAGTTAGTTAAGACGAATTTGGGGTAGTTTTCACGAAGATTGACCAATCATGAAGACCCCGACGTCGTAGATTTCTCCAAGAAATTCTGACTATATAAGATTGGATGTAGGGGTAGTTCTCATTCGGCGAGTGTGGTATAAAAGATCGCCATATCCTGAATTTGTGCGAAGTGGATTTTAGGGTAGTTTCGCGGGCCGTAAACAAACGTGCGGAGTGTCATAGAGCTCCGAAATTGAGTTCGCCCCTTGTTACAGGGAGAATCGAGGGAAAATTGCTCGGACGGTGGTCGTTCCAGCGGAAACGGGCACGTGACGTCAACTTCTTGATCGGCGTGCTATAGAAAAATATCAATCGGAAAGTTTGGTCGGGAGCAAAAGAGGCGCGGAGTCGCCCCGTCGGAATTCAACAGGGATCGTTTCAACTCGGTTCTCTCGGCGGTGGGAGAGAGCCCGGCAAATCGTCGAGCGGAGAAACGAGCCATAAGAAAGTTTCGCCCGTAGATAATGCGGCTGTCGGACGACTTCGACTCAATCCCGGGACAAGTTCACGGGGTAGTTCGCGTGCCGTTGCGGAACTTCTCGGGGCCGAGTATACACGATTATCGCGAGGGGTGGTGGATGATGAAAGCCAGAAGGTCACCGGAAGTGATCAACGTGTCGGCGAGGGCTTACAAGATCGGCCGGAGGGGAGAGAACCGTTTTCTCCTGTGGAGGCACAATAGCTGGTCACAAAAGGATCACGGCCGAACCCACCTCTTTCTCCTCGAACTGAACGAACGTCATAATTTTCCTTCGGAGTTTCCCGAGTTTTTCCACTTCTCTTTCTCGCCTTTCCACCGACGATTTCTGGCCCTAACCCCCGACAATTCTCCCCCGGATTCCCTTCCCGGTGAAAAACAAGGTAATCGGACAACGCTCTCCCAGCCAGTCGTCAAAAAACTTTCGCCGAAAGCGAATCGAACCCTTGGCTCTCCGCTCGACGACGAACGTGAATAATGGCTGCCGGAGACGTCGGCGGCGTGGCGCTCGGATTTAAACGATCGCTCCTCCTGGCGCGCGAGACTTCTCAGCGAGAGGTTTTAACCCAGGGAGTTCCAACTTATAGCTTGCGAATCATACGCGGTACATTCCCCGCTTAGGTTCTACGCTCACTCTTAGACTTCATCGTTGCCGTAGAACTTCGTCCCTGCCCACAGTAGTAGTGAGAAGACGTCTGACTAATGATGGGAACCTTGCGGTTCTCTGAGGAGAACAAGTTGGAACTTCCTGTTTTAACCCGTTAAGGGCGTAGGATGCCCACGTGACCATGGTATTTTTCATTGTGACCAACCACCGCGGGAAAAACCAATTTGGCAACAATGATGAACATACAGGTAATCATGACAGGTTTTTTTCTTTTAATCATTATCTTTATTGGTATTAATAGATCCGAGTGGCTCCAAGCCCTTTATATTTCTGTTGTTACGAATCTATGCTGATAGTTCTCATGTCTAAGCGCCATCTCGTTTGAGTAGCTGAACTAAAATTGGTTCTACTTGCCCTTCATGAACGGAATCTGGGGAACAATTGAATGCGATCACGCGGGAACGTTTCACGTCCTTATACGATTATATTTTGAGCTGAGTGAGGGTTCATTCAAAAGAGGAAGGTTATACGTAGTGCGGTCTTCTCGATTTTTTCGCGAGAAAACTCTTTTTGTGCACGAAAAATACATTAGAATCTGCGGGATTTTTCTTCATTTGTTTTCCCTATTTTGGACACTCATATTATTAGATATAAACCTTCCTCTTTAGAATAAGCCCACACACAGCTCAGAATATGCTAATATGAGCTGTGTGAGGGCTCATTGTAAAGAGGAAGGTTCATCATAACCAGCTCTGCTCATAATTTAAGTTGAAAAAATCATTTTGTATCAGAAAAATACATTAGAATCTGCGGCATTTTTCTTCATTTGTTTTCCCGACTTTGGACACTTATAATATAAGATATAAACATAATCTATCTAAATCATGAGCAGAGCGAGCTATGATGAACCTTCCTCTTTAGAATAAGCCCACACAAGGCTCAGAATATGCTAATATGAGCTTTGTGAGGGCTCATTGTAAAGAGGAAGGTTCATCATAACCAGCTCTGCTCATAATTTAAGTTGAAAAAATCATTTTGTATTAGAAAAATACATGGGATCCTGAGGGTGGTTGTCTCGACTTGTTTTCCCTAATTTGGACACTCATATTATTAGATATAAACATAATCTATCTAAATCATGAACAGAGCGGGCTATGATGAACCTTCCTCTTTAGAATAAGCTTACACACAGTTCAGAATATGCTAATATGAGGACAAAAAATGTTTTCTCGCAAACACTGATTTCATCAACAAAGCTGTGTTTGTGGGAAAATTTTTTTGTCCTCATATTAGCATGTTATGAGCTGTGTGAGGGCTCCTTGTGAAGAGGAAGGTTTATCATAGCCCGCTCTGCTCATGATTTAAGTCAGAAAAACCGTTTTGTATTAGAAAAAATACATGGGAACCTGAGGGTGGTTGTCTCAACTTGTTTGCCCTACTTTGGACGCTCATATTATTAAATATAAACATAATCTTGTTAAATCATAAGCAGAACGGGCTATGATGAACCTTCTTCTTTACAATGAGCCCTCACACAGCTCGTAACATGCTTGTATAAAAAGAAAAGATGGTTTCCCGCAAACACGATTTTCACTTATGTTTCTAGTAATAATCTAGTAATATGCTAGTCATATCCATGGGTCTGGTACCCCCTTAACCGAGGAAAGAGAGTTCGCTTGTGCGTTCTTTGAGCGCTCCGCATTTTCTTGGCTGCTTGATCAAAATCTCTTGATCAGCCAGCCTCGGCTCTGTATAAGGAAAAATTGTCTAAAATAGTGCAAGGAAATGTCTGAAATTTTGTTGAGCTGGCAGGATCTCGATTTCCGAGTCTGCGGCCGGGATGCGCGCACGCCAAGGGCCGAAAATGATTTCGCGGTCAGGCGATTATCGCACGGTCGTCGAAGTAATAACGTTCTCCGGGTTGCGCGCGAGTGGGTACAGGCGCGCGCGGGGATGGTCGGGCAGATGGGCAGCGTTGATTCCATTTTCCGCGACAACACGTGTTCTCCGGGCTCGAAAATGGAAATAACAGACGGGCCCGGCCGGACGAATTGACCCGAGAGGGAATCCGATACTCGAAAACGAGTCTGGAAACGACTCGCGGCGACCTCGCTTTTTCCACTCTTTTTCAAGGCGATTTTCGATTCCCCGTCCGATCGGGAAAAATCGACGAGCTCGTAACAAATTGAACTCGTTCGCCACGCGGGAAGCGCATATTTTCACCGTCGCTCACTCTTTTTCCCTCTCATCTCGTCCGCGTTCTCTTCGCCGGAGTTCTCTCTACCTTTTATTCTGCTTGTAACTTTTGCGTCCAGCCTCGGCCGCCATTTTTTCCTCCCTTTTCCTTCGCCCGGTTCACCCGTTAACTTCCTTTTTGCCGCCCCTGACCCCCTTTTCCTGTTTCCTTTCGTGTTTTATAAATTTCCCCGTCCACTTCGCTGCTTCCTTCCGCCTCTCCTTTCTTTTTCTATCTCTCTCGTTCTCTATTTTCTCCCGGATTCGAATTTCCCGCCTCGTATAATCCGCGATCTCAACAACGTCATGGAAATCGAGCATGCAGTCGAGCCGATTGAACGGTTCGCAGACGGGACACCGTTGTAAAGAGGATATAGCTGAAGCTTGGATAAAACAGAGACAGAGAGAGGGAGAGAGACTATAGAACAAATCGGATTGCGCAGGGAGATTGAAATAAATCAATTAATAAATTCGTCGCGCGATTTTCCTGTTTCACGTTGTCGTACAATCGGCCCGGAGATTGTTTGTGCTACAAACGATCGTTTGTTTTGTAACAGCGAGCGCGCGCGCACGCTCGCTCGCACAGGGATAATCCTCGTAACGGCAATAATAAACAGACTAAAATATTGGTAGAATAAAATACTTGGGTATCGACGATTTCAATCGGACTGTAGCGTCACGTTGATCGGCAACGCGTCGCTTTTTGCCCTCAGTTTTATCCGTGCTCGAAAACGCTCGAAGCTTCTCGCCACAGTTTCCAACCGGAAGTCTGTTTAAGATCGTCCCGGGCGGCGGAAGTTTCTGTTTAATCGGAACAGGAACTTTGCTTAATGATTTGTCGCGCAAATATTGATATTTGGACAGAGATCGAGATATGCTTCGATGAAAATTCACCGATTTCCTATTTTAACGCGGCCGTAATTAATTTTGTCTACTTGCGATGTGGTTAAGTTCGAACTTAAATTAAAGCGAAATCATAAATAGCTTCTCTTCTTGTGAAAATACCACTTAAAAAACAATTATAGTTGAAGTGTGAATTTTATGCATTTATGGGCTGGCATTCCTGTAGGCTGTGTTTAACTGTAATGTAATTTAAATTAGATATCTATGTATTTCCCATAATTATATTTTCAACGAATTTTTAAAAGTCGCATTTTTACATGTATCAGCTTTTCCGTACACATCGCCGACTTCCCGTTCGTTCCCATTACTGGTCACCGCAAGGGGATTTGGTCGCTGCGCCGATACTGATCAGACCAAGCGTTCGACGGCATACTTCATTTTTCTTGACACTGTTCCACCAAATGGACACTTCTGAGATTTTTTTACAAAGTAGGTAAGTATCATAGCAATATTTTATAATTTTTTGGTAGGTGTCAACCCACGGGAAGATAGTTAATAAAATTCCCAAAAAATTAATTCATTATTTTCAACTATAAATAATTAGCAAAAAATTTTGGGAAAAATCTGGAATGTAGAGTATATCTATATCTTTTGTTTGCCGTTTATCCCATGTCGATATCTTTTCTCGTTTTGTAGCAAATTGCATTTAAGTTCGGGCGAATTTACCCCAATATCACCCTTATCGATGGGGGTAGACATTTGAAATTTTACACAATGTCTTTTTAGACATAAAACTATGTTTTTAGACAGAAATCAGGAAAATCGGAGTGGGGGCCGCTGGCCCATGCTTATCCTGCTATACCCTTTGCAAGTTGAAATCCCGACGTTTCGATCCTGATGAGGATCATTTTCAAGAGATTTTTGCGTCTGAAACAAAATGTAACATTCCAAAAATAACCGTATTTAAAAGAAAAGGAAAAACAATGTTTTAAACTCGAAAATAGACTTATTTTTCTTACATATTATATAGGAAAGAAATTTATCTTTATGAATAATGTGTTACTTCCATGCTGGTAGATAATGGACTGAATCCTTGTTGAAGGTTACAATGTAAACAGTGAATACTAACGGACAGAGAATTGGAACTTGGCCAATTAGAAGCAAGTGATCTATGTTTGCTACAATCCATAATGGGCGGCAAATTCAAACCTCAATATAATCCGTCTCAATCACATGACTACACAGTATAATACCTCAACATTGTTGTGGTAACAGAAAGAAATTAACATTCAACCACATTTGAAATTTAAACGCAAATAAATCAGAATCAAACATTATAGTAAATACTATATATAGAATACTATTAAAAAGTTAGAAACAAATTTGCAAATTTGTTATAAAACATGGAATGTTTAGTTTATTTTTGATCGAACTTCACATAGATGAAGTACTCACCTTAGTTCTTGTGTAAATGAAACTATAATTATGAAAAATAGATAGCTAATTTAAATTACTTTACACTCACACACAGCCTACAAGGAGTGCCAGTGACAATCGCAGCGATACGTCAAGGGATACAGTATTTTATCCGCAAATGTCCCAAAAATCTGACCTGTAAATGTCCCAGATCTATCCCCACTACTGCTGGGTACACCCCCTTGAGGGGCCACGAAATTCGAAACGCCTCGGTCGCCGAGAAATGTAAACATAGCTAATCCCAATTTCCAACTTCCTTATTTTTCATTATTTTTTTATGAGACTTGTGGCATTTTTCTAATGCAAAATGATACCAAACATGATATAATTCCGATGATATTTACTTGTGTAATAGACAGTCAAAGTTTCGGGCACAAGGAAGAACAGTTGCCGGTGAGCCTTTGAAATGTGCTGGCGACTACGAATCTCTGCGTCTCTTTCTTTCCCATACGCTATCCTACGCGTCCAAACTTTAACTGTCTATTACACAAGTAAAAATCATCGGAATGATATCATATGTGGTATCATTTTTCTTAGAACAACGCCACAAATATGATAATCGAAGTCTCATAAAAAATAAGGAAGTTTGAAATTTGGATTAGCTACGTTTACAGTTCTCGGCGACCGAGGCCTCTCAAGCTCGGCTGTCCTTCACTACGTTCGGCAAAACTCAAAGAATAATGTCTCTGGCGTATAAATGTCCCTCGGCAGACCCGTGCTAGGGACTTATATCGATAAAATACTGTATACGTAAAGTGTTCGGGATTGGAAGGAGGGTCAGAAGAACTTTAAGTAGAATAGTCACTTAAACTTTATTTCTTCACTAGCCCAACTTATTCTGAAGATTAGTTGGATATTAATAAGATATTCAGCTGATTCTGAATCTGGTCTTAGTTTTTCTCCTAGACGCACAGTTTTTGAGAAATTTGAGTTTGAAAAAAAAACATATTTTACGACTTTGAACAAAGATTGGAATGTTATTATAAAATATATTGTATTGTTCTTTACAGCAAAAAATTCTCTAGACTTTCCCGAATTCAGAGATGTGCAATAGTAATACATTATGATTGTTTAAACATGTTTACGTCGCGTATATCTCGTATTGTTATTTGCGTGCGTCATCGAGCTTTGTGTATCGATCATTTATGCAGTAAACGTTTGTGAATATTGTGACTTACGTCCTTTCGAAACAACTGCACTCCTAGAATTTACGGTTCCTTGCGCGTACACAAATACTTCATTATGTTTATTTTGAATGTGTTTTATATATGAGAATACAATATACCTTTAAACTAGTGGGTTATCAAATAATTTCAACGACAAAATGATTACATTAGTTTTGTTTATGAAAATTGACTTTTTACAAAATCGTGAGGTCGTAGACAAATTTTGAGACCAGATTTAAAATTAGAAAAAATTTATGGAAAATTATGTATGTCATGTTAAATAAAATGTTTCTCCGCGCGTGATATTGGAAAAACTACAATTTTCTTGAAATTGTGCAAGTTTAATGAATTTTTTCAAGGTTGGAAAACGTTCGCACCATAATCTCCCAATATTTCGCATATTCTGCAGTTTCAGCTTTAATTTAAAAAAAATGCATCGCTTTACCTCATTTCTATTCAAAGTTCTTTGATTTTGACACAGAATTCATCGGTTTGTCCCACTGTGCGACGCGACGTAGCCGCGCATCGTTGTTCGGTTCCCCGAATTTCAGGTGACAAATATTAAGCTCGGAATGGTAAAGAGGATTCGCGGCAGCATCCCGCACCGATGCGATATTACCGGGGAATTGGAAGTAACGGCTGACGAAAATTAAAGGCGAAGTATTCTGGATGGGGCTTCGACGCGCGTCACCGTAATCCAATTAACACGATGAATACGCCCACGAGAATTCTCCTCATTACACCGTCGGTAATTCGAATCCTGTCTCGAATTGTAAACGTCGATAAAAGCCTCACACAACTCCCCCCACCCCGCCCCCACCGGAAATCACCGACTATTTCATCTTTAGAATTTTTCTCTTTAGCGGCGATCTTTACAAAGAAGGTGAAGTAATTTGTAATATTTTGATACCCAATTAGACACCAACCCTTCATTTTGATCTTCTAATACAGTCTTGAACAGCAATAATAATTTCGTAATCTAATCATTTCATAATCAATTAATTTTACGTTATGTAAAAGAAGATTTTCAAATCATGTGTGACAAACGAAAGTTAAGTCAAAATGTATTTTTGCCTGTAATAATTTGAACAAGTCAGAAATGATATGACTAGACTGCGGATCTTTATGAAAAATAAAAATTGTCGGTATCAATTATGAAAAATGAAAATTAAATCAAAACGTATTTTTGCCAGTAATAATTTGAATAAGTTGGAAACGATGTAACCAGACGTGGAACAGCAATTTACTTTTAGAAATCAAGTTACGCTTGTAAATACAAGATACACATTTTATGTTAATTATTGACGCCAGAAATTTTTGGAACATATTTCCTTAACTACTTGCATTATAATATCTTAGTAGACTCATCTGGAACACAATTTATTAAACGTGTATGGCACCGATAAAATACTATTTTTCTGTTATTAATATTTAGCCATTATTAATTGAATTAAAGAAATTAATTCTCCTAATAAAAGTGAATTTGTTAGGGTATAATAAACGGTTGAATTAGCCATGTCTAAAATTGTCAAAATGTATATCTCTGAAAATGGCATTTTCATTCAATCTTGTATTTGAATAAGTCGGAAATGATATGACCAGACTGCGGATCTTTATGCACGATAAAAATTGTCCATGTCAATTGCGAGAAATGAAAATGTATTTTTCCTTTCAATCCCCTTAAAAGTCGAGGACAATATAAACTTTTATTTTTACTAATTTCTGTCATAAATGCATAAAATCTGCGGTCTGGATCTCTTCTGAAATTCTGTTAAGACCTTTTCAGTTTTGTATTTGATCATGGTCACTTCGGCGATGCATGCATAAAATCCGAAGGTCCAGTTCTGAATATTGATTGGACTGTTTCACTCGTGCCGAATTTATAGACATGCCGAATGAAGTTACGTTGGGAAACTTTGCTTTCCGCGAAACTTAGGCTGACTATTTGGGTCAGTGTACTTCGGGACGTCGTTCAAGTATAGAGGCCATGTCGCTGCGGGCTCTCCTAAATCATCGTGCCTTCAGGAATTTATATGTTACTCTGCCAAGAACGTTAATATCTCTATGAATATGAAAAGTAGGCTCCTCCGAAGGAGGACACTCCAATAAAACTTCGCTTTCCATTGATCAACTCCTCCCTCGGGATTTTTATATTAATTCGTCGGAAGTTTTCAAGGTTGGGAAGATTGCTTTCAAACTTACTTTCACTTGAAAGATGGTTATTATCGATTCCTTTCGCTCGCGCTCCGAATATTATTACCTCTTTCCCTGGCGGAAGTCGATTATTGATTTATACTACTCGCGATGACGTTGTTATCGATTCTTTCTACTCGCTGAGTAAGACAGCGTCGAGTTCTTCTACTGGTCGAAACTTTATCAACCTGTCGTACTAATGCCGGCATTATTAGTATCGATAAACCTATTATCAACGTTCGCTGCTTGGCGAAACCATAATAACTGACTTTAAGATCATCATTTACTACTTCTAAATCGTTGTCGAAGCAACTCATTCGTATACAATCGATTTGTTACTCTGAAAATCTTGCAGTTCACAGGGTCCATCAGGACCGAGCAACATTATGAACTCAACTAGAATCCTTTATGATCTCTAATCATGCTTCACTTCCCAAGATTCTATTTAGGACACACGTCGTTCGAGATAAGCTCATAATGTCAAAAATCATGTAAGTTAAATAATTTTAAACTTTTAATGTTATCGGCGCACGGTTCGATCAATCTCTAATCGTATAAGTTAAAGCTCACAGATGTAGTATCCAGAAAAATGAGTAATTTATTTGTAAAAAAACAACAGGTTACAAGCTCCGTGCGAAGAAAAGACTGCCCGCAGTACGTTGGCGCTTCCTTTATATCTGGAGTCCTCTCCTCTAATTCGCGCTTCTTCATTATTTTTCCGCGGCTCGGTGATATTACCATATTTGGTAATGCATCGGCAATTACTTCACAACGTGTCTTGACGACGTGTCAACACGGCGGGCCGTCGAATGTTCCAGACAACTAACTACTAAATGTTATAGAACGTTCTGGAACATTCTCGTACAATTTTCCTACACAGAGTTCATAAAAATTTATCTGTATCTATACTTAATAAGCAATAAGTTTTACTTCTGCCGCACGTGGTTTCCACGCACATGATTTTTTTTATTCTGTTCCACACACGGTAGGTGTTTTTAGCTATTAGCAATAGCTGATAAGCTATATATCTCTGTAAAATAAAATATTTATTTAATTTTAAAGTAGTTGCACGTGGTGTCGTAACATAACCATGTATTTTTTTATTTTACATGTAATTTTGTAATTTATATACATACCTCTTGTTTTTTAAATATATATCTAATATATATAATAAAAACACCATTAGTGTAGCATCGTAAATTCGTCACAACCTTCGCCGAGGCCAGACTTATGTTTTAGGATTTACGATTGTACCTAGAGCGCGCGATTTTCAGAGACCGAGCGCGAGGCCTGCAAGGGCCATAAAAGAGAAAGCGTTTGGGTCCTTTTGGGAAAGCTAGAGGGGATGGAAGGGCCGACTGGAAATTACCGATGGGGGAGGTTAGAGTTGTTTTGCACGTCGAGGCGAGCGGTACGAATGGTGGCGAGTCGAAGCTATACTTATTTATTTCACACGTGTATTTGTTTTCTCTAAGTTCTATTAAAATTATTTGTTTCCTAACCTCGAATTTAATTAATCCCACATTAGTATAATAATAAAATAATCACTTCAATAAAACACTTCAATAAAATAAAAATAAAAACGTGGCTGCACGTGCTGTCGTACCATTAGACTACGCGGCCTGTACGAAGCGCTGAAGTCCTCAATGGCGGCGCGGATTACAAAGAATGAGAGAGAGCGCTATAGATCCCGGCTAATGCTTTCTTTCTTTCCGTAAGACGGTGCAGTCTATCTCTATGAGTCTATAGGCGTAACATAACCATGTATTTCTAACCATTTCATTTGATACTACTACCAAAATCTTCGCTGTCATTCTAAGATCATTGGTTGTCTAAGCGGTTAAGGAGTTGGACTACCAATCGGTGGACCGGGGTTCGAATCCCGTCGGGGAAGAAATTATTTTTCTCCGTTCATTCTCAGTTTAAATTTTCGCGCCACTCGACATTCGACTTCCGTCACATCGACTTCCGTTACATCAGAAAATTGTTACCCTGAGCAAAGAAGTTTCACTTCAAAAACTGAGCAACGCTGTAAACCCGGATCCTCCATAATCCCTATCCTTACTTAACCGTTTATGAATCGATCAATGCCACACGGGGTTCGCGAGAGGCTCAAAGTAGTCCGACTAAATCCGATAAACGAGCTCCCGCTAACCAGAATTATTTCAAAACGGTCCGCGCTTGCGAAAAGCCTGATTCCTGTTTTTGAGAATGATTTCATTTAGGGCACGCGGGATTTGTCGGGGACTCAAAGCAGCTCGGCTAAATCCGATAAACGGGTTTCTCGGGAAGCCTGGTCTCTGTTTAACTATTTAGGAATGATTCCATTTAAGACACGGGGTCTATTAGGGACGCTCAAAGCGGACAGGGTCTGGGACAATGAGGACAGAGGACGCCGGCCCGGCAAAGAGGACGCGATTTTGGTCAGACACGGTCGAGTATGGTTGCGACGAGAGGGTGAAGGGGTTGGCGGGGTACGTCGAGGCCGGGGAACGATTACACAGGTGGATGAAAACGGGTCTGACCCGTGCGCACCCCGGAGCTCCGGGTTAGTCACATATTTGCCGACGTACGAAGGACTAAAAGCTTTTCACTCGCGGCTCTATTTTCGACCTGTAAATCGCGTTCCGTTACCGCTCTTACGCGAAACAGCCGAGCAAAATGCATCGGCCCCTCCAACGAACACACAAGATGGACGCCGAACGACGCCGACCGACGCCGCCGCTCCAAACACACCAGTAGGGTGGTCCTTATTTTTCGACCATGGAATGTTCGGCCCCCCCCTATATTGTTCCTTTTCATGAAAAAATGATATATTCATAGTTTTAGCGCAACCGAACATCGGGAAGTCGGGCCTCATCGAGCGCGAAGTTTTGAAATAGAGGTAAGAGCGCGCTAAATGTGAAGCGTAAACTGAAAATTGAAGTTAAATATTTTATACAAGTTTTATACAATACTAGCAAACCCCGACACGGCTTCGCCCGTGCTAAATGTGAGAAGTATTTAGATTTTGATCGTAAGTATGTTAATATATATATGTATAGATGATAACCCTGGGGAACATTATTAATTCATTAATAACAATTTATTGTTGAAATAATAGTTAAAAGAGGGAGGGGGGTTTTACGCGGTATGTAATATGACACGTGCATGCTTTTCCCAGGAAGACTTGACCTTGAACGTGTCCGAACGTGTTTTGCAGTATTAAATACCTCGTGTTCAAATACCTATGTAGGACCAATTTTCATAGCGATAGGTTCGACGGTATGGACGTCGATATATTGCAGTGACATCTACAGCGGCGAGTTACAACAAAATGAGTAGCGTAAAAACCTTCTCCATGAAAAAATACATACATGTGTCAAGTTTCATGTTGATCGGTCAAATAGTTTCGAAGTCTATTAATATATATATATATATATATATATATATATATATATATATATATTTTATATATATATATAGATTTTATACTTTGTACGAATTAAGAATATTTCACATTAATTAGCCTGTCGAAATTCTATCCGCCACCTTTTCCCTAAAAAGTCTGTTTTCGCGAAGCGAAATATCGGTGAGAACGATCGGTGCGACGCACAGTGGTCGGGAAGCGCTAAAACGTGGCCAAAATGCCAAAAATGACTTTCCCGTTAGGCGAGTGGGGTTTGCCGTATTGGATACTCAGATAACGACTCTATGGGAAACCCATAGCAAAAAGGTCTTACCATTTTTACCTGCCAAATGGTGGGAGTACAAATACATATCGCGTTCATTCCTCACGCAGTTTTCGTGCAGTGAACTACGGTGTCTAAAAAACAGTGTCAAGCTTCTAATTTTACGAAAAGATAATTTTTTTTGAGTGTGTACGATGGATGCTGTTCATGGAAGTAAGTACTATGCATAATAACAATACTGGATTTATATTAATTAGTGTTTATAATGTATAAAGTCAAAGATAAAATTTGGTGCACAAATTTTAAGAACGTAAACTAAGAGTTGTATACACCCCAATATCCTCCAGATTTGATTGCTGGGTTCTGTAGTAGATACTTTAATCTTACATTATTTTGAAAAAAAACCTGCGGTAAATTGCATTTGAACATCAACAACAATTTGTTTATTGTTTCAAAAAAATTTTTTTGGTTACGCATCCGCCATTTTGTTTTTTTAATTTTTGACATCAGATTCATATTCGCCGGCACGAAAAATATGGGAATACTAATTTTCAAGAGAGTCCAATAATTGTTTGGTTTACGCATCCGCCATTTTGTTCTTTTAATTTTTGACATCAGATTCATATTCGCCGGCACGAAAAATATGGGAATACTAATTTTCAAGAGAGTCCAATAATTGTATGGGTTACGCATCCGCCATATTTAATCCGCCAGTTTGTTTTTAAAATTTTTGACATCAGATTTATGATCAGCGACCCGAGACACCTAAGAATATCAATTTTGAACTACATTGGAGTACTCCTTCCTATTTTGGCCACGTTTTAGGGCTTTCCGACCATTGTGCGACGCGTTGAACCGTTGCACCGAGGTCCTTTTCGTTTATTTTTCTGTTTATTTCGTTCCGTACCCGGGTACCCTCGAATGCCGCCTATGAACATAAAATTCTAATAAAAAAATAAATAAAAAAGCATAATGCAATTACTTTGCATTGGGATGGTACAATGTTACCATCTTTAACTGGCAAAGAAAAAGGAAACCGATTACCAGTAATAATAACCTGTGATGGAGATGAACAATTGCTCGGGATTCTAGCGATACCTTCTGGTACTGGTGAAGAGCAAGCTCTTGCGGTTTATGATGTATTGGCAATATGATAATATGATGTATGATAAATTTTTTTAAAAGATTTTCGATTTCCATAGATTTTATAAATAAGGATCCCTCAGAATGGGAAAGTGATCCCAGTTATAACGCAGGCTTAATTATAGTAAATAATTTAGTTGTAGTTAATGATACGGCAGAAGGAGGAGTCAAACTTATGGAAGAATTTAACGATTTATTATCGCGAAACCAAATTTGAGATCAGAAAAAATTTATGGAAAATTATGTATGTCATGTTAAACAAAATGATTTATTATCGCGAAATGAAAAAGAAAAACAATTTATAATGCAAACTGTGTCAGACTACAGAAAGCGCTATCCAGACGCAAAAAGACTACATTAACGAAATCTCTATAAAATGTCTTTAGTTGTATTTGTTGTATTAAATGCATTTGTTGCCTTGTATATATTAAAAAGTATTTAAACTCAATACCTCGATACTTCTTAGTTTCTTATCTTCGCCTTTACATATACGGTGTAATATTCACCACATCCGGATAAAAATATTATGCTCTAATTAACTATAACATATTTATGTCCAATCTTAATTTCTCTACTTTTTAAATTAGTATAAGAATAAAACTAAA
Organism: Lasioglossum villosulum; assembly: GCA_963971365.1. Taxonomy (NCBI): domain Eukaryota; kingdom Metazoa; phylum Arthropoda; class Insecta; order Hymenoptera; family Halictidae; genus Lasioglossum; species Lasioglossum villosulum. The sequence continues at coordinate 28,244,887 of OZ020497.1, forward strand.
AGAATTGGTATTTTCAATAAAATACGTAAAATTTGACATATACATTTATAAAAATATGATAATTAGTTAATTGTTATATTAAAAATATTACATTTTGGTACTATTATAATCAATATTTTTTACACAAGAAGAACGTTTGGTCGTAATCAAAAGTCTTTTGTTCAAATATTCCTATTCCTACGAAATTTCATGTTTTTTGTAACTTTAACGTCAATGAGGCACGGTTTTCCCTTATCCGATCAACTTCAAACTTAGCAGAAATTATTTTCTTACCCAAAGGTACAATTTTAGGGAGGAGCCGCGAAAAAATCTCGCAAATAAAATTTCACCAGGTATAGCTAAGGACCACCTTACTCACCAGTTTTGCGACACGCGACAACCAGGCGAACCCGGTTTTCCAACGCGAATATCGGAGGTCGATTCCCGTTACCGAATGGGACACGTTTGTCGTCTAGTCTCGACTACAGTGTCACGTTTAGGTCGAAAAGTTCAAGCATGGAGTTCCGTGTTTCCCATCAGTTGTCCTTTCGTTTTTTAAAAAATTTCAACTTGTACGTCCCGTTGAAGATATTCGTGTCTATTTTTCCAGAAGTGTTCCTTTTGTTTTTATGATTGGCTATATGACCGTCGAACATTGATTTTACAGCATTTTTGTGAAGTGGTTCTCTAGTATGAATATAATAGACTGCTTTTAAAGATTTTTCTCGAGGAAAATTCGTTTTGGAAATGTCGAATGTTTTGTTTTATTAAGTCGGCGCAAATATTGTATTCGGCGAAACTGAGCCTGGATGGAAAATCGTAGATTTTTGCGGAAAATGTTTGCTCTCCAAGTCTCAAAGTTAGAATTTCACAAATATTAACTTAACTCTGGTTCGCACGGTGAAGGAACATTTGCTAAGTGGATTCTAACCATTTTATATAACATTCTCGTATTTTAAAGATTTATGCGTTCATGAAAAAAATGGGCATATAAAATACAAAATTGTGGAAATATCAGCAGCCTTCAACCATTCGATTACGTATAACTTACCGCAGCTTGCAAGAAAAATTGAGGTAAAGGTACTAGTAATTTCAACGTATTTTCCTTATGAATAAACAGCGGATCTTTGTGCAAAATAAAAATTTTCTATTTGAATTGCAACAAATTGAAGTGAAATATTAATTTTTTAAAAATATGTTTGATATGTTGGAAATGATATAACAGTGCTTTTTAATTCTTGCAATGTTTTTGCTGTTTTCAATTGCTATTATGAATAAAGTTAACTCATTTCAGAGACGTTACGTGTTAGGACAAATACACCTCAGTACTTTTTAAAGAGACACATGTACGTTTTCTCTACGCATCCACTTCTCAAAAATCGCCTCCAAGAAGTTAGCCCCCACTTGTGGAATTAAATAATTTCAACAGTTGTGCTGAATTGTGCTATATTGTGCTCGAATATTATAGGGTGTTCGACTACAGGTGGGAGAAAATTTAAGGGGTGGTTCTTAACGATGATATAAGACGAAAATGAAGAATAAAAAAATTGCGATTTCGGCTTCGTTATTTAATTGTTAACAATTAAAAATGAACAACGCGTCTAACAAAAGTGTACGTTGTGTACGTCAAAGAGTTCAATGTTGTCCAACGATTTGTTAAACATTTTCACCTCGCTGGGGCCCCAAATGAGAACCAAGTTATGCATGCATCTGTCACTTGATACTTGACTGTCGCGTTGTTAATAGCTAAATAACGAAGCCGAAATCGCAATTTTTTTATTCTTCATTTTCGTCTTATATCATCGCTAAGAACCAACCCTTAAATTTTCTCCCACCTGTAGTCGAACACCCTGTATAACTATAATACAAAAAATAAGATGAAAAATGGAAAAAAACGATTTTTTGAGTAGCCCCCCACTTTTCATTTTTTTCAATTTTCTCAATTGTGCTGAGTTGTGCTAGGTTGTGCTAAGATTGTGCTAAAGTATTACTCACTTGCTTAGGTGTGATTAAGTATGGTAATGAAAATAGTAAGAACTGTAAGAAAAATGAAAAAGTTTTAACATAATAACATACAATATTCAAAAAAAGTAACTATTAAATGTTTAAATGTAAGAAAAAAACCAGTTTTTCATCATTTTTCACTCACTTGCTTAGGTGTGATTAAGTATGGTAATGAAAATAGTAAGAACTGTAAGAAAAATAAAAAATTTTTAACATAATAACATACAATATTCAAAAAAAGTAACTATTAAATGTTTAAATGTAAGAGAAATACCAGTTATTCATAATTTTTCACTCACTTGCTTAGGTGTGATTAAGTATGGTAATATGAGTAATATGGCAATTTCACGACACTGATCATCTCGACAGAGATCTAGATTACATGAATCGATACCACGGCGGTAAATTAAAAAAATCATAATACGTCTTTAAGCTCACCCATTGAATATACCATAAGGTAAATCAAAATATTATTGACATACAATTATAACTCAAATCAATTTTCATACATAACATTGTATGTGTTATATATTTACTTAGGTTAATTATTAAAAGAAAATATATGCTTTTGTATTGGAAAGGATTCATCATATAACATTACTGACACAGTAATGTTGCGTAATATTCATATACCATAGGTGTTTCGTACGTAAGATTTATGCTACGGTGTTTAATCATGTGAAACGTTTCCAATAATAACCTTCGATGTAAATTTTCTTCTCTGTCAACTATTTTGACATTGTCATAATTGAATCTATGATCAAGTTCTAATGAAATTCTCACGACTCTCATATTACCATACTTAATCACATCTAAGCAAGTGAGTGAAAAATTGGTTTTTTCCTTTACATTTAAACATGTAAAAGTTACTTTTTTTGAATATTGTATGTTATTATGTTAAAACTTTTCATTTTTTTTACAGACGCAATTCAATTTCAATCTTGAAAATGGTCAAAATCAATGACCGAAACGTCGATTATTTTGAAAATTAGCAAAATTGTTTAATTAATTTTTTATTTGTTATGAACGATCGAACCGTAACGCCGAGATCATTCAACAATTGTTTTGTTACTGGTACCTTTACCTTAGAATGATTTTGTTTAATTTTCTCGAAAATAAATCTTCTATACAATCTATGAAATTTTTCCCTTACTTTAATTTTCATAAAATTATATATCCGCAGTCTAACACTTATAATGCGTTTCCTGCTCAATCATAATGTGTTAGTGATAAATTTAATGATTGCCGTCTGTAGCGCTGACAATTTCTTATAACGTGTGTGTCGTCATATAACGCGAATCAATAAAGTTTCATTTCACACGATGGAACGTCTCGCTATAAAGCTAACTTCCCATCCTTCCCTCTCCATCTCGCGTTTCACTTGTGTCTCCGCAATTCGTTGCCCAGACAAGTGTGCATGTTCACGCATGACGTAGTTTAAACATTCGCGTCGCCTTGCTGTCCGTGTCAATTATTCAATTCTCAATCATTTCTATTCCAACTCTTTCGACTGGAAACTTTGATTGATATTACTGGAAGAGAGAACAATGCATTACAGCCCTTTGACTGTCTCGAGGATACTCTAAAAATTCGCTGATATCAAGACCGTGAATCTATTTAAAAATTTGTACATGTATGAAATTGTCAGTGTATTTGTACGAGATTGTCTTTGTCCAAAATGAATGAAAAAAACAAGTCAAAACAGTTAATCATTGGATAACGAGAAATTAAGAAAAAATGATAAAACACATTGAAATCTACGCTGAAATCATATTAAAATTACTTTATTTATTCACGATTATACCTGTGAGACGCAATGTTAAAACAAGCAGACAAATATTGACTCAGATCACTTTTCCATTAAGTAGTTCAATCTGTACAATTAAATAATTATAATCAAATCATGACAGAGAGGGTTCAGCATAAATTCCTCAGGTTTTGTGCTTATAAGACAAACAACCCAATGACATTCTTTGATCATGATTACTCTTCAATATCAAACATAGCGAACCTGGAGACATTATCTGATCGTAGAATAGTTTCCGACCTGAGCTTTATCTTTAACTTGTTAAATAATAATATAGACTGTCCCCCACTCCTGGGGCAAATTAATTTCTATGTACCGGAGCGTGTCTTGAGAACGAGATCGGGATTTCAAATAACCAAATCCAAATCTTCATATGGTGCAATTAATCCGGTAAATCGCATTATTAATATCTGCAATAAATTTTATAATAGTATTGATTTCTTTAATGGCTCGTTACAGTCTTTTAAAACTAAATTGAGCTGTACTATTAGATAATATTACCCTCATTTGCTGTTTTGTTCTGTCCAGATTTGGGTAATTTTAGATTAAGATTTTTTACTGTGTTTTTTTCTTTTGTTTTCTGTCATACATTTGTATCTACTCACATTTGTATAAAAGGATTTCGGTCCGTATAAATAATAATAATAATAATAATAATAATATGCATTTATTTCTAGACTACATTTTCAGTTCGTGTAGAAACGTTTTCAAGTGTGATTGAACGATCTTAAATAAATAAGAAATCAGATTGACTACCGTTTCAATAATTTTGCAGCTAGCTATTCCAACTGAATTTTCTCTATCGGCCAAGAAAATTCATTTTTCGAGTAGGTTAAGTCGAGGTATGCAAATTACTGGAATAGAAACGTAACTGAGGAACTCGCGGCGTCGTTTACAAGAAATCTTCTCGGTGGCTGATAACGAAGGCGCCGCGAGACTCACCGTATCCTAGTTTCATCCGTGATTACGCTATTTCACCCGCATATTCACGGAATGCACCGATGCGAACGCGCGATTCGCGTATGAGCCCGGTAATCGCCGATGGCAAACAATTGCTCGTACCGTTTCCCCATTGTCTCTGTCCCGCTAAATTAGAATCGTTCGAACCATTTAACTTCTTGATCCGAGCCGCGCTGTTTCTCGTGATTACGAATCACTTGTAATATCGTTTGACAGTGGACGGACGCGCTTGGAACAGGTGAAACTACATTGCAATGACAATCGCGCTGGATCGTTTATCTGTTGTCATATTCCGTGTCCGAGTAATCCCGCGTTTAATTTCTCCGCGTTAATGAGAAGTATCGTTACGTTTGATATCGAAACGTTGGAACGAGCTGCTTAAATAACACCCGCGATTCATCGATTTGCGTTACGCTTTAAATGCTATTCCTCTCTCTCTCACTCGCTCGCTCAGAAATGCTAAAGACTGTTCTTTAGTAAGACTTTTATGCGCGTATAAATCGCAAACGATTCCGATGTTCCACTGCTTTTCGCTGTTTCCAAAGAGATTTTTACGCGCAGGTTGATAAAAGCGTTAGTGAACAATTTATTATAGTCGATATTGCTCTTCGGATTATTCTATGTTCCTGATATAATACAAACGAAAATAGTAAGATGAAAAATAATCCAGATAGCACCCGGACGTCCGATGTACGTCCAATGGACGTATGAACGTAAATTGAACGTACATCGGACGTCCAATTGATGTCCGTGCTATCTGGGAATATTCTTAGAGTACGTGAAATGACAAGTAAAATGAAGATGGTTTCTACGAAGTCTGAGTAGATAGATTAACTAGATTTCCATGTTCCACTGCTTTCCACTATTTTCAAACTGATTTTCCCCCGCAGTTTGGTAAAAGCGTTAGTGAACAATTTATTATGGTGGATACATTACTTTGGATTATTCTGTATGTCTTATATAGTACAAATGAAAATAGTAGGATAATAATATAGTTAGAATATGTGAAATGACAAGCAAAATGAAGATGGTTTCGAGGGAGTCTCAATAGCTAGATTAACTAGATTCCGATGATCCACTATTTTCAAAGTGATTTTCCCTCACAGTTTGGTAACAGCGTTAGGGAACAATTTATTATGGTGGATACAGTACTTTGGATTATTCTGTATGTCTGATATAGTACAAATGAAAATAGTAGGATAAAAAATAATATTCTTAGAGTACGTGAAATGACAAGCAAAATGAAAATGGTTTCTACGGAGTTTCAGTAGATAGTTGAACTAGATTCCAATGTTCCACTGTTTTCCATTTTTGTCAAAGTAATTTTCCCCCACAGTGTGGTAAAAGCGTTAGGGAACAATTTATTATGGTGTATACTGCTCTTCGGATTATTCCATCTTCCTGATATAATACAAACGAAAATAGTATGATAAAAAATAAGATTCTTAGAGTAGGTGAAATGACAAGGAAATTGAAGATGGTTTCTAGGGAGTCTCAGTAGCTAGTTTAACTAGATTCCGATGTTCCACTGCTTTCCACTATTTCCAAACTGATTTTCCCTCGCAGTTGGATAATAGCGTTAGCGAACAATTTATTATGGTGGATACAGCTCTTCGGCTTATTCCATCTTCCTGATATAATCCAAATGTAAAGGTTTCTACGGAGTCTAAGTAGTTAGATTAGCATAACCGGCATGTCTCGTTAGAGGTTAATCGTAGGGCGATGTTTGGTCATCACGCAGCCAGAGCGTAGAATTTCGGAATTTGTCTAGCGGATTTGCGAATAAATTAGCAGGCGGTGTTCGAGCAGCGAAATCGCGGAATCGCATGGTGCGCGATGCACGCTGGGAAGCCGCGAGCGAACGATAATCAAGGAACTGTTGCCGGCAAGTCTGCCGGAGAGATCTGTAGCTTGGTGGATCGCGGATGCAGCCGTGTCACGTCTTCGGATTCATTTCCTGGTAGGATTTCACCCGGCCTCGACGAGACAGCCTTGTTGCCGAAACTCGCGGGGATCGCGGGGGCGTCAAATACCGCGATCCGCAGGTACCCACATAGGCAGACGACTGGTTGTGTGCTTAGTGTTACCTGCCGTGCCGGCATGAACGTCGGCACGGAGACAGGGCGCACGCTGAGGAACCGAGATTCCGCGAGTTCTTCGTGGCTGTTTACACGAGCTATGGGTATCGCCGGGCACTAAGTAGGTCAGCGACGCCTCGCCGACGACGACGACGGCTGGATATTAATTTTCGAGACGCGTCTAATCTCGCATAATGCCCGCATGATTAAATAGCGCGTCGCACAAGCGCCGGCTCTGAGAACCCTTTCCGCGCGCAAGCTTCCTCTTTCACACTTCTGTACCGGTATCGCTCTGGCCCACCTTCGCTTCGTACGAAATTATACACGACCATTTACACTGTTCAACAAAGGGTCTAGCAGACTAAGAATAGTGGATCGCCCCCCCCCCTGGATTTTTATTGAAATTGTGTGGAAAACATTGGTTTTAGGTTGAAAGATAACCCCCCAAAATTTCAAGTCACTGATCCTTCATATATGGATTATATGAGGGTAAATACCCTTAACTATATCATTTTTTTTCTCGGTTGTTAATTAAGATATTCAGATAAAAAAATACGAAAATACTCGTACTTACGTCCTTAATTCCGTTCTTACGTCCGTCAATTAACCCAGGCAATATGTTATCTCGCGGAATTAATGAAGGATGATAATATCTTAAGGGCGTCGTCTGGTCAGCAGACGACACTCGCGCGTTGACGTGTGTGAGTGCACACATCGCTATATCACATATACGTACACGAAAATTGTAAGGGTCCGGGAGTAGACTTCTGAGATCTTAATAATGCAATGACTGGATTTCTTAGTAGTCAAAATCGCTAGATGAAAGATCAGTCTAGGGTGCTAATTGGCTGAAAAGTCGTACTTCTATTAAAAATTCTGTACGTTTAATTCTACAAAAATCCAAGCCACAGTGAGGTTGACATTCAAATATAGTTCTGACATTTTCCGCTACGAGCGTTGATTTCTGTTTCATCTATGACGTCCTCACTGACGGGCGTGCTGTCGAATATTGCAAATCATAGCTCGTGAACGTAGAAGTACGACTTTTCAGCCAATTAGCACCCTAGACACATCTTTCATCTAGCGATTTTGACTACTAAGAAATCCAGTCATTGCATTATTAAGATCTCAGAAGTCTACTCCCGGACCCTTACAATTTTCGTGTACATATATGTGATATAGCGATGTGTGCACTCACACACGTCAACGCGCGAGTGTCGTCTGCTGACCAGACGACGCCCTTCAATATTGAATATTTAAAAGAATCTAATAATATTATAAGGGTGACAGTGCACTCACGGCATATTAACCGTAAATATTATCAATGCTATATTGAATATGTGCCACATTCAGTTAGTCATACCGCTATCACACGGTATACATGTGACTGTGCTAACGGCAATAGAACAGTGGGTTGCTGTTCTCATGTCGCTACAATTATTTATTATTTATCTCACAGACGATTTAAAGCCAAAATTGTAAAACCATCGAAGATATTAACGAAGATATTTGATGTAACACGTACAGTACCGGTTATTGACGAAAATAGTGACGAAGTTTGATTAAATTATGTATATTATGATTCCTAGAATTCTCATTTACACCTACATAATGTCTCTCGCGTTGAAAAAGAAATAATTGATTAAGAAGGGACTTAATCTCCTGATAAGAATTATTGAATAGCGTCCTGAGGAACACGATACTATACAGGGTGATCGACTGCAGGTGGGAGAAAATTTAAGAGTTGGTTCTTAACGATGATATAAGACGAAAATGAAGAAAAAAAATTGCAGTTTCGGCTTCGTTAATTAACTACATATTAACAACGCGACAATCACGTATCAAGTGACAGATGCATGCATACCTTGGTTCTCATTTGGGGCCCCAGCGAGGTGACAATGTTTAATAAATCGTTGGACAACATTGAACTCTTTGACGTACACAAAGTACACTTTTGTTAGACGCGTTGTTGATTTTTAATGGTTAATAGCTAAATAACGAAGCCGAAATCGCAATTTTTTTATTCTTCATTTTCGTATTATATCATCGTTTAGAACCACCCCTTAAATTTTCTCCCACCTGTAGTCGAACACCCTGTATATTGTACTATTATAATGGCGTAATTTCATTTGTTTTTTAATGTTTAACTATGTTCCACCCATCCGACCATCTTACAACTTTTGTATGTATTAGATAGATAACAGAACATTGTTGTTGAATTTTTTGAAAGTGGTCATTCGAAGGGTTGTTTGCAATTTCCACCCCTAAAAAATTTAATAATTTTTTTCTACCCTTAATAATATAATCACAGTTGTGAAAAAAATATATGATATGAAGAACGTAACTACGAGTATTTTCGTATTTTTTTTATCAGAATATCTTAATTAACAACCGAGAAAAAAAATGATATAGTTAAGAGTATTTACCCTCATATAATCTTTATATGAAGGGTTAGCGACTTGAAATTTTGGGGGCTTATCTTTCAACCTAAAACCAATGTTTTCCACACAATTTCAATAAAAATCCAGGGGGGCCGATTCAGTATTCTTAGTCTGTTAGACCCTTTCAACTTTCTTTTGGACGTTTCGATTCTCACTATGCGATTCTTATAGAGTTTTCCGCACTGATTCCGAATCTGCCCTTTATTTTTCTCGTAGACTCAGTTTTCAAGATATTTGAGTATAGAAAAATACATATTTTTCGACTTGGAACAAATATTGTGGTGTTATAAAAGATATTGTATTGTTCGTTACAGGAAAAGATTCTCCAGACTTTTCCGAATCCAGTGATGTGCAACAATAATACATTGTAATTGTTTAAGCATGTTTAAACAATGATTGTTTGAGCGTGATTAGTTTTTGAGAAATTTGAGTTAAAAAAAGACATTTTTCGACTTTGAACAAGTATTGTGATGTTATAAAAGATATTGTATTGTTCTTTATAGCAACAGTTTCTCCAGATTTTTCCGAATCCAGTGATGTGCAACACTAATACATTGTGATTGTTTAAACATGTTTAAACAATGATTGTTTAAGCATGTTTAAACAATCATTAATGACGGAGAGGCGCCAACGACCATTGCCTCGCTTCAAAAACCGGTTCTCGTACGATCACCGAAGTTAAACAGCGTTGGACGTGACCGGTGCTTGGATGGGTGACCGCATGGGTATAGAGCATACACCAGGCGGTGACTGCCGGGTACCTGTCGCGTGTTGTTGGCAAAAAGGTGGTTCGGAACCCACCGTAATAAAAAGTAGGTCCCGCTGAAAATTAGGCTGAAATACGCCGAAATTTGGCGATAGAGAGAGTGGAAAGAAGGGGAGAATTGGTAAATGGATTTGAAACCCTGAGGGGACCAAATATATACATAATGACGGAGAGGCACCACTTTTGCACCGCTTCTTGATGATACTTTTTAATTTGTCTGAAAAAATAAGGATCCAGCGGAAAATCGAAGTATACCACGCGATAGAGCAGTCTTTTATCTTGAGAAATTCGATTTTCGACATTCCAAAGTCGTCGTTCTTTTCGATCCAGAAAGCAAAATATCTTCGCCTGACACGAATCGCCGTCAGTGGTGCCCTGCCACTACCGCGGTCATTCGACGAGATACGGCGATGAGAAAAATCAAATCGGTTGAAGCATGGATTTTAATCGAGATGTATTATTCCTATTAGAAACTAAATGAAAATGGAAGGATTGAAACTTTTCTCATATTTTGCAAGGTCCTATTTATTATGTTGAAGTTTTATGTGGAAGAAGCAGTTTGTAAGCGCGCACATGGTTGGAGAATGAGCTCCCTCGCGACCGCAAGATGGCAACCGGTTGAAACCTTTCCACCCCAGCTAATCTCTACATTGTCCGTCGCGCGTCAGCCCATAAATCAGCCCCAACTGTTGCGAGCGCGCTGAGACATACACGCGAGCATTCCGCGAACGCGCGAGAGACCGGTGTAATATGTAATTGGCCGGACACTTGGCCCTCGTCGTGCCACTTCAGCCCTCGTTTTACAAGACTTCCAGCACGGATGAATTTGCATCGCAAATTCGCTGGATCGTCTAACGCATAACAAAATCTGTTCTCGCTTTTTATTTTGCCGCGGGGTAACGCGCGTCACGCGCGCCGGAATACAAATTGAAACGGAACAGGGATCCCGGGACGACGGATTTTACAGATTCGTTTCGATATGGCCGTCGTTAACCATTGTCCAATGTGTCCCTGGTATTCCATTCCGCAATCATCGACGTCATGGCAGCGTTGTTTCCTGTCTCATTCACCTAATTTATACAGAATTTTTCTAATTTCTTCGGAGTCTTTGAAAATTACAGATAAAAATACTTTCGAAGTTGGAACAGTATTACATCTTTAATTATGAATAATTTTAATTATTTAATTATATATGAATTATAATTATATTTAATTACGAATATTTCCACAAAGTTTGTAAGTTTCATAAAAATCGAAGGGAATCGATTTGGACTATATTCTTGTAAAATTATACAGGGTGTCCCAAAATTCCTCCGACACCCGAAAATGAGAGGTTCCTTGGGTCATTTAAAGCGACATTTTCCTTTACAAAAATGGCGTCCGCGGCTTTGTTTAAGAGTTATTAACGAAAAACACGGACCAATCAGAGCGCGATCGATTATATTTATGTGTTATATATATATATATATATATAACATATACCATAATTTTTCAAATTCGCATAATGATAATATGTAAAATTATATTTATGTATTATATACATATAACATATACCACAATTTTTTAAATTCGCATAATAATAATATGTAAAATTATATTATGTATTCTATACATATAACATATACAGTAATGTCGCGATAGTTGCCGCAGTGCCTACCCATTCCACCAGCTGTAAACGCTGCGCCGGGCCGCAGGGCAGCGATGTTTGATGTCGGTTCGGGTATATCGGTATGAACACCACTACATTGACACCATGAATCGAATTTTCAAACTGCGTAATTTTCATTATCTTTTTATGAGATTTAACTGGCTTGTTCCTGGCATTTTTCTAATTAAAACAAGACCAAACACGATATAATTTTAATTTTATTTAGTGGTGTAATCGACGATAAAAGTTTCATTTGCAAGGAATAACAGCCTATGGGCAAAAGAGAGACGTGCATAGTTGTCGTCGCCGGCACAGATCAAAGGCCCGCGTGTTCGCACAAAGTAATGCCAATTCAAAATGCTTTATTCTCCATTATTTTTTAATGAGATTTTACTGGTTTATTCCTGGCAATATACAGATTAAAACAAGACCAAACACAATATAATTTGGCCCATCAGTGTATTTTACTGGCTTATTTCTGGAAAAATTCACTGGTAGGCACTACGGCAACTTTCGCATACAGCCCTCCGACAACTTTCAAGACATTACTGATGGGCCAAATTATACGGTGTTTGGTCTTGTTTTAATCAGAATTTTTTCAGGATCAAGGCAGTAAAATCTGATTAAAAATAATGGAGAATAATCATATTTAATTAAGATTACATTGTGAGAACACGCGTGGGCGTTTTTCTACGTTCGGCTTTCGATTGATGTCTCGGCGCGGTAGACTGTAGAAGCCGCCAGTCATAAATCAAAAGACGAGCCAGTTGTCTTGGAAATTGTCGCCCCAGAGAACTACATATCGCGACATTACTGTACCATAATTTTTCGAATTCGTATACTAATAATATGTAAAATTATGTTTATGTATTTATGCATATGACATATACCATAATTTTTTTAATTCGCATAATAATAATAATACGTAAATTTATATTTATGTATTATATACATATAACATATACCATAATTTTTTTAATTCGTATAATAATAATATGTAAATTTATATTTATGTATTATATATATATATAATATATACCATAATTTTTCAAATTCGCATAATGATAATGTGTAAAATTATATTTACGTATAATATTTATACATATGACATATACCATAATTTTTTAAATTCGCATAATAATAATAATATGTAAATTTATATTTATGTATTATATACATATAACATATACCATAATTTTTTTAATTCGTATAATAATAATATGTAAATTTATATTTATGTATTATATATATATATAATATATACCATAATTTTTCAAATTCGCATAATGATAATGTGTAAAATTATATTTACGTATAATATTTATACATATGACATATACCATAATTTTTTAAATTCGCATAATAATAATAATATGTAAAATTATATTATATACATATAACATATACCATAATTTTTCAAATTCGCATGATGATAAGTAATTATTAGTCTGTAGATCATTATGCAATATAAAAATTATCTACATTTACTGTAAGAGACAGGAACCAAATAAACAATTAAAATAATTCATCGATATTAAATTCGTTTAATCTCTCGACTGTTTTAGATTTCACAAACTTGTCATAACTGCATAAAACGCGCAGTCTAATTACGTCACGAGCAGAGTGGAGGAACATCTACAAAACAGTGGAAAGTCTTATAAATATATAATGGCGCGTTATAAATATAATATTATGGATCGGAATTGGGAGACAGGCGGGGGTTGATTTCAATGACACTCTGCACCGAAATCAAGTTACCCGTTCTCGCGCGAATGGAACGAGATCACGCGCGACCAACGCTGATTGATACCCAACACGGACACACGGTCGAGTCGTTTATATCAGTAAATTAGTTAACGTCGGCTATCTCGACATACGGCCCGGGCGAAATTGACGTTAAAGTTTCGAATAAAATTATAAAATCGCCGCATTACTGACCGGGGAAACGAAACGAAATTTCGCGACGAGCGCGGGGCGGAGGAACGCATCCCCGCGGCAAGAATTCAATTCCCGAAGCGGATCTGCGTGAACACCGCAAATATTTCACCGACAATTTGTTCTACGGTTTGTCTGCCGCCGATTTTCCGACGAACATCCGGCAATCCGCTCGAGGAAATACGAAGACGCTTCGAACACGATCGAGGCCAGAGAGCTACCTCGGCAGGAGCTTGTTTCTCATAACTAGACAGCCGTTTTCTTGAGTAAATAATAATGCAAATTGAGAATAATGCGAGAGGAAAATATGTTCGTAAAAGTTACATGAGAAATGATAGAAATAAGAAATGTTATCATTATTTTCATTCCATCGAAACAATGTTTGCACGTTTCCTTAATTTTTCTCGTTGGGTGGAGTGGGGTAAGTTCGTAAACGAGGCAAGTGCATATATTGGTTATTTTTATTATAATATTAGCGAAATTTCTCTAGCTTGTATTTATGAATGTACTATAAGTTAGTTAGTATGAACTATTCGACGTAGATGTCGCCCAAGAATAACGGTGTTTTCCGAATTTAATGTAATAAAAAGCATTTTACAGCAGACATTTTAATAATTCCGCTCTTGCCTCGGTGCATATGAAACAAGGCTTGAAAGCATTTTCAACTCTAAGTTACGCTCTTGCCTCATATTCGGGGGAAAGTGCAGAGTAGTTGAAATTTTTACAATATCCTATCAAAATGAACATTTTCAAGAAAAATTAGAATCCTATGTAATATTAATTAAAATTTTTGCAATATCCTATCAAAATGAAAATTTTCAAGAAAAATTAGAATCCTATGTAATATTAATTAAAGTTTTCACAATATCCTATCATACTGAAAATTTTCAAGAAAAATTAGAATCCTATGTAGTATGAATTAAAATTTTTACAATATCCTATCAAAATGAAAGTTTTCAAGAAAAATTAGAATCCTATGTAATATTAATTAAAGTTTTTACAATATCCTATCATAATGAAAATTTTCAAGAAAAATTAGAATCCTACGTAATATTAATTCACCAGTAATAACTGTGCAAAGCGTTTGATACTGACAGCGTTAAGCATTTACACACCAGACTGAAAATAAATCAGTTTAAATTCTAATTTTACCAAAACCAGTTTGCATTTACCCCACTTCACCATATGCGAAAAATAAATGTTCCATCACCGTGAACACAATTTTGTTGTTCTTCGTATATTAGGAAGTCGCGCGGACACAGTTGTTTATCTTGACCGCTGAAAAGTTGTAGTATTCGGGAAGTTGATTTTCCAGCGAGCCTACAATAAGCGTGCTAACAAGGGAACATATTCAGGTGAAAGAAACCGATCTTGATGAAACTTGCGAGATGTAGTTCTTGGAAAAGTATTTGACACGTATTTTCTTTTATTGGCAACCATACACTTTGAAGGGGTGGAAACAGCCCTCAAAGTTCGCTTGGAATCCAGAGATCGAAAAAATTGATTTTTTAAAAAATTGTTTTTCTTTTAATGGAGAATATAGTAGTGCAAAAAATTTTAACAAAATATTTTTGTTCAAACAATACATTAAAAATTTTATGTTTTCTTTCAGATTCTCTTATATGTATATCGTTAGTTAATTTTAATGTACACCATGCGTGATCTTTGATCCAAAATAGGGGATACATGCTTTAGGATTTTCTTCTTTTAACCATTTAACAATATTTATGCATATTGAAAGATAGCTTTGCACCTAGTGTGCGGAGGAAGGAATTCTGGCTGGTTTTACAGAAATATAAACGTTTATTTTTAACATATTATTTAAACAAATGTCTTTTATTAAAATTTTTTGCACAACCATGTTTCCCATTAAAAACACACAATTTAAAAAGAAAATCAATTTTTTTCGACCTTTGGTTTCCGAGATATCTCAAAAAGCATGACTCTGACCGCGAATTTTGAGGGCTGTTTTCACCCCTTCGAAGTGGGTGGTTGCCGATAAAAAAACACCTATCAAATATTTATCGAAGAACTATACAGGGTGTCCCACATAAATCATAACACCTAAATATCTTTCGCATTTGCAGTCCTATTAGAAAACTTCAGAAGAGAAAGTGACGCTATTGCAGGGGGGCAATATAATAATGAAGAAAAAAATTTTTATGTTGTGTTTTTAAATGAAATTCCAATGTCACCGATGTTTTTTAAATGGAATAGTATATTTTTTTGCGATTGCATGATAGACAATAAAAAACTGAATTTAGTGGATACCACCTTTGTGACCTTGAAATGACCTTGATATGATATGTAAAGGTCAACCCGACGTAAACAACGCGCAATCTTTGCTGAAACACGTAAGTTTTAAACTTCCACATTTCATCCGCTTCAACATGGTTATTCTTGCTCAAGGTCATTTCGAGGTCAAAAAGGTGGTATCCACTAAATTCAGTTTTTTATTGTCTATAATGCAATCGCAAAAAATATACTATTCCATTTAAAAAAAACATCGGTGACATTGCAATTTCATTTAAAAACACGACATAAAAAATTTTGTTCTTCATTATTATATTGCCCCCCTGCAATAGCGTCACTTTGTCCTCTGAAGTTTTCTGATAGGACTGTAAATACGAAAGATATTTAGGTGTTATCATTTATGTGGGACACCCTGTATATCTGACATAAGTTTCATCAAAATCGGTTTGTATCAACTGAATATGTTCCCTTGTAAGTGTCTTTCCAGCGGAGACAAAGTTTCGCGAATATCGACAGGGGTTTTTCAGTTTCGCGGCCGGCAGTGAATTCCCGTTCCGACGCAAATCCGCGTGGACAACGAGAGCGGAAAAGCTTGGTCTCTCTCGGATCGAGTCCGCGAGTTCGATGCGCCTCGAGTTCCGCCATTAACGAGGCCATCCGCGCGCGTATTCTATCCTCGGTTTCTTTTTCATTCCGACGGAAACGAGCGACGGGACGGGTTCTACATCATCACGCTCGCCCGGATGAATCATAATTTACGCGTGCTCCCTTCCGTTTCCTTTCGACGTCGCTCGATCGGCGCATCGATCCTCCCGATAGGCCAGACGCAATCTCGTAAAAACGATCCCGGTGCGAAAACGCGGCCTGCTTGATGGATCGTCGCTTTTTTTCGAGGACGAACCAACCGACCGACCGTTTCGTACGCGTCGCCAGATTACCGATCGAACCCTCGTCCGGTGATCGAGATCGATCAGACCATCGCACCGATCAGAGCACCGGTTTTTCTAGCCGTGTGACGTCGAATCCTTTACTAATTTCCAGCGAAATTGCACTTGCGCGCGTAACGATTGTTGGCTTGCTTTGTCAACAATGTTACACGGTCGATTTCTCCGGTTCAGCTCGCTGCACGATTTTCAAAGCGATCCTCGAGTACGATCAGAGATCGCATCGATAGCTTTACCTGCAGTAGCACCTCGATTAATCAATTATTATTTTATTATGAACGGACCGAAGCTTACATAAATGTTTATACAATAGAAATAAGGCTTTACATAAAATGACAAACAATAAAGGGACGTCCACAAAAACTCGTGATACAAAAGGTATAGTATTATCCGATAATCCTACTTAAGGTTTGCAATACCGGATTAAAAATACAATATCGGTATTCGGTATTTTTTTAAACGTTGTACCGGTATTAGGAATTTTCAGAAAGGTACAAGAACACATTTGTTTCTGTGCCATATTTATTAGTTTTATACAAAAAATAATGAACTAAAAAAATAGAAACAATTTTGTTATGAACAAATATTTAATAAAGGAACATATGTTATAATCAAATATTATTAATAAAAGCAGTGAAATAATAATTTTTAACGTCAGAAACAAAAAATATGATATAAAAAACATACCATTACAGTATTATAATACAAAAAAGGAACAAACATATAATATTATTATTAGGGAGATACTAATAACTAAGAGTAAAGAGATAGCATAGATACTAAGAGTAAATATCATTAATATCTATTAATAGAAAAAACATTAACTAAATTAACTGCAAATGTTTGAAATGTGATTGTAAAAAACATAATGCATCCATTAGACTGTCATAAATCCTGGAACGGATTTTTCTGCACAAATTAACTGGAATTGAAAATGCTTTTTCCCCATCCACGCTGGTTGGTGGTACTGTTAATAATGAGCGATATAACAGTTCCCTGTATCTCGATCGACAATTGTTAGTAATGAGCGATATACAGTAATGTCGCGATAGTTGCCGCAAGAGCTGTACGCGAAAGTTGCCGTAGTGCCTACAGTGAATTTCCTACTCAATACTCATTATTTTTTAATGAGATTTTACTGGCATATTCCTGGGAATATTCTGATTAAAACAAGACCAAACACGGTATTATTTTTGCCCATCAATAATGTCTTGAAAGTTGTCGGACGGCTGTACGCGAAAGTTGCCGTAGTGCCTATTGGTGAATTTCCTACTCAATATTCATTATTTTTTAATGAGATTTTACTGGCTTATTCCTGGCAAAATTCACTAGTAGGTACTACGGCAACTTTTAAGACATTACTGATGGGCCCAATTATATCGTGTTTGGTCTTGTTTTAATCAGAATATTGCCAGGAATAAGCCAGTAAAATCTCATTAAAAACTAATGGAGAATAAAGCATTTTTAATTGGCATTACATTGTCCGAACACGCGGGCCTTTAAACTGTGTCTGCGACGGCGACGCGCTCGGCCACGCGATCATTCTGTCCTTCTCTACGTTCGGCTTTCGATTGATGTCTCGGAGCGGTAGACTGTAGAGGCCACAGTCATAAATCAAAAGACGAGCAGTTGTCTTGGAAGTTGTCGCTCCAGAGAACAGCTCCTGCGGCAACTATCGCGACATTACTGTACTTCCTCTAAATATTAGTCCCGATGTTCTTCATCTTTTAACAACTTCGATCACTCGTCGGACGGATTTTGATAAATCTATTTTTGTATTACTTTTGTATTATTGTTTGTGGAAATTTTTTTATTTATAGCGAATTGTAATTCAGTAAATAATTGATGTTGGTGCTACTGTAAATACGTATTTCAAAGAAGAGTAGATGCCTGAAAAGTAATATTTATTATTTATAGCTAATACCGAAAATACCGGTATTTTACCTTAGCAAATACCGATATCACGAAATTGCAAAATAGCACGAAATACCGGTATTGCAATCCCTATACGACAATTATTGTCTTTTAGAATAGAAGAATAGAATAGAATTTGTTTTATTTCAGCCTCACCCTTTACCAGTTTTACCCTTTTAGTATTCTAATTATCACTAACCTACTTATTGATTTACTTATTGCATCCTTCCCAATTCCCTAACTTTCGTTTTTTGTTAGTTTGGTATGCTGTTTGGTATCTTTAAGCTTTCTCTTCTCTTTTTCTCCTCAACTTCTCCAACCACTCTTCGACATTTCTATCTTTCTTCCCTCTCACTACATCCTCCATCCTGATCATTTCCCCCATTATCCTGCATTCCCTTGTTAAATGTTCTAAGTTTCCATACTTGTCCCCACAAAGGTCGCATCCTCTTGCCTTGTCCTCTACCCAGTATTTGCTCCAATTCTCTGAACTTCCGCATCTTAACCGCGCCATGAGCTTTCGATTGTCTCTTCTATCCCCCTTGCTCAAATATTCCGGAAGCACTACTATTTTTATGTATTTGTATCTTTCATTGTACAGTAATCTCGCGATCTATGACCGGGGATGCCTTTACGATCTATGACAAGAGCTTACCCACTCCACTGCCGGCCAACGCCGTGCCGCGTCGCAGAGCGGCGATGATTGATCTCGGCTCAGGTATATCGGTGTGAGCACCACACATTGACTCGAATTAATTGAATTTTCAAGGTCCTTAATTTTTATTATTTTGTTATAGGACTTTCACTATCTTATTTCTGGTGTTTTTCTGATTACGACAATACCAAACACGATATAATTCCAACTGTATTTAGTGGTTTAATCGACGATGAAAGTTTTACTTACAAGGAAGGACAGCGTGTTTGATCTATGCCGGCGACGACGACTCTTCGCGTCTCTTTTTTTTCAACACGCTGTCCTTCCTTGTAAGTGAAATATTAATCGTCGATTAAACCACTAAATAAAGTTGGAATTATATCGTGTTTGGTATTGTTGTAATCAGAAAAATGCCAGGAATAAGGTAGTGAAACTCCCATAGAAAAATATGTAATTAAACATGTAATGAATAAAGCATTTTGAAATGCCGTTACATTGTGAGCACACGCAGGCATTTAAACTGCGTTTGAAGTCACGGCGCGATCGATTTCGAGAAAAAAATAGCATACCCTTTACGATCTATGACATTTAAAACCCCCGTTTTCTGGTCATAGATCGAGAAATTACTGTATTTGGACTGCTCTATCTTCGTATGCTACTCTTCCTGTTGTACTTCTCTGTCTCTACCCTTTAACCTCTCCGTCATCTCCCTCTCTTCCCTTCACATCTCTTCGACCCTTGTAATTGTCTTTTAAAAGTGTGTAAAGACGTGCGAAAAAAATCGATACGATTATAGAGAGTGCTAATCTGCAATAATGCGATTCATTGGATTAATTAATTCATATGTTCTGGATTTATGTGTTTGAAATACTGCTCTAGATCAAAATGCATGTTCAGGTATGTAGAAATTGATTTGCATAAAGAAAAAGGGACAATCAATATGATTATTGTTTTGTTATTTCTCGATCGTAAATATTTAATAGAAATAATGTATGCTCACGACGCACAGTTTCGATCAATAGTAAAAACAAAGCAAATTTGCAAGAATTAAACTCTCAACGTTTCGATCGGGATTTGGATCATTCTCAAGAGAATTGAGTCTGAAAATAAATAGTAAAATAATATGTATAATAAGTATTTAACAAGGGAAAAAACACTGATTGTAAGATAATCTTTTGAAGAACATACTTGCTACGTATAAAGAAAAGTTAACAGAGTATAATTAACTGACTGGGTTCCATGTTGGTCTAGATTGAATTGACAAGGGAACATATTCAGGTGAAACAAACCAATCTTAATGAAACTTATGCGAGATGTAGTTCTACGAAAAATATTTGACACGTATTTTCTTTTATTGGCAACCATCCACTTTGAAGGGGTGAAAACAGCCCTCAAAGTTCGCTGTCAGAGTCTTATTTTTGAGATACCTCGGAAAACAAAGGTCGAAAAAATTGATTTTCTTTTTAAATTGTGTGTTTTTAATGGGAAACGTACATGTGCAAAAAACATTTGTTTAAATAATTTAATAC